>LR738709.1:44761030-44876982 GCA_902687465.1 Secale cereale | reverse complement strand
CCCCCGAAGCTCCCCCGATGCCCTACTTTGGCATATATTTAAAGGTTCCTCCGTAACCCTCAGAACATGAACTCTTTTCACGATCCCATCTATGTTCCGCCGTCGCCGCCGCTTCCAAGATCGGGAGCACCAGGAGAACTCTTCCCGGCACCCTGCCGGAGGGGAAGATCACCACCGGGAGCTTCTCCACCACCATGGACGCCTCCCGGATGACTCGTGAGTAGTCTCCCTTGGACGATGAGTCCATGACCAGTAGCTATGTGATGTTCTCCTCCTGTTCTTGTGCTTCACTAATTAGTCCTCGTGAGCTGCCCTACATGATCGAGGCACCTATGTAATCCTTATGCTGTTGCTATGTTGAGTTTGCTGGGATCCGATGGATTATGAGATTATGTTCAGATTGATCTTGAGTAATATATTTGATTCACCTCTTTTATATTTTTGTTCATAAGTAATTCTTGCATGTTCTCCGTTGTTATTTATTGCTTTGGCCGAGTAATAGGTAGTGACTCCAAGAGGGAACGTTATGCTCGATTGTGGGTTCATGCCCCTCGATGACTAGCTTGAGTGACAGAAACATGAGTCTAGGGGATGTGCTGTTGCCACAAGGGGGAAAACAACGGTGCTTGTGCCCGCGGGTGCAAGGATTGTTTACTTTACGCAAAGTTCTTTTAATGCAGTTGTCTGTTGCATTGAGTTTACACTATGGGTGGGACTCGCAACTTAATACCAGCGAGATGTTCTGGATAGATATCTCAAGGTGGATGATTAGTAGTAGATATTGATGGATTTCGGTCTACTTACTTTGGCGTACCGCCCATACTTTGAACCTCAACCTTTCTGCAATGTAATCAGCATTGGTTTGCGTTCGTGGTCCTGTCAATTGCCCAGCTGTAATTTGTTCACCTCACATGGCTGTTTTATCATCTTTTGGGAGAGAGACATCACTAGTGAACATCATGAGACTCCGGTCCATATTACCATCCTTGATCACATCCACTATTTACTTTTCGCTATTTACTTACTATTGCAAAACATTATCTATCACTACTATCATTGCTTTTAATCCTTTGTGAACTACAAGGCCGGAGGGATTGACAACCTCTCTGTACTCGTTGGGAGCAAAGTTATTTGTATCTGTGTGCAGGTCCACATTGATTGCTACTAATCTGGCGCCGTAGCAATTGACACCTACTTGTTGAACCTAGGAGTCTCTGGGATTCGATCCTTGGCATCTTTGCTAAGGGAAAACACTTCTACTTACTGCATCTTACACCTTCCACTTGGGGTAACCAACGAGGGGTTCGAGGCCCATCACTTGTACCCATTGTTCAAGAAATCTTCCGATTCACGATTAATCTTCCGATTCAACGATTAATCTTCCGATTTATCCCTAATCGGGGGGTGACCGATAAGATTATGCCTTATCTTTGTCGTTTATCTTTTGGATCGATTTATTGTTCTGATAAGCGATTTATCGGGAATCTACCGATAAATCGGACCTTCTCGTAACACTATGTTTGCAAAAACTATGTTTATTTATGTTTTGTGTACCTTGTTACGGAATTTGTACTATTTGTCATATTTTGTTTGCCATTATACGAGGATTCAAAGGCTAGAAATCAAGGTAACATTTCTGTCAAATATTGTTTTGGTGTTGAATATAGCATATTTTAGTGTTGAGAACCTAAGATTTGAAACAAATTATCCGATTCATAGTCGACCGATAAAATCGATTAATCGACCGATTTCCGATTAATCCCTAATCCTTAGCTGACCGAGACGATAACGATAAGTGATATCCTCAACATTGCTAGTACCTAAAGTCTCATGCAACTACTTCCAATACTTTGATGTAAACTGTATTCCTCTATCTGATACAATGGTCCTCAGAACTCCATGCAGACAAACGATCCTGGTCATGTATATCTTGGCCAACTTAGCACTCATGTAAGTGGTCTTTACGGGGATAAAATGAGCTACCTTAGTCAAATGATCAACTATCACCCAGATAGAATCGTACCCTGAATGTGTCATGGGCAGTCCTGTGATGAAATCCATTTCAAGTTTATCCCACTTCCATTCGGGTATGGGTAACGGCTGCAATAACCCTGCTGGTTTTTGATGGTCAGCCTTGACTCTATGACAAACATCACACACTGCTACATACTCGGCAATGTCCTTCTTCATTTCGGTCCACCAGAAACTTTTCTTCAAATCCAAGTACATCTTGGTGTTGCCTGGGTGAATCGAATACAACGAATCATGAGCCTCCTGGAGAATCAACTTCCTAATCTCGGGGTCATTGGGCACATAAATACGCTTTTCAAACCAAAGCGTCTCACATTTATCCTCATGAAATCCTTCTGCCTTTCCTTTGGCCATTCTTTGTTTTATTTCTGCAATTTCTTTGTCCATCTTCTGGGCTTGTTGAATCTTTCCCAGCAAATTGGAATGAATTTCCAATGTGGCGACATAACCTCTAGGGACTGTCTCCATCTGCAAATCCCTAAGATCATCGGCTAACTCCTGGGGTAAATCTCTGGAAACGATTGTGTTAACATAACTCTTGCGACTTAGGGCATCTGCCACGACATTGGCTTTTCCTGGATGATAATCATTTATGAGCTCTAGCCATCTCCTTTGCTTGAGATTCAGATCCTTCTGTGTGAAGATATACTTGAAACTCTTATGATCCGTGTATACATCACAACGGTTTCCAATAAGAAAATGTCTCCAGGTTTTGAGTGCATGCACTACGGCTGCTAACTCCAAATCATGTGTGGCATAATTCAACTCATGTGGTCGAAGCTGATGTGAAGCGTATGACACAACTCTTCCGTCTTGCATGAGAATGCCTCCAAGTCCTGGACGAGAAGCGTCACAATACACTTGAAAATCCTTGCGTATATTGCTACCTCTTGAGCTTGTGTTGTATTCCCTCGAAGAGGAAAGGGAGATGCAGCAAAGTAGCGTAAGTATTTCCCTTAGTTTTTTAGAACCAAGGTATCAATCAAGTAGGAGACCACGCGCCAGTCCCTCGCACCTGCACAAATAAATAAGAACTTTGCAGCCAACGCGATAAGGGTTTGTCAATCCCTTTACGGTCACTTACGAGAGTGAGATCTGATAGAGATGATAGTTGATATTTTCGGTATTTTTGGTTTAATAAAACAACAAATAAAAGCGGTAAAAGTAAAGTAGATGTAGATTGATATGTTGAGAATAGACCCGGGGGCCATAGTTTTCTCTAGTGGCTTCTCTCATGATAGAAATATTCTACGGCGGGTAAACAAATTACTGTCGAGCAATTGATAGAAAATCGAATAATTATGAGACTATCTAGGCATGATAATTGTATATAGGCATCACGTCCGAGACAAGTAGATCGACTCCTGCCTGCATCTACTATTATTACTCCACATATCGACCGCTATCCAGCATGCATCTAGTGTATTGAGTTCATACGAACAGAGTAACGCCTTAAGCAAGATGACATGATGTAGAGGGATAAACTCAAGCAATATGATGTAAACCCCATCTTCTTATCCTCGATGGCAAAAATTCAATACGTGCCTTGCTGCCCGTACTATCACTGGGAAAGGACACCACAAGATTGAACCCAAAGCCAAGCACTTCTCCCATTGCAAGAACTATAGATCTAGTAGGCCAAACCAAACCAATAATTCAAAGAGACTTGCAAGGATATTATGAGCACACATAAAAAGTTCAGAGAATAACCAAATATCTTTCATAGATAACCTTGATCATAAACACGCAATTCATCGGATCTCGACAAACACACCGCAAAAGGAGATTACATCGAATAGATCTCCTCGAAGACCGAGGAGAACTTTGTATTGAGATCCAGAGAGAGAGAGAAGAAGCCATCTAGATACTAGCTATGGACCCGAAGGTCTGTGGTAAACTACACACAACTCATGGTGAGGGCTATGATGATGATGATGAAGGCCTCCATGATGAATCCCCCTCCGGTGGAGCTTCGGAACTGTCGGGGGAAACTGTCCACCACGAACACCTATGGGACCGGAGCCCCTTGTTTGTGCGGTAAGAGGGCGGAGGGAGCACAAAGAGCAGATCGTGGAGAGCACGCGGGCAGTTTACCCAGGTTCGGGCCGCGATGGACGCGTAAAACCCTACTCCTGCTTGATTGTATTGAGTTGAGGAGCTCGGGAGCTTGAAGAACTAGCTACACCGAGCGAGTGAGCGATCTAGATTCCCCACCCCCTCTACGTTGTGCATGGGCCTCCTTTTATATTGCAAGGGGTCACCGACAGGTGTCAACGTAGGAGAAAGGGCAAAAAAGTAATAGTGGTGGTAGTTGTAACAGTGCGGGAATAGTGGAGCTATAGTGGATGAACAGTGGTCACCACCTACTTTGACGGTGGGGGACAAGAGCATTTAATGCCCGTCGCCGTCGACCCCAAAAGCGCCCGCCCTTGCGTCTCCGTTTGCCACGGCGATGGCTTTACCACCGTGGAGTGCCACCGTGTCCCCCAGGTTGCACAGCCATCCGCCACGCGTCCCTGGAGTGGCCCCAGGGTGACGCGTGGTTCGATGAGCTGGAGCGTGGGCACACAACGCAACTCTCCCCGGCAAGCTCCTTGCCGGGGTCTTGACCTTGCCGGGCCCGAGAGCTTGCCGGGCTCTGAAGCTTGTCGCCCCCCGGGCCCTGCTGGGGCGCATGTTGCGCCGAGGCATGTCTTCGGTAATGTAATCTTCTGGCCTTCCTGGCAAGCTCCTCTTGCCAGGGTCTTGTGCTAGTGAGGTAATCTTGAGCCTGGGACGGCCTTCCCGGCAAACTCCACTTGCCGGGGTCTGGATCTTCTGTCTTGTATACTTTGTTTTTGAATGGCTTTATATGGAGCAGGAAGGTCTCCGGCAAGCACGTGGTAGGCCCTGCCGCGGGAAACTGCGACTGCCCGTGCACAAGTTGGGGTACTGAGGTACCCCTACCTTAGTACACCGACAGGAACAGGCTCCAAGATGGGATCTCCACGGGAACAGAAGCTACGGCAGTGGAATTAGGGTTTTCTCTCTGCGTATGGAGTTTCTGGGGTACGTGGATATATATAGGAAGACGGAGGGCATCAGGGGCCACACGAGGGAGCATCGAGGCAGGGGGCGCGCCCTGGGAAGGGGGGCGCGCCCCCCACCCTCGAGGGCAGCCCCTCTGTCCCCTGACTTGGTCCTGAAGCTTCCTGTGCGTGATTTCCTCCAAAAATATCTCTCGCGAAGGTTTCATTCCATTTGGACTCCGTTTGATATTATTTTTCTGCAAAACCCTGAAATAGGCAAAAAAAAACAGCAATCTGGACTCGGCCTTTGGGTTAGTAGGTTAGTCCCAAAAATAATATAAAAGTGAATGATAAAGCCCATTAAACATCCAAGACTTCATAAATAATAGCATGGAACTTTAAAAAATTATAGATACGTTGGAGATGTATCAAGCATCCCCAAGCTTAATTCATGCTCGTCCTCGAGTAGGTAAATGATAAAGAAAGAATTTTTTATGTGGAATGCTAACCAATATAGTTTTTCAATGTAATTATCTTAATTGTGGCTTGAATGTTCAGATCTAAAAGATTCAAGATAAAAGTCTATCTTGACATAAGAAATAACAATGCTTCAAGCAATACTAACAAAGCAATCATGTCTTCTCAAAATACCATGGCTAAAGAAAGTTATCCCTAGAAAATCATATAGTGTTGGATATGCTCCCACGTTATCACACAAAAATATCCATATCATGCACAACCCTGATTTCAGCCAAGCATTTGTTTTCATACTCTATCTTTTCAAACCTTTCAACTTTCACGCAATACATGAGCGTGAGTCATGGATATAGCACTATGTGTGGAATAGAGGTGGTTGTGGAGAAGACAAAAAGGAGGGAGATAGTCTCACATCGACTAGGCGTATGATACGTCTCCGACGTATCTACTTTTCCAAACACTTTTGCCCTTGTTTTGGACTCTAACTTGCATGATTTGAATGGAACTAACCCGGACTGACGTTGTTTTCAGCAGAACTACCATGGTGTTGTTTTTGTGTAGAAATAAAAAGTTCTCGGAATCGCATGAAAATCAACGGAGAATTATTTCAGAAAATATAAAAATTACCTGCAAGAAGATCCACATCGGGGGCCCACAGGCTGTCCTCGAGGGTGGGGGGCATGCCCCCCTGCCTCGAGGGCACCCCGATGCCCCACCGACGTATCCCCAGGTCCGATATATTCTGTTTTGTGGAGAAAAAATCAAGGAGAAGGAATTATCGCATTTCACGAGACGGAGCCACCGCCAAGCCCTAATCTCTCTCGGGAGGGCTGATCTGGAGTCCGTTCGGGGCTCCGGAGAGTGGAGATCGTCGCCATCGTCATCATCAACCTTCCTCCATCACAAATTCCATGATGCTCACCGCCGTGTGTGAGTAATTCCATCGTAGGCTTGTTGGACGGTGATGGGTTGGATGGGATCTATCATGTAATCAAGTTAGTTTTGTTACGGTTTGATCCCTAGTATCCACTATGTTCTGAGATTGATGATGCTATGACTTTGCTATGCTTAATGCTTGTCACTAGGACCCGAGTGCCATGATTTCAGATCTGAACGTATTATGTTTCCATGAATATATGTGTGTTCTTGATCCTATCTTGCAAGTCTATAGTCACCTACTATGTGTTATGATCCGGCAACCCCGAAGTGACAATAATCGGGACCACTCCCGAGGACGACCATAGTTTGAGGAGTTCATGTATTCACTATGTGTTAATGCTTTGGTCCGGTACTCTATTAAAAGTAGGCCTTAGTATCCCTTAGTTTCCAGTAGCACCCCGCTGCCACGGGAGGGTAGGACAAAAGATGTCATGCAAGTTCTTTTCCATAAGCACGTATGACTATATTCGGAATACATGCCTACATTGCATTGATGAACTGGAGCTAGTTATGTGTCACCCTAGTTTATAACTTCTACATGATGAATTGCATCTGACGTAATTTCCCATCACCGTTCCAATGCCTACGAGCTTTACCTATATTGCTAGTCGCTTATTTACTTTTCCGCTGTTATTATCACAAAAACTACAAAAACACTACCTTTACTTTTATTGCTGCTACCACCACTATCATATTACTTTGCTACTAAACTATCTTACTGTAGATACTAAGTTTCCAGGTGTGGTTGAATTGACAACTCAGCTGCTAATACTTAAGAGTATTCTTTGGCTCCCCTTGGGTCGAATCAACAAATTTGGTTTAAATACTTTACCCTCAAAAACGGTTGCAATCCTCTACACTTGTGGGTTATCAAGACTATTTTCTGGCGCCGTTGCCGGGGACCATAGCTCTATTCTTTAAGTCACTTGGGATTTATATCTGCTTATCACTATGAAGAATTTGAAGGACTCAAAAACCAAGATCTTACCCTCAACTACGAGGGGAGGTAAGGAACTACCATCTAGCTCTGCACTTGATTCTCCTTCTGTTATGAATAAACTTGCGACACCTACTCCTGCTATTGAATCTGATATGTCGTATGTTCTTGATGATGCTACTTCTGCTATGTATGATGAAACTACCTCTATGCCTGATACTGTGCCACTAGGTGAATTTCTAGATGAACAAATTGCTAAGGTTAGGGAGAGTGGAAATGTTGATGATATTTATGAAAGTGATGATGAAACTACTCCCAATAGATATGAATTGCTTGTTGTGCCTAAGGGTTATGTTATAAATGAAGAAACTGCTAGAGACTTTCTTGCTTGCAATGATAGATATGATCTTAAGAAATTATTAGCTAAGCTGAAAAAAAAAGTCCTTGAATGCTAGAATGAAACATGACCCTGCTTTTGCTACTTCACCTATTTGTGTTACTGATAAGGATTATGAATTCTCTGTTGATCCTGAGTTAATTACTTTGGTTGAATCTGATCCTTTCCATAGCTATGAGTCTAAAACTGTTGTGGCATATCTTACCAAGTTGAATGATATAGCTACCCTGTTTACCAATGATGAAAAGATTCGCTACTACTATATCCTTAACCTATTGTCGTTCTCGTTAAAGGGTGATGCTAATACTTGGTTTAATTCTCTTGATCCTGGTTGTGTGCGTAGTCCTCAGGATATGATGTATTACTTTTCTGTGAAATATTTTCCCGCTCATAAGAAACAAGCTGCCTTACGGGAAATATATAACTTTGCTCAAACTGAAGAAGAGAGTCTCCCATAAGCTTTGGGGAGGCTTCTCCAGTTACTTAATGCTTTGCCTAATCATCCTCTTGAGATGCATGATATACTTGATGTCTTTTATAATAGACTAACCGATGCTTCCTGAGACCACCTGGATAGTTGTGATGGTTGTGTTTTTAGGGAAAGAACAGTTGAACAAGCTGAATTACTATTAAATAATATGCTGGACAATGAAAATAATTGGACAATTCCTGAACCAGCCCCTAAGCCAACTCCGAAGAAAAGAGGTGTTCAATTTCTCAGTCCTAAAGATATGCAAAAGGCAAAGAAATCAATGAAAGAAAAATGTATTAAAGCTGAAGATGTTAAGAATTTACCGCTTATTGAAGAAATACATGGTCTTGGTAACCCGACATAGGTAGTAAAGGTAAATTATCTTTATAGATGTGATGAAGGTGATATTCCTCGTTATATGTCTGCTAGCCAATGCTTAGATGAGTTTGACAATTTTATTGTGAAACAAGAAAACTTCAATGCTTATGTTGGTAGACAATTACAACACCATGCTTATATGATTGAACGCTTGAGTGATTATCTGTCTAATGCTAAAAATGAATTGAAACTTATTAGTAAACATGCTTCTATGGTCACCACTCAAGTAGAACAAGTACTTAAAGCTCAGAATGATTTGCTCAATGGATTAAATAGTAAGAATAATGACTATGTTGTTAGAGTTGCAACTAGAGGTGGTAAAATGACTCAGGAACCTCTGTATCCTAAAGGCCACCCTAAGAGAATTGAGCAAGATTCTCAGAGAGCTAATTTAGATGCACCTAGTTCTTCTAAGAAGAAGAAGAAGAAAAATGACAGGACGTTGCATGCTTCTAGTGAACCTGTAGCTCACCCACCTGAGAATCCCAATGGTATATCTGTTTCTGATGCTGAGACACAATCTGGTAATGCACATGAACCTAGTGATAATATTAATAATGATGTTCATGTTGGTGCTCAACCTAGCAATGATAATGATGTAGAGATTGAACATGTTGTTGATCTTGATAACCCACAATCAAAGAATCAACGTTATGATAAGAGAAACTTTGTTGCTAGGATGCACGGTAAGGAAAGAGAACCATGGGTTCAGAAACCCATGCCTTTCCCTCCGAAACCATCCAAGAAAAAGGATGATGAGGATTTTGAGCGCTTCGCTGAAATGATTAGACCTATCTTTTTGCGTATGCGTTTGACTGATGTGCTTAAAACAAATCCGTATGCCAAATATATGAAAGACATTATTACCAACAAAAGAAAGATAACTGATGTAGAAATCTCCACCATGTTTGCCAATTACACTTTTGAGGGTGGAATGCCTAAGAAATTAGGAGACACAGGAGTACCTACTATACCTTGCTCCATTAAGACAAACTATGTTAAAACTGCTTTGTGTGATCTGGGAGCTGGTGTTAGTGTTATGCCTCTCTCTTTATATCGTAGACTTAACTTGAATAAGCTGACACCTACTGAAATATCTTTGCAAATGGCTGATAAATCAACTGCTATACATGTCGGTATTTGTGAGGATGTGCCTGTTGTAGTTGCAAATGTTACTATTCTAACGGACTTTGTTATACTTGATATTCCAGAGGATGATAGTATGTCTATTATTCTTGGAAGACCTTTTTTGAATATTGCAGGGGCTATTATTGATTGCAACAAAGGCAATGTCACTTTTCATGTCAATGGTAATGAGCATACGGTGCACTTTCGAGGAAACAACCTCAGGTCTATAGTATCAATTATATTGGAAAAACTTCAACTATTGCTATTGGAGGTTTTGAGTTTCCTATTCCTACTATCAAGAAGGCTTATGACATACTTATTGTTGGGGACATACATATCCCCATTGAGGTAACATAGTGTTATTCGAAAATTCTCCGGTTATATGGTACTCGGAAAGAGTTTATTAGCAAGACTTGATCAACCTTGTTAATGGATTCCTTTTGATGAACATGGGATAGGTGAATCTAGATAGCACAAACCTTGTGTACCCTCCTTTTACTTTCTGTTAATTAGGTTAAATAAAAGAAAAATAGCATTATCTATCTGTTTCCAGACTTATCCGTGCAATAAAAAGATATCCCGAAAATAAAAGTTCTCCAAATGCCATGAAAATGAAATATGATTTTTTATAGAATATTTAAGAAAATATGGCACTAAACACACAGCGAGGGGAGCCAGCACGTGGCCTCGAGGGTACAGGCGCGCCCCCCTTCACAGGGCGCGCCCCCTGCCTCGAGGGCCCCACGTGGCCCCCCTCCACTTATCCTTTCACCCATGATCTTCTTCTTCCTCCCAAAAAATTCCCAACCAGCTCAAACCCGAGTTCTAGCTCGTTTTGCTTCCATTTTCGATCTCCTTGCTCAAAGCACCATTCACCAAACTGTTTGGGGAGATTGTTCCTTGGTATGTGACTCCTCCATTGGTCCAATTAGTTTTTGTTCTAGTGCTTTATTTGTTGCAAATTTGTGCTGCTGTGGTGACCTTGTTCTTGAGCTTGCATGTCAAATTTTCTTGGTCCCAAGTAGTTCTAATGCATGATATAGCTTCTAGGCACTTATATGAGTTTTTGCTATCATTTTTGTTGGGTTTGGTTAACTTTTATTATGAGTTACTAAAAATTTCAGAAAATTTCAGAAAAATGTCTAGGAAAAACTTCCAAGGTGGTCCTTCAAGGAAGCAAGAACCGAGGCTCGCGTTCCGTGAGCCCGATGATGAACCACCGAGGGATGCTAAGGTATGGCCTTGTGAATGGCCGTTGGATGAATTTATGAGTCAAGCGGGCATCAAAGATGAATTTTATGCATATGTGCGTAACGCTGACCTCGAGGACTTCATGCAAGATAAGTGCCTCCAATACCGTGGCTTAACTGATAGCTTTGTGAGAAGGTTTAAATTTTCATCCTCACATAATTCTCACACTGTCTTGTTTGACCTTTATGATAAATCTTATACCATGGATTTAGAGGATTTTAATGAAGCCTACAAGCTCCCACAGTGGGGCAGTATTAATAATCCTCGTAAATCTGAATTTAGAGAATTCCTTGCTAGTATTATTGTGGGAGAATCCAGGAACGTCACACAAGCCACCACGGGGAGCATATATTTTCCTGCTATTCATTACTTTGCTCTCTTTATTGGTAGATGCATAAATGGTAAAGATGAAGCTTGTCACATGTGTTTTCCTTATCTCAGCATTCTGAGGAGTGCTGTACTAGGTGATAGGCAATATAACTTAGGAGCAATTGTTGCACGTAGACTACACCATAATGGTTTGTATGGAGATTTATTTGGTGGGATCTATGCCACCCGCATAGCCCTCTATCTTGGTGTGTATGTGCACCCGTATGATGAACCTTTACCTATCGCTTATTTAGACTGTAATGCTATGGCTAGTCACCGATTTATCGAGTGGGATAATCAAACTCTCAAATATTGACTCATCCTTAACTGGCAGCATGCCATCCCTATTGTTCTTCCTGCCCCTACTTTGTTTAACTTTAAGGAAAAAGGAAGACACACTATAACTACGGAGGAGGAAAATGCCCACTATAATATGACGGAGGCAGCCCGTCTTCGAGCTGCAGCTCAGCAGGCAGCATCTGCTGCATCTCAGTACGACCCCAACTACAACTTTGGATATCCATCCGGCCAGTACTGGCCATAGACCAACTTAGGCCAAAAGCATAAACTTGGGGGAGTACGTGTTTCTCACCGACTTACATTCATGTTCACACACTTATTCTAGTTGTCGGTGCTCACACTCTTTCACTGTACCATCCATGCTTAGTTTCCATTTCTTTTTCTTAGTCTTTTTCTTGTGTCCTAGAAAAACCCAGAAAACCAAAAAAAATATTAGTGGTAGTTTCTAGCTAGTATACTTTCTTTGCTTGTAGTGGAAACTAAAAATGAAAACCCAAAAAGATTTCCCATTCTTCTTTTTCTTGTTGGGAGCTTTCCCGCGTAAATAGTTTCTTTTCTTTTCTTTAGGGGTTAAGAGTAGAAGACCATGATTGAAAATGCTTAGTGGCTCTCATATGCTTTGTTGACTGATTTAATCTTGAGCCATATTACCTTGTCTTCTCTCTTGTATCAAATGTCTGCAGATTCCAGCTTAGTCCAATGCACGTGCACTATTATTATTTTCCACTGTTGGGGAACGTAGCAGAATTCTAAAAAATTCCTACACTTCACCAAGATCAATCTAAGGAGTCATCTAGCAACGAAAGGAGTGCATCTACATACCCTTTGTAGATCGCGTGCGGAAGCGTTCAAAGGAACCTGGATGAAGTAGTCGTACTCTTCGTGATCCTCGTCACCGATGATCCCAGCGCCGAACGGACGGCACCTCCGCGTTCAACACACGTACGGTACAGCGACGTCTCCTCCTTCTTGATCTAGCAAGGGGGGAGGAGAGGTTGACGGAGATCCAGCAGCACGATAGCGTGGTGGTGGATGCAACAGGAAAAGCTGCAGGGCTTCGCCGGCGCCCTGCGAAAGGAGTTGGAAGTGTGACGGGAGGGGGGGAGAGGCGCCAGAGGCTTGGGGTGCGGCTGCCCTCTCCCCCCCCCCACTATATATAGGGGCCAGGGGGCACCGGCCCTAGGAGATGCAATCTCCAAGGGGGCGGCGGGCAGAGGGGGGAGACTTGCCCCCCAAGGCATAGGGGGCGCCCCCTCCCCCTAGGGTTTCAACCCTAGGCGCATGGAGGGGGCCCATGTGGGTGTGCCAGCCCACCAGGGGCTGCCCCCCTTCCCCTTGCAGCCTACGGGGCCCTCCGAGATGGGTGGCCCCACCCGATGGACCCCCGGGACCCCTCCGGTGGTCCCGGGACACTCCCGGTGACCCCCGAAATTCACCCGATGGCCGAAACTGGACTTCCTATATATCATTCTTTACCTCCGGACCATTCCGGAACTCCTCGTGACGTCCGGGATCTCATCCGGGACTCCGAACAACATTCGGGTTTCCATGTGCATGTATCTCTACAACCCTAGCGTCACTGAACCTTAAGTGTGTAGACCCTACGGGTTCGGGAGACACGCAGACATGACCGAGACGACTCTCCGGTCAATAACCAACAGCGGGTTCTGGATACCCATGTTGGTTCCCACGTGTTCCTCGATGATCTCATCGGATGAACCACTGTGTCAAGGATTCACTCAATCCCGTATGTTATTCCCTTTGTCTATCGGTACGGTACTTGCCCGAGATTCGATCGTCGGTATGCCCCATACCTCGTTCAATCTCGTCATGGCAAGTCTCTTTACTCGTTCCGTAATCCATCATCCCGTGACTAACTCCTTAGTCACTTTGAGCTCTTTATGATAATGTCTTACCGAGAGGGCCCAGAGATACCTCTCCGTCATACGGAGTGACAATATCCCAGTCTCGGTTCGTACCAACTCAACAGACACTTTCGGAGATACCCATTGCGTACCTTTATAGCCACCTAGTTACGTTGTGACGTTTGGCACACCCAAAGTATTCCTACGGTATCCGGGAGTTGCACAACCTCATGGTCTAAGGAATAAATACTTGACACTTGAAAAGCATTAAGCATTACAAACTATATGATCTCGTGCTAGGCTTAGGATTGGGTCTTGTCCATCACATCATTCTCCTAATGATGTGATCCCGTTATCAATGACATCCTATGTCCATGGTCAGGAAACCGTGACCATCTGTTGACCAATGAGCTACTAACTAGAGGCTTACCAGGGACACGTTGTGGTCTATGTATTCACACATGTATCGCTGTTTCCGTACAATACAATTCAAGCATGAATAACAGAAAATTATCATGAACAAGGAAATATAATAATAATCCTTTTATTATTGCCTCTAGGGAATATTTCCAACAGTCTCCCACTTGCACTAGAGTCAATAATCTAGTTACATTGTGATGAATCGAACACCCATAGAGTTTTGGTGTTGATCATGTTTTGCCCGTGGAAGAGGTTTAGTCAACGGATCTGCGACATTCAGATCCGTATGCACTTTACAAATATCTATGTCTCCATCTTGAACATAATTCCGGATGGAGTTGAAACAGCGCTTGATGTGCTTGGTCTTCTTGTGAAACCTGGGCTCCTTGGTAATGGCAATAGCTCCAGTGTTGTCACAGAAGAGAGTCATCGGGCTTGACGCGCTTGGAATGACTCCTAGGTCGGTGATGAACTCCTTCATCCAGACTCCTTCCTGCGCTGCTTCGCAAGCAGCTATGTACTCCGCTTCACATGTAGAATGCGCCACACTGCTCTGCTTGCAACTGCACCAGCTGACTGCTCCACCATTCAAAATATACACGTATCCGGTTTGTGACTTAGAGTCATCCAGATCTATGTCAAAGCTAGCATCGACGTAACCCTTTACGACGAGTTCTTCATCACCTCCATAAACGAGAAACATATCCTTAGTCCTTTTCAGGTACTTTAGGATGTTCTTGACCGATGTCCAGTGTTCCATACCGGGATCACTTTGGTACCTCCCTACCAAACTTATGGCAAGGTTCACATCAGGTCTGGTACACAGCATGGCATACATGATAGAACCTATGGCTGAGGCATAGGGAATGACACTCATCTTTTCTCTATCTTCTGACGTGGTTGGGGACTGAGCCTTGCTCAATCTCATACCTTGCAAAACAGGCAAGAACCCCTTCTTGAACTGATCCATATTGAACTTCTTCAATATCGTGCTTTGTGAAAGACCAATGAGGCGTATTGATCTATCTCTATAGATTTTGATGCCTAATATGTAAGCAGCTTCTCCAAGGTCCTTCATTGAAAAAATCTTATTCAAGTAAGCCTTTATGCTCTCCAAGAATTCTATATCATTTCCCATCAGCAATATGTCATCCACATATAATATGAGAAATGCTACAGAGCTCCCACTCACTTTCTTGTAGATACAGGCTTCTCCCCAAGTCTGTATAAAGCCAAACGCTTTGATCACATCATTAAAGCGAATATTCCAACTCCGAGATGCTTGCACCAGCCCGTATATCGAGCGCTGGAGCTTGCATACCTTGTTAGCATTCTCTGGATCGACAAAACCATCCGGCTGTATCATATACAGCTCTTCCTTGAGGTAACCATTAAGGAATGCCATTTTGACGTCCATTTGCCATATCTCATGATCATAGAATGCGGCAATTGCTAACATGATTCGGACTGACTTCAGCATCGCTACGGGAGAGAAAGTCTCGTCGTAGTCAATCCCTTGAACTTGTCGATAACCCTTAGCGAAATGCCGAGCCTTATAGATGGTGATGACCCTCAACCGTAAGGGATCTGTTGCAGCGTTTTCGATAAGTAAGAGTGTCGAACCCAACAAGGAGCAGAAGGTATTGATAAGCGATTCTGAGCAAGAAATTACTGCAAGCACTGAAAGATAACTTTTTAGGGGTTTTCTCGATATAAGCAACAGGAATGTAAAGGCAAGTAATGTAAAAGGTACTGAGAGTAATAAGTGGCCCAATCCTTTCTTAGCAAAGGAGAGGCCTAGCAACTGAACTTATAAAGACTAAAGCGTTCTTGAGGACACACGGGAGAGGTAGTCATGTGCTTTCGCCATATTCCGTATCGATACTATGTTATGTGTTGATAAGTGTTGGTGGGTGGATCTATGCTAGTGCACTCTCTAGACTAAGATGAATGCACTCTTATGATTAAACACCTTGCAAGCATCCGCAAATACAAGATAGAATTTAAGGCAAAAGCCTAACCATAGCAATACAATCGAGGATCCATTATTCCCTTATGCAAAAGCGTGCGAACTGGGGTTCAGGTTTCTGTCACTCCGGCAACCCACCATAAGCATTCTTTATACACAATGTATTCTCCTAGGTCCTTAATAAGGCGAAGTGTTGGGTGTTCGACTCACACAACACCACTAGTAGAATGACAACGGAACTTAAGTATCAAACAACACATATTACTTCAACAGCATATGACTACTAACAACAAGACTTTCCCCATGTCCTCAAGAACTAAGGTAAATACTCACAAGACATAAAAGAGATCATGATCAGTGGGGATAAATATGTGATAAACAATCTGGACATAATAATATTTCTCCAACAAAACTCAATAGCATTCACCACAAAGTAGTAATCAACACCGATAGAGTAGAGAGGATAGGTAGTACAAGTTACAACACGAGTTGCGATGGGAAGATGAGATTTGGATGAAGATGGAGATGGTGCTGGTGTTGGGGATGATGTTGATGATGATCTCGATGATGCCCGTGACGATGGTGATGACGATGGCGACGATCTCCCCTTCCGGGAGGTGATCTCCCCGGCGGAATCTGCCCGCCGGAGATGCCCTTTTCTTCTCTGTAGGTTTCCGCCTCGAAGCGGCGGCGGAACTCCGTACAAAATCCTGTGCCTAGGGTTTTCAGGGGACGGAGAACATATATGCAAAAGGGGGCGACCACAGGTGGGCCAGGGGCTCCAGGCGCCCCCCCGGCGCGGCCAGGGGGGCGCGCCCCCAGGCTACCTGGGCACCCTTTGGCCCCCCTCTGACTCCCCTTTTGCGTGTCTTCGTTATTCTTCTGAAAAATACCACCCATCAATTTTCAGGTAATTTGGAGGTGTTCTTCTTCAGCAACTCAGCATCCACTTTTTCCTGCTGAATCCTGCGTCTGATGTTTCGGTATCGGAAAGTTGCAAACTGTGTAAAATAGACCAAAACAACATAAGAACATCATCATAACGTGAAATATATCAATGAATAAGGATAAATTATAATACAAAATAGTGATGCATTTTGGACGTATCAACACCCCCAAGCTTAGACCTAGCTTGTCCCCAAGCGAATATGAACTCAGTAAACCTGTCCACAAGTTTAGAGGGTGAAGTGTCGATAAATAGAATACGGACAAGAAGCATCATAGTCTCTTCACCAACTCAAATATCCTCAGCAACAATCTTCAACTCATAAGGCTCTTATGAAAGAGTGTCAACACTTATATTCGAAAGTAGGACCAATGGAAACTCATTATATCATGGCAAACATGTCCTTTGGTCAAAGAACAACAAATAATTTTAACTTTTGCTTTTGATGGGATTAATTGAAGCCTTTTGAAATAGCAAGTTAATAAGCAAGAAGTGAAAGTGTTAACACGAAGGAAGATATTTGCCTTAGCTGGTCATGACAAACAACTTACTTATCAAATGATAATGTCAACAAGGATATGATATGACAAATCTTAATGCAACTTTATATGAATGAATCCTTATCAACATCAAACGTCTGCTCTCTTTGAGAAATAGAGGGAAGTAGAAATAACTGACTCAACTTAAAATTAAAAGATAGGCCCTGCTCTAGGGTAGTAGGGAAAACTCATGTGCTATGCTCAAATCAAACAGAATGAAAACAAGTTTTTGAGAGGTGCATGATTCGTCAACGAATGCTAATAGATAACTCAATTACTTCTTGGACTGGACAAGTTTCGAGGAACGGCTCCCGTATGAGGACGATAACATCCTCTTATTCTCCTTTGTTTATCACTGCCAGAGTTTTCTTATTTCTCATGAAGAAAGCGTGAAGGAGGGTTTGTTTGATATATTATCTTTAAGCCGGGCACACTCAATGCCAGTTCCTTTTCGTATTATGGGTTTGCACATTATACATGCAATCCCGGGGTGAAGCTTGTCCAACTCAAAAAGGTCATGAATTGGCTACTACTTCATCATGAGCTAAAGCAGAGGCACAAAATAAAAGATTTTGAACATTTAAGGATAACACATAAATTATATACTTTAGGAGGTGGTAGTGGAGTACCACGAGTAGGTAGGTATGGTGGACTCATATGGAAGGTATTGGCTTAAGGGTATGGACGCACAAGCAGAATTCCGCTTAGTACAGAGTTAGGATAGCAAAGGTTTTGAAAGAGCAGACAACTGATGATGACTAAGATGCAAAGCAATATAAAGCATGAACATCGAAATAAGCATAACACATCAAGTTGTCTTCCTTGTCAACATAACACTTCAAGCATAATAACATAAAGGTTTTGGCTATGTTGATACTTTAAGAACATCATTCTTGTTGTTATGACCAAAGCTATGTTTGCCAAGATTAAATAAAGTTTCATAGTCATACCTGACATAAGGTCAATACTCCCCATAAGAATCATCATATAAGGTCGATTGCGTGAAGAGAATACCGAGTGCAGCAAAAAGGAACCGATAAACTTCTCATTTATATTCCATCATAAGCGACTCCACACACACGGATACAATTCTTCACCAAAGGGGTGATAGACCTCAATGCACACACCTATCTCATATAATAACCTCCCTAGACACGATACGACTCTACTTGACTTCTGAAAGACAAAAGGTAAAAGATAAAGATACCGGGCACTCCCCCAAGCTTGGAACAAGCCAAGGGAATGCCATTACCCACGGAGACTTCACCCATACTTGTTGGCATTAATCACGTAGTCCTTGGCGAAACGCTTCCATGGATATCTTGCTAAAGTCTCTTGTGAGAGGCTCATCTCCTGAATCCTGCATTCAGCACCCAAACTCATGCGCATAAATCTTAGTTCATACTCACAGTTCTGGTTATATAAATCATTAATTTGCCCTTGGAGTTCTATAATTCTGTCTTCAGACGCGGCGATTCTTTCCCACATCTCCTTCATCTCCTTCAGAAAGTAGTTCTTCAGCTCGTTGGTGATGTCAAAGTTAGCTTCGACACCACGCTCGGTCATCTTCTTGTTCTTGAAGACTTCTTGCTCCACTTCTTCCAGCCTGGCCTGGACGCTTCCCTCCTTGATAGGTCCCTTCAGATCTTCTTGATGAAGGACGCCCTCCTTCATCTGAACAACCTGAGGGTGCTTCTTCAGCTCAGCGAGGTAAGGGTTGATGACGTTGACGACGAACGTGTCCTTGGGGGAACTTGGAGAAGCCATGGCACCTAAATTTAGCTGAAAGATTTCCTGGCAGAAACAGATCGAAGAGAAAACACGCGAAATCGCAAGATACGTTGCCGGAACACCCCGGGAAAATATATAGGAAACATGTATGCACAGAAAGGAAGGTAACGGACCAAAGCGGGGTCGGAGACGGGCTCCAGGGTGTCCAGGCAGCCTGCCGGTGCGGCCCAGGGGGGGCGCGCCAGGGGGGCGCCTGGACTCCCTGCTGGTCGTCTCCGGCTCCACTTTGACTCGGAATTTTACTAATTTTACAAAAACTCATAATACGGAACTTTTATGATGTTTTGCGGTGTTTTTCTTACCGTACTACATACCTTTTGTTTATTCTGCTTCTGCTGGCGTCTGAAACAGGGCTGCAACATGTTCTTCGTGGGTTGTTGTGTATATTATATTCACATCAACATCGACAGGGTCTCCTGCTATGTAATGTTTAAGTCTTTGCCCATTCACAACTTGAGGTTTGGTGCCTTCAAAATTATTAATCTTAATTGCACCAGACCGATAAACTTCTTCAATATGAAATGGTCCTTCCCACCTGGAAAGTAGTTTACCTGGAGAAAACCTGAAACGGGATCTAAACAACAAAACTTTATCACCAACATTAAATTCACGTTTCAGAATCTTCCTATCATGCCACCTTTTTACCTTTTCCTTGAACATTTTAGCGCTCTCGTAAGCTTCACTTCTCCATTCATCTAGAGAAGTCAAGTTCATGAGACGCTTCTCACCAGCTAGTTTTGGGTCAGCGTTAAGCTCTCTAATAGCCCAGAAAGCTTTGTGCTCTAGCTCTAATGGCAAATGGCAAGCCTTGCCATATACCATCTTATAGGGGGACATGCCCATGGGGTTTTTGTAAGCAGTTCTATATGCCCACAAAGCATCTCCTAATTTATTTGACCAATCCTTCCTATTTCTGTTTACTGTTTTCTGCAAGATCAACTTAATCTCTCTATTGGTGAGCTCAACTTGCCCACTAGTTTGAGGATGATACGGTGAAGCAATTCTATGATTAACATCGTATTTAGCCAGAGCTTTTCTAAAAGCTCCGTGCGTGAAGTGTGATCCTCCATCGGTCATGAGATACCTTGGTACACCAAACCTAGGAAAAATTACATCTTTAAGCATTTTCAAAGATGTTTTGTGATCAGCACTTTCAGTGGGGATTGCTTCAACCCACTTGGTCACATAATCAACAGCTACTAAAATGTGAGTGTAATTGTGCGAAGAAGGAAAAGGACCCATAAAATCAAAACCCCAACAATCGAAAGGTTCAATCACTAGTGAGTAATTCATAGGCATCTCATTCCTTCTACTAATGTTACCAACTCTCTGACATTTATCACAAGCTAAAACATAATTTCTAGCATCTTTAAAGAGAGTAGGCCAATAAAAACCTGATTGAAGAACCTTATGCGCAGTCCTCTCACCGGCATGATGTCCTCCATAGGGACTATCATGACATCGTCGGAGAACGTCCTTCTGCTCATGTTCCGGAATGCATCTTCTCACGATCCCGTCGGGACCTTCTTTGAAAAGATGTGGGTCATCCCAAAAGTAGTGCCTCAAATCATGAAAGAACTTCTTCCTTTGCTGAAATGTTAGACCTGGAGGCAAATACTTTGCAACAATAAAATTAGCATAATCTGCATACCAAGGATCGGAAAGAGGTTGTACTTGTACAACGGCAAGTTGCTCGTCTGGAAAACTATCATTAACTGGGATGGGGTCATGCGGTATATCTTCCATTCTTGAAAGATTGTCCGCTACCGGATTGTCTTCCCCTTTCCTATCAACAATCTGCAAATCAAATTCTTGGAGAAGGAGTACCCATCTGATAAGCCTTGGCTTGGCATCCTTCTTTGTCATAAGGTATTTAATGGCAGCATGATCAGTATGAATAATAACTTTGGAATCAACAATATACTGCCTAAACTTATCACAAGCGAAAACTACAGCTAAGAATTCCTTCTCAGTAGTAGCATAATTTCTTTGAGCACTATCAAGGGTTTTCCTATCATAATGTATAACATTCAATTTCTTATCAACCCTTTGTCCTAAAACAGCTCCAACAGCAAAATCACTTGCATCACACATAATTTCAAAAGGTAAATTCCAGTCAGGTGGTTGTACTATAGGAGCAGTTATTAAAGCTTTCTTAAGGACTTCAAAAGCTTCCTTACAATTTTCATCAAACGCAAAAGGAACATCCTTCTGGAGAAGATTAGTGAGGGGTCTCGAGGTTTTAGAAAAGTCTTTAATAAATCTTCTACAAAAACCTGCATGACCGAGAAAACTGCGAATACCTTTGATGTCCCTTGGATAGGGCATCCTCTCAATAGCTTCGATCTTGGCTTTATCCACTTCAATTCCCCTTTCGGGAATCTTGTGACCAAGAACAATTCCTTCATTAACCATAAAGTGGCACTTCTCCCAGTTGAGTACCAAATTTGTCTCCTCGCATCTCTGCAAAACTTTATTAAGGTTGTGAAGACAATGGTCAAATGAAGTTCCATAGACGGAGAAATCATCCATGAAGACTTCCATAATATCCCCGCAGAAACCATGAAAGATAGCAAACATACACCTTTGAAAAGTAGCAGGGGCATTACATAAACCAAAAGGCATACGTCTATAAGCATAAGTACCAAAAGGACAAGTAAAAGTGGTCTTCTCTTGATCGGCAGTGTTAACATGAATTTGAGAGAAGCCAGAATAACCATCGAGGTAACAAAAGTGGGT
Organism: Secale cereale; assembly: GCA_902687465.1. Taxonomy (NCBI): domain Eukaryota; kingdom Viridiplantae; phylum Streptophyta; class Magnoliopsida; order Poales; family Poaceae; genus Secale; species Secale cereale. The sequence continues at coordinate 44,855,026 of LR738709.1, read as the reverse complement.
ATTTTTGGATAACCTTTCAAGCATTTGGTCGATGAACGGCAACGGGTAGTGATCCTTCCTGGTTGCCTTGTTCAACTTCCTGTAATCAATACACATTCTATATCCAATAATAATTCTCTGAAGTATTAGTTCATTTTTATCATTAGGAACCACAGTTGTACCTCCTTTCTTAGGAACACAATGTACCGGACTTACCCACTTACTGTCAGCTATAGGGTAGATGATACCTGCGGCTAGAAGCTTGAGAATCTCAGTTCTCACGACATCCATCATCTTTGGGTTCAACCGTCGTTGATGATCAACAACTGGTTTAGCATCAGGCTCAAGGTTGATAGTATGTTGACAGATAGATGGACTAATCCCCTTATGGTCATCAAGGGTATAGCCAATTGCGCCTCGGTGTTTACGAAGTACTTCCAATAATCGCTCTTCTTCATATCCTGAAAGGTTATAATTGATAATAACAGGATATACTTTCTTTTCATCTAAATAAGCATACTTGAGCGTATCGGGAAGAGGTTTAAGATCGAACACCGGGTCTTCTTTCGGTTTTGATAAAATTCCCAAAGGTTCAACCGGAAGGTTGTGCTTCAGGATAGCAGGCTGCCTCAAGAATATTTCATCTAGTTCATTTCTTTCCTGCATATGCAAATCATTCTCGTGGTCCTCCATGTATTGCTGCAAAGGATCATCAGGGGGAATAGCAATAGAGGCAATACTTTCAATAATTTTATCATCACTAGGTAAATCAGTACCACGAGGCTGCTTAGAGAACTTAGAAAAATTAAATTCATATGGCTCACCATAGAATTCAACAGAAACTTTACCTTTCTTGCAATCTATTATAGCTCCACAAGTTCTAAGAAAAGGTCTACCAAAAATGATGGGACAAAAATTGTCCCTGGCTGAACCAAGTACCAGAAAGTCGGTAGGGTATTTTACCTTTCCACATAGGACTTCAACGTCCCTCACAATTCCGATAGGAGAGATAGTTGATCTATTTGCAAGATGAATAGTAACATCAACTTCTTCAAGTTCACAAGGGGAAATCTCACCGATGATTTCTTCATAGAGTGAATAAGGAATATCACTTGCACTCGATCCCAAATCGCATAGCCCATAATAATTGTGATCTCCTATTTTAACAGATACCACCGGAGTACCTGAAATTGGGCCTTTGTTCTTGGCTGTGATAAGGTTAGTGGAAATAGCACAAAAAGTTATATTGGAATCCAAAACATCATCAGTAGCAAGGTCTTTAATCAATGCAACTTGAGGATTGACCCTGATCTGGTCCTCGGGTTCATCAACTCTTCTCTCACTTTTATTTATTATGCCTGTCACAAGAGAGTGTTCCTTTATCCTCGTGGGAAAAGGAGGTTTTTCATATATGACTGCAGGCAAAATAGGCTCAGCAACATAAATATCAATAGGTGGTTCTTTAAAAGGTGCATGGTGCTAGTCTCTATTCTTTTTAAAAGAATCAACATGAGAGGCAAAATTCTTACATAAATCAATCACTAGATGGGAATCAAGACCAATCTTAGAGCAAAAAGTATTGAAGTAATCAGTTTCCACATAACTCTCAATATAGTCATGTTCATAATTTATAGCGGGTTCAATACCTTTATCAATTTCCCAATCTTCGGTATTCCTCTGGATTCTTTCAAGGAGATCCCACCTTTCTTCAACACTCTTCTTCTGAAATACCCCACTAGAGGAGGCATCCAACATCTCCTTATCCTGACGAGAAAGCCTGGCATAAAAATTTGTAAGTATGATTTCCTTGGGAAGCTTATGAATTGGGCATTTGAGAATTAGAGACTTCAATCTCCCCCAATCTTGAGTAATGCTTTCTCCGTCACGAGACCTAAAGTTATAGATAAAATTCCTGTCTCGATGAATTTCATGAAGAGGATAAAATTTAGTATAAAAGAGAGACATAAGCTCCTGCCAGTCCAGCAAGTGTGGGTTATCAAGAAGCCCATACCAATCTGAAGCTTTATCTATAAGGGATACGACAAACAATTTCTCATGACAAACTCCCTCGATACACCTGCAAGCTTAAATAATGAACATAGTCGTGACAAATATAGCAAGTGTTCACCGGGATGTCTGTCTCCTCCATAACGATTAGCCAAAACATAATTGATAATGCTAGCTGGTATTTTATAAGGCACAATTTCAGTAGGAGGAGGATCAACCACCACAGGTGTGGGGCGTCTTCCCTCAAGCAACGCTCCAATAATAGGGTTATCCATAGGGACAAAGAGCACCAATAGCAAAAAAAATAAAAACAGAATTATAAAAAGACTTTCTTACCAGTTTCACTTTACCAATAGCGGTACGCTCCCCGGCAACGGCGCCAGAAAACGTTACTTGATGACCCTCAACCGTAAGGGATCTGTTGCAGCGTTTTCGATAAGTAAGGGTGTCGAACCCAACGAGGAGCAGAAGGTATTGATAAGCGATTTTGAGCAAGAAATTACTGCAAGCACTGAAAGATAACTTTTTAGGGGTTTTCTCGATATAAGCAATAGGAATGTAAAGGCAAGTAATGTAAAAGGTACTGAGAGTAACAAGTGGCCCAATCCTTTCTTAGCAAAGGAGAGGCCTAGCAACTGAACTTATAAAGACTAAAGCATTCTTGAGGACACACGGGAGAGGTAGTCATGTGCTTTCGCCATATTCCGTATCGATACTATGTTATGTGTTGATAAGTGTTGGTGGGTGGATCTATGCTAGTGCACTCTCTAGACTAAGATGAATGCACTCTTATGATTAAACACCTTGCAAGCATCCGCAAATACAAGATAGAATTTAAGGCAAAAGCCTAACCATAGCAATACGATCGAGGATCCATTATTCCCTTATGCAAAAGTGTGCGAACTGGGGTTCAGGTTTATGTCACTCCGGCAACCCACCATAAGCATTCTTTATACACAATGTATTCTCCTAGGTCCTTAATAAGGCGAAGTGTTGGGTGTTCGACTCACACAACACCACTAGTAGAATGACAACGCAACTTAAGTATCAAACAACACATATTACTTCAACAGCATATGACTACTAACAACAAGACTTTCCCCATGTCCTCAAGAACTAAGGTAACTACTCACAAGACATAAAAGAGATCATGATTAGTGGGCATAAATATGTGATAAACAACCTGGACATAATAATATTTCTCCAACAAAACTCAATAGCATTCACCACAAAGTAGTAATCGACACCGATAGAGTAGAGAGGATAGGTAGTACAAGTTACAACACGAGTTGCGATGGAAAGATGAGATTTGGATGAAGATGGAGATGGTGCTGGTGTTGGGGATGATGTTGATGATGATCTCGATGATGCCCGTGACGATGGTGATGACGATGGCGACGATCTCCCCTTCCGGGAGGTGATCTCCCCGGCGGAATCTGCCCGCCGGAGATGCCCTTTTCTTCTCTGTAGGTTTCCGCCTCGAAGCGGCGGCGGAACTCCGTAAAAAGTCCCGTGCCTAGGGTATTCGGGGGACGGAGAACATATATGCAAAAGGGGGCGACCAGAGGTGGGCCATGGGCTCCAGGCGCCCCCCCCCGGCGCGGCCAGGGGGCGCGCCCCCAGGCCGCCTGGGCACCCTGTGGCCCCCCTCTGACTCCCCTTTTGCGTGTCTTCATTATTCTTCTGAAAAATACCTCCTGTCAATTTTTAGGTAATTTGGAGGTGTTCTTCTTCAGCAACTCAGCATCCACTTTTTCCTACTGAATCCTCTGCTGTTTCGGTATCGGAAAGTTGGAAACTGTGTAAAATAGACCAAAACAACATAAGAACATCATCATAACATGAAATATATCAATGAATAAGGATAATTATAATACCAAATAGTGATGCATTTTGGACGTATCAGATGGTCACATTACCATCCGCGTCTGTCTTCTTCTTAAATATCCATTTATTTTCTATGGCGTGCCTATCATCGGGCAAGTCCACCAAAGTCCATACTTTGTTTTCATACATGGATTCTATCTCAGATTTCATGGCTCCAAGCCATTTATTGGAATCCGGGCCCGCCATCGCTTCCTCATAATTCGAAGATTCACCGTTGTCTAACAACATGATCTCCATGACAGGGTTGTGATACGTCCAAAATGTATCTATATTTTCTGCATGCTCCATGCCACTTTTGGGTGATATTGCTATGATATTTATACACTTCCATACACTTTTGATCATATTTGGACTAACCTACTAATCCTGTGCACCCCAGTGCCAGTTTCTGTTTTCGGCTGTTTTTGTATTTCTGGTTTTCACATTACGAGAAATGTCAGGAAAAATCCAGAAAAATTATATAAAAAATCAGCGTTCCAGAACCTACCTTGCGCCCGAAGTACAGCCGGGGGGGGCCACCAGGGCCCCAGGCGCCGTGGCGGCGCGCCCCCCCTGGGCCGCGCCGGGGGGGCGCCTGGGCCCCCCGAGCCCCGTCTGGTGCCCCCCTTTGGCATATATTTAGAGCGTCCTTCGAAACCCTCGGGACGGGAACTCTTTTTCGCGATCTCATCTCTATTCCGCCGCCGCCGCCGCTTCCAAGATCGGGAGCACCAGGAGAACTCTTCCCGGCACCCTGCCGGAGGGGAGGATCACCATCGGGAGCCTCTCCACCACCATGGACGCCTCCTGGATGAGTTGTGAGTAGTCTCCCTTGGACCATGAGTCCATGACCAGTAGCTATGTGATGTTCTCCTCCCGTTCTTGTGCTTCACTAATTAGTCCTCGTGAGCTGCCCTACATGATCGAGGCACATATGTAATCCTTATGCCATTGCTATGATGAGTTTGCTGGGATCCGATGGATTATGAGATTATGTTCAGATTGTGATTGAGTAATATATTTGATCTACCTCTTTTATATTTATGTTCATAAGTAATTCTTGCATGTTCTCCGTTGTTATTTATTGCTTTGGCCAAGTAATAGGTAGTGACTCCAAGAGGGAACGTTATGCTCGATTGTGGGTTCATGCCCCTCGATGACTAGCTTGAGTGACAGAAACATGAGTCTAGGGGATGTGCTGTTGCCACAAGGGGGAAAACAACGGTGCTTGTGCCCGCGGGTGCAAGGATTGTTTACTTTACGCAAGGTTCTTTTAATGCAGTTGTCTGTTGCATTGAGTTTACACTATGGGTAGGACTCACAACTAAATACCAGCGAGATGTTCTGGATAGATATCTCAAGGTGGATGATTAGTAGTAGATATTGATGGATTTCGGTCTACTTACTTTGGCGTACCACCCATGCTTTGAACCTCAACCTTTCTTGCAATGTAGTCAGCATTGGTTTGCGTTCGTGGTCCTGTCAATTGCCCAGCTGTAATTCGTTTACCTCACATAGCTGTTTTATCGTCTTTTGGGAGAGAGACATCACTAGTGAACATCATGAGACTCCGGTCCATATTACCATCATTGATCACATCCGCTATTTACTTTTCGCTTTTACTTACTATTGCAAACATTATCTATCACTACTATCATTCGCGTTTAATCCTTTGTGAACTACAAGGCCGGAGGGATTGACAACCTCTCTGTACTCATTGGGAGCAAAGTTATTTGTATCTGTGTGCAGGTCCACATTGATTGCTAATATGTGGCGCAGTTAGCAGTTGACACCTACTTGTTGAACCTAGGAGTCTCTGGGGATTCGATCCTTGGCGTCTTTGCTCAGGGAAAAACTTCCACAACACTGCATCTCACACCTTCCACTTGGGGTAACCAACGAGGGGTTAGAGGCCCATCAAGGAGTTTTTCTGGCGTCGTTGCCGGGGACTCCACTCTTCAGGATAGGGGAGTTGCACGCTATCTTTTACCTTTGCTTTTAGTCTTGTTAGTTTACCTTTCAGTTTTTGCTTTAGTACCTTTTATCGAAAATCACAAAAATAGTTATCTTGCTTGCTTGCTACTATGGGTTCCACCGAGAACACCAAGTTGTGTGACTTCACTAGTCACAACAACGATGACTTTATCAGCACACCTATCACTACACCTGTCACTTCAGCACCTTCATATGAAATTAAACCTGCTTTACTGAACTTAGTCATGAAAGATCAATTCTCCGGTGCTGGAGATGATGCTGCTTTACACTTGAACAACTTTGTTGAACTTTGTGATATGCAAAAGTACCAAGAAATAGATGGTAATATTGTTAAGCTTAAGCTTTTTCCTTTCTCCTTGAGAGGAGGAGCTAAAATTCGGTTGCAGTCTTTGCCTAGAAATAGCATAGATTCATGGGACAAGTGCAAATATGCTTTTATTGGAAAATACTATCCACCTGCTAAAATTATCCAACTTAGAAGTAACATAATGAATTTTAAACAATTGTATAATGAACACGTTGCCCAAGCTTGGGAACGTATGAAATCTCTTATCAAGAACTGCCCTACTCACGGTTTGACTACATGGATGGTTATCCAAACTTTTTATGCAGGCTTGAACTTTACCTCGCGGAACTTGTTAGATTCGGCCGCGGGAGGAACTTTTATGTCAACTACACTTGGTGCTGCCACGAAGCTTCTCGATGAGATGATGACCAATTATTCCCAATGGCACACCGGACGCGCTCCAATAGGTAGGAAGGTAAACTCTGTCGAGGAGATTTCCTCCATAGATGAAAAAGTTGACTTGATCATGTCTCTACTTTCGAAGCAATCTTCTGTTGATCCTCGCGATGTTCCTTTAAATTCTTTGATTGCTCAAGAACAAGTAGATGTGAACTTTATCTCTAGAAACAATTTTAATAACAATGCTTATAGGAGTAACTTTGGTAACAATCCTAGACCGTTCCCCTCTAATTCTTATGGGAACAACAATGCTTATCCTATCACCAAGAACTCCACTACTGAACTAGAGACTATGCTTAAAGATTTCATCACTACCCAAAAAGCCTTTAATAAGAGTGTAGAAGAAAAACTACATAAACTAGATGATCTTTCTTTTAAGGTAGACCATTTAGCCAATGAGGTAAAATTGCTAAAAATTAAAACTCCTCCTCTTGAGGAGAGGGAAGTCACTCCTATAAATGCTATTCAAGTGCGAATTAATGAAAACATTAGGATGATGGCTAAACTTAAAGAGAGATGGGCTAGAGAAAGGGAGGAAGAAGATAGAATTAAGAGCCTTCCTACCCACCACACTGTTGCTACTATCCAAGTTGTTGAGGATATCCAAACTCATAGCACCCAATGTACTCCTGGTCCCATTGGACCTATTAATGGTGATGCTATGACTATAGAAACTACCAAACAAGTGAACCTAAAGGACACCACTACCACTTTACTTGATGCTAATGACCTTGATTTTGGTAATTGCACTCTTACCGAAGTTATTGATTTCCTTCACAAGATGTCTAGAGACCCCCGCACTAGCACGCTTAATCTGGCCTTCACACAGCATATCACTAATGCTCTCATCAAAGCTAGGGAGGAGAAACTTAGAGTAGAAGCCTCCATACCTAGAAAGCTAGAAGATGGTTGGGATCCTATGATAAAAATTAAATTGAATGACTTCTCTTGTTATGCATTATGTGATGTTGGTGCTAGTACCTCTGTTATGTCCAAAAGAATATATGATATGCTTAAATTGAAACCTTATGATTCTTGTTCTTTTGGTGTTCGTCTCGTTGATTCTTCCATGAAGAAACCTTTGGGGAGGATCGACGATGTTCTTATCGTTGTCAATGATAATTATGTTCCCGTTGATTTCACTATTATTGATATTGAATGTGATCCTTCATGTCCAATTATTTTGGGACGTCCTTTTTTACGCACCGTTGGTGCTATCATTGACATGAAAGAGGGTAATATAAAATTTCAGTTTCCTCTCAAGAAAGGGATGGAACACTTCCCTCGAAAGAAGATCAAGTTAGCTTTCGAGTCAGTTGTACGGGCTAGTTATTCTTTTACTCTTGATAAAACTTGATCTCTATGCATTATGCCTAGCTTAAAGGCATAAAAGAAAGCACTTTTGGGAGGCAGCCCACATGAATAAATTTATTTTGCTTTTGTTGTGTCTTGATGTTGTTTACTACAGTAGCATCATCATTGTATCTTTGCTTTTCATATTTGTGCCAAGTATAGCCTCTGATTGCTAGAAAGTTCAAAAGTTGTGAGGTGCTGTCCAGGAAACAGATTCTGTCCTTGGATAGACAAATTCGTATAAAATCACCAAATCATCTTTTTGGTCTGAATTTTTTCTACAGCGTTCTCTATATAATTTTCTTTCGTGCGTCTGTTCTGAGTTTTTTTATTTGAGTTGCAGAAGTACCCCGAACAAATCATTTACTACCTGCTGTTCTGTTTTTCACAGATTTTGTCCTGTTTTGCCTTTCCTTCATTTTGCAAACCAAGAGCTTGCTTTTTCTTTGCAAAAACCTTTTGGCAATCTTGAGAAACAGTAGAACTTCAAGAATATATTTATTTCCAGCAAGGAACAATTATTTTATTAAGGGTACTAACCTCGCTAATCAGATTATAATGAGTTATGTATGAAGGGAGTTTTCAAGTGTGCGAGGGAAGATGATAAAAAGATTCAGGAGTGTCAAGCGCTCAAGCTTGGGGATGCCCCCGTGCACCCCCAAGAAATATTCAAGGAGACTCAAGCGTCTAAGCTTGGGGATGCCCCCGTGCATCCCCTTCTCCATCAACATTATCAGTTCATCTTTCGTTCCGCTATATTTATATCACTGATCATGTGTTATGTGCTATGCTTGGAGCGTCTTGCTTTTAGTTTTCTTTTTCATAACGAGTCGGAACTCAGCTTTCTTTATGTGGGAGAGAAACACGCTCCACTTCTACCTAGAACATAACATAGAATTTTCATGTCTATCTTTGCTGTGTGTATTCTTTGTCTTTTAATAGCCACTATCATGCTCTGCTCTTAGTATTCATGCTTATCTTTTCAAAGAGCTTTTGTTTAGTTGGTTGCTTGAACTTTCTTTAAATTACCATGTTCATCTTATTAAGAGAGTTTGCTTCCGTTGCATTGGTTAATATGTCTATGATAAAGTTGCTACGTGCATAATGGCGCTTAGTAGTTCAGGTTTTCTTATGGTTAGTCTCAAATAGCTGGGGGATTCCCAATGTGTTATTGGAGTACCAACTTGATTTGTTTGCCTATGATGTGGTATGGTTTAGTAATATCTTCCTTCGAGAATTTATTTTGATTGACTTGGCATATGCTCACGCATATCTAAGACTGTAAAGAAAGTCTGTCAAGCCTTGATGATCTTTTATTTCTGAGTAGCGATATAACTTCCATGCCTGATTCAATGTTGCTTTTTCGCTCTGCATGATTATGACCGTCATTGCTCTCTTAGTTGGTCGCTCCCAGTCTTTTGCTAACCTCCACCTGTACTAAGCAGACTAACTTTGCAATACATAGCTCATGGGAAAGTAGCTTAAAAACTATTGTGGTAAAGAATATGTTGCCTATGTATCTTATTTCTTATAAGTTGCTTGCTGAGCGGTAACCATGTTTCTGGGGACGCCATCAACTGTCACACTTTTGTTGAATATCATGTGAGTTGCTATGCATGTTCGTCTTGTCTGAAATAAGGGTGATTTGCCATGGGTTGAATGAGTATGCATATTGTTAGAGAAGAACATTGGGCCGCCAACCAAAGCCATGTATCATGGTGGAAGTTTTAGCTTGGACATTAATCCTCAATCTCTTATGAGAATATGCTTATGCATTAAAGAGGAGTCCATCATCTATTTTCTATGTTGTCCCGGTATGGATGTCCTCAAGTTGATATCTATCAAAAACGAGAAATCAAATGCGATTTATCTCCTTGGACCTTTGTACAGGTGGCATAGAGGTACCCCTTTGTGACACTTGGTTGAAACATATGTAATGCAATGATAACCCATGGAAATCCGAGCTAATTAGGACAAGGTGCGAGCACTATTGGTATTCGATGCATGAGGCTTGCAACTTATAGGATGTCTTATGCATGACACATATGAAGTACTACTACCGTTGACAAAATTGCTTCTATGTTTTCAAAATAAAAAAAAGCTCTAGCACATAACCATTCTTTTACTTTTAAGTTGAGTCTCCACCTTCTTTCTTCAAGCACCAACTACTGAGAGCATGATTGTCATTCTAAGTGTAATGTGCATTGTTCCGAAGTAGCATTGTATTTTGCATGATTGTGATATCGTTTATTTTGAAATCATTGTATCTAGTCATCACTTAAACCTTGAAGGTGCCCCTGCATTTATGTTTTGCTTCACTAAAGGGGGCAAGCTAGATATCCCTTTATCATATTTGCACATCATGTTCATTGCAAATCTATTTGATGCTTCAATGTCATGTTGTAAAACTTTCAGTCATTTGTGATTTTCTCATGAGGCAACTTAATTACTATAGAATCATTGTCTCAGTAAGCTTTTGTCATATGACTATAAAAAGTCCTATATGGTTAATAGCATGTCACCACAGAAATTATTCTTGTTATCATTTACCTACTCGAGGACGAGCAGGAATTAAGCTTGGGGATGTTGATACGTCCAAAACGTATCTATAATTTCTGCTTGCTCCATGCCACTTTTGGGTGATATTGCTATGATATTTATACACTTCCATACACTTTTGATCATATTTGGACTAACCTACTAATCCAGTGCACCCCAGTGCCAGTTTCTGTTTTCGACTGTTTTTGTATTTCAGGTTTTCACATTACGAGAACTGTCAGGAAAAATCCAGAAAAATTATATAAAAAATCAGCGTTCCAGAACCTACCTTGCGCCCGAAGTACAGCCCGGGGGGGGGGGCATCAGGGCCCCAGGCGCCCTGGCGGCGCGCCCCCCCTGGGCCGCGCCGGGGGGGCGCCTGGGCCCCACGAGCCCCATCTGGTGCCCCCCTTTGGCATATATTTAGAGCGTCCTTCGAAACCCTCGGGACAGGAACTCTTTTTCGCGATCTCATCTCTGTTCCGCCGCCGCCGCCGCTTCCAAGATTGGGAGCACCATGAGAACTCTTCCCGTCACCCTGCCGGAGGGGAGGATCACCATCGGGAGCCTCTCCACCACCATGGACGCCTCCCGGATGAGTTGTGAGTAGTCTCCCTTGGACCATGAGTCCATGACCAGTAGCTATGTGATGTTCTCCTCCCGTTCTTGTTCTTCACTAATTAGTCCTCGTGAGCTGCCCTACATGATCGAGGCACATATGTAATCCTTATGCTGTTGCTATGATGAGTTTGCTGGGATCCGATGGATTATGAGATTATGTTCAGATTGTGATTGAGTAATATATTTGATCTACCTCTTTTATATTTATGTTCATAAATAATTCTTGCATGTTCTCCGTTGTTATTTATTGCTTTGGCCAAGTAATACGTAGTGACGCCAAGAGGGAACGTTATGCTTGATTGTGGGTTCATGCCCCTCGATGACTAGTTTGAGTGACAGAAACATGAGTCTAGGGGATGTGCTGTTGCCACAAGGGGGAAAACAACGGTGCTTGTGCCCGCGGGTGCAAGGATTGTTTACTTTACGCAAAGTTCTTTTAATGCAGTTGTATGTTGCATTGAGTTTACACTATGGGTGGGACTCGCAACTTAATACCAGCGAGATGTTCTGGATAGATATCTCAAGGTGGATGATTAGTAGTAGATATTGATGGATTTCGGTCTACTTACTTTGGAGTACCGCCCATGCTTTGAACCTCAACCTTTCTTGCAATGTAGTCAGCATTGGTTTGCGTTCGTGGTCCTGTCAATTGCCCAGCTGTAATTCGTTTACCTCACATAGCTGTTTTATCGTCTTTTGGGAGAGAGACATCACTAGTGAACATCATGAGACTCCGGTCCATATTACCATCATTGATCACATCCGCTATTTACTTTTCGCTTTTACTTACTATTGCAAACATTATCTATCACTACTATCACTTGCGTTTAATCCTTTGTGAACTACAAGGCCGGAGGGATTGACAACCTCTCTGTACTCGTTGGGAGCAAAGTTATTTGTATCTGTGTGCAGGTCCACGTTGATTGCTAATATCTGGCGCCATTAGCAGTTGCCACCTACTTGTTGAACCTAGGAGTCTCTGGGGATTCGATCCTTGGCATCTTTGCTAAGGGAAAAACTTCCACAACACTGCATCTCACACCTTCCACTTGGGGTAACCAACGAGGGGTTAGAGGCCCATCAATTGCTCAATAGGCGGATACGACACTTGTGCACAACCTATAAGATGCAAAATGTATGAACTTGTTATCCCAAGTATGCTATGTGTATGATGTTTTGGTGTTTCGCACACGATGATCCAAGATGATCAATATGGTAGTATGATATGCAATGTGGCGATGCTATGGCTATTGCTTACAAGCTCTTTGCTCTCTTTTGCTTAAAAGCTTTTTTTTGTTTTTGTTTTATTTTTGATGTGGCCACTATGCGAGATGCACAAACCAAGATAGCAATTGTGTATATGCGGGAATGATGGGCCTCTAACCCCTCGTTGGTTACCCCAAGTGGAAGGTGAAAGATGCAGTGTTGTGGAAGTGTTTTCCCTTAGCAAAGATGCCAAGGATCGAATCCCCAGAGACTCCTAGGTTCATCAAGTAGGTGTCAACTGCTAACGGCGCGGATTAGCAATCAACGTGGACCTGCACACAGATACAAATAACTTTGCTCCCAACGAGTACAGAGAGGTTGTCAATCCCTCCGGCCTTGTAGTTCACAAAGGATTAAACGCAAATGATAGTAGTGATAGATAATGTTTGCAATAGTAAGTAAAAGCGAAAAGTAAATAGCGGATGTGATCAATGATGGTAATATGGACCGAAGTCTCATGATGTTCACTAGTGATGTCTCTCTCCCAAAAGACGATAAAATAGCTATGTGAGGTAAAAGAATTACAGCTGGGCAATTGACAGGACCACGAACGCAAACCAATGCTGACTACATTGCAAGAAAGTTTGAGGTTCAAAGCATGGGCGGTACGCCAAATTAAGTAGGAAATCCATCAATATCTACTACTAATCATCCACCTTGAGATATCTATCCAGAACATCTCGCTGGTATTAAGTTGCGAGTCCCACCCATAGTGTAAACTCAATGCAACAGACAACTGCATTAAAAGAACTTTGCGTAAAGTAAACAATCCTTGCACCCGCGGGCACAAGCACCGTTGTTTTCCCCCTTGTGGCAATAGCACATCCCCTAGACTCATGTTTCTGTCACTCAAGCTAGTCATCGAGGGGCATGAACCCACAATCGAGCATAACGTTCCCTCTTGGAGTCACTACGTATTACTTGGCCAAAGCAATAAATAACAACGGAGAACATGCAAGAATTACTTATGAACATAAATATAAAAGAGGTAGATCAAATATATTACTCAAGATCAATCCGAACATAATCTCATAATCCATCGGATCCCAGCAAACTCAACATAGCAACAGCATAAGGATTACATATTTGCCTCGATCATGTAGGGCAGCTCACGAGGACTAATTAGTGAAGCACAAGAACGGGAGGAGAACATCACATAGCTACTGGTCATGTACTCATGGTCCAAGGGAGACTACTCACGACTCATCCGGGAGGCGTCCATGGTGGTGGAGAAGCTCCCGGTGGTGATCCTCCCCTCCGGCAGGGTGCCGGGAAGAGTTCTCCTGGTGCTCCCGATCTTGGAAGCGGCGGCGGCGGCGGAACAGAGATGGGATCGCGAAAAGAGTTCCTGTTCTAAGGGTTTCGGAGGACGCTTTAAATATATGCCAAAGGGGAGCATCGGGGGGGCCAGGCGCCCCCCCGGCGCGGCCCAGGGGGGGGGCGCCGCCAGGGCGCCTGGAGCCCTGGTGCCCCCCCCCCCGGCTGTCCTTCGGACGCACGGTAGTTTCCGGAACGCTGATTTTTTATATAATTTTTCTGGATTTTTCCTAGCAATTCTCGTAACGTGAAAACCTGAAATACAAAAACAGCCGAAAACAGAAACTGGCACTGGGGTGCACTGGATTAGTAAGTTAGTCCAAATATGATCAAAAGTGTATGGAAGCGTATGAATATCATAGCAATATCACCCAAAAGTGGCATGGAGCAAGCATAAATTATAGATACGTTTTGGACGTATCAACATCCCCAAGCTTAATTCCTGCTCGTCCTCGAGTAGGTAAATGATAACAAGAATAATTTCTGTGGTGACATGCTATTAACCATATAGGACTTTTTCATAGTCATATGACAAAAGCTTACTGAGACAATGATTCTATAGTAATTAAGTTGCCTCATGAGAAAATCACAAATGACTGAAAGTCTTACAACATGACATTGAAGCATCAAAAAGATTTGAAATGAACATGATGTGCAGATATGATAAAGTGATATCTAGCTTGCCCCCTTTAGTGAAGCAAAACATAAATGCAGGGGCACCTTCAAGGTTTAAGTGATGACTAGATACAATGATTTCAAAATAAACGATATCACAATCATGCAAAAGACAATGCTACTTTGGGACAATGCACATTACACTTAGAATGACAATCATGCTCTCAGTAGTTGGTGCTTGAAGAAATGGTTATGTGCTAGAGCATTTTATTTTGAAAACATAGAAGCAATTTTGTCAACGGTAGTAGTACTTCATATGTGTCATGCATAAGACATCCTATAAGTTGCAAGCCTCATGCATCGAATACCAATAGTGCTCGCACCTTGTCATAATTAGCTCGGATTTCCATGGGTTATCATTGCATTACACATGTTTCAACCAAGTGTCACAAAGGGGTACCTCTATGCCACCTGTACAAAGGTCCAAGGAGATAAATCGCATTTGATTTCTCGTTTTTTATAGATCACAACTTGAGGACATCCATACCGGGACAACATAGAAAATAGATGATGGACTCCTCTTCAATGCATAAGCATATTCTCATAAGAGATTGAGGATTAATGTCCAAGCTAAAACTTCCACCATGATACATGTCTTTGGTTGGCGGCCCAATGTTCTTCTCTAACAATATGCATACTCATTCAACCCATGGCAAATCACCCTTACTTCAGACAATACGAACATGCATAGCAACTCACATGATATTCAACAAAAGCGTGACAGTTGACGGCGTCCCCAAAAACATGGTTACCGCTCAGCAAGCAACTTATAAGAAATAAGATACATAAGCAACATATTCTTTACCATAATAGTTTTTAAGCTACTTTCCCATGAGCTATGTATTGCAAGGTTAGTCTTAGTACAGGTAGAGGTTAGCAAAAGACTGGAAGCGACCAACTAAGAGAGCAATGACGGTCATAATCATGCAGAGCGACAAAGCAATATTGAATCAGGCATGGAAGTTATATCGCTACTCAGAAATAAAAGATCATCAATGCTTGACAGACTTTCTTTACAGTCTTAAATATGCGTCAGCATACGCCAAGTCAATCAAAATAAATTCTCGGAGGAAGATATTACTAAACCATACCATATGATCGACAAACAAATCATGTTGGTACTCCAATAACACATTGGGAATCCCCCAGCTATTTGAGACTAACCATGAGAAACCTGAACTACTAAGTGCCATTATGCACGTAGCATATTTATCATAAACATATTAACCAATGCAACGGAAGCAAACTCTCTTAATAAGGTGAGCATGATAATTAAAGAGAGTTCAAGCAACCAACTAAACAAAAGCTCTTTGAAAAGATAAGCATGAATACTAAGAGCAGAGCGTGATAGTAGCTATTTAAAGACAAAGAACACACACAGCAAAGATAGACATGAGAATTCTATGTTATGTTCTAGGTAGAAGTGGAGCGTGTTTCTCTCCCATATAAAGAACGCTGAGTTCCGACTCGTTATGAAAAACTAAAAAGAAAACTAAAAGCAAGACGCTCCAAGCATAACACATAACACATGAAGTGATAAAAATATAGCGAAACGAAAGACGAACTGATAATGTTGATGGAGAAGGGGATGCACGGGGGCATCCCCAAGCTTAGACACTTGAGTCTCCTTGAATATTTCTTGGGGGTGCACGGGGGCATCCCCAAGCTTGAGCACTTGACACTCCTGAATCTTTTTATCATCTTCCCTCGCACACTTGAAAACTCCCTTCATACATAACTCATCATATAATCTGATTAGCGAGGTTAGTACCCTTAATAAAATAATTATACCTTGCTTGAAATAAAGATATTCTTAAAGGTCTACTGTTTCTCAAGATTGCCAAAAGGTTTTTTGCAAAGAAAAAGCAAGCTCTTGATTTGCAAAATGAAGGAAAGGCAAAACAGGACAGAATCTGTGAAAAACAGGACAGTAGGTAGTAATTGATCTGTTCGGGATACTTCTGCAACTCAAATCAAAAAACTCAGAACAGACGCACGAAAGACAATTATATAGAGAACACTGTCGAAAAAATTCAGACAAAAAAGATGATCTGGTGATTTTATACGAATTTTTCTATCCAAGGACAGAATTTGTTTCCTGGACAGCACCTCACAACTTTTGAACTTTCTAGCTATCAGAGGCTATACTTGGCACAAATTTGAAAGGCAAAGATACAATGATGATGCTACGGCAGTAAACAACATCAAGACACAACAAAAGCAAAATAAATTTATTCATTGGGCTGCCTCCCAAAAGCGCTTTCTTTTATGCCTTTAAGCTAGGCATAATGCATAGAGATCAAGTTTTATCAAGAGTAAAAGAATAGCTAGCCCGTACAACGGACTCAAAAGGTAACTTGATCCTCTTACGAGGGAAGTGTTCCATCCCTTTCTTGAGAGGAAACTGAAATTTTATATTACCCTCTTTCATGTCAATGATAGCACCAACGGTGCGTAAAAAGGGACGTCCCAAAATAATTGGACATGAAGGATCACATTCAATATCCATAATAGTGAAATCAACGGGAACATAATTATCATTGACAACGATAAGAACATCGTCGATCCTCCCCAAAGGTTTGTTTATGGAAGAATCAACGAGACGAACACCAAAAGAACAAGAATCATAAGGTTTCAATTTAAGCATATCATATAGTCTTTTGGGCATAATAGAAGTATTGGCTACAATATCACATAAAGCATAGCACGAGAAGTTGTTTATCTTAATTTTAATCATAGGATCCCAACCATCTTCTAGCTTTCTAGGTATGGAGGCTTCTACTCTAAGTTTCTCCTCCCTAGCTTTGATAAGAGCATTAGTGACGTGCTCTGTGAAGGCAAGATTAAGCGTGCTAGTGTGGGGATCTTTGGTCATTCCTTGTAGAAAGGTGACAACTTCTAAAATACTACAATTATTAAAATCAATTTTATCATTAGTGAGCAGAATTGTAGTGTCATCCTCTTTGTTTGAATCGCTCTCTATTATAAGAGTTTGAACATCTTCTTAAGTTTGGGGAAGCTTAGGAGCAATTTTAAACTGAGGCTCATACTCTTTTCCTGGAAGACCATGCCATGGGCATAACCCTCCGTCAAGACTAATATAATCACAAGGTTTATTACTTTTGTAGATCCCGACAGTGGTAAATGGGGTAATGGAAGAAGGGGTGTACTCCTCCCATTTAGTGTTTTTGGTAGAACCCATAATAGCAAGCAAGCAAGATAACTATTTTTGTGATTTTAGATAAAAGGTACTAAAGCAAAAACTGAAAGGTAAACTAACAAGACTAAAAAGCAAAGGTAAAATATAGCGTGCAACTCCCCTATCCTGAAGAGTGGAGTCCCCGGCAACGGCGCCAGAAAATACTCCTTGATGGGCCTCTAACCCCTCGTTGGTTACCCCAAGTGGAAGGTGAAAGATGCAGTGTTGTGGAAGTGTTTTCCCTTAGCAAAGATGCCAAGGATCGAATCCCCAGAGACTCCTAGGTTCAACAAGTAGGTGTCAACTGCTAACGGCGCGGATTAGCAATCAACGTGGACCTGCACACAGATACAAATAACTTTGCTCCCAACGAGTACAGAGAGGTTGTCAATCCCTCCGGCCTTGTAGTTCACAAAGGATTAAACGCAAATGATAGTAGTGATAGATAATGTTTGCAATAGTAAGTAAAAGCGAAAAGTAAATAGCGGATGTGATCAATGATGGTAATATGGACCGGAGTCTCATGATGTTCACTAGTGATGTCTCTCTCCCAAAAGACGATAAAACAACTATGTGAGGTAAACGAATTACTGCTGGGCAATTGACAGGACCACGAACGCAAACCAATGCTGACTACATTGCAAGAAAGGTTGAGGTTCAAAGCATGGGCGGTATGCCAAATTAAGTAGACCGAAATCCATCAATATCTACTACTAATTATCCACCTTGAGATATCTATCCAGAACATCTCGCTGGTATTAAGTTGCGAGTCCCACCCATAGTGTAAACTCAATGCAACAGACAACTACATTAAAAGAACTTTGCGTAAAGTAAACAATCCTTGCACCCCGCGGGCACAAGCACCGTTGTTTTCCCCCTTGTGGCAACATCACATCCCCTAGACTCATGTTTCTGTCACTCAAGCTAGTCATCGAAGGGCATGAACCCACAATCGAGCATAACGTTCCCTCTTGGAGTCACTACGTATTACTTGGCCAAAGCAATAAATAACAACGGAGAACATGCAAGAATTACTTATGAACATAAATATAAAAGAGGTAGATCAAATATATTACTCAAGATCAATCTGAACATAATCTCATAATCTATCGGATCCCAGCAAACACAACATAGCAACAGCATAAGGATTACATATGTGCCTCGATCATGTAGGGCAGCTCATGAGGACTAATTAGTGAAGCACAAGAACGAGAGGAGAACATCACATAGCTACTGGTCATGGACTCATGGTCCAAGGGAGACTACTCACGACTCATCCGGGAGGCGTCCATGGTGGTGGAGAAGCTCCCGGTGGTGATCCTCCCCTCCGGCAGGGTGCCGGGAAGAGTTCTCCTGGTGCTCCCGATCTTGGAAGCGGCGGCGGCGGCGGAACAGAGATGGGATCGCGAAAAGAGTTCTTGTTCTGAGGGTTTCGGAGGACGCTTTAAATATATGCCAAAGGGGAGCATCGGGGAAGCTTCGGGGGGCCCAGGCGCCCCCCCGGTGCGGCCCAGGGGGGGCGCGCCACCAGGGCGCCTGGAGCCCTGGTGGCCCCCCCCGGCTGTCCTTCGGACGCATGGTAGTTTCCGGAACGCTGATTTTTTTATATAATTTTTCTGGATTTTTCCTGGCAATTCTCGTAACATGAAAACCTGAAATACAAAAACAGCCGAAAACAGAAACTGGCACTGGGGTGCACTGGATTAGTAAGTTAGTCCAAATATGATCAAAAGTGTATGGAAGTGTATGAATATCATAGCAATATCACCCAAAAGTGGCATGGAGCAAGCAGAAATTATAGATACGTTTTGGACGTATCAGGGAACAATCTTGTGACACAAGGGATGATATGATGATACCAAGATATGGTATGTATGCAATGGAAGGTGTATATCGATGACCACTAATGTGAACAAGTAACGTTGCCGGCAATACTCAAATGGCTAGTCTCGATGGGCAAGTGACGCAAAATGGGCTAGGGGTTAACAATGCAATTGCAAAGGGTATATACAATGGTGTCCTCGAGGTTACCGCCCGATGATGATGATGAGAGGCGGTGATGTGGAAGTCGACCCATTCCTAATTAGCCGAAACACCTTAGGAAACGGAAAAACCACAACTCAAAATCTCAAGGACAAATATCAAATGGTGGTAGCGGACAAGCGGTGGTGGTTGTGTCGAAGATGACAATGCGGAAGTGGTGGTGGTGGTTGATGAAGAAGCACTCGTCCCTAAGTAGCCGAAACACCTTAGGAGACTCAAGTCACAACTCAAACAACCACAAATGCTAAGGGAAACAAAATGGTTAGGTTGCGGAAAGGTATGGTGGCTATGCGGATGATATGGTGGGGGCCTAGGCAAACATGCCAAATTTGACAAAATTTGATGGAGTCAAATGATGATGGTACTATTTTTGTGGTATGGGGGATGTCAATAGCTTCAAAACAAGCTAAAGAACGTCAAATTCGGACTCCGAATGAATTAGTTATGGTCAAAACGGTGAAACTCGGAAGGCTGAAAAAGTGCGGGGCGGTAGTACCGCTTTGGTTGAGCGGAACTAAAAAATTAGTACCGCTTGTAGGGCGGTAGTACCGCTTGGATAGGCGGTAGTACCGCTGGTGTCGGGAAAAACTTCGCAGATCGGGATCGGGGCGAATTTGGGGCGGAAATGGATGATTTCGGGGGCGAAATTGGATGGATTTCGTGGATGGAAAGTGGTGAAACTTGGGGAGATGCTAGATCCACTCGAAACCAAGCAAATCCATGGATCAAATCCAACAAAACCTCATCAAAACAACAAATCATAAAAAAAATTGGGGCTATTTTTGGTGGGGATTTTCGAAATTGGGCAAGAACACAACAAAATTAGGCTAGGAAACAAGAAGGGGGGCTCCAATTTCGTGAGAAACCATAGCTCTAGATACCATGATGTTGTAGGGTGGAACCCTATGTGGAGATCTTTCACGAATTGGAGGGGAATCCCCAAGAACAAGAAGGACACAAGGGAAGAACACAAGAGAAACACTCAAGAACAAGTCCAATCACACATCCACTAGACTCACAAACACATGAGATCCACAAGGTACACGAACAATCAAAGGGAAATAAGATACATGGTAGAGTTCATCCCAATCCAATGAGGAGAGATGTCTTGATAATCCACAAGGATTCTTCTCCCATGGGAGGTCTTGCATCCACTAGGGATCTTCTCCAAGGTGGAGGTCTTGGCCTCCAATGGAGTAGTCTCTCTCTCTCAAGAGGAGAAGGTAGGAGCAAAGCTCACATACAAATGAGCTATCATATTTGCTAACCTTAGAAAGGAGGTGGAGGTGGTCTATTTATTGTCTAGGGCCACCAAGGGGTAAGTGAGGGGCGAAAGGGATACAAGGCCAAAGGCCCGCGGCTGCGCACAGGCAGGACGGTAGTACCGGACCTCGGGCGGTAGTACCGCTTGGAAGTGGTAGTACCGCTTGTAAGCGGTACTACCGCCCGTTCCGGACTGGACAGGCCATTCTTCTTCCGTCTTCGCTTCCACGCTTCCCTCGCGGATGGTGTAGGCGTTCCTTGGCGCTTGCGCTCCTCCTCGACGTCCGTGAAGCTCCGACAATACCTATGCATGCACACGAGTGGAGTGTCAAGTAGTATACCATCCTCGAAGGGGTCAAGTGAACACGTGTAAAGGAGATGATTCACCTTTATGTATGAGAAGTAGAGGTCGCACGTGTCACTTGCCAAACAGACTCTTGACATGGCAATGTCCTTAGGATGCTCCGCATCTAACCAAATCGATAGATTGAAGAGAAATACAAAGCTATCTCAATCATGCATAAAAGAGTTCAGAGAAGACTCAAATAATATTCATAGATAATCTGATCATAAATCCACAATTCATCGGATCTTGACAAACACACCGCAAAAGAAGATTACATCGAATAGATCTCCAAGAACATCAAGGAGAACATTGTATTGAAGATCAAAGAGAGAGAAAAAAGCCATCCAACAACTAGCTGTGGACCCGTAGGTCTGTGGTAAACTACTCACGCATCATCGAAGGGGCAGCAAGGTTGATGTAGATGCCCTCCGTGATCGAATCCCCCTCCGGCGGAGTACTGGAAAAGGCCCCAAGATGGGATCTCACGGGAACAGAGACCCGTGATGGTGGAAAAGTATTTTCATGGATGCCTCTAGGGTTTCTGGAGTATTTCTGAATTCGTAGGGTCAGGGGACTCTCAAGGGGGCCACAAGCCTAGGGGCGGCCCCCCTGGGTACGCCCCTGAGGCATGTCGTCTCCTCGGGGATCTTCTGACTTGCACTCCAAGTCCTCTGGATGTCTTCTAGTCCAAGAAAAATCATCGCAAAAGTTTTATTCCTTTTGGACTCCGTTTGATATTCCTTTTCTGAAAAACTCAAAAACAAGGAAAAAACTAAAATTGGCACTGGGATCTAGGTTAATAAACCAGTCCCAAAAATAATATAAATAGCATATTAATGCATGTAAAACATCCAAGGTTGATAATATGATAGCATGGAACAATAAAAAATTATAGATACGTTGGAGACGTATCAGGAGCATGTGTGAAGAAGTATACCCCTGCAGGGTAATATGTTCTATTCAAATAGCCGCGTCCTCAGATATGGACTACTTGGAGACTTATATGGTTCATAGATAACTTGAAGTGCATACTCTTAAATGCACAAGATAAGCGTGAGTACTATGGATGGTCTTCTCGTAGGGAGACGGGAGAGGATCCATAGCGGTGTATTGATATGGTGAATATGCGGACTCCTGTGCGCTTTCTCACCTCAAAATATTACCGGTAGTTGTAGTACATGATAGCCACTGACTCAAAGTTGGCTTGCTGTAGTTAAACTCCACCAACCCCTTTGTTGATACTGATGCATATGTAGTTAGTTCTGATGTAAGTCTTGTTGAGTACATTTATACCCACGTTTGCTTAATTTACGTTTTTGCAGCGGAGACTTTCAGCCTCACTAGTAGTTCCACCCGGGCTTCGATGGTTAGCTTGGGAATACCACACAGAGGTCTGGTTCCTATGGAGGGTCTTGTTGTTATACATGTTTTCTAGCCTTCTTTCTTTTCAACTGTCTGTACTCAGACATGTTTATGCTTCCAGTTGTTGCTTGAATGACTTTGTATGTTGGTCCTGAGACCCATGTTTGTAATAGCATGTTATGTATGGATCTTCATGGCCTCTTACATAAATATTTTGAGTCATAGGGTTATGTTGTGATGCCATGTTGTACCAACACATATTTGCATGTTCTGCATAAATATGATGTGTACTTCCATGTGTTGGTTCACGCCAGGAATGCTTTGTGTGATAGCTATATTGTAGAATTCAGTCATGAGTGTGATAGCCCGACTTATTAGGGATGATAGACTACTCATATTAAGAAGGAATTCCTTCTTTTTCGGGAGACCATACAAACAGAACTCCAAAGTTAAGCTTGCTCAGCTTGAAGTAATTTCAGGATGGATGACCGACCGGCAAGTTCTCCCGGGTGCGCACGAGTGAGGACAAAGTGCGCAGAAAATACTAGTATTAATCTGTGGGGCCACTCTAGATCCCGCCAGGAGTAACGACCAATGGCGGGTGTGTCCGGGGTGTTACAAGTTGGTATCAGAGCTGACCCGCGCGGTTACACAGATGTTTGCGGACAAGTGCATGGTCATGTTGTGCAAGACGTTTGTGACCCGTCGTGGCACACGGCATGGTACATGTGCCGAACTAGAAGCACATACGTATGTGCCAAGATGGAATGTTTACATGGCCCGACGAGAACATCGGTTCCTCTGAGTGGGGGTGTATGTGATAGCATGGCATATTAGGGATGATAAACTACTCATATCAATAAGGAATTCCTTCTTTTCCGAGAGCCCATTCAGATAGAACTCCAAACTTAAGCGTGCTCAGCTTGGAGTAATTTCAGGATGGGTGACCGACCGGAAAGTTGCTCCTGGGTGTGCACGAGTGAGGAAACAGTGCGCAGAAAATACTAGTATTGATCTGTGGGGTCAGTCTAGATCCTGCCAGGAGTAATGATCACCAACGGGTGTGTCCGGGATGTTACAATGATGCTACTGAAAATTACTATGAGAGAGGAAAATATGCTTTTAGGTATTGCAATAATATCAAGTTTCCTCTCCATGTGTTTAAAGTTTTGAAGTCATGCTTGTTTAACTTCCTATGCTAGTTGATTCTTGTTCCCATAAATTATTTGCTTAATATCAAGTTTTCTCTCCAGGTGTTGAAAGTTTCGAAGTCATGCTTGTTTTACCTTCCAATGCTAGATGATTATTGTTCCCATAAATTGTTTGCTCACAAAATCCGTATGCATAGGAAGCGAGTTCGACTTAAATGTTCTTGCCATGTGATTCATGATGCTCTATTTGTGTTTAAATTCCTTTTTTTTATGTGAGCATCATTAAAATCTTCATGCTTAGCTAAAAAGTCATTCAAGAAAAGCATTTGTTGGGAGACAACCCAATAGTTATACCTATAGTTTTTGTGTTCTCACATGATTAAGATATTGTATTAATCATGTTTTACAGTTTTTGTTTCAATAAAGTGTAAAGTAAAGCCTTTGGGATAGTGTGGATGACAGTTGATTTGATTATGTGCAAAAAAATAGAAAGTTTTACATTTAGTGCAGAGAATCCTTTAAATTACTGGAACGTGGTAATTAGCGAAGGAGCAACTCGCCGTTGGCATGGAGATCACGCCAGACGCGAACGAGGCACAAGTCCTTGCTCGAGTCCTACCGCTCCGCTCGCAAGATCCGCCTCGAACGCTGGAGGTACCGCCAACGTCAAGCGGAACTAGAGGCCGCATACGAGGAGTTCGACGAGGTGGTGAATGAGGTGCGGGGCAAGAACAACGCCAAGGTGGACATCACTAGCTCCGCGAAGGCTGCGCACCGCCGCCATGATCACGAAGGCGACACGTCTGCGTGTCCCGTCGGTAACGAGGAAGAGTAGTGCATGGCAGGTCGCCGCCGCTTGGGTCCCAGGAAGGCCACCACTCTTCCCCTCCGCCTGAAGCCAAGCTTGGCGGGTTGATATTCGGCAGCCGATTAGTCGCTCAAGTTGCGGTGGCGGAGGTTGCGAAGGAAGAGCGGGAAAGCACCGATGCAGAACTGAAAAGGTGAAGGTAAGTTCCAGATCATCAGTTCTCGGAGCTTATGGCAGGACATGGGGAACAAGCGCCAACGATCATTTAGATTTGGTTCAGAATAGAAGTATGTCTGAAATTATACCTTCAGAGTCGGATGGGCTCCGCTTTTATTTTAAGTATATGTCCGAAATATAATGAATTTTGTCATGTTTATATGAAATCCGCCATATTTGCATGAATCTCTTATGGTTTATATGAAAATCCACCCGGTTTGCATGAATTTCATCTTTTTAGTTCCAACAATGGTTGAAATGTATGCGTACAGTGTTGAATGACAGCTTCCGGCATTAGTTTCGGCGTCCCCACCTTGCCCGTGGATAGATGTCGGAGCAAATTTACGGGTCAACGTTAGAGATGCCCTTACAAAGATTTGATTATCTAAATTAATTACTCTTAAAAAAATAATTTATTACTTTTCCTTCTGCGGAGTCAACGTTGTATTACTTTCCCTAGGAGTTTTTGCATGCGATCACATTTTAAGTACTCCCTTTGTAAACTAATATAAGAGTGTTTACCCTCTTATATTAATTTACGGAGGGAGTACTTACCATTAATTTGTTTTTCAATACTAGTAAATGTGCACGTGCACGCACGTCTCATATGTTAAGCTAGTGAGCTACCATGGTATGATATCAAAACAATTCTTGCAAATACCAAATGGAGAAAAAAATGTTATCGTGTCATTCAAATTGAATTTTGAGAAGTGGGACACCATTGTGATCCAGCAGCCAAGTGAAGAATAAAATGTCTGGCCACGATCACCACCATTTAAACAAACTAATTTTTTAGATGAATCTGCACATGATCAACAACTTGTATGATAGGAAATTGAAGATGACTTGTGAATAGAACAACTTGTATCTGTGCAGAAATTGAAGATGATTTACAATAACGAACTAAAGTATAGAGGACTAAAATTGATGCGATAATCATAAAATCAGATAAGTATAAACCAGATAACCTGAGACAAACGTGTGGTACAATAAACCAGATGAAATAGTAGCTTAAAGCATACACGGTTACTTGAAGTTGATGACAATACATGTAGTGAGTAGAATGACAAGACAATTGACCGTGATTTTTCAAGACGTGCGGGTTCAAGCCATTTTGTGTGAGCGTGTGTTCAGGAAGTCAATGGGGTAACTGTTGTGCAAATCATCCCCGATGGAGTAGAAGATATGTTATCTCTTCTTTCTAATATATCATCTCTAATTCATGCATGCCTCTTCCTTTACCTTTGTCTCTAATTCTTTAGGATCTATGATTTGTCCTGCAGATAACATCTTTAGGATCCATGAGCATGATGTAGTGAAAAATTAATGATATATTTACCTGAATTGCCAGTGTTCCTCTGTTCCTGAAATGGTGTCCGCATCCATTACGCTAAGCGGGTGCCATATGCAGCTGTGAATTAACAGTGGACACAAAGCATCAACTTTCAGATAGATAATAGTAAGCAACTACAGTTCACATGGAGAACAGGATCTCATACGTACAGCCATGTACTTTATATATATTTAAATGGCAGTATATATGAAATAACAGTTCACAAGCTTAAGTGAGCACTCATGCAGATAGCACATATGGTCATCTATTACTAGGAGTCAAATGCCACTACAGATATTACATATCAATATCAAACCAAAATTATTTAATAAAAGAGTAGCACAAACGTATC
The DNA here is from genome assembly GCA_902687465.1 of Secale cereale. Taxonomy (NCBI): domain Eukaryota; kingdom Viridiplantae; phylum Streptophyta; class Magnoliopsida; order Poales; family Poaceae; genus Secale; species Secale cereale. The sequence goes on along the minus strand of LR738709.1, from coordinate 44,828,591 downwards.
AGACCAATTTACTAAATTAGTACCATATCCTCGAGGACGCGCAACCTGAAACCAGCACCTTAACTCATTTACCCGCATTATGATGTTCATTGCTATACCTACATTAGCATAAAAAAGGTTATTTCTGAAGCTTGCCTGCAAAGTAAAGCCTTCTTCAGGTTAATCGCATTGTGTATTACAATCGTTACTTTCACTATTACAAAAAGTGTGAAAAAGGGCATGTGTGGACTCCCATATAAATGCAGTATACTGTATACTTTGATCTTGCCTTTTCAATATAAGCTCATGTTAACTGTTTAAACTGATGGGAAATGCAATATGTATTTTAAGGTAAACATATATATACAAGATATCTGCAATTAATCCTAATTTTAGTAACAGGAAGTGTGACTCCCGAAGTCTAACTTTTAGTGCTACAGTGGATATATGGTTCAATGATATCCAGAAACCTTGCAATACATAATTATGGAGTAAAGGTTTGCAATCATAATTATGGAGTAGCAATCATACAAAGGTAATCAAGAAAAATGGATGAAATGTTTAGGCACTACCCATGAGGCCATAACCCCATGCAGATATGTGATTATTAGTTTGGTTTTCCTGAAAATACTTGGATGTAAGGGAGTAGCACAAAAAAAAGTAGCGTTGTTTCTACACCCCCTGAAACTCCATTGTGATTCAAGGATGAAAGTCATATTCTCTAAGTGGCAATAACCTGTATCCCACTTATTGTCATGCCACAAGCCCACAGCACAACTTCACAAAGTGGTTGTTTGGAGCAATTCCAGCCTTGGCGTCAAAAGATGCTAGGCCTGTGACTGGAAGTGAAGGTATTGGGATTCACAACTATAAGGTAGGCAAACATAGATGAACATACCACCAAAGTGTTACCATTAGAGAACAAAGTGTGATGTTTGAAAGTTTGGAACCCAGTGAAACTACCTCCATTTGCAGGTATATTCGCTCCAGCGGGAACAGCCAAACTTGAAGATTTCCTTTAGGGAAACCCTCCCTCTGTGTAGTCTGATACGAAACAAACGTCAGACCACACGCTAACCGTCGATGCCTGATTAATCCCACGGCCAAAGAGGTAGCACATGCATGCAGTCGTTGTCGTTGCTAACCACCCGTAACTGACGCAGGCACCATCGCATTCGCATGACCCCTGACCCCTCTCCTTTTTTTTGAGGGTCAAAGCGATTGCTTTATTACTGAACCATGTTAGGCATATCGCCTAAAACATACCCGGCCACAGATGCCGGGACATCAACCTCCCACACATTGGGTTCATTAACATTACGAACATAGCCAAGCTTAGCTAATTCGTGCGCCGCACGATTAACGACCCTCCTACAAGCAAGAACTTCACATTTTGAGAACCATAGCCTCATTTGGACCTTCAGGTCTTCCAGTATCGATGCATACGCCGTGAAGTTTGGCTCCTTCTGCATGAGTGCAGCCTGCAGCAGCTGTGAGTCCGTTTCTATGCATATCCTGATCGCTCCAAGGTGTGTGGCTAGCTCCACCGCCGCCGCGGCTGCTTGTAGTTCAGCTGCAAAAGCATCATAGACATGCTCACTCTTCCCAGCCATGCAAGCTACCACTTCCTCGGTGAAGTCTCAGGCAATGATTCCCCAAGCAGAATGGTCGCACCCCGGCATATGTGCTCCATCGATATTGAACTTAAGGATCCCGTCCACTGGTGGCCTCCATGTGGCCGCCCCTTTTATGCTTTGTTGTTTCTGCTTCCCCACGATATCCCAATATTCCGTGGTAGCAAGTTTGGTTCTATGCACGAGCTCCTCTGGCTGCATTCTCTTCCCATTCTTCCTAGCCCTATTCTGCTCGTTCCACCACTCCCACCAGAAATACAGAATTTGAACTATGTCCTCCATTTTCAGCGTCCATAGGTGATCCAAGACGTCTCCGACTGCATTGTATTTTTCTAGGTCGCTTCTCACGGCTTCCATGCCCATTGCCCGCCATACCCTCTTCACTTCTTTGCATCGTACAAACAGGTGCCCACCATCCTCGGCACTCGTGTTACATATCAGACAACTGGTATCCTCAATCTCCACCCCCCTCGCCGCAAGATTGGTACGCATAGCAAGTGAGTTGTGTGCTAGTCGCCATGTGAACATATTAATCTTGCTTTGGCACGACATCTTCCAAATATGGCTCCAGAACGTGCTCTCGCACGCGTCCAATGACCCATGCACATCTCCGCTCCTGCCTGCCTCCAACCCACCCGTGATCTCATGCAATTTGACATGGGGTTTATACGCCTGTTTTACTGAATGCACACCCTTCTCGTCGAAGTGCCATGCGATGAAGTCTTGCATACCATCTCTCAGAGGGATCCCAAGGATTAGGCTTGCATCCTGAGGGACGAAGACATCCCTCACCAGATCCTCATCCCACTTCCCAGTCAGCGGGTTTATGAGCTCATGTACTTTATCCAGCAGGACCCCGTTCCTTGGTGTTTGTACTCACCGCGTCCACGCCCTAGGTAGCCAGGGGTCCTCCCATATGTTAACTTGTTGCCCATCCCCAATGCGCCAAATGTAGCCTTGTTTCACCAGCTCCAGTCCATGAAGTAAACTCCTCCACGTGTACGATATGCCGTCCTTCGCTTCTGCGTTCAGAATATTGCCGTCGGGGTAGTACTTAGCTTTAAGAAGTTGTGCACATAGGCTCTCTGGCCTTTGGATCAAACGCCATATCTGTCTTGACAGCATCGCAATGTTGAAGGAGTGAATATCTCTGAACCCTAGCCCTCCATGCGCCTTAGACTGTGTCAGTTTCGGCCACCCAATCCAATGGATCTTGGACTCATTATCATGCTGGCTCCACCAGAATTTTGCAATGAGTGAACTTATCTCCTCACAAAGAGTCTTTGTGAGATAGAAGCATGACATGGCATATGTTGGGATGGCTTGCGCTACTGCTTTAACAAGCACTTCCTTCCCAACCTTATCAAGGAGCCTCTCCTTCCAACCTTGCATACGTCGCCAAATGGCGTCCTTGATGTAAGCAAAGACATGTTTGCGTGATCTTCCCACATACACCGGCAACCCAAGCACTACTAGAAAAAAGGCTATAGGTAATATCACTATTAGTGGCGCACCAGAGATGTGGTGCGCCACTACTATATAGCTGTGGCGCACCACAAACAGGTGCTCCACTAATAGTGACATTACTAGTGGCGCACCAGGTGTTGGGTGCGCCACTACTATGTTTTTGAACAGTAACCAGCCATGCCCAGCCTTACCAGTGGCGCACCAGGGCAGGGTGCGCCACTACTATCAAAAATAGTAGTGGCGCACCTTGCCCTGGTGCGCCACTGGTAAGGCTGGGCATGGTGGTCCAAAAAAAACATAGCAGTGGCGCACCCCTTCACTGGTGCGCCACTAGTATTCCTGGCTACTAGTGGCGCACCAGTGAAGGGGTGTGCCACTGGTAACCTGGGAGCATTTGCTACTTAGGCAGCCACACCTACCACACACACTCACTTTCCCCCCTCCACCAAAACAAATCTGGTCGTCTTGCTCCTCCTCCTCACCTCATTTGCACCATTGATTCACCCAAATTAAGTGGTTAAATTTCCTTTTTTTGATAGGTAAGTAAGGGGAAAGCTTTCTTTATGTTCTAGATCTACTTTTCTCTCCGTCTCCAACAATGTACACACTTTTTATGGCCTAGAGATGTACGTATGTTTGTGGTGTTGCATATGTTTGTGTTTGCAGGTACCGGTATTTGAAATGCGATAGTTGCCAATATTTTGCCGGAATGTTGATTCATTTCCGTTTCGGCGAGAATTTGGCACTATGTGCATTCTTTTTGGTCCTATTTTTAGGCAAAGTCATGCCAAATTTTTTTTTGTTCTAAAATATCATTTTGCTCTACCCCGCAGGCGACCATGGTCCGCACGATGACCGAAGGCATCGTAAATAGGTTTTTGAGCTCCGCGAAGGCCGAGATGCTTCAAAAGAACGAGACGGAGATAAGATGTCCGTGTCGAAGATGCAAGCTGAAGAGCCTTATTGCGGACCCGGATTCCGGGCAGGTGCAGGACCACTTGCTCTTGCGTGGTTTCATGGATGGCTATCGGTGGCAAGGTGATGAAGATGACTATGAAGTCATCCATGGGGGTCGGGCAAGCAGAAAAAAGGAAGGGCAGCAAGACAATAGCGGCGAGGGCGGGCGAGAAGATGAAGAATCTCCAGGACATGATCACGAAGTAGATGCAGGACACGGTCATCATGTAGAAGATGCCGGACATGATGATGAGGAAGATCAAGACGAAGGGCATGATCATGAAGATGAAGATGCCGAAGCAGACGACGATGGACCATCGATGGGCTGGGTGCATGACCCTCATATTCAAGAGCTGCTTCGCAAGCAGACGGGTAACGCAAGAGCTGCCGCCCGAGAGAAAGCCAAGCTGGATCAACTGGAGACAGACGCGGTTACTCCATTGTATGAAGGATGCAGGCCCGAGGATACCCGCCTGAAAGTAACGCTCATGGCTCTGGAGATGAAGGTAAAACACAAAATGACCGACGCATGCTTCGACGAGAACATGTCATTCTGGCACGAACGTCTTCCGAAGGGGAACAAGTGCCCGACCAGTTTCGAGGAGGCGAAGAAAATCGTGTGTCCTCTGGATTTACCGCACGTGAAATACCATGTGTGCATGAACGATTGCATCATTTATCGGGACGAGCACGCGGAGTCTACCATATGTCCGGTGTGCGGCGTCAGTCGATACAAGAAGAGGAAGAAAGCTCCTCGAAAAGAGGTGTGGTACTTTCCGATCACTCCTCGTCTGCAGCGGTATTTCGCGGACCCTAAGCTAGCAAAGCTCCTGCGTTGGCACGCGGATAGGGAGGAGAAGAAGCGAGAAGATGACGGAAATGATCCGGAGATAAATAAAAAAGACAAGATGCTGAGTCACCCTAAGGACGCGAGCCAGTGGCAAGCGTTGAACTTCGAAGACACAGAATTTGGGGACGATCCAAGGAACATCGTGCTGGGCGCGAGCACGATGGAGTCAATCCGTTTGGCAGCCAGAGAAGCACACATAGCACCTAGCCTGTGTTTGTGTGGATGTACAACCTTCCCCCCTGGATGTGCATGAAGAGGAAGTACATTCACATGAGTATGCTAATTGAAGGGCCGAAACAACCAGGGAACGACATCAATCTGTATCTGGGGCTGCTGAAAGAGGAGCTAGACACGCTGTGGAAAACGCCAGCCAATACGTGGGACGCCGCAGCGAAAGAATATTTCCCTATGAGAGCCGCACTGCTCACGACGGTGCACGACTATCTCGGTTACGGATATGTCGCGGGGCAGGTGGTCCACGGATTTTGTGCATGTGTCAGGTGCATGGATGACACAACGTATCGCCAGCTAGATAGAGATCCCGGGTCTTCGAAAACCGTGTTCATGGGACATCGAAGGTGGCTTCGCGACGATGACGCATGGAGAAAACGCAAGGATCTGTTCGATGGTGAAACCGAAACCCGAAGACCCCCACGTACGAGGAGCGGCGAGGAAATAGACGAGCTGTTGAAAAATTGGAAAGAGTGCCCACCGCCGGGAAAGAAGCGAAAGGCGCCAGAGCCGCTGCTGAAGGTATGGAAAACGAGGTCTGTTTTCTGGGACTTGCCGTACTGGAAGATCCTCCGTGTGCCTCACAGCCTTGATGTCATGCATATCACGAAGAACGTGTGCGAGAGTCTGCTTGGTACCCTGCTCAACATGCCAGAGAGGACCAAAGATGGGCCGAAAGCAAGGGCAGACTTGCAAAAAATGGGCATCAGGGAGGAGCTCTGGCGCCCTAATGATGATGATGATGATGATGAGGCGAAGGACACGGAAAGTCATCGCAAAGGCAAAAAGGCCAAGAAGATCGAATATGACTACCCTCCCGCGTGCTTCACTCTAAGTCAGAAGGAGATCGAGCAGTTTTTCACCTGCCTCGTAGGAGTAAAACTTCCTTACGGTTATGCGGGGAAGATAAGCAAATACCTAGACTCAGCGAAGCAGAAGTTCAGCGGGATGAAGTCTCACGACAGTCACGTGCTGATGACGCAGATACTTCCAGTTGCAATCCGTGGGATCATGGACGCGCACGTCCGTGACACGCTATTTGGCCTATGCAACTTTTTCGACGTCATCTCTCGGAAGTCTGTTGGCGTGAGGCAACTCAGAAGGCTACAGGAAGAGATCGTGGTGATACTATGCGAGCTTGAGATCTACTTCCCGCCCGCATTCTTCGACGTTATGGTGCATCTGCTGGTCCATATCGTGGAGGATATCATCCAACTCGGGCCGACGTTCCTGCACAGCATGATGCCGTTCGAAAGGATGAATGGTGTCATCAAAGGATACGTTCGCAACAGGGCACGTCCAGATGGAAGCATAGCAAAGGGCTTTCTGACCGAAGAGTGCATCTCCTTCTGCACGAATTATCTAGGCATCGAGAACCCCGTTGGTCTGCCCGTCAACAGGCACCTCGGCAGGCTCGCTGGATGGGGTCACCGCGAGGGTCGCCGCGAAATGCATGTCGACTTCATGGGTCGACTCGCCGACTTTGAAAGAGCAAACCTAGTCGCGCTACAACACATAGACGTGGTCGATCCTTGGGTGGTAGAGCACAAAATCTTTATTGAGAAGACGTACAATGACCGAGGCCAACAGAGGACGGAGGGAGCTATAATCAAAGAGCACAACTCATGTTTCACGCGTTGGTTCAAGGATAAGCTTCTGTCGTACCCTTTACATGAGGATTCTTCCGCGGAAGAAAAACTCATATTCGCCTTGTCACAGGGCGCCGAGCACAACCTGATGACCTATGAGGCGTACGATATCAACGGCTACACATTCTACACCGAGGAAAAGGACATGAAGAGCGATTATCAGAACTCCGGGGTAACGATGGAATCCTACACCGGTAACGACAAGGACAGATACTACGGAAGGATCGAGGAGATCTGGGAGCTGAGCTACGCTGGAGAGAAGGTCCCGATGTTCCGTGTCAGATGGGCCAAGAGCGTCCTAAAAGAAGACCGGTATTTCACCACCATGGTTATACCAGAAGCCAAATCCAAGACCGCGGGCGCAAACGTCACCGCGAAAAATGAGCCATGGGTACTGGCTTCCAAAGTGGACCAATGCTTCTTCATTACCGACCCGTCAAAGCCCAGTCGTGTTGTCGTGAGGAGAGGCAAAAGGAACATCATCGGAATGGATGGAGTCGCCAATGATCAAGACTTTGACAAGTACGGCGACCCGAAGATGGAAGATGACGACGACGATGAAGTACCATACACCACAAGAAGAAGCAGGACCACCCTACCTAAAGGACGTCCGTTCAAGAGAAGATCAATTCAAGGGGTTCCGGGGCTAAATTATTCAACCGCGAGGAAGAAGGGCAAGAAGATTGTGAAAAGATAGCTAAGATTGAATCACGACGTGTCGGCCGCGTGTGTGTGTGTGTGTCAGTGGCAAGCTCAATTATTACATGCAACTAAATTATTACATGTATCACTTGATTTCAACCATGTCATCTAATTCTAAATCTTTGCACAATGGTTTTATCACTCCATTTGCATTTTCCTATTCTTTTATCTCAAATCTTAAATTATCACAATGATTCAAATCTTAAATCTAAACACATAAGCCCACGTATATTGTCCTAAAAGATGTACATATATTTAATAGGAAATATTCAAATACATTAAAATGTATGTTGTTTAACAATATTTACATTCAAATGTATGTTGTTTAACAATATTTACATTCAAATACATTCAAATATTCAAATACATTCAAATATATTTAATAGAAAACTAAAAAAGAACTGACAAAAACAGTAAAGAAAAAACACAGAAAAAGGTAAAAAAATGTTTAAAGACCGGACTAGTGCAACCAATAGACATATATACATCAAAAACATTTTTTTAAAGATTGAAAAAAATGGGGCCGCCAGGATTCGAACCCTGGCTGGCTGGGTTATGCATCAAGGGTCCAACCACTAGGCCATGGCAGTACTTCTGTCCATAACACAGACGCGGACTCTTTTAACCTATTACTACGAGTAGTAATGGCGCACTACCAGAGATGCGCCATTGAGATGCTCTGTTTATGGCGCACCTGCCAGGGGTGCGCCATTGTTAGCGCCCTGACCTGCTTCTCCTCCCCGGCCGCGCCTCCCTCTCCTCACTCCCCGCACTTGTCCTTCTTCCTCTCCTCTTCCCCTCCCCTGTCGCCGCCACAGCCCCCCATCCCCTGCGGCGCCGCCCCCTCCGACGCCACCGCCGGCCGCTGGGTCCCGACCCCGTCTCCCCCGCCGCATCCCCTCCCCTGCTGCCCTGCAACGCCGGAGCCCCACCGCCATTATGAGCTAGGGGAGGTGAGGTGAGGCAAGAGATCGATTTGGGGGAGGTGAGGTAGATCCGCAGACCATAGAGATTCAGACCCCCTTGTGTATTGGAAATTCAGAGCTTTAGTTTTCCCCTTTCAACTCAACTCACGCAGCCCCCTTTGCCTCCGTTTGGTAGGCCGTGTGCAGATGTCCTCGCTGACGCCGCCGACGAGCTCCTTCAACTCGCCGTCATCGCCGCACTAGTAGCAGCATCTCCGACGAGCTCCTTCAACTCGCCGTCAGCGCTGCACTAGCAGCAGCATCTCCGACGAGCTGACCTGTCTGCAGGTAGTCCTTCTCTTCTGCATTCTTCCTCCTCATGGAAATAATCCATCTTCTGCATTCTACATTATTGTCTTCTACCTAGAGATTCAAGTCCAGTACCTCCGTCCTTAGCAGCAAATAATGGTCTTCTCTTGTCTTTTATATATATGTATTTACAAAGGCCAGTCTCGCTCTGTTTTGGATTCATAGAATGGGAGCTGATTAATAGGAGCTTTTGTATTTGTTTGGAATAATAATAATAATAATACGAGATGATGCTCTAGGTAATAATATAATAATATGATAACCTGTCTTTGTTACATGGAAGGGCAGGGAATATAACACATGTGTATGTATGTCTATTGTCTGGTTATCTTGGGCATCGGTGGTTTCCCTGGCTGTTGCTCTACTGCCAAGAAATAAACTATCTTGGAATAGTTACCACACTAGCCTTTTCTCAAGATTCAAGTTCAGTACCTCCTTCTGCTCTAGTTGCTGAATTCCACAAATGCAATCTCTGATTGTTGCTATTACATCATGATAGCAACACCTTGCTGTTCACTTCTATGGATTGGACCTTGCTTGCTTCGACGCCATGGGTTTGAATACTAGTATGCTGTCGCTGCTAATCCACAATTAACAACAACAACAAACAATGAATGGTCTGCTCTTGTCTTGTTAACTGCATCGGTTTTCAACTAAGTACTGTGGTTGTTTTTGTGCCTACGAACACGGTCTGTTTTATATGAGCTGAACAGCATTGATACTGTAGCAACTAGCAAGAATGAAAAGTGGAGCTTTTAGTTAAGTGGAATATGATGATAGACCATATTATTATTGACGTGTCTAGATATGCCACGAGTTAAGTTTGATCACATGGTGATGATTTGAGGGGTGGAGAACCTGATGTTTAGCATTCTTACATGGAAGCTCAAGTCCAGAATGTAGTCTCATGTATTTCAATAAGCCACATGTATAATTTTTCATCAGGATCTTGTTTCAATGCAAAAGTGCAATTTCTTATAAAATGAAGCCCATGGCTGTACTTTTTGAAGTTGTACCATATCCTGTTCTGATTTTGTTTTTCAGCATCATGAACCATGAATGTGTTTTTTAGTACAGTACTTTGGATATTTTCTGGTTGTCTTGAATTCTGAAGAAAATTAGAGAAACTTATTTGACCATTGAATTCTGAAACATGATGGCACTGCCGGATGCTGACTGTGTGCATCCCACTGTTTTGTTAATGTGTGAGTGCTGGCATGGTGTGTGCTCTGTCAAACTTATTTTTTTTTGCTTCTATACATATAAATATTCTCTGGTTGTCTTGCATGTTCCAGTCTTAATGGCAACTAGTAATTTTGTTCAGAACCAGTAATTTAAGCTAGGTTTAATCTTATGCTAGTTGACATAAATTTTTAGTTGCCTATTTGGTTATATCTAAAACATATACTCATGTAATCATCATCTAAAAATGATCCTATACTAACTTATGTTAGTCAAGGCTCAAGATGTATCCGTAGAGGTGAGGTTTGTTACTCCCTCATTGATTACTCGAGGTGAGGTTTGTTACATATTCATCCCCAAGCAATGTAATAAATTGTCCCGGTAATAATTATCTTTGACCATGTCTGAATTTTGTTGAGTGCTGCTACTGCTGTCAGACAGGATACCTGCTCTACGCCTGTATCTGAATTTTGTTGTATGCTTGCTTGCTGCTAAAAATCAAGTTACTGAAGTTAGTTATATGGCTGTCTGAATGTTGTTGAGTGCTTGCTTGCTGTTGAAAGTTCAGTTGCAGAATTTAGATACATATCTATCTGCATTTTGTTGGGTACCACTTCTGTCAGATAAGAATCACTGCTCTGCCTCTGACTTCTAGATAGAACATTGCTTTGTTGGTCAGTAGAGTATGTATAGGCTGAATATAACTGTTGTTTCTGCAAATGACAGGATGATTTCTTGCCTCGGACAGCTACTCCTTTAGAAGATATCTTCAAGTCGATTCTCTGGTATGGACATGCCACCAATGCTGTTATATGTTTGTATTTACTGCTGTTAGTCATATGATTCTAGTAGTAAACACTTCCACATCTTGTAATTCAGTACTTCCACATTTACCTTTTACTCCAGTCAAACATTAACAAGCCAATGACAGTCCATACCTGTATCAGGTGAAAAGTAACATACGCTCCGATTGATTGATTCTTTAGTTACCTCTGTTGCCTAATTTAGGCCTTTAAGGTGCCAAGTAGCAACTGTATCCCTGTCTTCGGATACAGCACGATTCTAATGTGAATGATCACTGTGATATAGGGGCATTTGCCTTGCTATCTGGGCACGAGTTTACCCTCAGATAATTATTTTCTTTTGGTTTTTAGTATAGTAACTATCAAAGATTACATATTGGTTTTTAGTATAGTATAGTAACTATCAAAGATTACATATTCATCCCCAAGCAATGTAACATCATATTCAAATAATGATGTTCCGCAGTACTGTTGGTATTCAAATAGACAAAGGTGTATTAGGAAAAAAAAATCAACACTGCAGCAATGCCTTTTTTGTCCATATGAAAGCAGAGGACCATTGTGGTGCTAGTTTGCTGGGTTTTGTCTCCAACCATCGTGTCGTGATGATTTTGCAGGTACCCCGAGAGGCCCTTGAGTTGCCGGAATGTCGATTAACTTCCGTTCCGGCAAGTTCGGGTACTCCATATGTCCTATTTTCAGCAAAGGTCATGCTGAAATTTTCCGTGAATTTTAGCATGACTTTGCTAAAAATAGGACATATGGGGTACTTGCGACTAATGCATGGGCCGGGGTATCTTAGTACTTAATTAAGTAGGATCAAGAATTAAGTAATACTAGTTCTGAATAGCTTCTATCAACGGCACTCTAAATGATAAAACCGTAGCTTTTAGGATGCCTCGGTGTCGACAAACCCTAAGTGATGAGACCATGATAATTCCTCACAAACCCTAAATGATGAGATCTTGTTCCTTGACAATAACCAACTTTTTGACCAAACTTTTTTCCTATTTAGAGCGAACATGGCCGACAACGATGAGGCCGGCGGTTCGGGCGGCAAGCCATTCTGGGAGCTGTCCCAGGAGATGGAGGAATACCCTCACCGCTATGAGGACGCCGCGGAAGACACCGATCCCGACTACACAACCCCTAGTGGCGTCGGGGATGACACCACTGATGGTGCCGCCGGGGATGCCACCACTGATGATGGCAGCGAACGCACAGATGGCAGCCAACCGAAGAGGCAACGGAAGGACCGGCGCCCGAACGTGCTCGGCACCGTCAAGGAGGAATTTACTGAAGTGTCCTCCAGTGGGCATCCAATGGCGCCCAAAGAATTAGTCAGTGGGTACGCGGGACAACTCGGGTGCATTGTCCGGAGCACCGTCACGATCAACACCGAGAACCTAAGGCAACGTGAACGAGGGAATTTGCGGATCCTCCTCTTCACGAAGCTGCACGAACGATACAAGTTCCCCGGTGACTTCGCAAACACACGCCTCTTAGGGAATAAAGTGAACAGTGCCGCCCTCACAAAGATGAGCACGGCCCTGGCTTCTTGGAGAGCCCGGGTGAAGAAAATGATTGAAAGAGGTGATAGTTATGAGAAGATCAAGGAGAAAAATCCTTCGATCAGCAAAGCTGACTACCTGGAGTTCAAGACCAAGTGCGAGAGCAACGCATCCGTGGAATCAAGTCAGTGGGGGAAAGAAATGCGAGAATTGAACTTAGGGGTCCACACACTCGGTCCCGGCGGTTACAGAGTGGTGGAACCTAAATGGGACAAGGAGGACGCGGAGCGTGTCGAGCAAGGCCTACCGCCCCTCTTCGATAAATACCGCCATGAAAAGCAGACCAGGAACTTTATCAGAGCCCGGTACAAGGAGGACCCGGTAACAAAGGAGCTTACCACGGATCCGAAGGTGAAGGCGCTTGAGCTTGTTCTGGTAAGGAATACACCCCCGCGTAATTAGCTCCATATGGTTGCATTCTAATTAATGAAGCCAAATTTCTAAATGGTTCACGTTACTTCCGCAGGAAACTGAAAGCAGTAGCGCGGGGTCCCCGTCTGCCCCTTGGGACACCACTTTAAATAGGGCGTTGAATGTAATGAAACAGAAGGATAAGTTAGCTAAGCCGACGTCAGCTGGTCGTGTGGCCGGCGAAGGCTTGTCCACGAAATGGTCGGAATACTATAAGACTGGGCGAAAGGAGAGAAAGACCAGCTTGGAAAGCCAGGAGGTTAAAGAACTCAAGGCAAAAGTGGCGCAGATTCCTCAGATAGTCGAAGAGCAAGTGCGAGACCAAGTGCGAGACCAACTGGGAGCGACGATCACCGCCATTATGCCTACCTTGCTTGAGGGGCTGCGGGGGTGGTTTGCGGGCGGCCAACAGGGGCCGCCCCCGATTCCCAGCTTGACGGGCAGCAACTCGCACAACGCGCCGGCAGTGGTGTCTCCGGCGGAGGCGTCATTGGTGTCTCCGGTGCCGGCGCCGGCATTGGAGCTTGATGCACCCGGGTGTGGGAAGAATACGCCGGCCGGCACCTCGGCAGCAAGCGGCCCCTCCGTCACTTGCACGCTCGTCGTTGGCGGTGCCTCGACATTAGCCGAGCTCGACGCCATCACGGTAACTAAGCCTCGGCCGATGACTTCATCTCCTTGCCTTTGACTGGGCATCCCTGACGCCCTACATGTTTTCGCAGGGCGCCGCCAACGAAGTTCCATGCACTCTCCTGCACTTCGTGGACGGCAAGTTGATCAATGTCGCCAAGGCCAAAATCGTTGAACCGGGCAACCGCGTGTTCCACCATAATCCGATGCCACCCACCGTGTATAGGGTTCAACTGGTTCGGGTGCTGCGGGGCTGCGACGACTTGTTACCTCCGTATCGACCCCATGGGGCCGACGAAGACGATGTGATGACCCTCGGCGCCTGCTTCAACTGGCCATTGCTTTGGCCAAAGAGCCAGATTCGTTTGGGGGCGGGGGTCACCACCCCACAGACAACACCGCCAGTCCTGCCGGCGCCAAGCCATGGCAAGACCGCCGCAACGCTACCGCCGTCAGCTGATCCGGGCATGCATATGGCACAGGATCCGGACGTCGACGATGGTACATTTGTCAACGTCGATGACTACTTCAACGAACATGGTGGGTACGGTGACGAATTCTTGGCGCCTCCTTCTCAAGAACCCAACCCTGCAAAAGTCGATCGCGATCTAGCTGGTACCGCGGAGAAACCCAATTGCAACAGGCGTCGTCTGTTCAGTTCTCAGGAGACGCCTCCAGCTGCCGCCTTCACCGAGACTCAAGCAGCCGAGGTGGGAAATATTATCAGCCCCACCACACTCAAGAAGGTGGTCTCTGAGCAGACCTCGATCCCATTACATCAGCAGAAGCCAAAGAAGGGACGGAAAAGAAAAACTAACAAGGGTGCGAGCCAGCCGGCACCGAGTACGATCCGTGCTCAGGACGGGCCACCAATACCTAAGGATATCATGAGGGCGGTGCATGTGGCGGGTAGGCCGATGCTACCGGCTAATCTGTTCAAGGCTGCAACCGGTGCTATGCGGAGTCTGCATGACAGTGTTCTTTCTATGGAGAAGCGGCGTCTCTCCGAGAAAGATGACTCATACCCGGTTTTCGTGGCCAAGGTGCCAGAGGGCAAGGGCTTTGTCGATGGCACCATCGGGAGTATGATCGTCCTGCGGTTCGATGACATCTTCGCTATGTTTAACCTTCATCCGCTGCACTACACCTTCATTCGGCTATTTTCGCTCAATATGGAGATGCAGATCATTAGAGACAAGACCCCGGACATCGTGATAGTCGACCCCTTCTACATGCGTGCCAAGCACTTGGACAGCGCTGGGGACCGGCAAGTCGCGAGTTCATACCTCGAAGGCGTCATTATGGCGAACAAAGATAAGGATACCTTCCTCGTGCCTTACTTTCCCGAGTAAGTCATCCCCTCACCGCCCCGTAACATATGATTTCTTAGATTTCGATCGTTCTTTTTTTTTTCCTAACATTCCGTGTTTTGTGCAGTGACACACGTTGCACACTCATCCTCTTAAGCCCGAAATATTCCACGGCCACGTATTTCGACTCGGACCGTCAGTCGAAGAAAAACTACACAAATATCAAGAAAGTTCTTGATGATGCTCTCCCCGGCTACGCCAAATCTGGAGGCACCTTCAGGAAGGAAATGTGTAGGTACGGCAAGCACGTGTTCACCCACGTAACGACGTTCCCCTGCGTCAAGCAGCCGCCTAGCAGTCAGAAGGATGCCTACTACGCCCTCCATCACATGCGGGCGATCGTACGGGACCATAATCACCTTATGCTACCAAAGGGTCTCCAAGATTGGGCCGCACGCTTGTCGGCAATCCAGGACATGGACATCAGACAAGAATTCTTTCGCATCCAGTCGGAGTTTGCGGAAATCATCTGTCAAGATGTCCTTCGTACCTCGGGGCAGTTCCACCTCAAATATCAACCGTCCAACAGTGAAATACAAACAACGCTACAAATGCAGGCTGACAACGACCGCACATTCATGACGCCGACGGATGACGGCGGCTTCATCCACGCTCCGGTCCCTGAGTCGAGTCGAAGAAAGTATTGATGGTATGTAGTTCTGAAATGTCGATTAGCTCGTGTAGTAATTAAACTTTAATGAACTTGTATGTCTCTTTAGTTTGGACAATCGTTCAACTTATATGTAATCGATGCTATTTATTAGTAGGACCATGAACCGTGCTATTAATGTGTTGCTTTTCTCTTCCGATCCTTTTGTTGCATACTTATATATTATCTGTGAATTGCTACTAACGTTTTGTTTGTCTAGTGCATAGAGATGCCGTCGTACGTCGTGTACAAGGGTAGGGTTCCCGGAGTCTATGACGACTGGGAGGAGTGTCGGAGACAGGTTCACCGTTTCAGCGGTAACAGTTACAAAGGGTACACCACTAGGGCGGAGGCGGAAGCTAGATACGAGCGCTATCTAGAGGGAGAGAGGAGGGAGCGGAGGAGGAACCGGATGAAGACTAGTTTCATCGCGATGATGCTCATCGTGACCGCAGCTCTCTTCTATGTGATGGTAGTTTAGATGATATCAACTTTGTAATGTGACGACAAACTCGCTACTCAGTCTCGAGACCTAAACTTGTCTAATATTTGAACTTTGTTCGCTATTTCGAATTCGGAGACTAATGTGATGAATTGTATTATGTGCTGTTTATATTCTGTGATGTATTGTATTATGTGCTGTTTATATTCTGTGATGTATTGTATTTTGTAACCTGTGCAAATACCAGAAATGCAAAAAGAAATTCCTAGAATTAATAGTAGTGGCGCATCATATAGCACATTAGTGGCGCACCCAGTGGGGATATCAGTGGCGCACCCCTTAGGGATATCAGTGGCGCACCCCATAGGGATACCAGTGGCGCACCCCATAGGCATACCAGTGGCGCACCCCTTAGGGATACCAGTGGCGCACCACATAGGCATACCAGTGGCGCACCAGTGGTGCGCCACTGTTATTGGGATTAACAGTGGCGCATCATAGGTGCGCCATTAGTATTCCTTATTAGTGGCGTGGTATTAGTGGCCCACCCATGGTGCGCCACTAATGGCAATATTGGGTGCGCCACTAATAGCCTTTTTTCTAGTAGTGAAGGTATCGTTCGTTCCATGTCTCACATGAAATACCCATTTCTTGTTTCACAATTTCCTTGTGATCTGCCTGGGTGTTGGCGTTGAACATTATTGCACTCTTCTCTATGTTAATACATTGGCCAGAACATTCCTCATAAAGGTCCAGAATTCTTTTGAGCTCGCTGGCTTCATTCCTATCCGCTTTGATCATCAGGACAGAGTCATCCGCAAAGAAGAGATGGGTGATAGCTGGTGCCCCTTGGCACACACGGACACCCGATAGCCTCCCCTCTCGCTCGGCAGCATGCAGTGGTGCTGATAACCCCTCGGCACAGATGACAAATAGATACGGCGAGAGAGGATCCCCTTGCCATAAGCCCCGGGTCGGCATAAACTGCTCTGTAAGTACACCATTGACCTTTATCTGATAACGTACAATAGTGACACACCTCATAAGCAGTCCAACCCAAGCATCAGAGAACCCCAACCTCTCCAGCATGACTTTGAGAAAGGCCCATTCCACCCTATCATAAGCTTTGCTCATATCCGCTTTGATCGCTGCATAGCCCTTCTTTCCCTTCTTTTTGTGCAACAACATGTGTGAGAGCTCATACGCAATAAGGACATTATCTGTGATCAAACATCCGGGAACAAATGCGCTCTGGTTCTCTGAGATCACTTCGGGCAAGATCAGTTTCAGCCTGTTGGCCAGCACTTCGGAGACAAATTTGTACAATACATTACACAAGCTTGTGGGCCTTAGATCCTTTATCCTGCTAGGATTTTTCACCTTCGGTATCAAGACCACATAGGTATCATTTCAACCCTCCGGCATCGGTCCACCATTAAGTACATGCAGCACCTCATCAGCGATCTTATCCCCCATCATGCACCAATGTTTCTTATACACCACTGATGGCATGCCATCCGGCCCTGGCGCCTTCAAGTTGCCGATATGATCCAGGGCAGATTTGACCTCCTCACGTGTGAACTGCCTCTCCAGGAACTTGTTCATTTGCGGTGTGACCCGCTTCTGAACTTTTTGTGCTAGTTCCTCCATCCTTGTACTTTGTTTGTTGGTAATTAAGTCCTGAAAAAAAAGAGCACACGTAATTAGTCATCTCGGGCCCCTCCTTCACCACCGAGCCATCTTCTCTCCTCAACTCCTTTATCTTGTTGTTCTTCTTCCTTGCTGTAGCACACTTGTGCAGAAATTTCGTATTCCTTCCCCACTCCTTGAGCCACCAGACATGTGCTCTCTGCCTCCACTTGATATGCATTAGTTCTTCAAGCCTAGCTACCTCCCCTCTCCACCAAGCCTCCTCTTTAACCTTCTCCTCCGTGATGTCTCTGCGTCTCCACTTCTCGAGTTCACAATTTGCCTTCTTCAGCCTCGCACCCAGCTCTCCCATGACCTCTTTGTTCCACTTCGACAACCTTCTCGCCACTCCTGCCAACGCCCTAGACACCTCCCCTCCTCATTCCGCCCAGCTCTCCTCCCAAGCCTGTTTTATAACTTCATCATAGCCCTCCTCTTCCATCCACCGGGCCTCAAAACTAAAGCCTGTCTCCCGAACCCTCCCTTTATCATCCCCTTGCTCTGTGAGAACCACAATCGGTCTGTGGTCCGAGTGCCTTGGGTCTCCGTTTAAAACTTGAAATTGGGGTATTGTGAGCACCGCTCGTCATTTGCTACCGCTCGATCCAGCCTCTCGCATATGTAAGTTGTGCTTTCCTCACTGTGGTTTCTCCACGTAAACATGTCTCCTTCGAAGCCTATATCTTGGAGATCACATAAAGTAAGTGCTTCCCTGAACCGATCCATGTACGCTTGGCCTCTTGGTACCCCTCCAACCTTCTCATCATTGCTCAATATTTCGTTGAAGTCACCTAGGCATAGCCAAGCCCTGCCATCTTGGTGGTGCTGCTTCAGTGTACGCAAAACCCTCCATGTTTCGATTTTCCTATCCCACTGCGATTCTCCATACACACCCGTTAGCCTCCACACCCCCTCCTCGGACATCACATCTGCGTCTATATGTCTCCTTCCCATTGATCTGAGACTTACATCCACTCCTCTCCTCCAAAACAGTGCCACCCCTCTACTCCTCCCCTCCGGATTCCAAGCAACCATGCTCGCGAGCCCGAGCTTCCACCTTAGCCTGTCCATCTCCTCCGTCGTCAGTCTAGTTTCAGCCAAAAACAAGATGTCGGGATCCTCCTTTCTCCCAAGGTCTAGGAGTGCACGAACTGCCGGGCCGTTCCTAAGTCCCCGGCAGTTCCAACTTATTATTTTCATGGCTCCCGGCGGGGCTGCTCTTGCAGCCCGGTCGATGTATTGCTGATGACCGCGGTCTGGTCGCCCTCGCCCATATGTACCTCCATCCTTCTATCCTTCTTTGCCTCCCTACCCGCCTCTTCCATATCCTCCTCCCCCTGCTCCTCATGTGATCTCTTCCTGCTGCCCCCAGCTGCTACATGAATCGTAGGCTCTCCCCCATCCTTCCTGGCCCTTGCTATCCTCTTGAACGTTCCTGGTTCCCTTCCTTTGCCTCCCTTGTCCCCCTTCATATTGACTCCTCCGCCATCCTTCTTCACACTACCAACGATTGCCCCTCCCTCCATCACTACCTCCCCTCGTACAACCACCCCTCCTTCAATAGCTACAGCCTCCCCTCTCTCCTTGATCGCTAGTATAGATGGTTCAGCCTCAACCCTAATCGCCTCAGCAGATCTTTCGGTGAATGCTATCATCCTCTGGTGCCCCTCCTTACCCTTCTCTGTTCGCCCTTTACTTGGGCTCATCACTTCCGGTCCCTTCTCCACTGCTTCCCCACCTCCTCCTGACTTGCTCCCATCTTTCCTCCATGACAGGCTCTCACTACCCGACCGATCGGACTGCTTCCCAAAGCCGTAGGCCCTGCTCCCGCTATTACCACGGGACGAGCTCCTCCATGCTCCCTCCTGTCCCCCACTCCTCTTCGCTCCCATGTCCGCCTTCAGCCATCGGCCAAATTGGGCCCTCTCCCCCTTCTTCAGTTTGGTCGAGCATTCACGATCGACATGGCCTAACCTTCCACAGATATATCAGAAGTCGGGCATATATTCGTACTCAAACCTGCACCACTGTTCCTCCTCATTCCCCTCCATCGTGTTATGATTTGTCTCCATCTGCACACCCTTGCTGTTGACATCCTCCTCGCCTGCCCGTTTTTCCTGTTCTGTCTCCAGCTTGAACCCACGCATAAAAGGTTTTTCAATTTGGAGTCTCACCTTTACCCACAAGTATTTTCCGATCGTTCTGCCACCCGCCCCCGTATCCACTTCCATAAACTCCCCCACCATATCCCCGATCATCTCTCCGGTTTCCTCGTCCATGTAACCCAGGGGCAATCCGTACACTCTGATCCAGATCGGGATTTCCTTAAATTCATAATCGTCAATCCTCTTTGTTGGAATAAACTCCTCCATCACCACCAAGGCGCTGTCAAACATCCAGGGGCCATCCTCCAAAGCTTTCCTCTTCTCCCTCTCCTGCTTGAAGAAAAACATGAATCTATTGTTGCATCTCTCCCAGACCTCTCCTTTTTTGACTCCCCCTAATCCCTCTACTGTTGCATCTCTCCCAGACCTCCGTTCGTCTCCCATCCCCCGTCGTACCTCACTTCGAGCACGCCGTCAACCATGTTACCCATGTCTGCTCCAGTTACACCGCCCAGATTTCACCTCATGCGTGCCATTGCTTCCTTTCCACTTCATGCCAAAGATGCAATCCATGGCCAACGCTGCAGTCGACCACACCGCCAAGATCCGATCCCATGTGTGGATGTGCCGACCTACTTCTCCCAGCGACCTCCCTACCTGAGTGACATTGGTACTGTGTCATTCCGGCATTAGTTGGTCGTTCTCGCCATATCCACCGGGTTGCGGGTTTGTTGCCTCGTCAGGTGGACTGGAGCTTTGAACTAGGTGTCGGAGTACCACCCGCCGAAGAACCAGTAGAACCGATCCTTTTCCTCTCTTCCACCCACCTCCGAATCAAAGGTATTTCATGCGCCCACCGTTCCATCATCATCTATGTCCACAAAAGTATTATTTTCTATCCATGCTTCATCATATATGTGCTTCGGCATTCCAGTTTTTTTTTGAGAGATCGGCATTCCAGTTTGTTTGCACAGATAGATGAAATTGGTTTGTAGATCACAAAGTAATTGATGCACACACATGTTGGTAACATTCGTTGCTAATTTCTAGTAGCAATATTATATGCTTCTTCTAGGTATAAATTATGTTGAGTTAACAAGTAATTCGTACTTCTTAACATCCATGCTTCCTAATTTTACTGTATGTTTTCTTCGGTATATATAGTTTACAGCAATATAAACACACTTCTACCTTTTTATAATACCTTTTCTTACATTGTCAAGAGCAATATTTGCACTCAAACACTATCATCATGCTTCATATATTTCATATATTTGGTGATACATGGAGGCGATGGGCACCGCCTGAGACATATATGGAGGCGACCGATGCATGCACCTAGAAGTGTGATGACACATCAATCGTCTTCCCTACAATGAAGATGACCACACAGGAAGTGAAGCAAGTCTACAATCTATAGGAAACATATGATATTCACTTATAAGTAGTGGAAGTACTATTGGCGATTTCGAAGGAACTAACTGTGTATCATGCCTTAAACTTAGTGTATAACCGAATGAAGCAGTAAACAAACTTATGTTATGTTGAAGAAAAATATTTTTATCATGGAAACATTTCTATTTGATGGAAGCAAAAAAAAATGCGGATGGAAGCAAAGTTTATATTGTGTTGGAAACAAAATCTTGATGTGAATTCTTGTTTCATGGAAGCAAAGTACTTGGACATAATTCTTCGTTACATCAAAACAAATTTCAATTGCGACACCAGCAAATTTTCTCATCGGTGGAAGCAAAATTTTGTTGCATAGAAAACAAAATAAAATTTTACATGGGATTAATTTCTTAATTACATCGAAGCAAATTTGTAGTATAGTAGCAGAAAGTTTTACTAATATGTAGTAGAATAAAAGTTGAACAACTTTTCTCAAAATAAGCAAGTATACGAAGCATTATCAAGTCGCTGGAGACCATCCAGATCCAAAATGAATCTGTGTCCTGGTAATATATTGTTAGTTGATTCATTAAGTATTTAACAAAAAATTCGCCAAGAAGATTGATGCAAATATGTATCGTGTAAGAAACATGCTATAGGAATACATGATGCACTATAATATTGACAAGTTGTTCCTGAATGAAGCAAATATGTGAACTGTTGGAAGCATGTAATACAAATGTATGAAGCGTTGTTATTTTTCAGTAAGCCTGGAATAAAATTTATTTTCTTTCAACATGGAAAGAAAATTTCATTCAGCATCTGGAAGCAATTTTCGGTGCCTACGGAGGCAAAATTCCAGTGGACGGAAGCATCCTTCAGAAGGAAGTAAATCGCATTAAGCAGAAACTCATTATGCTAGATTAATCCCTTCTAAGTATGTAATTACTTTCCCGAAATTGCTCGGCTTCCTAAAAATCCGGGATAGTTTCCTCAAATCACGTGGTAATGACTCGTATTGGAGCACCATCATTTCCAGATTAACTCAATCCATGCATCTGATGGGACGCTAGTGGTTCCCTTTCCTTTATCTCATCTATATAATCCTACCATATATGCTTCCTAAATGCCGCATTATTATTGATGAAGATTCTTTCCTTTATCTCCATATTATTTGTTTCTTAAAAGCTGAAGATTGTCCTTGAGGATTTTTAGCCAATTAATTAATGCCTTCGCGGTATATTCTTTCTACACGATCAAAGTTTTTAATGCCCTTCCAATACTCAAGACGGTTCTGAACAATATATAAGGAAGCGGGTCCATTGCAGAAGGCAGACCACCAGATCCCCCTTCACGTCGAAATGAAGAAAGGTATTCGGCAACTTGTGTTGGTTGTTGTTCTACTACTCGCCAATGCGATCTCGATCGGGGCGATGTTCCCTAGAAGTACGGCCGCCCTTTGAAGGTCACCTAGAATTTCTCCAGCCTGGTGTAGAGCTCGCATCAAGCCGAAATTCTCTAAGCTCTTACGTGAGTAATGCATATGTCGTGTACTTAGTTCGTTTGCTTAATATGTACTGTACTTACATCCTGGATGGATTTGTTTAGATTGACACTGTTTTTCCTTTTTGTTAGGTGGCCCATCATGCATGGATTCCAGGCGAAGATAATAACAAGTATTATGGTGTAGAGGCTACATTAGACGTTTATGGCTTTAATCTACAACCTGGCCAACTAACCGAGGGTGGCATCTGGATTGCCAGCACAGGAGATGGCCACCCAATTCCGGACAATGGAATTCAAATTGGATGGCACGTAAGTTACATTTAATTAGTTATGGTTTATAAATTTACTTTAAATATTACCAGAGGTTTGTTTATTAGTTTTTCATTGCCTCTAAAAAATCATGTTCTCTTCTGGATTCCTACTGACAATGTTTATATTAATCCAATAGATTTACGAGTTGTCATTGCAGGCCTGCTAGCAATTATTAAAATTAAATAATAATTGTTTGTCATCAATGTTAACACTGTTGTGATTTTGTACAGATTTACCCAGGCTTGCACAAGGATTCACGCACTCATTTCTACGTAGCGTGGGGTGTAAGTTCCCTTTTTGCAATCTCAAAATGCTACAATATTCTCATTGTGTGCTGAAAAATACTATTGTATAAAACTAGATAGGATTATCTCAGTGTTTAGTCTTGTACAACCCTATAGTTCCGAAGGATCTCTACCACCCCACAACATGCGTTAAGTACCTTGTGATGCAATGCAGTATGCTCTTGCATTTCAAAATCAACATATATTCCATAAAACAATAGCATTTTTTATTTCGGTAATACTTTTTTTTCAATACCTTAAAAGAACTGATCATGGTTTAATTGTGTGTACTGACTTTTTTTTTAGAAAAGGAATTGTGTGTACTGACTTGTCAATGAGTTTTAACTTTTGTTACATTGCCAGGCTAAAGGATCACCTGACAAGGGTTGCTTCAACACTGTTTGCCCTAGCTTCCGCAAGACATCATCAAGCATAGCTCCAGGTGATGTCATCAATCCAGTCTCAAGTGTAAATGGCACCAAACAGTACATCACAGTAAGGGTATTCAAGGTATAATGTTAACTCCCAAATGCCACATTTATTTTTTGCAAGCTCCTTCTGTTTTTGGGGGGCAGCGCACGGGGGATTACATTGCTTTTGGATTTTGTATAGTTTCCCACTGGAACCCTTGACACCTACAATACATAATTTCGACCTGTTTTTATGTGCAAATTAATGATAAACAACTACTCCCTTTTTAAACTAATATAAGAGTGTTTAGATCACTAATTGAATGTTTTTATTAAATGCTTCATAATAACTGAAATTGAATGTTTTTTAGGTTATGTGTTGTCATTATTTTCATTAGTAGGTGGATCATTTGTTGGTTAATCAAAACTACGATATGTTTCTACTCAAAACATACATGGTTGCAGGACAAATCATCTGGCGATTGGCATGTACATTATGGATTAAAAGGTTCCCCAAAACCAGTTGGTTACTTTCCGAAATCCTTGCTTCCTGCAATGATAGATAGACCAGTTCTGCTTAGATTTGGTGGCTATGCAGCTTGCAAGAAACCAGCACCAAATCCTCCAATGGGCAATGGGTATGTTTCATTGAGCGGCAGCGCTGCATTGGTCAGTGACCTCAAGCTTATCGATGCCGATGGTAATGACCACATTGTCAACACGGATCTGCCATTCTTCATAACTAGTCAAGAATGCTATCCACTTTCTATTATTGATTCCGGCCGCTTCTTCTATGGTGGACCTGGTTGTGTTGATAGCTAGGGATATGCTAGTTATGTATGTCCAACTGTTACGAACTACGAAATAAAGTTTCATATCCTGTAATTAAGGTTTCTTGATGAGATTACAGTCAGTTGTTCTTTCATTCTTCAAATATCATATTGGGTTTTGAAAATGGGTTGTAACGTTCTTTTCAGTACCAACATTTGCAATTTTACTACAAGAACCTGAAAGACTAATAAAACACGGGGACCATTTTTTGAAGAAAAAATAAAAAATAATATTCTATTGATTTGGTACATCCTCTATAACGGGCTAGAAAAGAAGATAAATATGCTAGAAAATCTCACAAAAATCAGAAATATCCTTAATTAAACAATAAAGAACAATAGTTGTATCTTCTTTTGACCTAAACCAAATACCATGCCTCAGCCGTCAAGTTAGAAAAACCAATCTAACTCAAGAAAATTGTGAATTAAGGATTTTGTAACTTGGTCAGAAACTTACGCACAAAATTTGGAAAATAATCACAAGCATAATTCACGTACATCAGTCCATTAGTCTGCTACCCACACGCAAGAGAGCTGCCTCATGTCCTAGGTCAAAGTAATAATTAGGAAAATTGGCCGTGTGTCGCAATGGAGAATACAGTATTAATTAAAACATTGTCATGGGTGTGACAATATGCATGAAGAAAATGAAGGATTATGTGTTTTTACCTCGCATTTTGATTGATGCCTTATTTACTGTTGTTTACAGTGACATGACAGCGTACACACCTTACCGCCTCAGGAGTACTGTACATTATATTTTTCATCTATATATTTTCTGTAAGAAGTAAGATGAAGTTTTGAATAAAGTTATTCAGGCTGACCATTGCTCGCCATATAATCTCAAAATAATCTATGCATAATCAGACTTGCCAAGATAAAGACGGAGTGTTGTATTTCTATGATGTTATGTTTTCTACACATGCAGTGGTAGTTTCCCAGGGAAATAATATCAATACAACAACTGAAATAACGACGGAGGATATTTTTCCGGGATCTGATACGAACATCTATAAAAATAGATCAGCCCACATCAATTAACATATATATACTTGCTCAATTTTTAATCCACGTGGCAAAACTAAAATTCTGCAAATGAATGGCAATTGATGAACTGTTATTAGGGTCGAAATGAGATTGCTATATGAGCTGAGTATTTCCTCCTAATTTTACTTTTCTAACGATCATCTTGAAGAAAGACTGCTATACGTTTCTAGTGATATGATCAGAACTTGAATTCCATGTTATATGCAGCACTACATGACTGCCCCAACACCTTTTTTTTATGAGTACATGTGCTAATCTGATAATCCAGATCAGAAATATGGTAATGTTGGAACCAAAATATGCAAAAGGAAGTATATATCCATTGAAGATAACTACTAAAAACATAATTCCTTAGCGGTGCTAGCTGACTTGTATTTTTTTTCTTTTGAATTTTCACCGGGGAGAGAAGTAATCCTTCCCACCTGAATTGTATTCATTTGTTGCCTATAGGCTTTGCAGTCTAATACAAGATAGGTTTCAAATGAACCAGAAGTACAAGGGGGCATAGGAGGAAGAAAGAAAGCAAAAACAACACACGGCGAGGGGGGACACAACACAACAAGGGGCACCACAGGCGCTCGAACTGCAGCGGCGAGCCGAGACTAAACCATGACACTGCACCGTCGACGCAATC
The DNA here is from genome assembly GCA_902687465.1 of Secale cereale. Classification (NCBI taxonomy): domain Eukaryota; kingdom Viridiplantae; phylum Streptophyta; class Magnoliopsida; order Poales; family Poaceae; genus Secale; species Secale cereale. The sequence goes on along the minus strand of LR738709.1, from coordinate 44,802,581 downwards.
GAAAACACCGGGCAACAAAGACTGCACAACGCCGCGACACTATCTGTGTCATGGGGTACATTCAAACGGTCACGCCGGGCCAAGACGACGCCACGGCACCCGTGTGCCACCGACGTAGTCAAAGGGCATCACCAAGCATAGAACTCCACAGAGCACGCCCTAAACATCACAACAAGGGGCACCACCGTCGCTCGAACTGCAGCGACGAGCCGAGACTAAACCACGACATCGAAAAGCATCGGGCAACCAAGACTGCACAACGCCGCAATAGCACCTGTGTCATGGGGTACATTCGAACGGTCACACCGGGCCGAGACGATGCCACGGCACCTGTGTTCCACCGGTGTAGTCGAAGGGCATCACCAACCATAGAACTCCACGGAGCACATCCAAAACATCACAAGACCAGGGGATGAAGACATCGCCATCAAGATGGAAACGGCGGGAAGCGTCGGCGCTGTGTCGGCCAGCAGCAGCTGGCCGACCATGGATTTCTCCCAAACCCTTGTCACATCCTCCCCCACGACGTGACGTAGGGCAACCGCCAATAGCATCGGGCATCGCTGGGATGGACGGCCCCAGATCCAGGCAAATCCCACGGAAAGCGACGCCGGCAGGCACCCTTGACGCCGAGGGCACCAATGAGGACCACTGGTGCGGCGTCCCCTGCAGGTGAAGCCACGAGACAACGACAACCCACCCGGGCATCTGGGAGGTGGAGGGCTCCCAAAAGGTAGTAGCCACGACGCCACCTTCGTTTGGCGAGCGCGCGGAGGAGCACGATGGCAACAGAACGGGCGGCGGCGGAGGACGAGGGAGGAGGCCCGTGGCAGAGCACGGGACGGGGCGCGGGGGCAAAGACATCCAAATCAGGCTCTGCCATGGCAAATCCAACACGGTAGGGCACGAACATGGAGGGGAAAACCACCGATCTTGGGCGCTGCCGAAGCCAGCTCGCGGTGCAGCATGGGGAAGTGGAGGTGGTCGATGCCGATGGTGGAGAGGGACGAGAGTCGTCCAGGGAGCAAGCTGGAGCCGAGGTAGCCAAGCGGGAGGGCGTCGAGTCCAAATCCGGCCATAGACAGCCCCTCGAGCAGGAGTAGGGGCAGATCCGGAAGCTGGCATGCCAGATCCGGCACGGGAGAGGGAGGGAGAGACCGGCTCGGGCCGCCTGCCATGGCCATGTCGGCGGAGCTTTCGGGTTGCATTTGAAAGAGCAGGTGAGGGATGGTGGTCAAGATGGGAGGTACCTCGCCGCCGCCATCGGCCGCTAGGCTTGGCCCCGCGGCCTCCTCCGGCGACAGCGAGGGGAGGGAGTGGTGGAGAGGGGCGGAGGGTAGGTGGTGGCGGCGGCCTCCAGAGTCCCCGAGGAGAGCGGAGCCTCTTGCTTTGAGGGCAGAACAAAAAGTATCCAGGCTACAGATTATGCCTTTGACCTGACGTGTATTATTCTTGCAGTATGATCTACTACTGCTTGCTTCTTCGATTAAAGTATTCCTATTTCACTTGAGAAAGTAAGTGAATCTTCTTCTGGTGCATGATACTACCTTTTGTGTTCACCATGCATTGTGATTTTTACCAGCTTTGTATAAAGTAAACTGAAGGCTATCAGTTTGATGTGAGATCGATCAAAATGCTTTCCACCGAAACATTACTGATCACAGATGTTCGTGCATGTATGGCTAATAAAATGGTGCCAATTTATGCATTTGCAAACATCTAGCGTGTTGCTTGTTACGCAAGTATCTTCACAGGTTTACAGACGAATTCACAGCCGTCACTATAAGTTAATTGTCCAGTAAATCATCCTTTCCTTGCTTCATTGTGATTCGTTGCTTTGGTCTCCTCAGCGAAGTCATCCAAGGCTTGATCAATGCAAGCCTAGTTCAATCAGTTCTGCCTGTTCCCCAAAGTAACCTTTGTTCCAGAAGTATGGAGATACCGTTTTGCTATGCTTCGTGTAATCTCATGTACCTGAGCCCAAAATGTGAAGGAATGAATGAGAAACGCTCAATTATTATCGTGATGTGGTAAAGCTAGCCGTGCTAAAGCAATCAAAAACTGAATTCCCCCGCAAAAAAAAAAGCTGAATTAGTATCGAGGGACAAAGCAGCATACAACTTCAGTCTCCGTGAAAATTAGAAAACACTAACCGTGCAAGCAGTCAGAGGACGGAGGAAGGACATACGTAACAGTCCCTCTTGTTGTGGCAGTGCAGTGCGGGATGCCGACAATGGCACCGTGTGAGCGCTCTGACTGTAGAGAGGCTTTCCTTGCGGCACCAACGTCAGATAATCGGATCGCTGTGCAGAGAAGGAAGAAAAACAAGGGGAAAAGGGACGTAATCTTCCTTCCACCTGCCCGCTCGTACTCGCCATCGTGATGCTCCACACCGGACTACGGCCTCCTGGTGTATTTACCGCTGCCTCAAGCGGTCAAGCCTCACCTCCTGGCCTATACCTGGCCAAACCTCGGGCCGGGCCGGGCCTAGCCAAGCCCGAGGGAAAAAATGTGGGCCTGAGCCCGGTCTGGCCCAGCCATCGGGCCTGTTTTTTGGGCCCGAGCCTGGCCCGAATACGCAAAAGCCCGACGGGCCTCGGGTCAGGCCCCTTCAGAAAAAACACAAATTTGACGGGCTCGGGCCCGGCTCGGCCCGACCAACAGGCTCAAAATCTAGGTCTGAGCCCGGCCCGGGAACAGCGTCGGGCCGGCCGGGCCGGGCTGCCCATGGCCAGGACTATCCTGGCCAGCCTCAGAGACATCTGTACGGGGGTCGACCGGTTCTGACCCCTTCGGAAAAAAAATCGGATATGATCCTTTTTCTACCGTCACCCGATCTGGCGGTAGGCTAAGGGTGTGTTTAGTTGAGGAACCAAGTGGAACGGAATGGAATGGTTTCATTCCACGGAACAGGTCCGTTCTATTCCTGCGTTTGGTACTAACAAAAAAGAAAAACAGGTTGGTTTCGTTCTTGCGTTTGGTACTAACAAAAAACAAAAACGGGTTGGTTTCGTTCTTGTGTTTGGTACTAACAAAAAAGCAAAACAGGTTGGTTTCGTTCTTTTATTTGGTTGGAGAGATGGAATGAAAATAGAACTCCATAAAATCCGAAATTTTGGCAGCATTTCATTTATATTTCAAAGACAAACAACATAACAATATATCGATACATGAATACATGCCAAGTTAACTACCATACATGAGTTCACAATACCAAATCATCCCGCAACATCCATACATGCCAAGTTCACCGCTAGCAGCTAGTTGCCGCCTTCACTGCTCGTTGACTGCTTGCAGCAGAACCAGACGTACCATCCTGCTACCTCTTGATCTTGCGTTGTATTCCCTCGAAGAGGAAATGGATATGCAGCACAGTAGTGTAAGTATTTCCCCTCAGTTTTGAGAACCAAGGTATCAATCCAGTAGGAGACCACGCGCGAGTCCCTCGCACCTGCATAAACAAATAAGAACTTTGCAGCCAACGCGATAAGGGGTTGTCAATCCCTTTACGGTCACTTACGAGAGTGAGATCTGATAGAGATGATAGTTTATATTTTTGGTATTTTTGGTTTAATAAAACAGCAAATAAAAGCGGTAAAAGTAAAGTAGATGTAGATTGATATGTTGAGAATAGACCCGGGGGCCATAGTTTTCTGTAGTGGTTTCTCTCATGATAGCGATATTCTACGGCGGGTAAACAAATTACTATCGAGCAATTGATAGAAAAACGAATAATTATGAGACTATCTAGGCATGATCATTATATATAGGCATTACGTCCGAGACAAGTAGACCAAAACGATACTGCATCTACTACTATTACTCCACACATCGACCGCTATCCAGCATGCATCTAGTGTATTGAGTTCATAAGAACAGAGTAACGCCTTAAGCAAGATGACATGATGTAGAGGGATAAACTCAAGCAATATAATATAAACCCCATCTTTTTATCCTCGATGGCAACAATACAATACGTGACTTGCTGCCCCTACTGTCACTGGGAAAGGACACCACAAGATTGAACGCAAAGTTAAGCACTTCTCCCATTGCAAGAACTATAGATCTAGTAGGCCAAACCAAACCAATAATTCGAAGAGACTTGCAAAGATATTATGAGCACACATAAAAAGTTCAGAGAAGAACCAAATATCTTTCATAGATAACCTTGATCATAAACTCAAAATTCATCGGATCTCGACAAACACACCGCAAAAAGAGATTACATCGAATAGATCTCCTCGAAGACCGAGGAGAACTTTGTATTGAGATTCAGAGAGAGAGAAGAAGCCATCTAGATACTAGCTATGGACCCGAAGGTCTGTGGTAAACTACTCACAACTCATGGTGAGGGCGATGATGATGATGATGATGAAAGCCTCCGTGATGGATCCCTCTCCGGTGGAGCTCCGGAACAGGCTCCAAGATGGGATCTCCACGGGAACAGAAGCTACGGCGGTGGAATTAGGGTTTTCTCTCTGTCCTCGGAGTTTCTGGGGTACGTGGACTTATATAGGAAGAAGGAGGGCACCGGGGGACGCTCGAGTGGGCCTCGAGGCAGGGGGGCGCCCCCCACCCTCGAGGGCCACTCGAGGCTCCCCTGACGTGGTTCTCAAGTTCCTCTGGCGTGATTTTCTCCAAAAATATCTCTCGCGAAGGTTTCATTCCGTTTGGACTCCGTTTGATATTCCTTTTCTGCAAAACCCTGAAATAGGCAAAAAAACAGCAATCTGGACTGGTCCTTTGGGTTAGTAGGTTAGTCCCAAAAATGATATAAAAGTGAATGATAAAGCCCACTAAACATCCAAGACTTCATAAATAATAGCATGGAACAATAAAAAATTATAGATACGTTGGAGACGTATCAAGCATCCCCAAGCTTAATTCCTGCTCGTCCTCGACTAGGTAAATGATAAAGAAAGAATTTTTGATGTGGAATGCTAACCAATATAGTTTTTCAATGTAATTCTCTTAATTGTGGCATGAATGTTCAGATCTGAAAGATTCAAGATAAAAGTCTATATTGACATAAGAAATAATAATACTTCAAGCAATACTAACAAAGCAATCATGTCTTCTCAAAATACTATGGCTAAAGAAAGTTATCCCTACAAAATCATATAGTGTTGGCTATGCTCCCTTATTATCACACAAAAATATTCTTATCATGCACAACCCCATTTCAGCCAAGCATTTGTTTTCATACTCTATCTTTTCAAACCTTTCAACTTTCACGCAATACATGAGCGTGAGCCATGGATATAGCACTATGGGTGGAATAGAGGTGGTTGTGGAGAAGACAAAAAGGAGGGAGATAGTCTTACATCGACTAGGCGTATCAACGGGCTATGGTGATGACCATCAATAGATATCAATGTGAGTGAGTAGGGATTGCCATGCAACGGATGCACTAGAGCTAAATATGAATGAAAGCTCAACAAAAGAAACTAGTGGGTGTGCATCCAACTTGCTTGCTCACGAAGACCTAGGGCATTTGAGGAAGCCCATCGTTGGAATATACAAGCCAAGTTCTATAATGAAAATTCCCACTAGCATATGAAAGTGACTAAGCATGAGACTCTCTACAATGAAGAACATGGTGCTACTTCGAAGCACAAGTGTGGAAAAAGATAGTAGCAATTGTCCCTTTTTTTCTTTCCCCTTTTTTTGGGCCTTTTTTTGGCCTTTCTCTTCTTCTTTTTGCGAAGGGGCTTTATAGATTCAGCCTTTCCTCCCATGGGACAATGCTCTAATAATGATGATCATCATACTTTCATTACAACGCGATATTCCAACTCGATACTACAACAACAAAGTATGACTCTATATGAATGCCTCCGGCGGTGTACCGGTATGTGCAATGAAACAAGAGTGACATGTATGAAAAGATTATGCATGGTGGCTTTGCCACAAATACGATGTCAACTACATGATCATGCATGGCAATATGACAATATGATGCGTGTCATATAAACGGAACGGTGGAAAGTTGCATGGCAATATATCTCGGAATGGCTATGGAAATGCCATGATAGGTAGGTATGGTGGCTATTTTGAGGAACAATATAGTGGATGTTTTGAGGAAGGATATATAGTGGGTTTATGGCACCGACGAAATTTGCGCGGTACAAGAGAGGCTAGCAATGGTGGAAGGGTGAGAGTGCGTATAATCCATGGACTCAACATTAGTCATAAGAACTCATATACTTATTGCAAAAATCTACGAGTCATCGAAACAAAGCAATCAACGCATGCTCCTAGGGGGGAGGTTGGTAGGAGTTAACCATCGCGCGTCCCCGACCTCCACACAAAGGTTGGCACTCTACAAATACATCATGCTCTAACTTCGTCACATAGTGGTTCACCATACGTGCATGATACGGGAATCACTAACCTTAACACAAGTATTTCTCAATTTCATAATAACTCCACTAGCATGACTCTAATATCACTACCCTCATGTCCCAAAACAATTATCAAGCATCAAACATCTCATTCTATTCAATGCACTTGGTGTGATTTTTTTTACTACATTGACATTGGATGTCTATCATGTGAAGACTAGTTCTTTAGCCTAAACACATTACCATGCTGTTTTAATAGACTCTCAAATAGATATAAGTGAAGCATGAGAGTTCAACAATTTCTACAAAATATTACCACCACCATGCTCTAAAAGATATAAGTGAAGCACTAGAGAAAAACTATTCAACTCAAAAGATATAAGTGAAGCACATAGAGTATTCTAATAATTTCTAGGCCATATTTAACTCTATCAAATAGGTGTGTCCAGCAAGGATGATTGTTCCAAACTAACAAGCAAAGACTCAAATTATACAAGACGCTCCAAGCAAAACACATATCATGTTGCGAATAAAAATATAGATCCAAGTATAGTTACCGATGGATGGAGACGAAAGAGGGGATGCCTTCCCGGGGCATCCCCAAGCTTAGGCTTTCGATTATCTTGAATTTACTTGGCGTGCCATGGGCATCCCCAAGCTTAGGTCTTTGCTACTCCTTGTTCCATAGTCCATCAAAGCAATACTCAAAACTTGAAAACTTCACAACACAAAACTTAGACACAAATTCTCGTGAGCTCCGTTATTATAAGAAAGCAAACCACTACTCAAAGGAACAACAATGAATCTATTCTTTGTTTATATTGGTGTTAAACCTACTGTACTCCAACTTCTCTATGGTTCATATCCTCCAATACTACTCATAGATGCATCGGAATAAGTAAACAACACACGAAAAACAGAATATGTCAAAGACAGAACAGTCTGTAGTAATCTGGAGGGTTCGCATACTTTTGGAACTCCAAAAAATTCAAACTAAATTGGTAAATTTGAGCAATTTGTCTACCAATCATATGCAAAAATAATCAACTAAAAAGCACGCTCCAGTAAAATCCCACGACTACTTTAGCTAGCGCTAACGATTCTGTTCTCACAGCAAGATCACATAAACTTCACACAAGTCTTCCCAAAGGTTCTACTTGGCACAAACACTAAACAAAACTTGAAACCACATCTAATTAGAGGCTGGATGCAATATTTATTTCCTAACAGCAACAAAAACAAAAAAAAACAAAAAATTGGGTTGCCTCGCAACAAGCGCTATCATTTTACGCCCCTAGCTAGGCACGATTTTAGTGATGCTCTCATGAAAGAAAAAAGAGCATCATATAACATGTGACAAACACATCTAAGTCTAACATACTTCCTATGCATAGGCATCTTATAAGAAAACAAATTATTAAGGCAAGCAAAAACTAGCATATGCAAGGAAGAAGACAGAAACAAGATCAATCTCAACATGAAAAGAGGTAATTTAGTAACATGAAGATTTCTACAACCATATTTTCCTCTCTCATAATAATTGCATGTAGGATCATAATCAAATTCAACAATATAGCTATCACATAACATATTCTCAACACGATCCACATGCATACAAAGTTGAGACTCTTCCAAAATAGTGGGATTAACATTAACTAAAGTCCTGACCTCTCCAAACCAACTTTTAATACTATTGCAAACATTATTATCAATCTTACATTCATCATGGGGATTAAATAAATTTTCAAGATCATACGAAGAATCACCCCAATCAGGATCATTGCAACAAATAGTAATCATAGCAAAACTAGCATCCCCAAGCTTAGGGTTTTGCATATCATTACCACAATTGACATTAATAGAATTTATAATAACATCGTTGCAATCATGCTTTTCATCGAAGGAACTATCAAGTGTGGGTGCAATTGCAACGATCTCATGTTTAACATACGGAACTATACAAATTCATCTTCATAAATATTGGCATCATGGCCACAAGGATAGCAAGCATCATGTTCATCAAGGGATATTTCAATCAAATCATCGGAATCATCATTATCTATAGATTCATGATTATCATTATTTTCCTTCAAAGCAACGGTCATTCCTTCAATAAATGCTTTGACGTTGGCATTATGAGCATAGTTTTCATAGTAATATTTAAGTATGTCAAAATTTTCAGATTCATAGAGATTAATATCATACTTTTCAATCAAAGAAGCAACTTCATAAGCACCCTTAAAAGCAACAAATTCTTCAATTTGTTCGATATCATAGTAACTATAAACACCCTTTGCATAAGAAGATAAGATTTCATTATCATTAAACTCACATAGGTAGGGGAGGTGTGTTTCAGGGTTCTTAGAGCAACAAGTAATATCACAGATTTCACAAAGATTCCCAGCATAACACAACAATCTATTTATCTGATCCCATAAGAGTATCCCCCTTTCAGACAAACGGTGACGCACAAAACGAGCATGCTCATCTAAAGATTTCCCATCAACTAGGCTAGTTGGGGTTTCAGCATGAGCGCATAAGGATCGAAGATGATTCAGGTAGAACACTTTAAGATGATCCATACCAATAGAATTTTAGCAAGCAAAGATGCAAGCACATAGAAGGCACATGGAGACACAAGCAAACAAGAAACAAGCTAACGATAAACACACGGCAGAAGAAGGGCAAATAAAACGGCAAGGGTGAAATGGGGGAGAGGAAAACGAGAGGCAAAAATGCAATGCGAAGGATAAGGGTTTGTGATAGTTACTTGGTATATGACTTTTGCGTAAGCCTCCCTGGAAACGGCGCCAGAAATTTTTCTTGTTGCCTCTTGAGTTTGCTTTGTATTCCCTCGAAGAGGAAAGGGGGATGCAGCACAGTAGTGTAAGTATTTCCCTCAGTTTTGAGAACCAAGGTATCAATCCAGTAGGAGACCACGCGCGAGTCCCTCGCACCTGCACAAACAAATAAGAACTTCGCAGCCAACGCGATAAGGGGTTGTCAATCCCTTTACGGTCACTTACGAGAGTGAGATCTGATAGAGATGATAGTTTATATTTTTGGTATTTTTGGTTTAATAAAACAGCAAATAAATGCGGTAAAAGTAAAGTAGATGTAGATTGATATGTTGAGAATAGACCCCTGGGCCATAGTTTTCTATAGTGGCTTCTCTCATGATAGCGATATTCTACGACGGGTAAACAAATTACTGTCGAGCAATTGATAGAAAAGCGAATAATTATGAGACTATCTAGGCATGATCATTGTATATAGGCATCACGTCCGAGACAAGTAGACCGAAACGATTCTGCATCTACTACTATTACTCCACACATCGACCGCTATGCAGCTTGCATCTAGTGTATTGAGTTCATAAGAACAGAGTAACGCCTTAAGCAAGATGACATGATGTAGAGGGATAAACTCAAGCAATATGATATAAACCCCATCTTTTTATCCTCGATGGCAACAATACAATACATGCCTTGCTGCCCCTACTGTCACTGGGAAAGGACACAGCAAGATTGAACCCAAAGCCAAGCACTTCTCCCATTGCAAGAACTATAGATTTAGTAGGCCAAACCAAACCAATAATTCGAAGAGACTTGTAAGGATATTATGAGCACACATAAAAAGTTCAGAGAAGATCCAAATATCTTTCATAAATAACCTTGATCATAAACTCACAATTCATCGGATCTCGACAAACACACCGCAAAAAGAGATTAAATCGAATAGATCTCCTCGAAGACCGATGAGAACTTTGTATTGAGATCCAGAGAGAGAGAAGAAGCCATCTAGATACTAGCTATGGACCCGAAGGTCTGTGGTAAACTACTCACAACTCATGGTGAGGGCGATGATGATGATGATGAAGGCCTCCGTGATGGATCCCCCTCTGGTGGAGCTCCGGAACAGGCTCCAAGATGGGATCTCCACGGGAACAGAAGCTACGGCGGTGGAATTAGGGTTTTCTCTCTGTCCTCGGAGTTTCTGGGGTACGTGGACTTATATAGGAAGAATGAGTGCATCGGGGGACACTCGAGTGGGCCTCGAGGCAGGGGGCGCCCCCCCACCCTCGAGGGCCACTCGAGGCTCCCTGATGTGGTTCTCAAGTTCCTCTGGCGTGATTTTCTCCAAAAATATATCTCGTGAAGGTTTCATTCCGTTTGGACTCCGTTTGATATTCCTTTTCTGCAAAACCCGGAAATATGCAAATAAAACAGCAATCTGGACTGAGCCTTTGGGTTAGTAGGTTAGTCCCGAAAATGATATAAAAGTGAATGATAAAGCCTACTAAACATCTAAGACTTCATAAATAATAGCATGGAACAATCAAAAATTATAGATACGTTGGAGACGTATCACATCCCTTCGGACTCAGATCCAGTGACTCGCCTCTAGCCAGTCACGCCGTAACTGGCCGGAGGCCAGCCATTGGATGGAGGATGTGCAGCCCAGATCGAGTGTTGTAGCAAAAGTACTGTAGATGGTAGTGTACGTGAATCACTGTAGCTTACCATTGCATACGAGTTTCTGCAGTGTAGCTCGGGTATCCCTCGGTTCCGCATATAGAGCGAATATTTTGTTTTCTGGGATTGGTCGGTTTCGGCCTGTTCGACTAACTAAACATGGGAATGGGCTATAGGAACCGGGTAGACCCATGACATTCCACCTGATGACAGCAACTGAACACACCCTAATTAAAACGTGCTACCGCCAAAGACTCTGACGGTAGGGACCGGGTCAACGTAGACGGTGCCGTTTGATGCGCTAACCTGGATAAGTGCCTACCGCCAGAGCAGGTGATGGTACAACGTTCTAGCATATCGCCTGATCGGGTGACGGTAGGGTGCCGAACAGGCTTTCTCCGTGCGTACCTGCAGGCCGGCCCCACTCACCCACCAGCCCGTTCTTCCTCCTCTCATCATTTCGAAGAGAGGTGAGCGGTACCTCTCTGCTCCTCCCGATCCAATCCCTCAATCTCCCTCTTCCTCCCACCATTTTTGCAGATCTTTGAGGCAATCGAAGAGGCCGGTAAGCTCCTTAAATCCCTCCAATCACTTTTCGCAGTGATTTTTATTTATTTTTGAAGCTAGGTGCAACCTAGGTTTAGTTTGAGATGATTTTGTTGAGGATTTACTTGTTTAGTATGAGATGATTTAGTAGTAGAGCTATGTAAGGACTTGTGCGGCCGACTAGTGCATTGTGAATTATGATTTAGTGGTAGAGGTAAAATGTTTGGAGCACCTAGGTGCCTGGGCTCCTTGATTGTTTTGGAAACCCTGGTATATTTAATTTGTTTCCTAACTATTCTTCATGCAAGAATTTCCTTGCTTATATTTTATTTATTTTTTCGAATTATTAGGCATGCAAGACTTGCCATACAATAAAACATATTAATGTTGATTTTGTTTGAATTGATACGGGTATTTAATACGTGTATTTTTGTTTCCTAACTACCTAATACAAGTATCTAATACCCACCAATGAAATTATAGACATATGAAGGCATGTATATATTGAATAATTTGTATTTTAAAATATTACATATATGTATTTCCTAACTATTTAAAATGAGTATCTTATACTTACTAACGAAAGAATGTACAGACGTGGGTATGTATATACCCAAGAGTTTATTTTTTGAGTAATTGCATTATAGTTTTGTTTTCTAACTATCCAATACGATTATCAATATCTACTGATGAAAATATTGTAATACCCGGTCGAAGTATATACCTCAAGTGGAAATACCCAATTTATCTGTACAACTATATACCTAGTTGTGGGAAAAAAGCTTGGAAATATTATACATACCAATTCGACGTATGTACCTAAAGTAAAGCATGGCTACATATATATCCGGCTACGTGACGTATGGGTATCTAATATATACCCAACATATTTCGAGTACAAAGCATAACTAAGATATTTTGGATTATGTACGTATATACCTAATAATTTATTCAAGGTATTAGATACTCGGTGAAAAATAAAGCAGAGCACATATAAGAAATAGACCATGGCTATTGGCTAACTATAATGCATAAAAAAGGCCTCCATTATATGCAAAAAGGTGCAAGTACGATGAGACATGCATGGACTTAAAACTTGGGCCATTTATTACTGATTTTCTCTATCATATCTAATCTGGGCTGGTATTAAGTGTCCATATCATGCAATAAGTCTTTCCTAATAAAACTTATCCATCAATGCTAATACTAATTACACGTGCACAGACCTTAGTGTCATCCAACGGTTTCTAGGTGAGGTGCCCATGTATATAGTGTTACTATTCATCACACAGGGTGCAGAACAAATTATTCTTCACCCGAGGTAATCTTACGATCATTTCATTTCATAAATTACATTTGAAATACAAATAATTACATTCATATTGATTTACTGCATAAAATTTGGCGTAACAAACAAAATATAGGTCAAAAAATGTCTTTTATGTACATTTTACACTATATTTTTACATTTGTAGCCATTTGTTGATGACTTATGTTACTTAAGAAGCCATAATGGTGAATGCAAAATAGTATTGATGATGGAAAATGCACTGCAAGATTATTAGTATGAATGTATTGCAAAATTGCAAGATGGTGGGTTCATATGCTGTAAATTTGTGTTTATCCTACATAATGCATATTAGTTGATTGTTAGTTTCCCAATGCTTGCAATTTGTAATTGATGATGTATGGATATAGTTTCTTTCCGTATAGTGGCCAATAGTTTTTTTTATTCATATGTATAGACGATGTAGTCTAATAATTGAAAAAATATATGTTAGGATGGTCGAGGATGAGGATAATGGGCGTTTGTATACGGGGCTTGACCTTGCTTTTGACAAGGATCATCGTACCCGTGCTATCGAGCGTGGAGAGGTAACAATTTTGACAGACTTGCTTTTGACATTTTCATGTTATTGTTTTTTTTATTAAAGGAAGCTTTATGACATATTTCTTCAATTTGTACAGAAACTTGCGGTAGTGCGATTTAGGAGCGACACGTCGGAAAACCATATGCAATATGACGTGCCCTACGAGCCGTACTTTGAGAGTGCCGGGCTCTTACCGTTTGTTCTTCAGTTCAAGCGCGTGCCGCCGTCGATGTGCCATTCAGCTCTCACCGCCTTGGTTGATCATTGGCGGCCGAAGACACACAGCTTTCAGCTCCCTTGTGGCGAGCTGATGGTGTCATTGGAGAACTTTGCCATGATCACTGGGCTTCCCATTGATGGAAGGCTCTAACGGGACGAGTGGACAACATGAATTGGCATGGGAGGGTTACCGCTCTCATCGGTGACTGCTCGACCTCTCTTAGTGTCCACGGAAGGGCTGACAGTAGGGCAAACGGCGTCGCATTCCATTGGCTCCAGCAACATAGGTCTGGATGCCCGGCAGATGCCAATGAGGAGACCGTGGAGTAGTATGCTCGAGCATACGTGTGGCAACTCCTATCACAGGTGGTCTTTGGAGACTGCTCTGGAGATGTTGGATGTTTCTTGACTTCTTGGCCGACTGGGACAAGAAGTACAGCTGGGGCTGCTGGGCTCGCCTACATATACCGTCAGGTAACAAGTTATGTAAAATATTCATTAAGCATGGTAGTATGTTTTCATGAATTCCTACAAAGAGCACTCCTCCAACTCTTATAAATATCATTCTAGGATCATACAAGACATCCAGTGCAGAATTATATACTAGTACATTTTACTAGGTGATCTTTTCCAAATATTCTTAGGAGGATGTAAACAAGCAGTAGTCCTACCTACAGGCCAAGTGTGTCAAAAACAACGGATCTCAAGTTCTCAAACAGAATTGTACTACATATTCTTCTTCTTCTTTTGCGAAAAGAATTGTACTACCTACTACCATTTAACATCTTGATTGTTAGTTTTCAAAGGAAATCACAGTTTTTTTCTCCGTGCTAGACTATGCCAAGTCCTTTGAAGAAATAAGAAGAAAGAAATCACAGGTTGATTGTTGGTTTGCAGCTCGACTTCACATTTAGGAAAACCACCAAGCAGTCATGCATGGGCGGGTGTATTTGGGGCCTCTCGGTCTGGATGTGGGAGCGTTTGCCGGTTGGGCATCCTGAAAAGCATACTTCCTCGCATCTGTGGGTAGGCCTTAATGAAGACGAAGATGTTTTTTGACTCCCCACCGTGGCATTCTTTTGGGACAGGGTTAGAATTTTTTGAAGCAAGAACAAGTCTTTGTACATGAGCTTTATCAACAAGATGGACAACCTCACATATCGTCAGGTATACGGATTCATTATTTTCTCTAAGCTTTCATCGAATGCATTAGACGAACTAACTAGCTCTTCAACAGGTTAACTAGAGGCCTTACGAGGCATAAAGGGGTTTTGCATTGAAACAGATATGTACTAGGAATGCCCACCTTTGGCGGATCAGGTGCCCTCTCATATGCATTTATGTTGTCGAGTGGCATCTACTACATCGAGTGGCATTGCAATTTGGTCTGAGGCAACGCACCCCACCGGAGCCAGCAAGCACGGGTGGACGTGAGCTTCACAAGTGAGTTACCTAACAGAGGCTATGTTAACCAACAATACACGGTTTGAAATTGTTTCTTATGCTTTATTGTTGTTGTTCTTTGCAGTCAAAACTCAGAACCAAAAGAATAATCAGAATGTGATTGAGTGGGGACAACACCATGCTAGGTATGTCGAGATGTGGATGCAGAGGCTCGGTTCTAGAAAGATGGATATGACTTT
Organism: Secale cereale; assembly: GCA_902687465.1. Taxonomy (NCBI): domain Eukaryota; kingdom Viridiplantae; phylum Streptophyta; class Magnoliopsida; order Poales; family Poaceae; genus Secale; species Secale cereale. Next base: position 44,787,483 of record LR738709.1, on the reverse strand, counting down.
GGCGGACATGAGGGATTACAAAAAACTCATCTAAAGTGGTATGACAATGGGAGGCCATTTCGGGTGCGTTTGAGGCCAAGGTGGACCGACAAAGATCTCGCAGATCATGATGCAAACAATAGCTCGAGCGATAAGCATGATGCCTGATACGTCCATTTTACATCATGCTTATAAGTTGATATTTATTGCATTATGGGCTGTTCATACATATTTTGTCACAATACTTATGCCTTTTCTCTCTTATTTTGCAAGGTTTACATGAAGAAGGAGAATGCCGGCAGCTGGAATTCTGGGCTAGAAAAGGAGAAAACTCTGGAACCTATTCTGCACAACTCCAAAAGCCCTGAAACTCCACAGAACATTATTTCGGAAAATATAAAAAATATCTGGCAAAATAAACCCACGAGAGGGGCCACTGGCTGCCCTCGAGGGTGGGGGCGCGCTCCCTGCCTCGAGGGCAAGCCGGTGGGCCCCTGGTGCCCATCTTCTCCTATATGAAGCATTTTGACCTGGAAAAAAAATCAGGAGGAGGCTTTCGGGACCAGACGCCGCTGTCTCGAGGCGGAACCGAGGCGGCAACCAATCTAGGGCTCCGACAGAGCTGTTATGCCAGGGATACTTCCCTCTGGGAGGGGCAAATCATCACCGCCGTCATCATGCACCAACAACTCTCCCATCTTGGTGAAGGCTATCTTCATCAACATCTTCACCAGCACCATCTCCTCTCAAACCCTAGTTCATCTCTTGTATCCAATCTTTGTGTCCAAACCTCAGATTGGTACCTGTGGGTTGCTAGTAGTGTTGATTACTTCTTGTAGTTGATGCTAGTTGGTTTATTTGGTGGAAGATCATATGTTCAAATCGATTATGCATATTAATACCCCTCTGATCATGAACAATATTATGTCTCGGGAGTAGTTACTTTTGTTCCTGGGGACATGGGAGAAGTCTTGCTATTAGTAGTCATGTGAATTTGGTCTTCGTTCGATATTTTGATGAGATTTATGTTGTCTCTCCTCTAGTGGTGTCATGTGAACGTCGAATACATGACACTTCACCATTATTTGGGCCTAGAGGAAGGCATTGGGAAGTAATAAGTAGATGATGGGTTGCTAGAGTGACAGAAGCTTAAACCCTAGTTTATGTGTTGCTTCGTAAGGGGCTGATTTGGATCCATATGTTTCATGCTATGGTTAGGTTTACCTTAATACTTCCTTTGTAGTTGCGGATGCTTTCATTAGAGGTTAATCATAAGTGGGAGGCTTGTCCAAGTAAGGGCAGCACCCAAGCACCGGTCCACCCACATACCAAATTATCAAAGTACCGAACGCGAATCAGACGATCATGATGAAAACTAGCTTGACGATAATTCACATATGTCCTCGGGAGCGCTTTACCTTGCATAAGAGTTTGTCCAGGCTTTTCCATTGCTACAAAAAGGATTGGGCCACCTTGCTGCACCTATTTACTTTTACCGTTTGTCACTTGCTACCAATTATCTTATCACAAAACTATCTGTTACCTATAATTTCAGTGCTTGCAGAAAATACCTTACTGAAAATTGCCTATCATTTCCTTCGGCTCCTCGTTGGGTTCTACACTCTTACTTATCGAAAGGACTACGATAGATCCCCTACACTTGTGGGTCATCAAGACTCTTTTCTTGCGCCGTTGCCGGGGAGTGAATCGCCTTTGGTAAGTGGAATTTGGAAAGGAAAAATTTGTATAGTGTGCTGAAATTTATTGTCACTTGTTACTATGGCTCAAAATCCTTTGAGGGGGCTTGTTCGGGGTATCTTCACCCCGAGCAGAAGAGCAAAGAGTTGCTCCTCAACCTACTGCACCTAATGAAAATGTTTGCTTTGAGATTCCTTCGGGTATGATAGAGAAACTGCTTGAAAACCCCTATACAGGAGACGGAACACTTCACCCCGATCTACACCTAATCTATGTGGATGAAGTTTGTGGATTGTTTAAGCTTGCAGGTATGCCCGAGGATGTTATCAAGAAGAAGGTCTTCCCTTTATCTTTGAAGGGAGATGCATTGACATGGTTTAGGCTATGCGGTGATATGGGATCTTGGAACTATAATCGTCTGAAGTTGGAATTTCATCAGAAGTTCTAACCTATGCACCAGGTTCATCGTGATCTTAATTATATTTATAATTTCTGGCCTCGCGAAGGAGAAAGCATCGCTCAAGCTTGGGGGAGGCTTAATTAAATGTTATATTCATGCCCCAATCATGAGCTTTCAAGAAAAATGATCATCCAAAACGTTTATGCTCGGCTTTCTCTCAATAATCGCACCATGCTTGATAATTCTTGCTCTGGCTCTTTTATGATGAAGACCGTTCAATTCAAATGGGATTTATTGGAAAGAATTAAACGCAACTCCGAAGATTGGGATCTCGACAAAGGTAAGGAGTCAGGTTTGACCCCTAAGTTTGATTGTGTTAAAGCTTTTATGGATATCGATGTTTTTCGTGAGTTTAGCACTAAATATGGACTTGACTCTGAGATACTAGCTTCTTTGTGTGAATCATTTGCTACTCATGTTGATCTCCCTAAGGAGAAGTGGTTTAAATACCATCCCCCTATTGAAGTAAAAGTGGTTGAACCTCTTAAAGTTGAAGAAAAGACTATCACTTATAATGTTGATCATGTCATTCCTACCGCTTATATCGAGAAACCACCTTTCCCTGTTAGGATAAAGGATCATGCTCAAGCTTCAACTGTAGTTCGTAAGAGTAATACTAGAACACCTACACCCTCTGAGCAAATTAAAGTTGAACCTAGTGTTGCTATGGTTAAAGATCTCTTGGTAGAAGATTTAGCTGCTACATGAATCATAGGCTCTCCCCCATCCTTCCTGGCCCTTGCTATCCTCTTAAACGTTCCTGGTTCCCTTCCTTTGCATCCCTTGTCCCCCTTCATATTGACTCCTCCGCCATCCTTCTTCATGCTACCAACGATTGCCCCTCCCTCCATCACTACCTCCCCTCGTACAACCACCCCTCCTTCTACAGCTACAGCCTCCCCTCTCTCCTTGATCGCCAGTATAGATGGTTCAGCCTCAACCCTAATCGCCTCAGTAGATCTTTCGGTGAATGCTATCCTCCTCGGGTGCCCCTCCTTACCCTTCTCCGTTCACCCTTTACTTGGGCTCATCACTTCCGGTCCCTTCTCCACTGCTTCCCCACCTCCTCCTGACTTGCACCCATCTTTCCTCCATGACAGGCTGTCACTACCCGACCGATCGGACTGCTTCCCAAAGCCGTCGGCCTTGCTCCCGCTATTACCATGGGACGAGCTCCTCCATGCTCCCTCCTGTCCCCCACTCCTCTTCACTCCCATGTCCACCTTCAGCCATCGGCCAAATTGGGCCCTCTCCCCCTTCTTCAGTTTGGTCGAGCATTCACGATCGACATGGCCTAACCTTCCACAGATATAGCAGAAGTCGGGCAGATATTCGTACTCAAACCTGCACCACTGTTCCTCCTCATTCCCTCCACCGTGTTATTATTTGTCTCCATCTGCACACCCTTGCTATTGACATCCTCCTCGCCTGCCCGTTTTTCCTGTTCTGTCTCCAGCTTGAACCCACGCATCAAAGGTTTTTCAATTTGGAGTCTCACCTTTACCCACAAGTATTTTCCGATCGTTATGCCATCCGCCCCCGTATCCACTTCCACAAACTCCCCCACCATATCCCCGATCATCTCTCCAGTTTCCTCGTCCATGTAACCCAGGGGCAACCCGTACACTCTGATCCAGATCGGCATTTCCTTAAACTCATAATCGTCAATCCTCTTTGTTGGAATAAACTCCTCCATCACCACCAAGGCGCTGTCAAACATCCAGGGGTCATCCTCCAAAGCTTTCCTCTTCTCCCTCTCCTGCTTGAAGAAAAACATGTATCTATTGTTGCATCTCTCCCAGACCTCTCCTTTTTTGACTCCCCCTAATCCCTCTACTGTTGCATCTCTCCCAGACCTCCGTTCGTCTCCCATCCCCCGTCGTACCTCCCTTAGAGCACGCCGTCAACCATGTTACCCCTGTCTGCTCCAGTTACACCGCCCAGATTTCACCTCATGCGTGCCATTGCTTCCTTTCCACTTCGTGCCAAAGATGCAATCCATGGCCAACGCTGCAGTTGACCACACAGCCAAGATCCGATCCCATGTGTGGATGTGCCGACCTACTTCTCCCAGTGACCTCCCTACCTGAGTGACATTGGTACTGTGTCATTCCGGCATTAGTTGGTCGTTCTCGCCATATCCACCGGGTTGCGGGTTTGTTGCCTCGTCAGGTGGACTGGAGCTTTGAACTAGGTGCCGGAGTACCACCCGCCGAAGAACCAGTAGATCCGATCCTTTTCCTCTCTTCCACCCACCTCCGAATCAAAGGTATTGCATGCGCCCACCGTTCCATCATCATCTATCTCCAAAAAAGTATTATTCTCTGTCCATGCTTCATAAGCATCATATATGTGCTTCGGTATTCCAGTTTTTTTTGAGAGATCGGCATTCCAGTTTGTTTGCACAGATAGATGAAATTGGTTTGTAGATCAGAAAGTAATTGATGCACACACATGTTGGTAACATTCGTTGCTGATGGGCCTCGAACCCCTCGTTGGTTACCCCAAGTGGAAGGTGTAAGATGCAGTAAGTAGAAGTGTTTTCCCTTAGCAAAGATACCAAGGATCGAATCCCCAGAGACTCCTAGGTTCAACAAGTAGGTGTCAATTGCTAACGGCGCAATTAGCAATCAACGTGGACCTGCACACAGATACAAATAAGTTTGCTCCCAACGAGTACAGAGAGGTTGTCAATCTCTCCGGCCTTGTAGTTCACAAAGGGTTAAAAGCAATATGATAGTAGTGATAGATAGTTTTTGCAATAGTAAGTAAATAGCGAAAAGTAAATAGTGGATGTGATCAATGATGGTAATATGGAACGGAGTCTCATGATGTTCACTATTGATGTCTCTCTCCCAAAAGACGATAAAACAGCTATGTGTGGTAAACAAATTACAGCTGGGCAATTGACAGGACCACGAACGCAAACCAATGCTGATTACATTGCAAGAAAGGTTGAGGTTCAAAGCATGGGCGGTACGCCAAAGTAAGTAGACCGAAATCCATCAATATCTACTACTAATCATCCACCTTGAGATATCTATCCAGAACATCTCAATGGTATTAAGTTGCGAGCCCCACCCATAGTGTAAACTCAATGCAACAGACAACTGCATTAAAAGAACTTTGCGTAAAGTAAACAATCCTTGCACCCGCGGGCACAAGCACCGTTGTTTTCCCCCTTGTGGCAACAGCACATCCCCTAGACTCATGTTTCTGTCACTCAAGCTAGTCATCAAGGGGCACGAACCCACAATCGAGCATAACGTTCCCTCTTGGAGTCACTACCTATTACTCGGCCAAAGCAATAAATAACAACGGAGAACATGCAAGAATTACTTATGAACTAAAATATAAAAGAGGTGAACCAAATATACTACTCAAGATCAATCTGAACATAATCTCATAATCCATCGGATCCCAGCAAACTCAACATAGCAACAGCATAAGGATTACATAGGTGCCTCGATCATGTAGGGCAGCTCACGAGGACTAATTAGTGAAGCACAAGAATGGGAGGAGAACATCACATAGCTACTGGTCATGGACTCATGGTCCAAGGGAGACTACTCACGAGTCATCCGGGAGGCGTCCATGGTGGTGGAGAAGCTCCCGGTGGTGATCCTCCCCTCCGGCAGGGTGCCGGGAAGAGTTCTCCTGGTGATCCCGATCTTGGAAGCGGCGGCGGTGGCGAAACAAAGATGGGATCGCGAAAAGAAGTCATGTTCTGAGGGTTACGGAGGACCCTTTAAATATATGCCAAAGTAGGGCACCAGGGGAGCCTCGGGGGGCCCAGGCGCCCCCCCCCCCCCCCGGCGCGGCCCAGGGGGGGCGCGCCCATAGGGCGCCTGGAGCCCCTGTGGCCCCCCCAGGCTGCCCTTCGGATGCAGTGTTGTTTCCGGATCGCTGATTTTTTATATAATGTTTCTGGATTTTTCTGGGCAGTTCTCGGAACGTGAAAACCTGAAATACAAAAACAGCCGAAAACAGAAACTGGCACTGGGGTGCACTGGATTAGTAAGTTAGTCCAAATATGATCAAAAGTATATGGAAGTGTATGAATATCATAGCAATATCACCCAAAAGTGGCATGGAGCAAGCAGAAATTATAGATACGTCTTGGACGTATCAACATCCCCAAGCTTAATTCCTGCTCGTCCTCGAGTAGGTAAATGATAACAAGAATAATTTCTGTGGTGACATGCTATTAACCATATAGGACTTTCTCATAGTCATATGACAAAAGCTTACTGAGACAATGATTCTAAAGTAATTAAGTTGTATCAAGAGAAAATCACAAATGACTGAAAGTTTAACAATATGAAACTGAAACATCAAAAAGATTTGCAATGAACATGACGTGCAAATTTGATAAAGTGATATCTAGCTTGCCCCCTTTAGTGATGCAAAACATAAATGCAAGGGCACCTTCAAGGTTTAAGTGATGACTAGATACAATCATTTCAGAATAAACGATATCACAATCATGCAAAAGACAATGCTACTTTGGGACAATGCACATTACACTCAGAATGACAATCATGCTCTCAGTAGTTGGTGCTTCAACATAAAGGTAAAAGAAAGGTTAAGTGCTAGAGCTTTTTATTTTGAAAACATGGAAGCAATTGTGTCAACGGTAGTAGTACTTCATATGTGTCATGTATAAAACATCTTATAAGTTGCAAGCCTCATGCATCGAATACCAATAGTGCTCGCTCCTTGTCCTAATTAGCTCGGATCCCCATGGGTTATCATTGCATTGCATATGTTTTAACCAAGTGTCACAAAGGGGTACCTCTATGCCACCTGTACAAAGGTCCAAGGAGATAGATCGCATTTGATTTCTCGTTTTTGATAAATCTCAACTTGAGGACATCCATACCGGGACAACATAGAAAATAGATGATGGACTCCTCTTTAATGCATAAGCATATTCTCATGAGAGATTGAGGATTAAGGTTCAAGCTAAAACTTCCACCATGATGCATGGCTTTGGTTGGCGGCCCAATGTTCTTCTCTAACAATATGCATATTAATTCAACCCACGGTAAATCACCCTTACTTCAGACAAGACGAACATGCATAGCAACTCACATGATATTCAACAAAAGTGTGACAGTTGATGGCGTCCCCAAAAACATGGTTACCGCTCAGCAAGCAACTCATAAGAAATAAGATACATAGGCAACATATTCTTTACCACAATAGTTTTTAGGCTACTTTCCCATGAGCTATGTATTGCATGGTTAGTTTGCCTAGTGCAGGTGGAGGTTAGCAAAAGACTGGGAGCGACCAACTAAGAGAGCAATGACGGTCATAATCATGCAGAGCGACTAAGCAATATTGAATCAGGCATGGCAGTTATATCGCTACTTAGAAACAAAAGATCATGAAGGCTTGACAGACTTTCTTTACAGTCTTGAATATGCGTGAGCATACGCCAATTCAATCAAAATAAATTCTCGAAGGAAGATATTACTAAACCATACCATATCATAGGCAAACAAACCAGGTTGGTACTCCAATAACACATTGGGAACCCCCCAGCTATTTGAGATTAACCAAAAGAAAACCTGAACTACTAAGCACCATCATGAAAGTAGCATCTTTATCATAGACACATTAACCCATGCAACGGAAGCAAACTCTCTTAATAAGGTGAGCATGGTAATTAAAGAGAGTTCAAGCAACCAACTAAATAAAAGCTCTTGAAAGGATAAGCATGAATACTAAGAGCAGAGCACGACAGTAGCTATTAAAAGATAAAGAACACACACATCATAGATAGACATGAAAATTCTATGTAATGTTCTAGGTAGAGGTGGAGCGTGTTTCTCTCCCACATAAAGGAATGCTGGGTTTCGACTCGTTATGAAAAACTAAAAAGAAAACTAAAAGCAAGACGCTCCAAGCATAGCACATAATATATGAAGTGATAAAAATATAGCGGAACGAAAGACGAACTGATAATGTTGATGGAGAAGGGGATGCACAGGGGGCATCCCCAAGCTTAGACGCTTGAGTCTCCTTGAATATTTCTTGGGGGTGCACGGGGGCATCCCCAAGCTTGAGCGCTCGACACTCCTGAATCTTTTTATCATCTTCCCTCGCACACTTGAAAACTCCCTTCATACACAACTCATCATAATCTGATTAGCGAGGTTAGTACCCTTAATAAAATAATTATACCTTGCTGGAAATAAGGATATTCTTGAAGTTCTACTGTTTATCAAGATTGCCAAAAGGTTTTTGCAAAGAAAAAGCAAGTTCTTAATTTGCAAAGTGAAGGTAAGGCAAAACAGGACAGAATCTGTGAAAAACAGAATAGCAGGCAGTAATTGACCTGTTCGGGATACTTATGCAACTCAAATCAAAAAACTCAGAACTGACGCACAAAAGAAAATTATATAGAGAACGCTGTAGAAAATATTCAGACCAAAAAGATGATCTGGTGATTTTATACAAATTTTTCTATCCAAGGACAGAATCTGTTTCCTGGACAGCACCTCACAACTTTTGAACTTTCTAGCAATCGGAGGCTATACTTGGCACAAATATGAAAAGCAAAGATACAATGATGATGCTACAGCAGTAAAAAACATCAAGACACAACAAAAGCAAAAATTTTATTCATGTGGGCTGCCTCCCAAAAGCGCTTTCTTTTATGCCTTTAAGCTAGGCATTGAAGGAAATATGCCCTAGAGGCAATAATAAATTTATTATTTATTTCCTTATATCATGATAAATGTTTATTATTCATGCTAGAATTGTATTAACCGGAAACTTAGTACATGTGTGAATACATAGACAAAACAGAGTGTCCCTAGTATGCCTCTACTAGACTAGCTCATTGATCAAAGATGGTTATGTTTCCTAGCCATAGACATGAGTTGTCATTTGATCAACGGGATCACATCATTAGGAGAATGATGTGATGGACAAGACCCATCCGTTAGCTTAGCACTATGATCGTTTAAGTTTTACTGCTATTGCTTTCTTCATGACTTATACATGTTCCTATGACTATGAGATTATGCAACTCCCGAATACCGGAGGAACACTTTGTGTGCTACCAAACGTCACAACGTAACTGGGTGATTATAAAGGTACTCTACAGGTGTCTCCGAAGGTACTTGTTGGGTTGGCGTATTTCGAGATTAGGATTTGTCACTCCGATTGTCGGAGAGGTATCTCTGGGCCCACTCGGTAATGCACATCACTATAAGCCTTGCAAGCATTGCAGCTAATGAGTTAGTTGCAGGGTGATGTATTACGGAACGAGTAAAGAGACTTGCCGGTAACGAGATTGAACTAGGTATTGAGATACCGACGATCGAATCTCGGGCAAGTAACATACCGATGACAAAGGGAACAATGTATGTTGTTATGCGGTTTGACCGATAAAGATCTTCATAGAATATGTAGGAGCCAATATGAGCATCCAGGTTCCGCTATTGGTTATTGACTGGAGATGAGTCTCGGTCATGTCTACATAGTTCTCGAACCCGTAGGGTCCGCACGCTTAACGTTTGATGACGATCGATATTATGAGTTTATGAGTTTTGATGTACCGAAGGAGTTCGGTGTCCCGGATGAGACCGGGGACATGACGAGGAGTCTCGAAATGGTCGAGACGTGAAAATCAATATATTGGACAACTATATTCGGACATTGGAAAGGTTCCGAGTGATTCGGGTATTTTCGGAGTACTCGGGAGTTACGGGAATAGAAGAGAGAGGCCAAAAGGAAGGAGGCGCGTGCCCCCCTTCTGGTCCGAATTGGACAAGGGATGCAGCCCCCTTTTCCTTCTCCCTCTCCCCCTCTTTCCTTCTCTCCTACTCCGGAAAGGAAAGGGGAATCCTACTAGGACTTGGGAGTCCTAGTAGGACTCCCCACACTTGGCGCGCCCCCTCTAGGGCCGGCCTCTCCCTTGCTCCTTTATATACGGGGGCAGGGGGGCACCCTAGGACACACAAGTTGAATTGTTTTAGCCGTGTGCAGTGCCCCCCTCCACAGAAACACACCTCGGTCATACCGTTGCAGTGCTTAGGCGAAGCCCTGCGCCGGTAGATACATCATATCCGTCACCACGCCGTCGTGCTGACGTAACTCTGTCGTGAAGCTCAACTGGATCAAGAGCTCGTGGGACGTCATCAAGCTGAACGTGTGCTGAACGCGGAGGTGCCGTACGTTCGGTGCTTGATCGGTTGGATCGCGAAGAAGTTTGACAACATCAACCGCGTCACTTGACGCTTCCGCTCCCGGTCTACGAGGGTACGTAGACACACTCTCCCCTCTCGTTGCTATGCATCTAGTAGATAGATCTTGCGTGATCATAGGAAAAATTTTAAATACTACGTTCCCCAACAGTGGCATCATGAGCCAGGTCTATGCGTAGATGATATGCACGAGTAGAACACAATGAGTTGTGGGCGATACTAGTCATACTGCTTACCAGCATGTCATACTTTGCTTCGGCGGTATTGTGAGATGAAGCAGCCCGGACCGACATTACGCGTACGCTTACGCGAGACTGGTTTCACCGTCATGAGCACTCGTTGCTTAAAGGTGACTGGCGGGTGTCTGTCTCTCTCACTTTAGCTGAATCAAGTGTGGCTACGTCCGGTCCTTGTGAAGGTTAAAACAGCACATACTTGACGAAACATCGTTGTGGTTTTGTATGCGTAGGTAATAACGGCTCTTGCTAAGCCCGTAGCAGCCACGTAAAACTTGCAACAACAAAGTAGAGGACGTCTAACTTGTTTTTGCAGGGCATGTTGTGATGTGATATGGTCAAGACATGATGAGTTATACGGTTTTGTATGAGATGATCATGTTTTGTAATGTTATCGGCAACTGGCAGGAGCCATATGGTTGTCGCTTTATTGTATGAAATGCAATCGCCATGTAATTGCTTTACTTTATCACTAAGCGGTAGCGATAGTCGTAGAAGCAATAGTTGGCGAGACGACAACGATGCTACGATGGAGATCAAGGTGTCGCGCCGGTGACGAAGGTGATCATGACGGTGCTTTGGAGATGGAGATCAAAAGCACAAGATGATGATGGCCATATCATGTCACATATTTTGATTGCATGTGATGTTTATCTTATTATGCTTCTTATTTTGCTTAGAACGACGGTAGCATTATAAGATGATCCCTTACTAAATTTCAAGGTATAAGTGTTCTCCCTGAGTATGCACCGTTGCGAAAGTTCGTCGTGCCGAGACACCACGTGATGATCGGGTGTGATAAGCTCTACGTTCAAATACAACGGGTGTAAGCCAGTTTTGCACACGCAGAATACTCGGGTTAAACTTGACGAGCCTAGCATATGCAGATATGGCCTCGGAACACTGGAGACCGAAAGGTCGAGCGTGAATCATATAGTAGATATGATCAACATAAGATGTTCACCATTGAAACTACTCCATCTCACATGATGATCGGACATGGTTTAGTTGATTTGGATCACGTGATCATTTAGATGACCGGAGGGATGTCTATCTAAGTGGGAGTTCTTCAATTAATATGATTAAATTGAACTTTAATTTATCATGAACTTAGTCCTGGTAGTATTAGCATATCTATGTTGTAGAACAATAGCTCGCGATGTTGCTCCATGTTTATTTTTTATATGTTCCTAGAGAAAACTAAGTTGAAAGATGTTAGTAGCAATGATGCGGAATTGTTCCGTGATCTGAGGATTATCCTCATTGCTGCACAGAGAATTATGTCCTTGATGCACCGCTAGGTGACAGACCTATTGCAGGAGCAGATGCAGACGTTATGAACGTTTTGACAAAAGCTCGGTATGATGACTACTTGATAGTTTAAGTGCACCATGCTTTACGGCTTAGAACCGGGACTTCAAAAACGTTTTGAACGCCACGGAGCATATAAGATGTTTCAAGAGTTGAAATTAGTATTTCATACTCATGCCCATGTCAAGAGGTATAAGACCTCTGACAGTACTTTGCCTACAAGATGGAGGAGAATAGCTCAACCAGTGAGCATGTGCTCAGATTGTCTGGGTACTACAATTACTTGAATCAAGTGGGAGTTAATCTTCCAGATAAGATAGTAATTGACAAAGTTCTCTAGTCACTATCACCAAGTTAGTAGAACTTCGTGATGAACTATAATATGTAAGGGATGACGAAGGTAATTCCCGAGCTCTTTGCGATGCTGAAATCGGCGAAGGTAGAAATCAAGAAAGAGCATCAAGTGTTGATGGTTAATAAGACCACTTGTTTCAAGTAAAGGGCAAAGGGATAAAAGGGGAACTTCAAAAAGAATGACAAGCAAGTTGTCACTCCCATGAAGAAACCCAAAGCTAAACTCAAGCCTGAAACTAAGTGCTTCTACTGCAAAGGAAATGGTCACTGGAAGTGGAACTGCCCTAGATATTTGGCGGATAAGAAGGATGGCAAAGTGAACAAAGGTATATTTTGATATACAGATTATTGATGTGTACTTTACTAGTGTTCATAGCAACCCCGGGGTATTTGATACCGGTTCAGTTGCTAAAATTAGTAACTCGAAACGAGAATTGCAGAATGAACAGAGACTAGTTAAAGGTGAAGTGACGATGTGTGTTGGAAGTGGTTCCAAGATTGATATGATCATCATCGCACACTCCCTATACTTTCGGGATTAGTGTTGAACCTAAATAAGTGTTATTTGGTGTTTGTGTTGAACATGAATATGATTTGATCATGTTTAGTGCAATACGGTTATTCATGTAAGTTAGAGAATAATTGTTGTTCTGTTTACATGAATAAAACCTTCTATGGTCATACACCCAATGAAAATGGTTTGTTGGATCTCGATCGTGTGATACACATATTCATAATATTGAAGCCAAAAGATGCAAGGTTAATAATGATAGTGCAACTTATTTGTGGCACTGCCGTTTAGGTCATATTGGTGTAAAGCGCATGAAGAAACTCCATACTAATGGACTTTTGGAATCACTTGATTATGGATCACTTGGTGCTTGCGAACCATGCCTCATGGGCAAGATGACTAAAACTCCGTTCTCCGGAACTGTGGAGCGAGCAACAGAGTTGTTGGAAATCATACATACTGATGTATGCGGACCAATAAGTGTTGAAGCTCACGACGGGTATCGTTATTTTCTGACCTTCACTGATGATTTGAGCAGATATGGGTATATCTACTTAATGAAGCACAAGTCTGAAACATTTGAAAAGTTCAAAGAATTTTAGGGTGAAGTGGAGAATCATCGTAACAAGAAAATAAGAGTTTCTACGATACGATCGTAGAGGTAAAATATTTGAGTTAGCGAGTTTGGCCTTCAGTAAAAACAATGTGAACTAGTTTCACTACTCACGCCACCTGGAACACCATAGTGTAATGGTGTGTCCGAACGTCATAACCGTACTTTATTAGATATGGTGAGATCGATGATGTCTCTTACCAATCTACCACTATCGCTTTTGGGGTTATGCATTAGAGACAGCTACATTCACGTTAAATAGGGCACCATCTAAATCCGTTGATACAACACCTTATGAACTGTGGTTTGGCAAGAAACCAAAGTTGTCGTTTCTTTAAATTTGGGACTGCGATGCTTTCTAGAGGAGTTTCTCTCGAAAGAATTGAGTGGGAGGAAAGTAGAACTTGATGAGGTAATTGTACCTTCTCCCAAATTGGAAAGTGGAACATCACAGAAACTAGTTCCAAGTGATTCCTACACCAATTAGTGAGGAAGCTAATGATGATGATCATGAAACTTCAGATCAAGTTTCTGCTGAACTTCGTAGATCAACCAGAGTTCGTTCCGCATCAGAGTGGTACGGCAACCAGGTTCTGGAAGTCATGTTACTGGACCATGATGAACCTACGAACTATGAGGAAGCGATGATGAGCCCAGATTCCGCAAAATGGCTTGAGGCCATGAAATCTGAGATGGGATCCATGTATGAGAACAAAGTGTGGACTTTGGTTGACTTGCCCGATGATCGGCAAGCCATCAAAAAATAAATGGATCTTCAAGAGGAAGACCGACGCAGACGGTAATGTTACTGTTTACAAAGCTCGACTTGTTGCGAAAGGTTTTCGACAAGTTCAAGGAGTTGACTACGATGAGACTTTCTCACCCGTAGCGATGCTTAAGTCTGTCAAAATCATGTTAGCAATTGCCGCATTTTTGTGAAATCTGGCAAATGGATAACAAAACTGCATTCTTTAATGGATTTATTAAAGAAGACTTGTATATGATGCAACCAGAAGGTTTTGTCAATCCTAAAGGTGCTAACAAAATGTGTAAGCTCCAGCGATCCATCTATGGACTGGTGCAAGCATCTCGGAGTTGGAATATACGCTTTGATAAGTTGATCAAAGCATATAGATTTATACAGACTTGCGGTGAAGCCTGTATTTACAAGAAGTGAGTGGGAGCACTACAACCTTTCTGATAAGTATATGTGAATGACATATTGTCTATCGGAAATGATGTAGAATTTTCTGGAAAGCATAAAGGAGTGTTTGAAAGGAGTTTTTCAAAGAAAGACCTTGGTGAAGCTGCTTACATATTGGGCATCAAGATCTATTGAGATAGATCAAGACGCTTGATAAGACATTCGATGAGTACATACCTTGATAAGATTTTGAAGTAGTTCAAAATGGATCAGTCAAAGAAGGAGTTCTTGCCTGACTTGTAAGGTGTGAAGTTGAGTAAGACTCAAAGCCAGACCACGGCAGAAAAATATAGAGAGAATGAAAGTCATTCCCTATGCCTCAGCCATAGGTTCTATAAAGTATGCCATGCTGTGTACAAAACACGTTGTGTACCTTGCCATGAGTTTGACAGGGAGGTACAATAGTGATCCAGGAGTAGATCACTGTACAGCGGTCAAAATTATCCTTAGTAATTGGATGACTAAAGGAAATATTTCTCGATTATGGAGGTGATAAAGAGTTCGTCGTAAAGGGTTACGCCGATGCAAGCTTTGACACTAAATCCAGATGACTCTAAGTATCAATCTGGGTGCGTATTGAAAGTGGGAGCAATTAGCTAGAGTAGCTCCATGCAGAGCATTGTAGACATAGAAATTTGCAAAATACATACGGATCTGAATGTGACAGACCCGTTGACTAAACTTCTCTCACAAGCAAAACATGATCACACCTTATTACTCTTGGGTATTAATCACATAGAGATGTGAACTAGATTATTGACTCTAGTAAACCCTTTGGGTGTTGGTCACATGGTGATGTGAACTATGGGTGTTATTCACATAACGATGTGAACTATCGGTATTAAATCACATGGCGATGTGAGCTAGATTATTGACTCTGGTGCAAGTGGGAGACTGAAGGAAATATGCCCTAGAGGCAATAATAAAGTTGTTATTTATATTTTCTTATATCATGATAAATGTTTATTATTCATGCTAGAATTGTATTAACCGGAAACTTAGTACATGTGTGAATACATAGACAAAACAGAGTGTCCCTAGTATGCCTCTACTAGACTAGCTCATTGATCAAAGATGGTTATGTTTCCTAACCATAGACATGAGTTGTCATTTGATCAACGGGATCACATCATTAGGAGAATGATGTGATGGACAAGACCCATCCGTTAGCATAGCACTATGATCGTTTAGTTTTTTCTGCTATTGCTTTCTTCATGACTTATACATGTTCCTATGACTATGAGATTATGCAACTCCCGAATACCGTAGGAACACCTTGTGTGCTATCAAACGTCACAACGTAACTGGGTGATCATAAAGATGCTCTACAGGTGTCTCCGAAAGTATTCGTGGTGTTGGCATAGATCAAAATTAGGATTTGTCACTCCGAGTGTCGGGGAGGTATCTCTGGGCCCTCTCGGTAACACCCATCATAATAAGCCTTGCAAGCAAAAGACTAATGAGTTAGTCACGAGATGATGTGTTACGGAACGAGTAAAGAGACTTGCCGGTAACGAGATTGAACTAGGTATAGAGATACCGACGATCGAATCTCGGGCAAGTAACATACCGATGACAAAAGGAACAACGTATGTTGTTATGCGGTTTGACCGATAAAGATCTTCGTAGAATATGTAGGAACCAACATGAGCATCCAGGTTCCGCTATTGGTTATTGACCGGAGATGAGTCTCGGTCATGTCTACATAGTTCTCGAACCCGTAGGGTCCGCACGCTTAACGTTTGATGACGATCGGTATTATGACTTTATGAGTTTTGATGTACCGAAGGTAGTTCGGTGTCCCGGATGAGATCACGGACATGACGAGGAGTCTTGGAATGTCCGAGACATAAAGATTGATATATTGGACGACTATATTCGGACACCGGAAGTGTTCCGGAAAAGTTTCGGATTTAACTGGATTGCCGGAGGGGGTTACCGGAACCCCCCACGAGGGGGGATGGTCCATAGTGGGCCTTGAAGGAAAGGAGAGAGGCAGCCCATAGAGGCTGGCCGGCGCCCCACCAGGGGATCCTAGTTGGACTAGGATTTGGGGGCGCCACCTCTCCCTCTTTTCCTTTCCCTCTCTTCCTTCTTGATGGACTCCTACTAGGAATAGGATTGCAATCCTATTCCTAGTAGGATTGCCCTAGCCGCACCATAGAAGGCCGGCCAGCCCTCCTCCCTTGCTCCTTTATATACGGGGGCAGGGGGCACCCAAAGACACACAAGTTGAATTGTTCCAGCCGTGTGCGGTGCCCCCCTCCATAGAAACACACCTCGATCATACCGTCCAAGTGCTTAGGCGAAGCCCTGCGCCGGTGAATACATCATATCCGTCACCACGCCGTCGTGCTGACGAAACTCTCCCATGAAGCTCAACTGGATCAAGAGCTCGTGGGACGTCATCAAGCTGTACGTGTGCTGAACGTGGAGGTGCCGTACGTTCGGTGCTTGATCGGTTGAACCGCGAAGAAGTTCGACTACATCAACCGCGTCACTTGACGCTTCCGCTTACGGTCTACGAGGGTACGTAGACACACTCTTCCCTCTCGTTGTTATGCATCTGGTAGATAGATCTTGCGTGATCGTAGGAAAATTTTAAATTACTACGTTCCCCAACACCAGGACTATCCTGGCCAGCCTCAGAGACATCTGTACGGGGGTCGACCGGTTCTGACCCCTTTGGAAAAAAATCGGATATGATCCTTTTTCTACCGTCACCCGATCTGGCGGTAGGCTAAGGGTGTGTTTAGTTGAGGAACCAAGTGGAACGAAATGGAATGGTTTCATTCCACGGAACAGGTCCGTTCTATTCCTGCGTTTGGTACTAACAAAAAAGAAAAACAGGTTGGTTTCGTTCTTGTGTTTGGTACTAACAAAAAAGAAAAACAGTTTGGTTTCGTTCTTGTGTTTGGTACTAACCAAAAAGCAAAACAGGTTGGTTTCGTTCTTTCATTTGGTTGGAGAGATGGAATGAAAAATAGAACTCCATAAAATCCGAAATTTTGGCAGCATTTCATTTATATTTCAAAGCAAACAGCATAACAATATATCGATACATGAATACATGCCAAGTTAACTACCATACATGAGTTCACAATACCAAATCATCCCGCAACATCCATACATGCCAAGTTCACTGCTAGTAGCTAGTTGCCGCCTTCACTGCTCGTTCACTGCTTGCAGCAGAACCAGACGTACCATCCTGCTACCTCTTGAGCTTGCGTTGTATTCCCTCGAAGAGGAAATGGATATGCAGCACAGTAGTGTAAGTATTTCCCCTCAGTTTTGAGAACCAAGGTATCAATCCAGTAGGAGACCACGCGCGAGTCCCTCGCACCTGCACAAACAAATAAGAACTTCGCAGCCAACGCGTTAAGGGGTTGTCAATCCCTTTACGGTCACTTACGAGAGTGAGATCTGATAGAGATGATAGTTTATATTTTTGGTATTTTTGGTTTAATAAAACAGCAAATAAAAGCGGTAAAAGTAAAGTAGATGTAGATTGATATGTTGAGAATAGACCCGGGGGCCATAGTTTTCTCTAGTGGCTTCTCTTATGATAGCGATATTCTACGGCGGGTAAACAAATTACTATCGAGCAATTGATAGAAAAACGAATAATTATGAGACTATCTAGGCATGATCATTGTATATAGGCATTACGTCCGAGACAAGTAGACCAAAACGATACTGCATCTACTACTATTACTCCACACATCGACCGCTATCCAGCATGCATCTAGTGTATTGAGTTCATAAGAACAGAGTAACGCCTTAAGCAAGATGACATGATGTAGAGGGATAAACTCAAGCAATATAATATAAACCCCATCTTTTTATCCTCGATGGCAACAATACAATACGTGACTTGCTGCCCCTACTGTCACTGGGAAAGGACACCGCAAGATTGAACGCAAAGTTAAGCACTTCTCCCATTGCAAGAACTATAGATCTAGTAGGCCAAACCAAACCAATAATTCGAAGAGACTTTCAAGGATATTATGAGCACACATAAAAAGTTCAGAGAAGAACCAAATATCTTTCATAGATAACCTTGATCATAAACTCAAAATTCATCGGATCTCGACAAACACACCGCAAAAAGAGATTACATCGAATAGATATCCTCGAAGACCGAGGAGAACTTTGTATTGAGATCCAGAGAGAGAGAAGAAGCCATCTAGATACTAGCTATGGACCCAAAGGTCTGTGGTAAACTACTCACAACTCATGGTGAGGGCGATGATGATGATGATGATGAAAGCCTCCGTGATGGATCCCTCTCCGGTGGAGCTCCGGAACAGGCTCCGAGATGGGATCTCCACGGGAACAGAAGCTACGGCGGTGGAATTAGGGTTTTCTCTCTGTCCTCGGAGGTTCTGGGGTACGTGGACTTATATAGGAAGAAGGAGGGCACCGGGGGACGCTCGAGTGGGCCTCGACGCAGGGGGCGCGCCCCCCACCCTCGAGGGCCACTCGAGGCTCCCCTGACGTGGTTCTCAAGTTCCTCTGGCGTGATTTTCTCCAAAAATATCTCTCGTGAAGGTTTCATTCCGTTTGGACTCCGTTTGATATTCCTTTTCTACAAAACCCTGAAATAGGCAAAAAAACTGCAATCTGGACTGGTCCTTTGGGTTAGTAGGTTAGTCCCAAAAATGATATAAAAGTGAATGATAAAGCCCACTAAACATCCAAGACTTCATAAATAATAGCATGGAACAATAAAAAATTATAGATACGTTGGAGACGTATCAAGCATCCCCAAGCTTAATTCCTGCTCGTCCTCGAGTAGGTAAATGATAAAGAAAGAATTTTTGATGTGGAATGCTAACCAATATAGTTTTTCAATGTAATTCTCTTAATTGTGGCATGAATGTTCAGATCTGAAAGATTCAAGATAGAAGTCTATATTGACATAAGACATAATAATACTTCAAGCAATACTAACAAAGCAATCATGTCTTCTCAAAATACTATGGCTAAAGAAAGTTATCCCTACAAAATCATATAGTGTTGGCTATGCTCCCTTATTATCACACAAAAATATTCATATCATGCACAACCCCGATTTCAGCCAAGCATTTGTTTTCATACTCTATCTTTTCAAACCTTTCAACTTTCACGCAATACATGAGCGTGAGCCATGGATATAGCACTATGGGTGGAATAGAGGTGGTTGTGGAGAAGACAAAAAGGAGGGAGATAGTCTTACATCGACTAGGCGTATCAACGGGCTATGGAGATGACCATCAATAGATATCAATGTGAGTGAGTAGGGATTGCCATGCAACGGATGCACTAGAGCTAAATATGAATGAAAGCTCAACAAAAGAAACTAGTGGGTGTGAATCCAACTTGCTTGCTCACGAAGACCTAGGGCATTTGAGGAAGCCCATCGTTGGAATATACAAGCCAAGTTCTATAATGAAAATTCCCACTAGCATATGAAAGTGACTAAGCATGAGACTCTCTACAATGAAGAACATGGTGCTACTTCGAAGCACAAGTGTGGAAAAAGATAGTAGCAATTGTCCCTTTTTTTCTTTCCCCTTTTTTTGGGCCTTTTTTTGGCCTTTCTCTTCTTCTTTTTGCGAAGGGGCTTTATAGATTCAGCCTTTCCTCCCATGGGGCAATGCTCTAATAATGATGATCATCATACTTTCATTACAACACGATATTCCAACTCGATACTACAACAACAAAGTATGACTCTATATGAATGCCTCCGGCGGTGTACCGGTATGTGCAATGAAACAAGAGTGACATGTATGAAAAGATTATGCATGGTGGCTTTGCCACAAATATGATGTCAACTACATGATCATGCATGGCAATATGACAATATGATGCGTGTCATATAAACGGAACGGTGGAAAGTTGCATGGCAATATATCTCGGAATGGCTATGGAAATGCCATGATAGGTAGGTATGGTGGCTATTTTGAGGAACAATATAGTGGATGTTTTGAGGAAGGATATATAGTGGGTTTATGGCACCGACGAAATTTGCGCGGTACAAGAGAGGCTAGCAATGGTGGAAGGGTGAGAGTGCGTATAATCCATGGACTCAACATTAGTCATAAGAACTCATATACTTATTGCAAAAATCTACGAGTCATCGAAACAAACCAATCAATGCATGCTCCTAGGGGAGAGGTTGGTAGGAGTTAACCATCGCGCGTCCCCGTCCTCCACACAAAGGTTGGCACTCTACAAATACATCATGCTCTAACTTCATCACATAGTGGTTCACCATACGTGCATGATACGGGAATCACTAACCTTAACACAAGTATTTCTCAATTTCATAATAACTCCACTAGCATGACTCTAATATCACTATCCTCATGTCTCAAAACAATTATCAAGCATCAAGCATCTCATTCTATTCAATGCACTTGGTGTGATTTTTTTTACTACATTGACATTGGATGTCTATCATGTGAAGACTAGTTCTTTAGCCTAAACACATTACCATGCTGTTTTAATAGACTCTCAAATAGATATAAGTGAAGCATGAGAGTTCAACAATTTCTAGAAAATATTACCACCACCATGCTCTAAAAGATATAAGTGAAGCACTAGAGAAAAACTATTCAACTCAAAAGATATAAGTGAAGCACATAGAGTATTCTAATAATTTCTAGGCCATATTTAACTCTATCAAATAGGTGTGTCCAGCAATTATGATTGTTCCAAACTAACAAGCAAAGACTCAAATTATACAAGACGCTCCAAGCAAAACACATATCATGTTGCGAATAAAAATATAGATCCAAGTATAGTTACCGATGGATGGAGACGAAAGAGGGGATGCCTTCCTGGGGCATCCCCAAGCTTAGGCTTTTGATTATCTTGAATTTACTTGGCGTGCCATGGGCATCCCCAAGCTTAGGCCTTTGCTACTCCTTGTTCCAGAGTCCATCAAAGCAATACTCAAAACTTGAAAACTTCACAACACAAAACTTAGACAAAAATTCTCGTGAGCTCCGTTATTATAAGAAAGCAAACCACTACTCAAAGGAACAACAATGAATTCATTCTTTGTTTATATTGGTGTTAAACCTACTGTACTCCAACTTATCTATGGTTCATATCCTCCAATACTACTCATAGATGCATCGGAATAAGTAAACAACACACGAAAAACAGAATATGTCAAAGACAGAACAGTCTGTAGTAATCTGCAGGGTTCGCATACTTCTGGAACTCCAAAAAATTCAAGCTAAATTGGTAAATTTGAGCAATTTGTCTACCAATCATATGCAAAAATAATCAACTAAAAAGCACGCTCCAGTAAAATCCCACGACTACTTTAGCTAGCGCTAACGATTCTGTTCTCACAGCAAGATCACATAAACTTCACACAAGTCTTCCCAAAGGTTCTACTTGGCACAAACACTAAACAAAACTTGAAACCACATCTAATTAGAGGCTGGATGCAATATTTATTGCCTAACAGCAACAAAAACAAAAAAACAAAAAATTGGGTTGCCTCCCAACAAGCGCTATCATTTTACCCCCCTAGCTAGGCACGATTTTAGTGATGCTCTCATGAAAGAAAAAAGAGCATCATATAACATGTGACAAACACATCTAAGTCTAACATACTTCCTATGCATAGGCATCTTATAAGAAAACAAATTATTAAGGCAAGCAAAAACTAGCATATGCAAGGAAGAAGACAGAAACAAGATCAATCTCAACATGAAAAGAGGTAATTTAGTAACATGAAGATTTCTGCAACCATATTTTCCACTCTCATAATAATTGCATGTAGGATCATAATCAAATTCAACAATATAGCTATCACATAACATATTCTCAACACGATCCACATGCATACAAAGTTGAGACTCTTCCAAAATAGTGGGATTAACATTAACTAAAGTCCTGACCTCTCCAAACCTTCTTTTAATACTATTGCAAACATTATTATCAATCTTACATTCATCATGGGGATTAAATAAATTTTCAAGATCATAAGAAGAATCACCCCAATCATGATCATTGCAACAAATAGTAATCATAGCAAAACTAGCATCCCCAAGCTTAGGGTTTTGCATATCATTACCACAATTGACATTAATAGAATTTATAATAACATCGTTGCAATCATGCTTTTCATCGAAGGAACTATCAAGTGTGGGTGCAATTGCAACGATCTCATGTTTAACATACGGAACTATACAAATTCATCTTCATAAATATTGGCATCATGGCCACAAGGATAGCAAGCATCATGTTCATCAAGGGATATTTCAATCAAATCATCGGAATCATCATTATCTATAGATTCATGATTATCATTATTTTCCTTCAAAGCAGCGGTCATTCCTTCAATAAATGCTTTGACGTTGGCATTATGAGCATAGTTTTCATAGTAATATTTAAGTATGTCAAAATTTTCAGATTCATAGAGAGTAATATCATACTTTTCAATCAAAGAAGAAACTTCATAAGCACCCTTAAAAGCAACGAATTCTTCAATTTGTTCGATATCATAGTAACTATAAACACCCTTTGCATAAGAAGATAAGATTTCGTTATCATTAAACTCACATAGGTAGGGGAGGTGTGTTTCAGGATTCTTAGAGCAACAAGTAATATCACAGATTTCACAAAGATTCCCAGCATAACACAACAATCTATTTATCTGATCACATAAGAGTATCCCCTTTTCAGACAAACGGTGACGCACAAAACGAGCATGCTCATCTAAAGATTTCCCATCAACTAGGCTAGTTGGGGTTTCAGCACGAGCGCATAAGGATCGAAGATGATTTAGGTAGAACACTTTAAGATGATCCATAACAATAGATTTTTAGCAAGCAAAGATGCAAGCACATAGAAGGCACATGGAGACACAAGCAAACAAGAAACAAGCTAACGATAAACACACGGCAGAAGAAGGGCAAATAAAACGGCAAGGGTGAAGTGGGGGAGAGGAAAACGAGAGGCAAAAATGCAATGCGAAGGATAAGGGTTTGTGATAGGTACTTGGTATATGACTTTTGCGTAAGCCTCCCTAGCAACGGCGCCAGAAATTTTTCTTGTTGCCTCTTGAGCTTGCGTTGTATTCCCTCGAAAAGGAAAGGGGGATGCAGCACAGTAGTGTAAGTATTTCCCTCAGTTTTGAGAACCAAGGTATCAATCCAGTAGGAGACCACGCGCGAGTCCCTCGCACCTGCACAAACAAATAAGAACTTCGCAGCCAACGCGATAAGGGGTTGTCAATCCCTTTACGGTCACTTACGAGAGTGAGATCTGATAGAGATGATAGTTTATATTTTTGGTATTTTTGGTTTAATAAAACAGCAAATAAAAGCGGTAAAAGTAAAGTCGATGTAGATTGATATGTTGAGAATAGACCCCTGGGCCATAGTTTTCTCTAGTGGCTTCTCTCATGATAGCGATATTCTACGACGGGTAAACAAATTACTATCGAGCAATTGATAGAAAAGCGAATAATTATGAGACTATCTAGGCATGATCATTGTATATAGGCATCACGTCCGAGACAAGTAGACCGAAACGATTCTACATCTACTACTATTACTCCACACATCGACCGCTATGCAGCTTGCATCTAGTGTATTGAGTTCATAAGAACAGAGTAACGCCTTAAGAAAGATGACATGATGTAGAGGGATAAACTCAAGCAATATGATATAAACCCCATCTTTTTATCCTCGATGGCAACAATACAATACGTGCCTTGCTGCCCCTACTTTCACTGGGAAAGGACACAACAAGATTGAACCCAAAGCCAAGCACTTCTCCTATTGCAAGAACTATAGATCTAGTAGGCCAAAGCAAACCAATAATTCGAAGAGACTTGTAAGGATATTATGAGCACACATAAAAAGTTCAGAGAAGAACCAAATATCTTTCATAGATAACCTTGATCATAAACTCACAATTCATCGGATCTCGACAAACACACCGCAAAAAGAGATTACATCGAATAGATCTCCTTGAAGACCAATGAGAACTTTGTATTGAGATCCAGAGAGAGAGAAGAAGCCATCTAGATACTAGCTATGGACCCGAAGGTCTGTGGTAAACTACTCACAACTCATGGTGAGGGCGATGATGATGATGATGAAGGCCTCCGTGATGGATCCCCCTCTGGTGGAGCTCCGGAACAGGCTCCAAGATGGGATCTCCACGGGAACAGAAGCTACGGCGGTGTAATTAGGGTTTTCTCTCTGTCCTCGGAGTTTCTGGGGTACGTGGACTTATATAGGAAGAATGAGTGCATCGGGGGACACTCGAGTGGGCCTCGAGGCAGGGGGTAGAGGTTATGTAATGCACACACACATATATAAATATATATTCTCTCTCTCTCTCTCTCTCTCTCTCTCTCTCTATATATATATATATATATATATATATATATATATATATATATATATATATATATATATATATATATATATATAGGTAAAATGTTTGGGGCACCTAGGTGCCTGGGCTCCTTGATTGTTTTGGAAACCCTGGTATATTTAATTTGTTTCCTAACTATTCTTCATGCAAGAATTTCCTTGCTTATATTTTATTTATTTTTTCTAATTATTAGGCATGCAAGACTTGCCATACAATAAAACATATTAATGTTGATTTTGTTTGAATTGATACGGGTATTTAATACGTGTATTTTTGTTTCCTAACTACCTAATACAAGTATCTAATACCCACCAATGAAATTATAAACATATGAAGGCATGTATATATTGAATAATTTGTATTTTAAAATATTACATTTATTTATTTCCTAACTATCTAAAATGAGTATCTTATACTTACTAACGAAAGAATGTACAGACCTGGGTATGTATATACCCAAGAGTTTATTTTTTGAGTAATTGCATTATAGTTTTGTTTTCTAACTATCCAATACGATTATCAATATCTACTGATGAAAATATTGTAATACCCGGTCGAAGTATATACCTCAAGTGGAAATACCCAATTTATCTGTACAACTATATACCTAGTTGTGGGAAAAAAGCTTGGAAATATTATACATACCCATTCGACGTATGTACCTAAAGTAAAGCATGGCTACATATATATCCGGCTACGTGACGTATGGGTATCTAATATATACCCAACATATTTCGAGTACAAAGCATACCTAAGATATTTTGGATTATGTACGTATATACCTAATAATTTATTCAAGGTATTAGATACTCGGTGAAAAATAAAGCAGAGCACATATAAGAAATAGACCATGGCTATTGGCTAACTATAATGCATAAAAAAGGCCTCCATTATATGCAAAAAGGTGCAACTACGATGAGACATGCATGGACTTAAAACTTGGGCCATTTATTACTGATTTTCTCTATCATATCTAATCTGGGCTGGTATTAAGTGTCCATATCATGCAATAATTCTTTCCTAATAAAACTTACCCATCAATGCTAATACTAATTACACGTGCACAGACCTTAGTGTCATCCAACGGTTTCTAGGTGAGGTGCCCATGTATATAGTGTTACTATTCATCACACAGGGTGCAGAACAAATTATTCTTCACCCGAGGTAATCTTACGATCATTTCATTTCATAAATTACATTTGAAATACAAATAATTACATTCATATTGATTTACTGCATAAAATTTGGCGTAACAAACAAAATATAGGTCAAAAATGTCTTTTATGTACATTTTACACTATATTTTTACATTTGTAATTTTACGTAACATAAAATACTTTTTACGACGATTGTAGGTTTTCCTACGGTCTCTTTTTATGTCTAAAATAAGACAAAATTTACAGAACGTAAAACTACGATACATAGATGATAAAATAGAGGACCCAGGGTGACAAATAGTCAATCCCTATATAT
>LR738709.1:44664874-44760743 GCA_902687465.1 Secale cereale | reverse complement strand
TATATATATGTTGATGCCATTTGTTGATGACTTATGTTACTTAAGAAGCCATAATGGTGAATGCAAAATAGTATTGATGATGGAAAATGCACTGCAAGATTATTAGTATGAATGTATTGCAAAATTGCAAGCTGGTGGGTTCATATGCTGTAAATTTGTGTTTATCCTACATAATGCATATTAGTTGATTGTTAGTTTCCCAATGCTTGCAATTTGTAATTGATGATGTATGGATATAGTTTCTTTCCGTATAGTGGCCAATAGTTTTTTTTATTCATATGTATAGACGATGTAGTCTAATAATTGAAAAAATATATGTTAGGATGGTCGAGGATGAGGATAATGGGCGTTTGTATACGGGGCTTGACCTTGCTTTTGACAAGGATCATCGTACCCGTGCTATCGAGCGTGGAGAGGTAACAATTTTGGCAGACTTGCTTTTGACATTTTCATGTTATTGTTTTTTTTTATTAAAGGAAGCTCTATGACATATTTCTTCAATTTGTACAGAAACTTGCGGTAGTGCGATTTAGGAGCGACACGTCGGAAAACCATATGCAATATGACGTGCCCTACGAGCCGTACTTTGAGAGTGCCGGGCTCTTACCGTTTGTTCTTCAGTTCAAGCGCGTGCCGCCGTCGATGTGCCATTCAGCTCTCACCGCCTTGGTTGATCATTGGCGGCCGAAGACACACAGCTTTCAGCTCCCTTGTGGCGAGCTGATGGTGTCATTGGAGAACTTTGCCATGATCACTGGGCTTCCCATTGATGGAAGGCTCTAACGGGACGAGTGGACAACATGAATTGGCATGGGAGGGTTACCGCTCTCATCGGTGACTGCTCGACCTCTCTTAGTGTCCAGGGAAGGGCTGACAGCAGGGCAAACGGCGTCGCATTCCCTTGGCTCCAGCAACATAGGTCTGGATGCCCGGCAGATGCCAATGAGGAGACCGTGGAGTAGTGTCATGGAAATAGCACGACAGATGTCCGGTTTAGCGGACTTGATGATGGAACCATCGCACGGGTTAACTTGAAAGGGTTCATGGCGCACAAAAGACACAGAGGATTTTATACTAGTTTGGCCCCTTTTGAGAAGGTAAAAGCCTACGTCTAGTTGGTTTGGTATTGCTTGGGCGTCGGATTACAGGGAGCGGATTCGCTTTGCCTGTGCCTCGACGGGTTGATTGTTGCTTGTCCCTGAACCGTCCAGGTCGTCCCTTTATATAGAGGTAACGCCTGGTCCGGTTTACAGAGTCCCGAGGCCGGCTCATATCGGTGTCCGCCTCGGTCTCTGTCTTTTCTTTCTTATCTCTCAAGTTACATCTCTTTGGCGGTTTACAAACCACACTTCTATACATGGGCCTTGAAATCTCATGGGCCGTAGTCTCTACTAAAAGATCACGACCTAAGTAAAATATAACTAAGCCGGTTTACAATAGCCGGTTTATACCTTTTAGTCATATCCCTGACATTAGGCCCCAGAATGATTTGAACTTTGTTCATATCAGTCTTCCTTGTCTTGTATAATTTTCTTCTTTGTCTTCATCTTTTTGTAAAGCGGCTCTGACGTCATCTTCCGAGATCATTAAATTCTGACAATGACATCATCTCCGCATTTAACGCTATGAGCTGTACTGTCGCTTATTTTAAGGGTTATCCCGAAGATCGAGGCGTCACAGGATCTTTATCCGATTTTTTGTCTCCTCGATTTTTGCACCCGTCGCTTCAGATCTGACTCTTTGTTATAAATACTACCGCCCCCCATTCATTACCTTCTTCTCGCTCCGTCTTCTTCCTCCGTCTTCTTCCTCTGTCGCCGCCCGAGCTTGAACTGCCGCCGCCGACCGCTGAATCACAAGTCTTCGTCCGGCCGCTGCATCATCCTGAGCTCGACCAGAAAAATCTCCGTCGTCTAATCTCGCTATTCTCAGGTATGTTCTTCTTCTTTGTTATCGGTCTTTACAACCTCTAGAGTTTCGTCCCGTACCTCCGCCATTAGAGCTTTTAATAAAGCTTCATCTTGTCCGACCTTGAGCAAAATGTCTTTTAGTAATATTGTCCTTCAGATCTCCCTTTTTTAACTGTGTTTTTTCTCTGCTGTAAATACTTCCAATCTCATTGTCCCTGTCTGGCCTGTGGATTTATCCTCTTAGTACAAGATCCTTGTAGATCCTTCCCGTATACTATTATATTAGTTTTCCTTTCCTTAGCACGCCCAGATCTGTTCTTCTAGCATAGTTTTTTGAAAACCTGTTTTTCTCCTTGGTAGATCTGCTAAGTATATTCCGATTTAAGTTGATATGCCACATACTTTGCGAAACTCTGTAACTTGACGCAATGGTTGAACTGTTCTTCTCCAACTGCCATAAACCGGAAATGATATAACTTGTTTTATGATTGCCGGTTTAACCACACCATTAGTCCTCAGTTTAAACCGTTGCGTAACTTTCATAGCTAGGTTCCGGATTACCGCACTTTCATAATCCGTTTCTGTATTTTATCTTCTCTAGCACTTTGTTCAATGGCTAAGCAGTATGTCTCCTGCGATTGGGTCCCTTCCGTCATTACCGAGGATGACCTAATCAAGTTGTCTGAAATCGGCACATTAGGACCTCAGTCTGAGTTAAAGTGGCGTGCTCCGGGTAATGAATGCCCCCCTACTCCTAGATCCGGGGAAGTCATCGTGTTTCCGGACCATATCTCTAGAGGCTTTTCTCCCCCTGGTTCAAAGTTCTTCCGAGATGTTCTTGCCGCTTTCCAGCTACATCCACAGGACACCGGACCCAATTCCGTTTCAAACATCTGTGATTTCCAAGTATTTTCTGAAGTGTATCTCCAAGAAGAACCTTCTGTTGACTTATTCCGGGATTTCTTTCATTTAAACCGACGCACTGAATTTACCAGTGGACCACATCAAGAGCTCGGTGGGGTTAGCATTCAGAAGAGGAGAGACGCAGTTTTTCCTCACGCCGCTTTACATACTCATCCAAAAGATTGGAACAAGTCCTGGTTTTATTGTGTTGACACTTCTCCTGAGGGGGAGAATCCTTTGCCGGGTTATCGCGAAACTCGTATTCCGGAGAATCACCCCTTACCACCACGGCTTAGTGCTGCTGAGCGGACCCGGTTCTCATCACAACTCTCCAAGCTGAGAGCTTTTATAGCAAATGGCCTGATCGGCACTGATTTCCTTCGCTGCTGGCTATCTTGGAGCACCCTTCCCCTGTGCCGGCGTCCTCAGTTAATGTGCAAATACTCTGGTAAACCGGATGATCCTCAAAGGTTTTCCAAGGATAAACTTTCTGAATCGGAGGTAGTGGAGTCAGCCAAAAAGATTCTCAATGCTTCTTTAGCAGACTGTGCTAAGGTTGGCTTGGCTCCGTACTTCAAGAAGAATAAGCTGCCCGAAGTAAGTTTTTTTCTTTGCCCTGCATTCGTAAACCGTCTCCTTTGAACCGTCTTTCAATTGCTCTTGCTTTTTCAATTAGGCTGATGAACCTTTCTGGAGGAGAAAACCTCAGGAGAAAACCGTAAAACAGGCTCGCCGAAAGACCCCTGCAAACAAAAAGAGGAAGGCAGCCATCGACGCCGGTTCTCCTACTGAGGATGATGATCCGGACTCCGAGGTATGCTTTAATCCGGTTTAAATTCTTGCTTTCATGTACTTGTAATCGTATTTAATGATACCTTTTCACAGGAATTGCCTGAAGGTGATAACCCGGCTGAGATTGAGGTAACCCTTCTTTCCTCTGACTCAGAACTTCTTCCTCAAAAAAGTCGTCGGACCGTCAGAAAATATCAGTTTTCTCATCCTTATGCTCAGTTAGACCCTAACTTCACTTTGAAGAAGCAATAGCATGAAGCTTTTCGTCGGACCACTCGCCACAGCGGCCTGGCGGTGGAGTCATCCGGAATTTCCTTAACTCCGGCTCGAAAACGCCGTGCTGAGGTGATACTCTCTCCGACTCTTCTTCATCCCAAGGCCGGACTTATCCGAAAACCCCTTAAACCATCTGACCCTGACTATCAGGAAACTCCGCTGTCTTCTTCCGGTGAATCAACCGCCACGCAGCTTCCTCCTTTGAAAACCGTTCCAGGGTAACTTTCTTCGCCTTTTCTGGTTTATGATGCCCTTTTTGCTTTATAATGCTAACTCATTTTGCATGTTTTTCCAGAAAACCGAAACCCAGCAAGAAGCCTAAGGCGAATAAGCCTATTGTTGATCATACTGCGGATGACCCGGTGGTTAATCTGTCAACAGTTGTTCCTCCAGAAGGTGAACCCACATCTCCTGTTGAAGACCCTGCTCCCGAAAACCCTATCGCAGAACACGTCCAAGATCCACCAAGTCCGGCCCGGGTTAATTCTCCTCAAGTTAATCCGGCGTCTCCTGATCCGGCTCATGTTGACGCTCCCCCCAATGTACCAGCCTCACCTGACGTTGTGGTGACTGGTACCGCTTATGTTGCTCCAGCTGAGCCCACCGTTTTAGCAAAACATACAGCTAAAGCGGAAAAGATAGCTCAAGAAAAAGGGAAATGGAGTACTGACATATCCAGTCTTTCCAGCATGAGCGCTCAAGACATTTATTCCGAGTATCTGAACCGGCTCCACAGCAGTCGGGATTATGAAGCCAGCTTGGTGAACCTAATGAGAGAAAAATACGAGGTAAGTTTCTTCTTTTGACGCATCTTTATCTCATAGCAGCCCCCAAGTTCCGGTTTAGCTGCTTTACTGAAGGTGATCCGGAACTTTGTAGTTTAAACTGTTGATCTATACATTAGCCCACAAGTATCAAGTAGATAACTTGGTTATGTAGTTGATACTTGTAACTTCAAATTGTCTTTGGTGTATTGCTTCAACTGCCATTAGCCCCCAAGTGTCAAGTAGACAACTTGGTTGTGTGCTTGAGACTTGTAACTTCAAATTTTCTTTGCTGTATTGCTTCAACTGCCATTAGCCCCCAAGTGTCAAGTAGACAACTTGGTTGTGTGCTTGAGACTTGTAACTAAACTTCACCTCTTGCTTTTGAACTTTGTCTGCAGGCTGAGCTGAACCGGAATGCTCTGGAGATCAACGAACTTCGAAGTCGACTTACGGAAACTGAGTCAGCCGCCTCAAAGGCTAGGAAAGAACTTCAAGTGAGCTTAAAGACCGCTGAAGACTTGAAAAAATACTATGAAGAAGAGCGGACTACTTTTGAGGTCCAGAAAAAAGATCTTGAAAAACGTGTTCAGGACGCTGAAGGAGCACTTAATCCGGTTACTGAAGAATTGACCGGGTTAAAGCGGCAAATTGACTTGATGACCTCTGCTATTTTTGGTAAGTATAATCTGAACTCATGTCCTTTATCTTTGTAACCTGTGCCTTGTACCGGTTTAACTATTATTGTTTGTATGTAGGGCGTCGTGTCTCCCATTTTGGGGAAGACTTGCGGAAAAAACTCAAAGCCTCCTACACCTTGGTCGAATAGCTGTACTCCGGGGCGCAAAGGATCATCAGTGCTACTTCGTTTGGTAAACCGGCCCCTACTACAATTCAAGATACTTTAAACAAGTTGTCTGTTTTGCCGGTTCGCCTCGAAGAAGTCAAGAAATCTGCTGCGCGGGGTGGTGCTCTTCTGGCCCTTACGAGGGCTAAGGCTTGGGTCCCGGATCTTGATCCGGAGGAGGCTTTTACGGGATTCCCTGACACAAAGGAGGATGGCTCACCTTTCACTAAAACTGATCTTTATGCATTGACCAAGGAAATGCGTCCCCTTGCCAGCAAGCTTGCTGCTGAATCGGATTTGTCAAGATATCATCCAGGATACAATCTACAGAACGAGCGGGTGGAGCGACCGGTTTATGATACTGTCAACTTCATCCCGCCGGTTCGTCCTCACACCTTTGCTCCTGACATTGATCCTTCTGAATTGATCAACGATGAAGTGTATTTTCGGGCTTTGGCGAAGATTGACTGGCGTGCGCCGGATTTCCAACCGCTTCATGAAGATGAAGATGTTCCGGAACAAGGCGAAGGCCAGCCGTCCCAGCAAGGAGATGCAGAACTTTGAATTTTATCTCTGTAATCATAAGTGATATTCCAGAAAACCATGTTTCCAAACCGTCGGGCTCATCATGCCTTGTAATAGGTTTAGTCGAAACTTAATGTGCTTCCATCCGACATTTGGTCTTTATGAAATACTCGTCAGTTGCCCTGTTGTCTGATGTGGTTGCCTTCATCTGTTCACATAGAAAAAATATCGAAAAAATATGTCCTAGTGGCTGAGATGTATGTGGCCGATATACTTTAATCCGGTCAGGACTTTAAAGTCACTTTATAAAGGTCTTCATGAATCCAAATAGACACTCGAAATTCTCCGGTCTATCTTGATGATAAATCCGGTTCATCTTGTTTCAGAAAGTTGTAACCGTTACCCAATACACGGTCCGGGTTTTAATAAATGCCGGTTTACTTGGTCTGAGATACATGATCCAGATTTTCAATTTGATAGATATGTGGTCAACTTGTGTAGCTGTCCCACTCTGTTGAAAACGTTACAGAACACCAAAACACCAAAAAACATGCAATTTTTTGCACATAAGGCCATGTATTCTAGGCTTTTTCAAAGAGCTGCCAGGCTCAAAGCAAGGTTTAGCCAATCAATGGATGCGGGTACCATCCAAGGGGCCTAGCCAATCACTGAATGTGGATTATCCATCTTTTCAGAGGGCCGAAAGAACCGTATATAAAAATTATTCCGATCACTGGGACGCGGATTGGCCGACACTCCCAGGGGGGCTAGCCAATCACTGAACGTGGACTTTATCCAACTTTTCAGAGGGCCGAAAGAACCGTATCTATTATTCCGATCACTGGGACGCGGATTGGCCGACACTCCCAGGGGGCCTCCAGGGTTCCTCCTGAACCGGTGGGTCAATCTAAACCAATCACTGAATGTGGTACTATCCAACTTTTCAGAGGGTCGAAAGAAAAAATTATTCCGATCACTGGGACGCGGATTGGCCGACACTCCCAGGGGGCCTCCAGGGTTCCTCCTGAACCGGTGGGTCAATCTAAACCAATCACTGAACGTGGACTTGTCCAACTTTTCAGAGGGTTGCAAGAATTATGAAACTTAATTCGATCACTGGGAGCGGATGATACCGACTCCCAGGGGGCCTCCAGGGTTCCTCCTGAACCGGTGGGTCAATGTAAACCAATCACTGAACGTGGACTTGTCCAACTTTTCAGAGGGTTGAAAGAATTATGAAACTTAACCCGATCACTGGGAGCGGGTGATACCAACTCCCAGGAGGCCTCCATTGTTCTGTTTTGAACCTGTGGGTTTGTTTTTTATGGAGTCTTCTTTTCTTGAACCGGATATGATCTCTTGTTCCTGAGAGTTCTATTGCTCCTTCACATATTCTGCAAAAATTAGTTTCTAAACCGGCCAACATTGAAATATGATATTTGATAGTAAACTGGTATGATTACTTTTCACAGTATTTTTGTATATGGAAAAAGGGCTGAGCCCCCGGTTTACCAAGGGTGCCAGTTTATTCATTATTCATAATATATACATAGGATACATTTGAGCACATGGCTCAAGTATAGTATGGCCGTAAATGGGCGATGTTCCATGGCCTCTTCGTCTCCTCTTCTGATGTCCGTGAATCCTTGTGTTCTCGAATGTCCACCAAATAATATGAACCGTTGTGTAAATTCTTGCTGACCAAAAAGGGCCCTTCCCATGGTGGAGATAGTTTATGCATGTCTGTTTGATCTTGGATGAGCCGGAGTACCAAGTCACCCTCCTGGAATGTCCTTGTTCTAATCCGGCGGCTATGATATCTGCGCAGATCTTGCTGATAAATCGCCGACCGTGCTGCAGCCATATCACGCTCTTCATCCAACCGGTCTAAACCGTCCTGTCTTGATTCTTCGTTGATTGCTTCCACATAGGCCGTTATCCTTGGTGAGTCATGACGAATATCACTTGGAAGAACTGCTTCTGCGCCGTAAACCATGAAGAAAGGCGTATAGCCTGTAGACCGGTTTGGTGTAGTATTAATACTCCAAAGGACAGATGGCAATTCTTCAACCCAACAACCTGGGGTTCTCTGCAAAGGTGTCATGAGCCGGGGTTTGATGCCTCGCAAAATCTCTTGATTTGCCCTTTCAGCCTGGCCATTGGTCTGAGGATGAGCCATAGAAGATACATCTAATCGAATATGTTCTCTTTGACAGAATTCCTTCATTTCACCTTTAGACAGATTAGTTCCATTGTCTGTGATGATGTTGTGTGGAAAGCCAAACCGGAATATCACCTTTTTGATGAACTTAACCGTGGTTGCTGCATCACACTTGCTTATAGGTTCCGCTTCAACCCACTTCGTAAACTTGTCTACTGCCACTAGTAGATGAGTTTTCTGATCTTGGGACTGTTTGAAAGGACCAACCATGTCAAGCCCCCACGTTGCAAAAGGCCAAGTTATTGGTATCATCCGGAGCTCCTTTGCTGGAACAAGAGCACGTCTTGAGAACTTCTGACAGGCATCACACTTCCGGACTAGATCTGCCGCATCTGCATGTGCAGTTAACCAATAGAAAACCATGTCGGAATGCTTTAGCCACCAATGACTTTGAACCGGCGTGATG
Organism: Secale cereale; assembly: GCA_902687465.1. NCBI lineage: Eukaryota > Viridiplantae > Streptophyta > Magnoliopsida > Poales > Poaceae > Secale > Secale cereale. The sequence goes on along the minus strand of LR738709.1, from coordinate 44,752,099 downwards.
ACCACAATCCCCTTCATGAATCTCCCTTAGAATCTCACAACCTTCCTCAGCTGAAACACATCGTTGAAATACACCAGAAGTACTATGATGGTGCAGTTCTCTGTTTGCAATTGTCATGGACTTAGAACGCCGGATTATCTGTCGTGCTTCCTCTTCGTCCTCCGGTAACTCTCCTCGGCTTAGGTACGCCAAAAAGGGTAACGTCCAATCCGGAATAACATGGAGTGTTGCAACTAACTGTGCCTCTGGGTCCGGAACAGCTAGGTCGTTCTCCGAAAGTACTTGAACCGAAGGACTGTGCAATTCATCCAAAAAGGTGTTCGGTGGTCCCGGTTTACGCTGCGACCCCAGCCGACTCAGAGCATCAGCCGCTTCGTTTCTCCGCCGGTCTATGTGATCCACTTGATATCCCTTAAAGTGTCCTGCCACTGCTTCAACTTCTCGCCGATAAGCCGCCATGAGGGGATCTCTGGAATCCCACGTGCCAGAAACTTGCTGTGCCACTAGATCTGAATCACCCAGGCACTTAACCCGGCTCAAATTCATCTCCTTTGCCAGTCGCAAACCATGAAGTAACGCTTCATATTCTGCTGCGTTATTAGTACAAGGAAATAATAAGCGGAGGACATAGCAAAATTTATCACCTCTGGGGGAAGTTAAGACAACTCCAGCCCCCGAGCCCTCCAACTGTTTTGAACCGTCAAAGTGAATCGTCCAATAAGTAAGATCCGGCTTTTCCTCAGGAGTCTGTAACTCTGTCCAGTCATTGATGAAGTCTACCAATGCCTGAGATTTTATAGCAGTACGCGGTACATACTTCAACTCATGCGGGCTGAGCTCAATGGCCCACTTGGCTACCCTGCCTGTAGCTTCCCTGTTCTGGATTATGTCTCCTAATGGAACTGAACTAACCACAGTTATTGGATGCCCTTGGAAATAGTGCTTCAGTTTCCGGTTTGCCATGAACACCCCATAGACCAACTTCTGCCAATGCGGGTACCTTTGTTTAGACTCAATGAGTACTTCACTCACATAATAAACCGGGCGCTGAACCGGATGTTCCTTCCCTGCTTCCTTGCGCTCAACCACAATCGCCACGCTGACTGCTCGTGTGTTAGCAGCAACATATAACAGCAAAGGCTCCTTATCAATGGGAGCAGCTAAAACCGGTGGTTTCGCTAGTTGCCGTTTCAGATCCTCAAACGCTGTATTTGCCTCATCACTCCAAATGAACCGGTCTGTTTTCCTCAACATTTGATAAAGCGGGATTGCCTTCTCTCCCAAGCGACTGATGAACCGGCTTAGCGCCGTGATCCGGCCAGCTATGCGCTGAACATCATTGATGCAAACCGGTTTTGTCAGAGATGTGATGGCCTTGATTTTCTCTGGGTTGGCTTCTATTCCTCTGTTCGAGACCAAGAATCCCAGAAGCTTACCGGCCGGAACACCAAAAGCACATTTTTCCGGATTAAGCATCATCCTGTAAGCTCGAAGATTATAAAAGGTTTCTTTGAGGTCCTCTATCATTGTTCTTTCTTCCTTTGATTTGACCACGATGTCATCCACATAAGCATGCATGTTCCTCCCTATCTGCCCCTTCAAACAATTCTGAACGCAACGTTGATAAGTTGCCTGTGCACACTTGAGCCCAAAGGGCATAGATACATAGCAAAAAGCACCAAAAGGAGTTATGAAAGCTGTCTTCTCTTGGTCTTCAACTGCCATTTTGATCTGGTGATACCCTGAATATGCATCCAGGAAACTCAGCCGCTCACACCCTGCCGTGGCGTCGATAATCTGATCAATGCGAGGTAAAGCAAAAGGATCAGTTGGGCAAGCTTTATTGAGGTCTGTGTAGTCCACACACATCCTCCACTTCCCATTCTTCTTTAAAACCAGCACCGGATTAGCCAACCATTCCGGATGAAAAACTTCCACTATGAACCCTGCCGCCAAAAGTCTGGCCACTTCCTCTCCTATAGCGTTGCGCCTTTCTTCATTGAAGCGGCGCAGATACTGTTTTACTGGTTTAAACTTCGGATCAATATTCAACTTGTGCTCAGCGAGTTCCCTCGGTATACCCGGCATGTCAGAAGGTTTCCATGCAAAGATATCCCGGTTCTCACGGATGAACTCGATGAGCGCGCTTTCCTATTTGGGATCAAGGTTAGCACTGATGGTGAACTGTTTAGACGAGTCTCCAGGTACAAAATCAACCTGCTTAGTCTCTTCCGCTGACTTGAACTTCAATGCCGGATCATGCTCGGTAGTTGGTTTCTTCAGCGAAGTCATATCTGCCGGATCAACATTATCTTTATAAAATTTTAACTCTTCCGTGGCGCACACCGCTTCTGCATAAGCTGCATCACCTTCCTCACATTCCACTGCTATCTTGCGACTGCCATGAATCGTGATCGTGCCTTTATGACCCGGCATCTTAAGCTGCAAGTAAACATAACATGGCCTAGCCATAAATTTAGCATAAACCGTCCTTCCAAACAGAGCATGATATGGACTTTTAATTTTGACAACTTCAAAAGTGATCATCTCCGATCTGGAATCATACTCATCTCCAAAGGTAACTTCTAAGTCAATCTTCCCAACCGGATAAGCTGACTTACCTGGGACCACCCCGTGAAACACGGTGTTTGACGTTCTTAACTTTTTATCTGTCAGACCCATACGACGAAGGTCTCGTAATATAGTATATTGATACTGCTACCCCCGTCCATGAGGACTTTAGTAAACTTGTATCCTCCCACCTGAGGTGCTACCACCAAGGCTAAATGTCCCGGATTATCCACCCGTAATGGGTGGTCCTCTCTGCTCCATACAATGGGCTGTTCTGACCATCGAAGAAATTGCGGTGTTGCCGGTTCTACTGCATTAACAGTCCGCTTTAAAACCTTCTGGTCTCTCTTACATAAACTCGTGGTGAAAACATGATATTGACCGCTGCTCAACTCCTTCGGATTACTCTGGTATCCGGATTGCTGCTGTTGTTGCAGACGCTGTTGCTGCTGGTTTCCCTGATTATTATAACTCCCTTGGCCCTGCTGCTGATTATTCTGCCCATTGTAACCAGCTTGATGATGCGATTGATTCCCCTGTCCATTGTAATTCCCTTGATTATTTTGGCCGCCTGGCCGAGGTTGATAACCGCCGTTATTGCCCCTATATCCTGATCCGGAACTGTTCCCCTGATGACCCGAACTATAAAATCCGGGCCCTGAACCGCCGTGTGGGGGCCGGCTAGGAGGATTAAAACGGCCGTTCACTGCCTTCATAAGGGGTATGCATTCTCTCATAGTATGCCTTGCCATCCTCCCCCTTCCGCTATGCTTTGGACAGGGTCGATCCAACTCCTGCTCCCAGCCCGGAGCTCCTCCGCCTGTTTGGAGAGCAGAATCCTCCGGATTACCCTGAAAACCGCCTTGAACTTGAGTATTAGCCATGAAATCGGAACCACCTTCTGCCTTCCGTTTGCCCAAAAAGCTTGAAGTAACCGGATTAACCGGCGCCGGTTTACCAGACTTGCTGGCCTTCCCCGCTTTATCTCCTTCCGCTTCCGGATACTTTGTGTTATCCGAGTCTCCGTATTTCACCAGGGCACTCATTAAAGTCCCCATGTCATTGCAGTCCCTTATAAGTCGTCCGAGTTTTAATTTTAAAGACTCAAACCGGCAATTGTTTTCCAACGTCACTATCGCCGTACTAGGATTAATACCATTCGAAGAATGTAAGATCTCTGCTACCCTTCTCACCCAAGCTGATGTAGACTCCTGTTCTCCTTGCACGCAAGCTGCTAGGTCTATCACCGACATCGGCTGTTTGCACGTATCTTTGAAGTTTTTGATGAACTGGCTGCGCAGTTCCCCCCATGACCCAATAGAATTCGGGGGTAAGGCTTTCAACCAGGTCCGGGCCGTGCCCTCAAGCATCATAGTAAAATATTTGGCACAAGCCGATTCATCCACGTCCAGCATCTCCATGGCCATCTCATAACTTTCAACCCAAGCTTCCGGTGGTAGATCGGCTGTGTAGTTAGGTACCTTGCGGGGCCCTTTGAAATCTTTAGGCAACTTAACACTCCGTAAGGCGGGGATAAGGCACTTCACCCCAAAGGAACTCGTCGTAACCCCCGTCTCTGCGGTGGCTGTGAGAACCGGCGTTGTTTGACGAATCTCCTCCCTGGCTCCTGACCTAACCCGGTTTACCTCCGGTTCTTGTTCCGCTGCACCTGCCGGATTACCCTGCCTGTGCTGATGCCTCCTGCGTTCGCTGCTAGACACTTCTGGCTCGTCCCAATGCCTACTATAACTCCGGCTGGGACATGGTGTTAAATGTAACCTTTCCCTGCTGTGAGAATACGCCTGCTGTTGTATCAACACCGTATTAAGTAGCTTCTGGACCCTGCGCGCCTCTATCGCCACCGGCGATGTCTCTCCCGCAGGTAAAGCGGCCAAACGGGCTGCTGCTGCAGCGATGTTATCCAAAGGGTTTGAATAATGACCTGGGGGGACGGGGATATAAGGTGCGGACGTGACCCGGCGCTCCTGCTCTGCGGTGGGTTGTTGAACCGGTTGCTCCCTGGCCGGAGGCGTCCTCCGGTTTACAGCTGGATGATTACTAGCCCCAGCCCCAGGTGTCCTGAATAGATTCGTTGACTCATAACCCGGGGGTATACGGGACCGGTACTTCCGTCCCCTTACTCCTTCCATAGAAGCTTGCTCCATCCTCAAATAAAAGGCTTGATCATCCAATTCTGCTTGCCTAGTCACTATCATCTCTCTCTCCGCCTTTAGGTCCTCTTTTAGTTGATCGATCCGACCTTTCAACTGAAGAAGCTCTGCATCATGATGCGCCTTGTCTGCTGGAGCTACTACTTCCACCGCTTTAGCTATGAACTCCTCGATCAAGGTGGATAGAACTTCAGTAAGGGAGGTATTTGAACCGCTTCCCCCTGCACCCGCTTCGGCTGTCGTTCCGTTCATCGGGGGCTGTGAACCGGCCATGAAGACCGCCACCCGGTTTGGCGGGTCCAAGGGGCCCGGAATACTGTTTCCATCGGACTCGCCCTCGGACCGGCCGTCCCGCAACTGATACAGAGACTCAGTTTCCCCGGACGAAGACTCGTCATCTGAGTAGACGATCGTTGCACCATCAGATTCTGATCCGTTCTCGGCTCGACCTCCGTGGATTGCTCCAACGAACACGCGCTTCACGGCGGGCTGAATCTGGGCCAATCTCGCACGCTGAGCCGGCTCGACGATGTTGGGGAGGATGTCCGGCTTAGGTCCCGGTTCGCCGATTTTGCCGATGAAGACTTGGATACTGCCGAAGGGAACCCGGTACCCGTATTCGACCGAATCGGCCTCCGGTCCCCAACCTGCGTCGTCAATGTAGATGCGGCCGCGACGACTCTTGGTCATGCGGCCGACTGCGTACCCCTTGAGCCCTTCGAAGCCGCCTTTTAAGCACTCGAAACCATCGCGCGCAGGCCCCACGGTGGGCGCCAACTGTCGTGGAAATAGCACGGCAGATGTCCGGTTTAGCGGACTTGATGATGGAACCATCGCACGGGTTAACTTGAAAGGGTTCATGGCGCACAAAAGACACAGAGGATTTTATACTAGTTCGGCCCCTTTTGAGAAGGTAAAAGCCTACGTCTAGTTGGTTTGGTATTGCTTGGGCGTCGGATTACAGGGAGCGGATTCGCTTTGCCTGTGCCTCGACGGGTTGATTGTTGCTTGTCCCTGAACCGTCCAGGTCGTCCCTTTATATAGAGGTAACGCCTGGTCCGGTTTACAGAGTCCCGACGCCGGCTCATATCGGTGTCCGCCTCGGTCTCTGTCTTTTCTTTCTTATCTCTCAAGTTACATCTCTTTGGCGGTTTACAAACCACACTTCTATACATGGGCCTTGAAATCTCATGGGCCGTAGTCTCTACTAAAAGATCACAACCTAAGTAAAATATAACTAAGCCGGTTTACAATAGCCGGTTTATACCTTTTAGTCATATCCCTGACAAGTAGTATGCTCGAGCATACGTGTGGCAACTCCTATCACAGGTGGTCTTTGGAGACTGCTCTGGAGACGTTGGATGTTTCTTGACTTCTTGGCCGACTGGGACAAGAAGTACAGCTGGTGCTGCTGGGCTCGCCTACATATACCGTCAGGTAACAAGTTATGTAAAATATTCATTAAGCATGGTAGTATGTTTTCATGAATTCCAACAAAGAGCACTCCTCCAACTCTTATAAATATCATTCTAGGATCATACAAGACATCCAGTGCAGAATTATATACTAGTAAATTTTACTAGGTGATCTTTTCCAAATATTCTTAGGAGGATGTAAACAAGCAGTAGTCCTACCTACAGGCCAAGTGTGTCAAAAACAACGGATCTCAAGTTCTCAAACAGAATTGTACTACATATTCTTCTTCTTCTTTTGCGAAAAGAATTGTACTACCTACTACCATTTGACATCTTGATTGTTAGTTTTCAAAGGAAATCACAGTTTTTTTCTCCGTGCTAGACTATGCCAAGTCCTTTGAAGAAATAAGAAGAAAGAAATCACAGGTTGATTGTTGGTTTGCAGCTCGACTTCACATTTAGGAAAACCACCAAGCAGTCATGCATGGGCGGGTGTATTTGGGGCCTCTCGGTCTGGATGTGGGAGCGTTTGCCGGTTGGGCATCCTGAAAAGCATACTTCCCCGCATCTGTGGGTAGGCCTTAATGAAGACAAAGATGTTTTTTGACTCCCCACCGTGGCATTCTCTTGGGACACGGTTAGAATTTTTTGAAGCAAGAACAAGTCTTTGTACATGAGCTTTATCAACAAGATGGATAACCTCACATATCGTCAGGTATACGGATTCATTATTTTCTCTAAGCTTTCATCGAATGCATTAGACGAACTAACTAGCTCTTCAACAGGTTAACTAGAGGCCTTACGAGGCATAAAGGGGTTTTGCATTGAAACAGATATGTACTAGGAATGCCCATCTTTGGCGGATCAGGTGCCCTCTCATATGCATTTATGTTGTCGAGTGGCATCTACTACATCGAGTGGCATTGCAATTTGGTCTGAGGCAACGCACCCCACCGGAGCCAGCAAGCACGGGTGGACGTGAGCTTCACAAGTGAGTTACCTAACAGAGGCTATGTTAACCAACAATACAAGGTTTGAAATTGTTTCTTATGCTCTATTGTTGTCGTTCTTTGCAGTCAAAACTCAGAACCAAAAGAATAATCAGAATGTGGTTGAGTGGGGACAACACCATGCTAGGTATGTCGAGATGTGGATGCAGAGGCTCGGTTCTAGAAAGATGGATATGACTTTGGCGGACATGAGGGATTACAAAAAACTCATCTAAAGTGGTATGACAATGGGAGGCCATTTCGGGTGCATTTGAGGCCAAGGTGGACCGACAAAGATCTCGCAGATCATGATGCAAACAATAGCTCGAGCGATAAGCATGATGCCTGATACGTCCATTTTGCATCATGCTTATAAGTTGATATTTATTGCATTATGGGCTGTTCATACATATTTTTTCACAATACTTATGCCTTTTCTCTCTTATTTTGCAAGGTTTACATGAAGAAGGAGAATGCCGGCAGCTGGAATTCTGGGCTGGAAAAGGAGCAAACTCTGGAAACCTATTGTGCACAACTCCAAAAGCCCTGAAACTCCACAGAACATTATTTCGGAAAATATAAAAAATATCTGGCAAAAGAAACCCACGAGAGGGGCCACTGGCTGGCCTCGAGGGTGGGGGCGCGCTCCCTGCCTCGAGGGCAAGCCGGTGGGCCCCTGGTGCCCATCTTCTCCTATATGAAGCATTTTGACCTGGAAAAAAAATCAGGAGGAGGCTTTCGGGACCAGACGCCGCCGTCTCGAGGCGGAACCGAGGCGGCAACCAATCTAGGGCTCCGGCAGAGCTGTTATGCCAGGGATACTTCCCTCTGGGAGGGGGAAATCATCACCGCCGTCATCACCAACAACTCTCCCATCTTGGTGAGGGCTATCTTCATCAACATCTTCACCAGCACCATCTCCTCTCAAACCCTAGTTCATCTCTTGTATCCAATCTTTGTATCCAAACCTCAGATTGGTACCTGTGGGTTGCTAGTAGTGTTGATTACTTCTTGTAGTTGATGCTAGTTGGTTTATTTGGTGGAAGATCATATGTTCAAATCGATTATGCATATTAATACCCCTCTGATCATGAACAATATTATGTCTCGTGAGTAGTTACTTTTGTTCCTGGGGACATGGGAGAAGTCTTGCTATTAGTAGTCATGTGAATTTGGTCTTCGTTCGATATTTTGATGAGATGTATGTTGTCTCTCCTCTAGTGGTGTCATGTGAACGTCGAATACATGACACTTCACCATTATTTGGGCCTAGAGGAAGGCATTGGGAAGTAATAAGTAGATGATGGGTTGCTAGAGTGACAGAAGCTTAAACCCTAGTTTATGTGTTGCTTCGTAAGTGGCTGATTTGGATCCATATGTTTCATGCTATGGTTAGGTTTACCTTAATACTTCCTTTGTAGTTGCGGATGCTTTCATTAGAGGTTAATCATAAGTGGGAGCCTTGTCCAAGTAAGGGCAGCACCCAAGCACCGGTCCACCCACATACCAAATTATCAAAGTACCGAACGTGAATCAGACGATCATGATGAAAACTAGCTTGACGATAATTCACATATGTCCTCGGGAGCGCTTTACCTTGCATAAGAGTTTGTCCAGGCTTGTCCATTGCTACAAAAAGGATTGGGCCACCTTGCTGCACCTATTTACTTTTACCGTTTGTCACTTGCTACCAATTATCTTATCACAAAACTATCTGTTACCTATAATTTCAGTGCTTGCAGAAAATACCTTACTGAAAATTGCCTATCATTTCCTTCGGCTCCTCGTTGGGTTCGACACTCTTACTTATCGAAAGGACTACGATAGATCCCCTACACTTGTGGGTCATCAAGACTCTTTTCTTGCGCCGTTGCCGAGGAGTGAATCGCCTTTGGTAAGTGGAATTTGGAAAGGAAAAATTTGTATAGTGTGCTGAAATTTATTGTCACTTGTTACTATGGCTCAAAATCCTTTTGAGGGGGCTTGTTCGGGGTATCTTCACCCCGAGAAGAAGAGCAAAGAGTTGCTCCTCAACCTACTGCACCTAATGAAAATTTTTGCTTTGAGATTCCTTCGGGTATGATAGAGAAACTGCTTGAAAACCCCTATACAGGAGACGGAACACTTCACCCCGATCTACACCTAATCTATGTGGATGAAGTTTGTGGATTGTTTAAGCTTGCAGGTATGCCCGAGGATGTTATCAAGAAGAAGGTCTTCCCTTTATCTTTGAAGGGAGATGCATTGACATGGTTTAGGCTATGCGATGATATGGGATCTTGGAACTATAATCGTCTGAAGTTGGAATTTCATCAGAAGTTCTAACCTATGCACCAGGTTCATCGTGATCGTAATTATATTTATAATTTCTGGCCTCGCGAAGGAGAAAGCATCGCTCAAGCTTGGGGGAGGCTTAATTCAATGTTATATTCATGCCCCAATCATGAGCTTTCAATAAAAATGATCATCCAAAACGTTTATGCTCGGCTTTCTCTCAATAATCGCACCATGCTCGATAATTCTTGCTCTGGCTCTTTTATGATGAAGACTGTTCAATTCAAATGGGATTTATTGGAAAGAATTAAACGCAACTCCGAAGATTGGGATCTCGACGAAGGTAAGGAGTCAGGTATGACCCCTAAGTTTGATTGTGTTGCTATGGTTAAAGATCTCTTGGTAGAAGATTTAGCTGCTACATGAATCGTAGGCTCTCCCCCATCCTTCCTGGCCCTTGCTATGCTCTTAAACGTTCCTGGTTCCCTTCCTTTGCCTCCCTTATCCCCCTTCATATTGACTCCTCCGCCATCCTTCTTCACGCTACCAACGATTGCCCCTCCCTCCATCACTACCTCCCCTCGTACAACCACCCCTCCTTCAACAGCTACAGCCTCCCCTCTCTCCTTGATCGCCAGTATAGATGGTTCAGCCTCAACCCTAATCGCCTCAGCAGATCTTTCGGTGAATGCTATCCTCCTCTGGTGCCCCTCCTTACCCTTCTCCGTTCACCCTTTACTTGGGCTCATCACTTCCGGTCCCTTCTCCACTGCTTCCCCACCTCCTCCTGACTTGCTCCCATCTTTCCTCCATGACAGGCTGTCACTATCCGACCGATTGGACTGCTTCCCAAAGCCGTCGGCCCTGCTCCCGCTATTACCAGGGGACGAGCTCCTCCATGCTCCCTCCTGTCCCCCACTCCTCTTCGCTCCCATGTCCGCCTTCAGCCATCGGCCAAATTGGGCCCTCTCCCCCTTCTTCAGTTTGGTCGAGCATTCACGATCGACATGGCCTAACCTTCCACAGATATAGCAGAAGTCGGGCAGATATTCGTACTCAAACCTGCACCACTGTTCCTCCTCATTCCCCTCCACCGTGTTATTATTTGTCTCCATCTGCACACCCTTGTTGTTGACATCCTCCTCGCCTGCCCGTTTTTCCTGTTCTGTCTCCAGCTTGAACCCACGCATCAAAGGTTTTTCAATTTGGAGTCTCACCTTTACCCACAAGTATTTTCCGATCGTTCTGCCATCCGCCCCCGTATCCACTTCCACAAACTCCCCCACCATATCCCCGATCATCTCTCCGGTTTCCTCGTCCATGTAACCCAGGAGCAATCTGTACACTCTGATCCAGATCGGGATTTCCTTAAACTCATAATCGTCAATCCTCTTTGTTGGAATAAACTCCTCCATCACCACCAAGGCGCTGTCAAACATCCAGGGGCCATCCTCCAAAGCTTTCCTCTTCTCCCTCTCCTGCTTGAAGAAAAACATGAATCTATTGTTGCATCTCTCCCAGACCTCTCCTTTTTTGACTCCCCCTAATCCCTCTACTGTTGCATCTCTCCCAGACCTCCGTTCGTCTCCCATCCCCCGTCGTACCTCCCTTCGAGCACGCCGTCAACCATGTTACCCCTGTCTGCTCCAGTTACACCGCCCAGATTTCACCTCATGCGTGCCATTGCTTCCTTTCCACTTCGTGCCAAAGATGCAATCCATGGCCAACGCTGCAGTCGACCACACCGCCAAGATCCGATCCCATGTGTGGATGTGCCGACCTACTTCTCCCAGCGACCTCCCTACCTGAGTGACATTGGTACTGTGTCATTCCGGCATTAGTTGGTCGTTCTCGCCATATCCACCGGGTTGCGGGTTTGTTGCCTCGTCAGGTGGACTGGAGCTTTGAACTAGGTGCCGGAGTACCACCCGCCGAAGAACCAGTAGATCCGATCCTTTTCCTCTCTTCCACCCACCTCCGAATCAAAGGTATTGCATGCGCCCACCGTTCCATCATCATCTATCTCCACAAAAGTATTAATGTCTATCCATGCTTCATAAGCATCATATATGTGCTTCGGCATTCCAGTTTTTTTTTAGAGATCGGCATTCCAGTTTGTTTGCACAGATAGATGAAATTGGTTTGTAGATCACAAAGTAATTGATGCACACACATGTTGGTAACATTCGTTGCTAATTTCTAGTAGCAATATTATATGCTTCTTCTAGGTATAAATTATGTTGAGTTAACAAGTAATTCGTACTTCTTAACATCCATGCTTCCTAATTTTACTGTATGTTTTCTTCGGTATATATAGTTTACAGCAATATAAACACACTTCTACCTTTTTATAATACCTTTTCTTACATTGTCAAGAGCAATATTTGCATTCAAACACTATCATCATGCTTCATATATTTCATATATTTGGTGATACATGGAGGCGATGGGCACCGCCTGAGACATATATGGAGGCGACCGATGCATGCACCTAGAAGTGTGATGACACATCAATCGTCTTCCCTACAATGAAGATGACCACACAGGAAGTGAAGCAAGTCTACAATCTATAGGAAACATATGATATTCACTTAGAAGTAGTGGAAGTACTATTGGCGATTTCGAAGGAACTAACTGTGTATCATGCCTTAAACTTAGTGTATGACCGAATGAAGCAGCAAACAAACTTATGTTATGTTGAAGAAAAATATTTTTATCATGGAAACATTTCTATTTGATGGAAGCAAAAAAAAATGCGGATGGAAGCAAAGTTTATATTGTGTTGGAAACAAAATCTTGATGTGAATTCTTGTTTCATGGAAGCAAAGTACTTGGACATAATTCTTCGTTACATCAAAACAAATTTCAATTGCGACACCAGCAAATTATCTCATCGGTGGAAGCAAAATTTTGTTGCATAGAAAACAAAAGAAAATTTTACATGAGATTAATTTCTTAATTACGTCGAAGCAAATTTGTAGTATAGTAGCAGAAAGTTTTACTAATATGTTGAACAACTTTTCTCAAAATAAGCAAGTATACGAAGCATTATCAAGTCGCTGGAGACCATCCAGATCCAAAATGAATCTGTGTCCTTGTAATATATTATTAGTTGATTCATTAAGTATTTAACAAAAAATTCGCCAAGAAGATTGATGCAAATATGTATCGTGTAAGAAACATGCTATAGGAATACATGATGCACTATAATATTGACAAGTTGTTCCTGAATGAAGCAAATATGTGAACTGTTGGAAGCATGGAATACAAATGTATGAAGCGTTGTTATTTTTCAGTAAGCCTGGAATAAAATTTATTTTCTTTCAACATGGAAAGAAAATTTCATTCAGCATCTGGAAGCAATTTTCGGTGCCTACGGAGGCAAAATTCCAGTGGACGGAAGCATCCTTCAGAAGGAAGTAAATCGCATTAAGCAGAAACTCATTATGCTAGATTAATCCCTTCTAAGTATGTAATTACTTTCCCGAAATTGCTCGGCTTCCTAAAAATCCGGGATAGTTTCCTCAAATCACGTGGTAATGACTCGTATTGCAGCACCATCATTTCCAGATTAACTCAATCCATGCATCTGATGGGACGCTAGTGGTTCCCTTTCCTTTATCTCATCTATATAATCCTACCATATATGCTTCCTAAATGCCGCATTATTATTGATGAAGATTCTTTCCTTTATCTCCACATTATTTGTTTCTTAAAAGCTGAAGATTGTCCTTGAGGATTTTTAGCCAATTAATTAATGCCTTCGCGGTATATTCTTTCTACACGATCAAAGTTTTTAATGCCCTTCCAATACTCAAGACGGTTCTGAACAATATATAAGGAAGCGGGTCCATTGCAGAAGGCAGACCACCAGATCCCCCTTCACGTCGAAATGAAGAAAGGTATTCGGCAACTTGTGTTGGTTGTTGTTCTACTACTCGCCAATGCGATCTCGGGGCGATGTTCCCTAGAAGTACGGCCGCCCTTTGAAGGTCACCTAGAATTTCTCCAGCCTGGTGTAGAGCTCGCATCAAGCCGAAATTCTCTAAGCTCTTACGTGAGTAATGCATATGTCGTGTACTTAGTTCGTTTGCTTAATATGTACTGTACTTACATCCTGGATGGATTTGTTTAGATTGACACTGTTTTTCCTTTTTGTTAGGTGGCCCATCATGCATGGATTCCAGGCGAAGATAATAACAAGTATTATGGTGTAGAGGCTACATTAGACGTTTATGGCTTTAATCTACAACCTGGCCAACTAACCGAGGGTGGCATCTGGATTGCCAGCACAGGAGATGGCCACCCAATTCCGGACAATGGAATTCAAATTGGATGGCACGTAAGTTACATTTAATTAGTTATGGTTTATAAATTTACTTTAAATATTACCAGAGGTTTGTTTATTAGTTTTTCATTGCCTCTAAAAAAATCATGTTCTCTTCTGGATTCCTACTGACAATGTTTATATTAATCCAATAGATTTACGAGTTGTCATTGCAGGCCTGCTAGCAATTATTAAAATTAAATAATAATTGTTTGTCATCAATGTTAACACTGTTGTGATTTTGTACAGATTTACCCAGGCTTGCACAAGGATTCACGCACTCATTTCTACGTAGCGTGGGGTGTAAGTTCCCTTTTTGCAATCTCAAAATGCTACAATATTCTCATTGTGTGCTGAAAAATACTATTGTATAAAACTAGATAGGATTATCTCAGTGTTTAGTCTTGTACAACCCTATAGTTCCGAAGGATCTCTACCACCCCACAACATGCGTTAAGTACCTTGTGATGCAATGCAGTATGCTCTTGCATTTCAAAATCAACATATATTCCATAAAACAATAGCATTTTTTATTTCGGTAATACTTTTTTTTCAATATCTTAAAAGAACTGATCATGGTTTAATTGTGTGTACTGACTTTTTTTTTAGAAAAGGAATTGTGTGTACTGACTTGTCAATGAGTTTTAACTTTTGTTACATTGCCAGGCTAAAGGATCACCTGACAAGGGTTGCTTCAACACTGTTTGCCCTGGCTTCCGCAAGACATCATCAAGCATAGCTCCAGGTGATGTCATCAATCCAGTCTCAAGTGTAAATGGCACCAAACAGTACATCACAGTAAGGGTATTCAAGGTATAATGTTAACTCCCAAATGCCACATTTATTTTTTTGCAAGCTCCTTCTGTTTTTGGGGGGCATCGCACGGGGGATTACATTGCTTTTGGATTTTGTATAGTTTCCTACTGGAACCCTTGACACCTACAATACATAATTTCGACCTGTTTTTATGTGCAAATTAATGATAAACAACTACTCTCTTTTTAAACTAATATAAGAGTGTTTAGATCACTAATTGAATGTTTTATTAAATGCTTCATAATAACTGAAATTGAATGTTTTTTAGGTTATGTGTTGTCATTATTTTCATTAGTGGGTGGATCATTTGTTGGTTAATCAAAACTACGATATGTTTCTACTCAAAACATACATGGTTGCAGGACAAATCATCTGGCGATTGGCATGTACATTATGGATTAAAAGGTTCCCCAAAACCAGTTGGTTACTTTCCGAAATCCTTGCTTCCTGCAATGATAGATAGACCAGTTCTGCTTAGATTTGGTGGCTATGCAGCTCGCAAGAAACCAGCACCAAATCCTCCAATGGGCAATGGGTATGTTTCATTGAGCGGCAGCGCTGCATTGGTCAGTGACCTCAAGCTTATCGATGCCGATGGTAATGACCACATTGTCAACACGGATCTGCCATTCTTCATAACTAGTGAAGAATGCTATCCACTTTCTATTATTGATTCCGGCAGCTTCTTCTATGGTGGACCTGGTTGTGTTGATAGCTAGGGATATGCTAGTTATGTATTTCCAACTGTTACGAACTACGAAATAAAGTTTCATATCCTGTAATTAAGGTTTCTTGATGAGATTACAGTCAGTTGTTCTTTCATTCTTCAAATATCATATTGGGTTTTGAAAATGGGTTGTAACGTTCTTTTCAGTACCAACATTTGCAATTTTACTACGAGAACCTGAAAGACTAATAAAACATGGGGACCATTTTTTTAAGAAAAAAAAATATTCTATTGATTTGGTACATCCTCTATAACGGGCTAGAAAAGAAGATAAATATGCTAGAAAATCTCACAAAAATCAGAAATATCCTTAATTAAACAATAAAGAACAACATTTTTTTCTCATTTGATTGCAAATTAAGCAATAAACAACAATAGTTGGGTCTTCTTTTGACCTCAACCAAATACCATGCCTCAGCCGTCAAGTTAGAAAAACCAATCTAACTCAAGAAAATTGTGAATAAGGATTTTGTAACTTGGTCAGAAACTTACGCACAAAATTTGGAAAATAATCACAAGCATAATTCACGTACATCAGTCCATTAGTCTGCTACCCACACGCAAGAGAGCCGCTTCATGTCCTTGGTCAAAGTAATAATTAGAGAAATTGCCCATGTGTCGCAATGGAGAATACAGTATTAATTAAAACATTGTCATGGGTGTGACAATATGCATGAAGAAAATGAAGGATTATGTGTTTTGATTGATGCCTTATGTACTGTTGTTTACAGTGACATGACAGCGTACACACCTTATCCGCCTCAGCAGTACTGTATATTATATTTTTCATCTATATATTTTCTGTAAGAAGTAAGATGAAGTTTTGAATAAAGTTGTTCAGGCTGACCATTGCTCGCCATATAATCTCAAAATAATCTATGCATAATCGGACTTGCCAAGATAAAGACGGAGTGTTGTATTTCTATGATGTTATGTTTTCTACACATGCAGTGGTAGTTTCCCTGGGAAATAATATCAATACAACAAGTGAAATAACGACGAGGGATATTTTTCCGGGATCTGATATGAACATCTATAAAAATAGATCAGCCCACATCAATTAACATATATATACTTTCTCAATTTTTACTCCACGTGGCAAAACTAAAATTCTGCAAATGAATGGCAATTGATGAACTGTTATTAGGGTCGAAATGAGATTGCTATATGAGCTGAGTATTTCCTCCTAATTTTACTTCTCTAACGATCATCTTGAAGAAAGACTGCTATACGTTTCAAGTGATATGATCAGAACTTGAATTCCATGTTATATGCAGCACTACATGACTGCCCCAACACCTTTTTTTATGAGTACATGTGCTAATCTGGTAATCCAGATCAGAAATATGGTAATGTTGGAACCAAAATATGCAAAAGGAAGTATATATCCATTGAAGATAACTACTAAAAACATAATTCCTTAGCGGTGCTAGCTGACTTGCATTTTTTTTCTATAGGGAAGAGAAGTAATCCTCCCCACCTGAATTGTATTCATTTGTTGCCTATAGGCTTTGCAGTCTAATACAAGATAGGGTTCAAATGAACCAGAAGTACAAGGGGGCACAGGACGAAGAAATAAAGCAAAAACAACACACGGCGAGGGGGGACACAACACAACAAGGGGCACCACAGGCGCTCGAACTGCAGCGGCGAGCCGAGACTAAACCATGACACTGCACCGTCAACGCAATCGAAAACACCGGGCAACAAAGACTGCACAACGCCGCGACACTACCTGTGTCATGGGGTACATTCAAACGGTCACGCCTGGCCAAGACGACGCCACGGCACCCGTGTGCCACCGACGTAGTCAAAGGGCATCACCAAGCATAGAACTCCACAGAGCACGCCCAAAACATCACAACAAGGGGCACCACGGTCGCTCGAACTGCAGCGACGAGCCGAGACTAAACCACGACACTGCACCATCGACGCAATCGAAAAGCATCGGGCAACAAAGACTGCACAACGCCGCAACAGCACCTGTGTCATGGGGTACATTCGAACGGTCACACCGGGCCGAGACTATGCCACGGCACCTGTGTGCCACCGGTGTAGTCGATGGGCATCACCAAGCATAGAACTCCACGGAGCACATCCAAAACATCACAAGACCGGGGGATGAAGACATCACCATCAAGATGGAAACGGCAGGAAGCGTCGGCCCTGTCTCGGCCAGCAGCAGCTGGCCGACCATGGATTTATCCCAAACGCCTGTCACATCCTCCCCACGACGTGACGTAGGGCAACCGCCAATAGCATCGGGCATCGCTGAGATGGACGGCCCCAGATCCAGGCAAATCCCACGGAAAGCGACGCCGGCAGGCACCCTTGACGCCGAGGGCACCAATGAGGACCACTAGTGCGGCGTCCCCTGCAGGTGAAGCCACGAGACAACGACAACCCACCGGGGATCTGGGAGGTGGGGGGCTCCCAAGAGGTAGTAGCCACGACGCCACCTTCGTTTGGCGAGCGCGCGGAGGAGCATGATGGCAACAGAACGGGCGGCGGCGGAGGACGAGGGAGGAGGCCCGTGGCAGAGCACAGGACGGGGCGCAGGGGCAAAGACATCCAAATCAGGCTCTGCCATGGCAAATCCAACACGGTAGGGCACGAACATGGAGGGGAAAACCACCGATCTTGGGCGCTGGAGCCAGCTCGCAGTGCTGCATGGGGAGGTGGACGTGGTCGATGCCGATGGTGGAGAGGGACAAGAGTCGTCCAGGGAGCAAGCTGGAGCCGAGGTAGCCAAGCGGGAGGGCGTCGAGTCCAAATCCGGCCACGGACAGCCCCTCGAGCAGGAGTAGGGGCAGATCCGAAAGCTGGCATGCCAGATCCGGCACGGGAGAGGGAGGGAGAGACCGGCTCGGGCCGCCTGCCATGGCCATGTCGGCGGAGCTTTCGGGTTGCATTTGAAAGACCAGGTGGGGTGGGTCGAGATGGGAGGTACCTCGCCGCCACCGTCGGCCGCTAGGCTTGGCCCCGCGGCCTCCTCCGGCGACAGCGAGGGGAGGGAGTGGTGGAGAGGGGCGGAGGATAGGTGGTGGCGGCGGCCTACAGAGTCCCCGAGGAGAGCGGAGCCTCTTGCTTTGAGGGCAGAACAAAAAGTATCCAGGCTACAGATTATGCCTTTTACCTGACTTGTATTATTCTTGTAGTATGATCTACTACTGCTTGCTTCTTCGATTAAAGTATTCCTATTTCACTAGAGAAAGTAAGTGAATCTTCTTCTGGTGCATGATACCACCTTTTGTGTTCATCATGCATTGTGATTTTTACCAGCTTTGTATAAAGTAAACTGAAGGCTATCAGTTTGATGTGAGATCGATCAAAATGCTTTCCACCGAAACATTACTGATCACAGATGTTCGTGCATGTATGGCTAACAAAATGGTGCCAATTTATGCATTTGCAAACATCTAGCGTGTTGCTTGTTACGCAAGTATCTTCACAGGTTTACAGACGAATTCACAGCCGTCACTATAAGTTAATTGTCCAGTAAATCATCCTTTCCTTGCTTCATTGTGATTCGTTGCTTTGGTCTCCTCAGCGAAGTCATCCAAGGCTTGATCAATGCAAGCCTAGTTCAATCAATTCTGCCTGTTCCCCAAAGTAACCTTTGTTCCAGAAGTATGGAGATACCGTTTTGCTATGCTTCGTGTAATCTCAAGTACCTGAGCCCAAAATGTGAAGGAATGAATGAGAAACGCTCAATTATTATCGTGATGTGGTAAAGCTAGCCGTGCTAAAGCAATCAAAAACTGAATTCCCCCGCAAAAAAAAGCTGAATTAGTATCGAGTGACAAAGCAGCATACAACTTCAGTCTCCGTGAAAATTAGCAAACACTAACCGTGCAAGCAGTCAGAGGACGGAGGAAGGACATACGTAACAGTCCCTCTTGTTGTGGCAGCGAGTGCGGGATGCCGACAATGGCACCGTGTGACCGCTCTGACAGGAGAGAGGCTTTCCTTGCGGCACCAACGTCAGATAATCGGATCGCTGTGCAGAGAAGGAAGAAAAACAAGGGGAAAAGGGACGTAATCTTCCTTCCACCTGCCCGCTCCACTAGTAGATAAAGGGGATTTAGCCCCGGTTCATTTGGCCTTTTAGCCCCGGTTCTGGAACCGGGGCAACAGGGTCGGTACTAATGCTCTGACCCTTTAGTCCCGGTTCAATCCAGAACCGGGGCAAAAGGGTGTCCACGTGGCCTGTGCACCGAGTCCAGGCAGGAGGGGCTTTAGTCCCGGTTGGTGGTACCAACCGGAACCAAAAGGCATGCACGTGTCAGCATTTCTGTAGCTGTGGTTTTTGTTTTTTGTTTTTGAAAGGGGAGGGGGGTTTTAGGTTTTGGGGGTTAATTTAGGTGTTTGATATATTGTGTTAGCTAGCTAATTAATAGAGAGAAGTGTTCTCTCTTATGTCCGTGCTTTTGGTCGACGCTACATACTACACATACGTATATATATGGACTAGAGTCACGCTAGCTAGCTAGCTAGCTGCTAGCTATACTAAGCAAACGAAGGAACAGAAGATCTCGTATATATAATCAACATATATATATATATGCATACAGAGAGAAGTAATAATATCGACCACCTCTCCTTCTCCGAGAGATTGGTCGAACAACAAGTTCTCGTATATCTATCGATCCGACACTACCGGGCACATATATACAATAATTATCTCTTACAAAAATAATCTCCTAACACATGGATGCAGGGTCCACATAGTATTCTCCGTCTTCAGCGATCACGTGTTCAAGGAAGAATGCCGCCAATTCCTCTTGAATTGCTCGCAGACGATCTGGTGTTAGGAGTTCATCCCGCATCCGAAACATCTAATTTGAAGTAGGGGGTCAATACATGAAATGATGCTATAAATTTGTGAATATTATTGATTGCTTACGCACTTTAAATTGTTCATCAGTGTAGCCCCGCTCACAGGTCGTGTGGCGGATGGACTCGCAAATGTAGTATCCACAATAATCATTCCCGGGTTCCTGTCACAACCACTTTACAAGAAATAGAGCTCAATCAAACTGATAAGCAAGAATATGCCAAATTGGTATTGATGAAACTAGCTAGCGCTTGAATCAAGATATAGGAGATGCGCGCGCGGAACATGCTACTATATAGTACTTACTTTCGGGTATCTAAATTGTAGCTTCTTCGGCAGTCCCGGAGCTTTTTTGCTGAATGTTTTCCAAGCCCTGCCAGACAAAGGAAACAATTAGTTGATATCAGAAATGAAGTTGCTGATATATATGCATGGTGGATAATATTGATCGATTTAACTTACCTGGCTAGCATTTGAGTCATGTCCGCATACTCCTCGGGATCTTTACGTTTAGAGTCGAAGACAGTTACTATTCCCTTCTCAAGCTTAATCTCTAAGAGAATATAGTGGAAGCTGCGCACGAATGCATGAGATCATTACATCACTATAAACTTGACTGATATATATAAGGGAAACCAAATATGCACAAGACATTAACACTCACTTGAAGTTGTAAGGAAAGAGTATTATATCTTTGTTTTCATTTACCACCAACGATCGTAGCAAGTTGGTCTCGGTATCGCCGGGACGCAATTTAACCTCGGTTGGATCTATGAGGTATGTGTTAATAAACCCAATATCACCTACTTGTCTTTTCTTCAATTCGACGATCTTCAATCTGCATAATATAGTGAGGATAATTATAAATACATGCAATGAAGATCAGCTATATAGAGAGACTTAATGACAGAAGTAGTACTACTTACAGACAGTAGCAGGTGATCGTTGTTTTATCGAGGGCCAATTGATTGAAAAATTGATAGAACTCCTCAAATGGAACAGGCAACAGGTCAATTCCAACGAGGTCATGCTCAGGTTTAACTCTCAAATACAAGTTATTCCTCCCCCCAGACTCTCTGCAGATTTTCATGTACCAATCATGCAATCTTCGCATATTCGTTGATAGAGATCTTTCATTTTTTACGAGAGGCTTTTTGTACTCGTATCTTTCTATCTGCACGTCCATGAAATCATAGTGTACATCGCCGGACGCGTAATCTGCAAGATTGGTATAACCGGGCACCATCCTCGGATCATTAGCGACCATGTCGCTAGACACCTTGAGCGGGGGGCACGATTGGTTCGCTTGTTCGCCGAGCTGGGCAATTTGTTTCCCAGCTCGCCCTTCTGCTAACCTCTGATCACTTTTTGTACTTCCGGACCGCTTGGCATCTTGAAATGTCTTTTGAATAATGCGGTCATAGTTGCCCTTCGGCTTACTTTTCGCTGGTTGCTTCAGGGCAGCAAGAGTGCGCTTTGCTTTCACCGCATCTATCTTCTCCTCTGGAGGTGGATGTCTCTGTGCTTTCAACCCTTCAAAAAAGTCCTTCACTTCGCCTTCAGCGATCTTCGTGTTTTCCTCGTCGGACCTCTCGTACGGCAACTTCTCTAGAGGCGTGAGAGAAGGACCGAATCTGCATCGCCTCCCGCCTCTGGCTGTACTGGTAGACGTCGCCGGACCAGACGAAGCGGCTGTCTTTTTTACTTGCTTAGGCGCCGGAGCAGGAGCAGCCGGAGCGGCGGCAGGTCTCTTCCGCCCTTGCTGATTAGGCGAAGGAGGAGCTGGCTGTCTGCTCGGGCGCGCCGGCGGCGAAGGAGGCGGAGTGCCGCCACGCGCCGGCGGCGAAGGAGGCGGTGTGCCGCCACGCGCAGGAGAAGGAGCCGGAGTGCCCTGATGGTCACTCGCCGAAGAAGGAGCCGGAGTGCAAGTAGTATTGAAATTATTTATTTTATTTTATTTGTTGCTTTATTTATTTTCTTTGTTGCTTTATTTATTTTATTTTGTTTATACTTACAACAAAATACTTATTGTTGCTATTTATTTTTCAAGTTTGTTTTGTTTTGTTTTGTTTTGTTAGTGCAAGTAGTATTGAAATTTGAATAGTACAAATGGACAATGGTATCATACTCGTTTGTTACAAAGTTGGCATGGTATCATCATAATAGTTGCGGAAATAACTCTTCACTTTTTCTTCGCTTGTGTCATTTGCTTATTGCGCCGTAACCATGGATAATCTTCATCGTTTATCAGGATGCTTGGGTCAGCCTTGACTTTGAAGGGAGGAATTTCATGAAACTTTTCATAATCTTCAGACATGTCTGTCTTGCCCTCCACTCCCAGGATGTCCCTTTTTCCTGAAAGAACTATGTGGCGCTTTGGCTCATCGTATGATGTATTCGCTTCCTTATCTTTTCTTTTTCTCGGTCCGGTAGACATGTCCTTCACATAGATAACCTGTGCCACATCATTGGCTAGGACGAACGGTTCGTCATTGTATCCAAGATTTTTCAGATCCACTGTTGTCATTCCGTACTGTGGGTCTACCTGTACCCCGCCTCCTGATAGATTGACCCATTTACACTTAAACAAAGGGACCTTAAAATCATGTCCGTAGTCAAGTTCCCATATGTCCACTATGTAACCATAATATGTGTCCTTTCCCCTCTCGGTTGTTGCATCAAAGCGGACACCGCTGTTTTGGTTGGTGCTCTTTTGATCTTGGACAATCGTGTAAAATGTATTTCCATTTATCTCGTATCCTTTGTAAATCAATACAGTCGAAGATGGTCCCCTGGACAACAAGTACAACTCATCACAAACAGTGTTGTCACCTCTGAGACGTGTTTCCAACCAACTGCTGAAAGTCCTGATGTGTTCACGTGTAATCCAGTCGTCGCACTGCTCCAGGTGTTTGGAGCGCAGACTGTTCTTGTGTTCATCGACATACGGGGTCACCAATGTAGAGTTCTGTAGAACTGTGTAGTGTGCTTGAGACCAAGAATAACCGTCCCTGCATATTATTGAGTCCCTTCCAAGCGTGCCTTTTCCAGTCAGTCTGCCCTCGTACCGCGATTTAGGGAGACATATCTTATTAAGGCCAGGAATGAAGTCAACACAAAACCCGATGACATCCTCTGTTTGATGGCCCATGGAGATGCTTCCTTCTGGTCTGGCGCGGTTACGGACATATTTCTTTAGGACTCCCATGAACCTCTCAAAGGGGAACATATTGTGTAGAAATACGGGCCCCAGAATGACAATCTCGTCGACTAGATGAACTAGGACGTGTGTCATGATATTGAAGAAGGATGGTGGGAACACAAGCTCGAAACTGACAAGACATTGCGCCACATCACTCCTTAGCCTTGGTACGATTTCTGGATCGATCACCTTCTGAGAGATTTCATTGAGGAATGCACATAGTTTCACAATGGCTAATCGGACGTTTTCCGGTAGAAGCCCCCTCAATGCAACCGGAAGCAGTTGCGTCATAATCACATGGCAGTCATGAGACTTTAGGTTCTGGAACTTTTTCTCTGCCATATTTATTATTCCCTTTATATTCGACGAGAAGCCAGTCGGGACCTTCATACTGAGAAGGCATTCAAAGAAGATTTCTTTCTCTTCTTTCGTAAGAGCATAGCTGGCAGGACCTTCATACTGCTTCGGAGGGATGCCGTCTTTTTCGTGCAAACGTTGCAGGTCCTCCCGTGCCTCAGCTGTATCTTTTGTCTTTCCATACACGCCCAAGAAGCCTAGCAGGTTCACGCAAAGGTTCTTCGTCACGTGCATCACGTCGATTGAAGAGCGGACCTCTAGGTCTTTCCAGTAGGGTAGGTCCCAAAATATAGATTTCTTCTTCCACATGGGTGCGTGTCCCTCATCGTCATTCGGAACAGCTAGTGCACCGGGGCCCTTTCCGAAGATTACGTGTAAATCATTGACCATAGCAAGTACGTGATCACCGGTACGCATGGCGGGCTTCTTCCGGTGATCTGCCTCGCCTTTGAAATGCTTGCCTTTCTTTCGACATTGATGGTTGGTCGGAAGAAATCGACGATGGCCCAGGTACACATTCTTCCTGCACTTGTCCAGGTATATACTTTCAGTGTCATCTAAACAGTGCGTGCATGCGTGGTATCCTTTGTTTGTCTGTCCTGACAGGTTACTGAGAGCGGGCCAATCGTTGATGGTCACGAACAGCAACGCCTTTAGGTCAAATTCCTCCTGTTTGTGCTCATCCCACGCACGTACACCGTTTCCATTCCACAGCTGTAAAAGTTCTTCAACTAATGGCCTTAGGTACACATCAATGTCGTTGCCGGGTTGCTTAGGGCCTTGGATGAGAACTGGCATCATAATGAACTTCCGCTTCATGCACATCCAAGGAGGAAGGTTATACATACATAGAGTCACGGGCCAGGTGCTGTGATTGCTACTCTGCTCCCCGAAAGGATTAATGCCATCCGCGCTTAGAGCAAACCATACGTTCCTTGCGTCCTTTGCAAACTCCTCCCAGTACTTTCTCTCGATTTTTCTCCATTGCGACCCGTCAGCGGGTGCTCTCAACTTCCCGTCTTTCTTACGGTCCTCACTGTGCCATCGCATCAACTTGGCATGCTCTCTGTTTCTAAACAAACGTTTCAACCGTGGTATTATAGGAGCATACCACATCACCTTCGCAGGAACCCTCTTCCTGGCGGGCTCGCCATCAACATCACCAGGGTCATCTCGTCTGATCTTATACCGCAATGCACCGCATACCGGGCATGCGTTCAAATCGTTGTATGCACCGCGGTAGAGGATGCAGTCATTAGGGCATGCATGTATCTTCTGCACCTCCAATCCTAGAGGGCATACGACCTTCTTTGCTGCGTATGTACTGTCGGGCAATTCGTTATCCTTCGCAAGCTTCTTCTTCAATATTTTCAGTAGCTTCTCAAATCCTTTGTCAGCCACAACATTCTCTGCCTTCCACTGCAGCAATTCCAGTATGGTACCGAGCTTTGTGTTGCCATCTTCGCAATTGGGGTACAACCCTTTTTTGTGATCCTCTAACATGCGATCGAACTTCAGCTTCTCCTTTTGACTTTCGCATTGTGTCCTTGCATCGACAATGACCCGGCGAAGATCATCATTTGGTTCCTCTTGATCTTCAGTAGCTTCACCCGTTGCAGCATCATTGGGCACATCGTCTGGTTCCTCTTGATCTTCACCAGCTCCCCCCATTGCAGCATCACCGTATTCAGGGGGCACATAGTTGTCATCGTAATCTTCTTCTTCGCCGTCTTCCATCATAACCCCTATTTCTCCGTGCCTCGTCCAAACATTATAGTGTGGCATGAAACCCTTGTAAAGCAGGTGGGAGTGAAGGATTTTCCGGTTAGAGTAAGACATCGTATTCACACATTTAGTGCATGGACAACACATAAAACCATTCTGCTTGTTTGCCTCAGCCGCATTTAGAAACTCACGCACGCCCTTAATGTACTCGGAGGTGTGTCTGTCACCGTACATCCATTGCCGGTTCATCTGCGTGCATTTATATATAATTAAGTGTGTCAAAAACCATTACAGAACATCATAAATAGATAATTAAGTGACCAAATGGATAAAAGTTCATCATCACATTAAAACCAAAGTACATACATATATAGTTCTCATCTAACAACATATAGCTCTCCATACACATCGAAACTATGTAAAACATTTCAACGCGAAAACAAATGCTATCATAATCGCAACCAAGGTAACAATTGATCCAACGGCATAATGATACCAAGCCTCGGTATGAATGGCATATTTTCTAATCTTTTTAATCTTCAACTGCATTGCATCCATCTTGATCTTGTGATCATCGACGACATCCGCAACATGCAAATCCAATATCATCTTCTCGTCCACAATTTTTTTTATTTTTTCCTTCAAGAATTTGTTTTCTTCTTCAACTAAATTTAACCTCTCGACAATAGGGTCCATCTTGATCTTGTGATCATCGATAACTTCCGCAACATGCAACTCCAATTCCATCTTCTCCTCCTCCATTTTTTCCAATTTTTTTTTTAACGAAATGTTTTCCTCTTCAACTAAATTTATCCTCTCCACAAGAGGGTCGGTTGGAATTTCCGGTTCAACTACCTCCTAGACATAATAAAACATCTATGCATGTCAGGTTGGTCGGCATAACTATCATAAACACTAAAACAAATAGTTATAAATTAAAGATAATATACCACATCCGAATCGTAGACCGGACGAGGGCCCACGTGGGCGGATATCAAAACCATCGCACTATATAATAACAAGCAATAATAAACGTAAGAAAATTAGACAAATATCTATCTAAAGCAATAATAAAAGTAAGAAAAGCATGGACATAACAAGAGGCTCACCACGGTGGTGCCGGTGACGAGATCGGCGGGGGCGATCGACGGCGGCGAAGACGGGGACGGGACGTGACGGACCGCTAAACCTAGACAAATCTCGGAGAAAATAGAGCTTCGAGAGGAGAAAAGCTTAACTAGTGTGGCTCGGGCATTCCACCGAACACGTTGTGTGCATAGGAGGTGAGCTAGAGCACCACTAACCCCTCTCCCCCTCGGCCAGAAAAAAAAAACAGAGCAGTGAGCTCTGCTCTTGAGTGAGGGGGTTTATATAGGCAACTCACTGGTCCCGGTTGGTTCTACAAACCGGGGCTAAAGGGGTGCCTTTGGTCCCGGTTCATAAAACAAACCGAGACCAATAGTGGTGGGCCAGGAGCAAGAGCCATTGGTCCCGGTTTTTAGCTCCAACCGGGACCAATAGGTCCAGACGAACCGGGACCAATGGCCCACGTGGCCCGGCCGGCCCCCTGGGCTAACGAACCGGGTCCAGTACCCCCATTGGTCCCGGTTCTAGATTGAACCGGGGCTAATGGGCTGGACCAATGCCTTGTTTTCTACTAGTGTATGTGGCGCTTTGGCTCATCGTATGATGTATTCGCTTCCTTATCTTTTCTTTTTCTCGGTCTAGTAGACATGTCCTTCACATAGATAACCTGTGCCACATCATTGGCTAGGACGAACGGTTCGTCAGTGTATCCAAGATTTTTCAGATCCACTGTTGTCATTCCGTACTGTGGGTCTACCTGTACTCCGCCTCCTGACAGATTGACCCATTTGCACTTAAACAAAGGGACCTTAAAATCATGTCCGTAGTCAAGTTCCCATATGTCCACTATGTAACCATAATATGTGTCCTTTCCCCTCTCGGTTGTTGCATCAAAGCGGACACCGCTGTTTTGGTTGGTGCTCTTTTGATCTTGGACAATCGTGTAAAATGTATTCCCATTTATCTCGTATCCTTTGTAAATCAATACAGTCGAAGATGGTCCCCTGGACAACAAGTACAACTCATCACAAACAGTGTTGTCACCTCTGAGACGTGTTTCCAACCAACTGCTGAAAGTCCTGATGTGTTCACGTGTAATCCAGTCGTCGCACTGCTCCGGGTGTTTGGAGCGCAGACTGTTCTTGTGTTCATCGACATACGGGGTCACCAATGTAGAGTTCTATAGAACTGTGTAGTGTGCTTGAGACCAAGAATATCCGTCCCTGCATATTATTGAGTCCTTTCTAAGCGTGCCTTTTCCAGTCAGTCTCCCCTCATACCGCGATTTAGGGAGACCTATCTTATTAAGGCCAGGAATGAAGTTAACACAAAACCCGATGACATCCTCTGTTTGATGGCCCATGGAGATGCTTCCTTCTGGCCTTGCGCGGTTACGGACATATTTCTTTAGGACTCCCATGAACCTCTCAAAGGGGAACATATTGTGTAGAAATACGGGCCCCAGAATGACAATCTCGTCGACTAGATGAACTAGGACGTGTGTCATGATATTGAAGAAGGATGGTGGGAACACAAGCTCGAAACTGACAAGACATTGCGCCACATCACTCCTTAGCCTTGGTACGATTTCTGGATCGATCACCTTCTGAGAGATTGCATTGAGGAATGCACATAGCTTCACAATGGCTAATCGGACGTTTTCCGGTAGAAGCCCCCTCAATGCAACCGGAAGCAGTTGCGTCATAATCACATGGCAGTCATGAGACTTTAGGTTCTGGAACTTTTTCTCTGCCATATTTATTATTCCCTTTATATTCGACGAGAAGCCAGTCGGGACCTTCATACTGAGCAGGCATTCAAAGAAGATTTCTTTCTCTTCTTTCGTAAGAGCATAGCTGGCAGGACCTTCATACTGCTTCGGAGGGATGCCGTCTTTTTCGTGCAAACGTTGTAGGTCCTCCCGTGCCTCAGCTGTATCTTTTGTCTTTCCATACACACCCAAGAAGCCTAGCAGGTTCACGCAAAGGTTCTTCGTCACGTGCATCACGTCGATTGAAGAGCGGACCTCTAGGTCTTTCCAGTAGGGTAGGTCCCAAAATATAGATTTCTTCTTCCACATGGGTGCGTGTCCCTCATCGTCATTCGGAACAGCTAGTGCGTCGGGGCCCTTTCCAAAGATTACGTGTAAATCATTGACCATAGCAAGTACGTGATCACCGGTACGCATGGCGGGCTTCTTCCGGTGATCTGCCTCGCCTTTGAAATGCTTGCCTTTCTTTCGACATTGATGGTTGGTCGGAAGAAATCGACGATGGCCCAGGTACACATTCTTCCTGCACTTGTCCAGGTATATACTTTCAGTGTCATCTAAACAGTGCGTGCATGCGTGGTATCCTTTGTTTGTCTGTCCTGAAAGGTTACTGAGAGCGGGCCAATCGTTGATGGTCACGAATAGCAACGCCTTTAGGTCAAATTCCTCATGTTTGTGCTCATCCCACGCACGTACACCGTTTCCATTCCACAGCTGTAAAAGTTCTTCAACTAATGGCCTTAGGTACACATCAATGTCGTTGCCGGGTTGCTTAGGGCCTTGGATGAGAACTGGCATCATAATGAACTTCCGCTTCATGCACATCCAAGGAGGAAGGTTATACATACATAGAGTCACGGGCCAGGTGCTGTGATTGCTGCTCTGCTCCCCGAAAGGATTAATGCCATCCGCGCTTAAAGCAAACCATACGTTCCTTGCGTCCTTTGCAAACTCCTCCCAGTACTTTCTCTCGATTTTTCTCCATTGCGACCCGTCAGCGGGTGCTCTCAACTTCCCGTCTTTCTTACGGTCCTCACTGTGCCATCGCATCAACTTGGCATGCTCTCTGTTTCTAAACAAACGTTTCAACCGTGGTATTATAGGAGCATACCACATCACCTTCGCAGGAACCCTCTTCCTGGCGGGCTCGCCATCAACATCACCAGGGTCATCTCGTCTGATCTTATACCGCAATGCACCGCATACCGGGCATGCGTTCAGATCGTTGTATGCACCGCGGTAGAGGATGCAGTCATTAGGGCATGCACGTATCTTCTGCACCTCCAATCCTAGAGGGCATACGACCTTCTTTGCTGCGTATGTACTGTCGGGCAATTCGTTATCCTTCGGAAGCTTCTTCTTCAATATTTTCAGTAGCTTCTCAAATCCTTTGTCAGCCACAGCATTCTCTGCCTTCCACTGCAGCAATTCCAGTACGGTACCGAGCTTTGTGTTGCCATCTTCGCAATTGGGGTACAACCCTTTTTTGTGATCCTCTAACTGTAGGGGAACGCAGCAGAAAACAAAAATTTCCGACCTACGCACCAGCCCAGGACCACTATGAAGACTGCATACAAGGTTTGATCTGTTTCGTTACCGACTCGTAGCGCAGCGGAAGTAGAGTCGATGACGATCGTCGGTGCAGATCCCCGCAGCTAGGATTTACAACCTCCCAACCGCGAGGATGTATACCCTCATCCGCTCCTCGGACAGCCCTCCGGGAGACGGTCGAACAGTCCCCCGGACGGTGTCGCGGACAGCCCTTCGGGAGGACCTTCGAAACTTGAACGGTCACTCGGACAGCCCTTCGGGAGGACCCACAGAACTCGGACCGTCACTTGGACAGCCCTTCGGGAGGCACTCACGAACAGCCCCTCAGGGCACTAAGATCGAAACTACGACCTCTCTACAGAGTTGCACACATACGGTGTCATCTATCCGGCAGGGCTTCGCCGTCCAGAACTAGTTCCCACCGGAACCCAGACAGCCTTTCGGCTCTACGAAACTATTTCGTGGGAGGGAGAGAGAAGCCAGATCATGCATGGCACTTGTATGTGAGGAAGGAGTGAGTGTGGAGGGCTGCCCCTCCACCTCTATTTATAGGCCAAGGCAAGGGGTGGGGTGGTGGAGGAAATACCAAAATACCCATGCTACATGTCCCACATGAAGGGTAAAATGGTAATGCAAGTGGGGCCCCCAAGGGGGACACCACCATGGCAGCCCAACACCTTGTCCCCCCATGGGGGGGCCCCCCCAACAAGCCACCAACATGTCTCCATGAAACATGCATGCTCCCTAGACAAAAAGCCACCAAACATGCAACCCCCGATTCGTGGGATCTTGTCCCCTCGCGCTGAGACAAGATGTTTTCCGCGAAACTTTTTTCTGAAAAATTCCAGAAGGTCCCAGAACATTTCCGGTACCCTCTAAAATTATTCTGGGCATGATCCGAAACATTTTCGGTGCTGTGGTTTTTATCAGCGGAAAGCATTAACAGCGGTTACGGCAGTTTCGGAACATTTCCGGTTTTTCTCTCTGAAAATTCCCAGAAGTTCCCAGACCAATTCTGGCACCCTCTGATAATTTCCATGCGGTGCCGAAACCCTTTTTGACCTAATAATATATTCCGAAACATATTTTCGGTTTTACCGAAACTCTTTCGGTGTTCTCTCTCCGGAACTCTTCCGTTGTCTCCGAAACTTTCGGTGATTTTCTCTCAGACTCCCTGTCTAGTATTCAGCAGATAGATGACCCTTAAGCGTGTGACCCTATAGGTTCGGTGAAGTATAGACATGACCGGAACACCTTCCGATCAATGATCAGCATCGGAGCCGTGGACACCCATATTGACCCCCTATACCCACACGAATGAATATTCGAGTGAACCTCCAGTTGCCGTGAGCTATTCCTTTTGCTTCGCGATATGTCACAAACACCCGAGGTGAGATTTATTGCATCCCCGTGGGCAAACACTTTGTCCACTATGCAAGTTACCTCGTTACCGGTTTTGTTCTCTTTTCTCGTTTTCGTGTTCCGGCATCCCAGTGATCAAATCACCCTGTGTCTGGCCAGACGATGATGGATACCGTTACACCGAGAGGGCCCGAGTATATCTCTCCATCGTCGGAGGAGCAAATCCCAATCTTGAGCTATCTCGTTACTTGCCATACTTTCCCATGAACCCGTAAGCCGCCGTAATAGCCATCCAGTTACGGATGACGTTTAACCAACCCCAAAGTTCATGAATCAAGCATGAAGGAACTCGATACTCTCATGGTCTAAGGAATTATGCAAACATTAACTTCCTGTGTTATTAACCATAAACTTGTGACGAATGTATCTCATAGCATAACATCAATCGGGTCGATTCAACACAAATGTTCTGCTAACATTGTGCCCTCAAAGTTGCTGGCATAGACATGCCCATGATCAGGAAAACAGAACCATCATGCAACACTTGAGCTAGTCTTAGAGGCCAGACCAGGAATACATTTTATCGTTTATTATTCCACACGTGCATATGAGTCTTCCTCCGAGCCTCGTTTTATTTGTAGACTCGAGAACCATAGCAGTTATAGCATGGAACATAAACCTAATTATGAACAGTGAGATAAATAATAGAATTTATTATTGCCTCTAGGGCATATCTCCTACAGCTACCACCCACATTTTTGTCCATGCACATGTGTTGTTCTTGGACAAAACTGTGCATACCAGCTCTTCTACATTACATTCGTACTGTTCGAAAATAATAGGCCATTTCGAGAGGCGCAAAATGGCTCGTGGGCGCGAGCAAGTTACCCTGGAAGCCGGATTCACGATATCCCTCGTTGTTGAAATCCATTTGAGGTGTATCCGTAGGACGACCGTACCCTGGCCATACGAACTCCGTTTGGGCTCCATGACCTGCCAAAACGACCGCAGCGAAAATTCGTATCCTTCTGTCACACACTTCGTCTGTTTCGGAATAATTTCGGAGGCCGAAAACGGCTTGCAGAATTGAGTTTCGGATGATTTAGTGGTTGGCGTGCACTCTTCCAGCGTCTACCACCCTACCTTGAGCTCACCCACGGACAGATACTGCGACAATGATGTGCAGAACAATGTTACATGACTCTATTTCTGCACCAGCAAGCCCTACATGCTAGTCTGGAAGGAAGGAGAAGCCTCTTCGGTGCACCGAACACCCAAAAACTTGCCGTTTTGCATGGTTTATCACCCATACCGCTACCACCCACATTTTTGTCCATGCACATGTGTTGTTCTTGGACAAAACTGTGCATACCAGCTCTTCTACATTACATTCGTACTGTTCGAAAATAATAGGCCATTTCGAGAGGCGCAAAATGGCTCGTGGGCGCGAGCAAGTTACCCTGGAAGCCGGATTCACGATATCCCTCGTTGCTGAAATCCATTTGAGGTGTATCCGTAGAACGACCGTACCTTGGCCATACGAACTCCGTTTGGGCTCCATGACCTGCCAAAACGACTGCATCGAAAATTCGTATCCTTCTGTCACAAACTTCGTCTGTTTCGGTATAATTTCGGAGGCCGAAAACGGCTTGCAGAATTGAGTTTCGGATGATTTAGTGGTTGGCGTGCACTCTTCTAGCGTCTACCACCCTACCGTGAGCTCACCCACGGACAGATACTGCGACAATGACGTGCAGAACAATGTTACATGACTCTATTTCTGCACCAGCAAGCCCTACATGCTAGTCTGGATGGAAGGAGAAGCCTCTTCGGTGCACCGAACACCCAAAAACTTGATGTTTTGCATGGTTTATCACCCATACCGCTACCACCCACATTTTTGTCCATGCACATGTGTTGTTCTTGGACAAAACTGTGCATACCAGCTCTTCTACATTACATTCGTACTGTTCGAAAATAATAGGCCATTTCGAGAGGCGCAAAATGGCTCGTGGGCGCGAGCAAGTTACCCTGGAAGCCGGATTCACGATATCCCTCGTTGCTGAAATCCATTTGAGGTGTATCCGTAGAACGACCGTACCCTGGCCATACGAACTCCGTTTGGGCTCCATGACCTGCCAAAACGACCGCATCGAAAATTCATATCCTTCTGTCACAAACTTCCTCTATTTCGGTATAATTTCGGAGGCCGAAAACGGCTTGCAGAATTGAGTTTCGGATGATTTAGTGGTTGGCGTGCACTCTTCTAGCGTCTACCACCCTACCGTGAGCACACCCACGGACAGATACTGCGACAATGACGTGCAGAACAATGTTACATGACTCTATTTCTACACCAGCAAGCCCTACATGCTAGTCTGGATGGAAGGAGAAGCCTCTTCGGTGCACCGAACACCCAAAAACTTGCCGTTTTGCATGGTTTATCACCCATACCGCTACCACCCACATTTTTGTCCATGCACATGTGTTGTTCTTGGACAAAACTGTGCATACCAGCTCTTCTACATTACATTCGTACTGTTCGAAAATAATAGGCCATTTCGAGAGGCGCAAAATGGCTCGTGGGCGCGAGCAAGTTACCCTGGAAGCCGGATTCACGATATCCCTCGTTGCTGAAATCCATTTGAGGTGTATCCGTAGAACGACCGTACCCTGGCCATACGAACTCCGTTTGGGCTCCATGACCTGCCAAAACGACCGCATCGAAAATTCGTATCCTTCTGTCACAAACTTCCTCTGTTTCGGTATAATTTCGGAGGCCGAAAACGGCTTGCAGAATTGAGTTTCGGATGATTTAGTGGTTGGCGTGCACTCTTCTAGCGTCTACCACCCTACCGTGAGCACACCCACGGACAGATACTGCGACAATGACGTGCAGAACAATGTTACAGGACTCTATTTCTGCACCAGCAAGCCCTACATGCTAGTCTGGATGGAAGGAGAAGCCTCTTCGGTGCACCGAACACCCAAAAACTTGCCGTTTTGCATGGTTTATCACCCATACCGCTACCACCCACATTTTTGTCCATGCACATGTGTTGTTCCTGGACAAAACTGTGCATACCAGCTCTTCTACATTACATTCATACTGTTCGAAAATAATAGGCCATTTCGAGCGGCGCAAAATGGCTCGTGGGCGCGAGCAAGTTACCCTGGAAGCCGGATTCACGATATCCCTCGTTGCTGAAATCCATTTGAGGTGTATCCGTAGAACGACCGTACCCTGGCCATACGAACTCCGTTTGGGCTCCATGACCTGCCAAAACGACCGCAGCGAAAATTCGTATCCTTCTGTCACAAACTTCGTCTGTTTTTGAATAATTTCGGAGGCCGAAAACGGCTTGAAGAATTGAGTTTCGGATGATTTAGTGGTTGGCGTGCACTCTTCTAGCGTCTACCACCCTACCGTGAGCTCACCCACGGACAGATACTGCGACAATGACGTGCAGAACAATGTTACATGACTCTATTTCTGCACCAGCAAGCCCTACATGCTAGTCTGGATGGAAGGAGAAGCCTCTTCGGTGCACCGAACACCCAAAAACTTGCCGTTTTGCATGGTTTATCACCCATACCGCTACCACCCACATTTTTGTCCATGCACATGTGTTGTTCTTGGACAAAACTGTGCATACCAGCTCTTCTACATTACATTCGTATTGTTCGAAAATAATAGGCCATTTCGAGAGGCACAAAATGGCTCGTGGGCGCGAGCAAGTTACCCTAGAAGCCGGATTCACGATATCCCTCGTTGCTGAAATCTATTTGAGGTGTATCCGTAGAACGACCGTACCCTGGCCATACGAACTCCGTTTGGGCTCCATGACCTGCCAAAACGACCGCAGCGAAAATTCGTATCCTTCTGTCACAAACTTCGTCTGTTTCGGAATAATTTCGGAGGCCGAAAACGGCTTGCAAAATTGAGTTTCGGATGATTTAGTGGTTGGCGTGCACTCTTCTAGCGTCTACCACCCTACCCTGAGCACACCCACGGACAGATACTGCGACAATGACGTGCAGAACAATGTTACATGACTCTATTTCTGCACCAGCAAGCCCTACATGCTAGTCTGGATGGAAGGAGAAGCCTCTTCGGTGCACCGAACACCCAAAAACTTGCCGTTTTGCATGGTTTATCACCCATACCGCTACCACCCACATTTTTGTCCATGCACATGTGTTGTTCTTGGACAAAAATGTGCATACCAGCTCTTCTACATTACATTCGTACTGTTCGGAAATAATAGGCCATTTCGAGTGGCGCAAAATGGCTCGTGGGCGCGAGCAAGTTACCCTGGAAGCCGGATTCACGATATCCCTCGTTGCTGAAATCCATTTGAGGTGTATCCGTAGAACGACCGTACCCTGGCCATACGAACTCCGTTTGGGCTCCATGACCTGCCAAAACGAC
Organism: Secale cereale; assembly: GCA_902687465.1. NCBI lineage: Eukaryota > Viridiplantae > Streptophyta > Magnoliopsida > Poales > Poaceae > Secale > Secale cereale. The sequence continues at coordinate 44,716,486 of LR738709.1, read as the reverse complement.
CGCAGCGAAAATTCCTATCCTTCTGTCACACACTTCGTCTGTTTCGGAATAATTTCGGAGGCCGAAAACGGCTTGCAGAATTGAGTTTCGGATGATTTAGTGGTTGGCGTGCACTCTTCTAGCGTCTACCACCCTACCGTGAGCTCACCCACGGACAGATACTGCGACAAGGACGTGCAGAACAATGTTACATGACTCTATTTCTGCACCAGCAAGCCCTACATGCTAGTCTGGATGGAAGGAGAAGCCTCTTCGGTGCACCGAACACCCAAAAACTTGCCGTTTTGCATGGTTTATCACCCATACCGCTACCACCCACATTTTTGTCCATGCACATGTGTTGTTCTTGGACAAAAATGTGCATACCAGCTCTTCTACATTACATTCGTACTGTTCGGAAATAATAGGCCATTTCGAGTGGCGCAAAATGGCTCGTGGGCACGAGCAAGTTACCCTGGAAGCCGGATTCACGATATCCCTCGTTGCTGAAATCCATTTGAGGTGTATCCGTAGAACGACCGTACCCTGGCCATACGAACTCCGTTTGGGCTCCATGACCTGCCAAAACGACCGCAGCGAAAATTCCTATCCTTCTGTCACACACTTCGTCTGTTTCGGAATAATTTCGGAGGCCGAAAACGGCTTGCAGAATTGAGTTTCGGATGATTTAGTGGTTGGCGTGCACTCTTCTAGCGTCTACCACCCTACCGTGAGCTCACCCACGGACAGATACTGCGACAATGACGTGCAGAACAATGTTACATGACTCTATTTCTGCACCAGCAAGCCCTACATGCTAGTCTGGATGGAAGGAGAAGCCTCTTCGGTGCACCGAACACCCAAAAACTTGCCGTTTTGCATTGTTTATCACCCATACCGCTACCACCCACATTTTTGTCCATGCACATGTGTTGTTCTTGGACAAAAATGTGCATACCAGCTCTTCTACATTACATTCGTACTGTTCGGAAATAATAGGCCATTTCGAGTGGCGCAAAATGGCTCGTGGGCGCGAGCAAGTTACCCTGGAAGCCGGATTCACGATATCCCTCGTTGCTGAAATCCATTTGAGGTGTATCCGTTGAACGACCGTACCCTGGCCATACGAACTCCGTTTGGGCTCCATGACCTGCCAAAACGACCGCAGCGAAAATTCGTATCCTTCTGTCACAAACTTCGTCTATTTTGGAATAATTTCGGAGGCCGAAAACGGCTTGCAGAATTGAGTTTCGGATGATTTAGTGGTTGGCGTGCACTCTTCTAGCGTCTACCATCCTACCGTGAGCTCACCCACGGACAGATACTGCGACAATGACGTGCAGAACAATGTTACATGACTCTATTTCTGCACCAGCAAGCCCTACATGCTAGTCTATATGGAAGGAGAAGCCTCTTCGGTGCACCGAACACCCAAAAACTTGCCGTTTTGCATGGTTTATCACCCATACCGCTACCACCCACATTTTTGTCCATGCACATGTGTTGTTCTTGGACAAAACTGTGCATACCAGCTCTTTTACATTACATTCGTACTGTTCGAAAATAATAGGCCATTTCGAGTGGCGCAAAATGGCTCGTGGGCGCGAGCAAGTTACCCTGGAAGCCGGATTCACGATATCCCTTGTTGCTGAAATCCATTTGAGGTGTATCCGTAGAACGACCGTACCCTGGCCATACGAACTCCGTTTGGGCTCCATGACCTGCCAAAACGACCGCAGCGAAAATTCCTATCCTTCTGTCACAAACTTCGTCTGTTTCGGAATAATTTCGGAGGCCGAAAACGGCTTGCAGAATTGAGTTTCGGATGATTTAGTGGTTGGCGTGCACTCTTCTAGCGTCTACCACCCTACCGTGAGCTCACCCACGGACAGATACTGCGACAATGACGTGCAGAACAATGTTACATGACTCTATTTCTGCACCAGCAAGCCCTACATGCTAGTCTGGATGGAAGGAGAAGCCTCTTCGGTGCACCGAACACCCAAAAACTTGCCGTTTTGCATGGTTTATCACCCATACCGCTACCACCCACATTTTTGTCCATGCACATGTGTTGTTCTTGGAAAAAACTGTGCATACCAGCTCTTCTACATTACATTCGTACTGTTCGAAAATAATTGGCCATTTCGAGTGGCGCAAAATGGCTCGTGGGCGCGAGCAAGTTACCCTGGAAGCCGGATTCACTATATCCCTCGTTGCTGAAATCCATTTGAGGTGTATCCGTAGAACGACCGTACCCTGGCCATACGAACTCCGTTTGGGCTCCATGACCTGCCAAAACGACCGCAGCGAAAATTCGTATCCTTCTGTCACAAACTTTGTTTGTTTCGTAATAATTTCGGAGGCCGAAAACGGCTTGCAGAATTGAGTTTCGGATGATTTAGTGGTTGGCGTGCACTCTTCTAGCGTCTACCACCCTACCGTGAGCTCACCCACGGACAGATACTGCGACAATGACGTGCAGAACAATGTTACATGACTCTATTTCTGCACCAGCGAGCCCTACATGCTAGTCTGGATGGAAGGAGAAGCCTCTTCGGTGCACCGAACACCCAAAAACTTGCCGTTTTGCATGGTTTATCACCCATACCGCTACCACCCACATTTTTGTCCATGCACATGTGTTGTTCTCGGACAAAACTGTGCATAGCAGCTCTTCTACATTACATTCGTACTGTTTGAAAATAATAGGCCATTTCGAGTGGCGCAAAATGGCTCGTGGGCGCGAGCAAGTTACCCTGGAAGCCGGATTCACTATATCCCTCGTTGCTGAAATCCATTTGAGGTGTATCCGTAGAACGACCGTACCCTGGCCATACGAACTCCGTTTGGTCTCCATGACCTGCCAAAACGACCGCAGCGAAAATTCATATCCTTCTGTCACACACTTTGTCTGTTTTGGAATAATTTCGGAGGCCGAAAACGGCTTGCAGAATTGAGTTTCGGATGATTTAGTGGTTGGCGTGCATTCTTCTAGCGTCTACCACACTACCGTGATCTCACCCACGGACAGATACTGCGACAATGACTTGCAGAACAATGTTACATGACTCTATTTCTGCACCAGCAAGCCCTACATGCTAGTCTGGATGGAAGGAGAAGCCTCTTCGGTGCACCGAACACCCAAAAACTTGCCGTTTTGCATGGTTTATCACCCATAGCGCTACCACCCACATTTTTGTCCATGCACATGTGTTGTTCTTGGAAAAAACTGTGCATACCAGCTCTTCTACATTACATTCGTACTGTTCGAAAATAATAGGCCATTTCGAGTGGCGCAAAATGGCTCGTGGGCGCGAGCAAGTTACCCTGGAAGCCGGATTCACTATATCCCTCGTTGCTGAAATCCATTTGATGTGTTTCCGTAGAACGACCGTACCCTGGCCATACGAACTTCGTTTGGGCTCCATGACCTGCCAAAACGACCGCAACGAAAATTCGTATCCTTCTGTCACAAACTTTGTCTGTTTCGGAATAATTTCGGAGGCCGAAAACGGCTTGCAGAATTGAGTTTCGGATGATTTAGAGGTTGGCGTGCACTCTTCCACTAGTAGATAAAGGGGATTTAGCCCCGGTTCATTTGGCCTTTTAGCCCCGGTTCTGGAACCGGGGCAACAGGGTCGGTACTAATGCTCTGACCCTTTAGTCCCGGTTCAATCCAGAACCGGGGCAAAAGGGTGTCCACGTGGCCTGTGCACCGAGTCCAGGCAGGAGGGGCTTTAGTCCCGGTTGGTGGTACCAACCGGGACCAAAAGGCATGCACGTGTCAGCATTTCTGTAGCTGTGGTTTTTGTTTTTTTTTTTTGAAAGGGGAGGGGGGGTTTTAGGTTTTGGGGGTTAATTTAGGTGTTTGATATATTGTGTTAGCTAGCTAATTAATAGAGAGAAGTGTTCTCTCTTATGTCCGTGCTTTTGGTCGACGCTACATACTACACATACGTATATATATGGACTAGAGTCACGCTAGCTAGCTAGCTAGCTGCTAGCTATACTAAGCAAACGAAGGAACAGAAGATCTCGTATATATAATCAACATATATATATATGCATACAGAGAGAAGTAATAATATCGACCACCTCTCCTTCTCCGAGAGATTGGTCGAACAACAAGTTCTCGTATATCTACCGATCCGACACTACCGGGCACATATATACAATAATTATCTCTTACAAAAATAATCTCCTAACACATGGATGCAGGGTCCACATAGTATTCTCCGTCTTCAGCGATCACGTGTTCAAGGAAGAATGCCGCCAATTCCTCTTGAATTGCTCGCAGACGATCTGGTGTTAGGAGTTCATCCCGCATCCGAAACATCTAATTTGAAGTAGGGGGTCAATACATGAAATGATGCTATAAATTTGTGAATATTATTGATTGCTTACGCACTTTAAATTGTTCATCAGTGTAGCCCCGCTCACAGGTCGTGTGGCGGATGGACTCGCAAATGTAGTATCCACAATAATCATTCCCGGGTTCCTGCCACAACCACTTTACAAGAAATAGAGCTCAATCAAACTGATAAGCAAGAATGCCAAATTGGTATTGATGAAACTAGCTAGCTAGCGCTTGAATCAAGATATAGGAGATGCGCGCGCGGAACATGCTACTATATAGTACTTACTTTCGGGTATCTAAATTGTAGCTTCTTCGGCAGTCCCGGAGCTTTTTTGATGAATGTTTTCCAAGCCCTGCCAGACAAAGGAAACAATTAGTTGATATCAGAAATGAAGTTGCTGATATATATGCATGGTGGATAATATTGATCGATTTAACTTACCTGGCTAGCATTTGAGTCATGTCCGCATACTCCTCGGGATCTTTACGTTTAGAGTCGAAGACAGTTACTATTCCCTTCTCAAGCTTAATCTCTAAGAGAATATAGTGGAAGCTGCGCACGAATGCATGAGATCATTAATTACATCACTATAAACTTGACTAGCTATAGTGTCAAAGGATTCAACATAACCAATACTTCATCATTAGGCGAAAGTAACAGTAGCATGATGGTACGAAGCTCTCCAAAGTTGTTTTGGAACGAAGTCCCAGATAAGATAATCCGTAACAAAAGACGGATTATCCTATCAGGAACTCCGTTCCAGAACATCTTTGCATAACTTCGTACCAACATGCCCCGGTTACTTCTGGCAAATGATGAAGTCATGGAATTTTTCAATACTTTGACACTAGCTAGGCAACCTCTCTCGACCCCTCGACCCCCGACTGCTCGGCGATCCACAAACCCTAGACCCCCTCATGTCACATTTTGTCTAGCTATAGTGTCAAAGGATTCAACAAAACCAATACTTCATCATTAGGCGAAAGTAACAGTAGCATGATGGTACGAAGCTCTCCAAAGTTATTTTGGAACGGAGTCCCCGATAGGATAATTCGTAACAAAAGACGGATTATTCTATCAGGAACTCCGTTTCAAAATATCTTTGCATAACTTTGTACCAAAATGCCCCGGTTACTTCTGGCTAATGATGAAGTCATGGAATTCTTCAATACTTTGACCCCCGACTGCTCGGTGATCCACAACCCTAGACCCCCGACTGCTAGGCAACCTCTCGACCCCTCGCCCTTCGGCCTCTCGATCGGTCCCTCGACGACCCTCGACCCCTCGACCTTCGGCCTCGGTCCCTCGACGACCCTCGACCCCGCCCCCCCCTAATGTCGAAGTTATCGGGGAGAGGGTGTATACATATCCGATAAAAAAAAAGGAAGAAGAAAAAAAAAGGAACCGCTAGAGGAGAAGATCGAAGAAAAAAAAAGAAAAAAAAAGGAGAAGAAGAACGGAATAGAGGAGAAGAAGAGAAAATTTCTCTTCTTCTCCTCTATTCCTTTCTTCTTCTCCTCTTTTTTTCTTTTTTTTCTTCTTCTTATTTATTTCTCCTGTTCTTCCTCTCCTCTTCTTCTTTCTTTCCTCTTTCTTATTTTCTTCTTTCCTATCCTTCTTTTTCTAAATTTGTAACTTTTGCATATATATATATATAACTTTCTATATATATTTAGCATATATAAACAAAAAACTATATAGCTAGCCACATACACATATATATACATCACATATACACACATCACATATATACAGCAACTTCCTAAGAAAAAATATATTTATATACACATAAATATATATTTAACATATATATTTAGCAAATTCCTAAGAAAAAAAAAGATATACACATACATATAAATACAGCAACTATATATACAGCAACTATATATACTGCAATTTATATAAACATAAAAAAAATATACACATATATACATATATATACACAACAACTATATATATATATATATACAGCAATATTAAACATATAAAAAAAAAGGGAGCCGGCCCTCACATCGGCAGGGCTGGGCGGCGCGACGGCGGCGGGGCGGGGCGGCGACGAGGCGGCGTCGGGGCGGGGCGGCGCGACGGCGGCGGGGCGGGGCGCGCGGCGGCGCGGGGCGACGGGCCGGCCGGGGCGCGGCGACGGCGCGGGGCGCGGCGACGGCGCGGGGCGGAGCGACGAGGCGGCGTCGGGGGCGACGGCGACGGGGCGACGGGGGCGACGGGGGCGACGGCGACGGCGACGGGGACGGAGCAGATCGAGGGCGGCGTCGGGGCGGGGAAGAAGGAGAAACTGAACGAAATTTTCGCAAGTGTAGCTTATATAGGAGGAGTATTAGTCCCGGCTCTTGGCACAAACCGGGACTAATAGCCCCCTTTAGTCCCGGTTGCTGCCACCAACCGGGACTAAAGGTCCCTTTTCAGCAGCCCAAAGGGCGGGAAGGTGGGGCCTTTAGTCCCGGTTGGTGGCAGCAACCAGGACTAATGCCACCCTTTAGTCCCGGTTGGTGGCAGCAACCGGGACTAAAGGCCTTGCCGCGGTGCGGTGGGAAGTTTAGTCCCACCTCGCTAGTTGAGGGAGAGCAGCACCAGTTTATAAGCCCCGCTGCCTCTCTCCTCTCGAACTCCTCTAAACTGCAGGCCTAAGGGCCTAAACTGACACTGCTTTGCCTGTGGACTTGCTGGGCTTTCTACGGGCCTGAATCCTGGCCCATGGTTGGGTTTCTAGTCGTATTCAGGCCGTGTGGGCCCAGCAGGTGGCATATTTTTTCTTTTTTTCTTTGTTGCTTTATTTTTTAGTTTTGTTTCTACTTTCAACAAAATACTTACTGTTGCTATTTTTATTTATTTGTTTTCTTTGTTTCTTTATTTATTTGATTTTGTTTCTACTTACAAAAAAATATTTATTGTTGCTATTTTTTTTTTAAGTTTTTTTGTTTTGTTTTCTGCATTATTTATTTTCTTTTGTAAAACCAATTACAAACTTTCTGTTAGTGCAAGTAGTATTCAAATTTGAATAGTTTAAATTTGAAATTATTTATTTTACTTCCTTTATTTATTTTCTTTGTTGCTTTATTTATTTTATTTTGTTTATACTTAATTACAACAAAATACTTATTGTTGCTATTTATTTCTAAGTTGTTTTTTGCTGTATTTAGAGTTGCTTTATTTATTTTATTTTCTTTGTTTATTTCTAAGTTGTTTTTTGCTGTATTTATAGTTGCTTTATTTATTTTACTTTCTTTATTTATTTTCTTTGTTGCTTTATTTATTTTATTTTGTTTATACTTACAACAAAATACTTATTGTTGCTATTTATTTTTCAAGTTTGTTTTGTTTTGTTTTGTTTTGTTAGTGCAAGTAGTATTGAAATTTGAATAGTACAAACGGACAATGGTATCATACTCGTTTGTTACAAAGTTGGCATGGTATCATCATAATAGTTGCGGAAATAACTCTTCACTTTTTCTTCGCTTGTGTCATTTGCTTATTGCGCCGTAACCATGGATAATCTTCATCGTTTATCAGGATGCTTGGGTCAGCCTTGACTTTGAAGGGAGGAATTTCATGAAACTTTTCATAATCTTCAGACATGTCTGTCTTGCCCTCCACTCCCAGGATGTCCCTTTTTCCTGAAAGAACTATGTGGCGCTTTGGCTCATCGTATGATGTATTCGCTTCCTTATCTTTTCTTTTTCTCGGTATGGTAGACATGTCCTTCACATAGATAACCTGTGCCACATCATTGGCTAGGACGAACGGTTCGTCATTGTATCCAAGATTTTTCAGATCCACTGTTGTCATTCCGTACTGTGGGTCTACCTGTACCCCGCCTCCTGACAGATTGACCCATTTACACTTAAACAAAGGGACCTTAAAATCATGTCCGTAGTCAAGTTCCCATATGTCCACTATGTAACCATAATATGTGTCCTTTCCCCTATCGGTTGTTGCATCAAAGCGGACACCGCTGTTTTGGTTGGTGCTCTTTTGATCTTGGACAATCGTGTAAAATGTATTTCCATTTATCTCGTATCCTTTGTAAATCAATACAGTCGAAGATGGTCCCCTGGACAACAAGTACAACTCATCACAAACAGTGTTGTCACCTCTGAGACGTGTTTCCAACCAACTGCTGAAAGTCCTGATGTGTTCACGCGTAATCCAGTCGTCGCACTGCTCCGGGTGTTTGGAGCGCAGACTGTTCTTGTGTTCATCGACATACGGGGTCACCAATGTAGAGTTCTGTAGAACTGTGTAGTGTGCTTGAGACCAAGAATAACCGTCCCTGCATATTATTGAGTCCCTTCCAAGCGTGCCTTTTCCAGTCAGTCTGCCCTCGTACCGCGATTTAGGGAGACCTATCTTATTAAGGCCAGGAATGAAGTCAACACAAAACCCGATGACATCCTCTGTTTGATGGCCCATGGAGATGCTTCCTTCTGGTCTGGCGCGGTTACGGACATATTTCTTTAGGACTCCCATGAACCTCTCAAAGGGGAACATATTGTGTAGAAATACGGGCCCCAGAATGACAATCTCGTCGACTAGATGAACTAGGACGTGTGTCATGATATTGAAGAAGGATGGTGGGAACACAAGCTCGAAACTGACAAGACATTGCGTCACATCACTCCTTAGCCTTGGTACGATTTCTGGATCGATCACCTTCTGAGAGATTGCATTGAGGAATGCACATAGTTTCACAATGGCTAATCGGACATTTTCCGGTAGAAGCCCCCTCAATGCAACCGGAAGCAGTTGCGTCATAATCACATGGCAGTCATGAGACTTTAGGTTCGGGAACTTTTTCTCTGCCATATTTATTATTCCCTTTATATTCGACGAGAAGCCAGTCGGGACCTTCATACTGAGAAGGCATTCAAAGAAGATTTCTTTCTCTTCTTTCGTAAGAGCATAGCTGGCAGGACCTTCATACTGCTTCGGAGGGATGCCGTCTTTTTCGTGCAAACGTTGCAGGTCCTCCCGTGCCTCAGCTGTATCTTTTGTCTTTCCATACACGCCCAAGAAGCCTAGCAGGTTCACGCAAAGGTTCTTCGTCACGTGCATCACGTCGATTGAAGAGCGGACCTCTAGGTCTTTCCAGTAGGGTAGGTCCCAAAATATAGATTTCTTCTTCCACATGGGTGCGTGTACCTCATCGTCATTCGGAACAGCTAGTGCGCCGGGGCCCTTTCCGAAGATTACGTGTAAATCATTGACCATAGCAAGTACATGATCACCGGTACGCATGGCGGGCTTCTTCCGGTGATCTGCCTCGCCTTTGAAATGCTTGCCTTTCTTTCGACATTGATGGTTGGTCGGAAGAAATCGACGATGGCCCAGGTACACATTCTTCCTGCACTTGTCCAGGTATATACTTTCAGTGTCATCTAAACAGTGCGTGCATGCGTGGTATCCTTTGTTTGTCTGTCCTGAAAGGTTACTGAGAGCGGGCCAATCGTTGATGGTCACGAACAGCAACGCCTTTAGGTCAAATTCCTCCTGTTTGTGCTCATCCCACGCACGTACACCGTTTCCATTCCACAGCTGTAAAAGTTCTTCAACTAATGGCCTTAGGTACACATCAATGTCGTTGCCGGGTTGCTTAGGGTCTTGGATGAGAACTGGCATCATAATGAACTTCCGCTTCATGCACATCCAAGGAGGAAGGTTATACATACATAGAGTCACGGGCCAGGTGCTGTGATTGCTGCTCTGCTCCCCGAAAGGATTAATGCCATCCGCGCTTAGAGCAAACCATACGTTCCTTGCGTCCTTTGCAAACTCCTCCCAGTACTTTCTCTCGATTTTTCTCCATTGCGACCCGTCAGCGGGTGCTCTCAACTTCCCGTCTTTCTTACGGTCCTCACTGTGCCATCGCATCAACTTGGCATGCTCTCTGTTTCTAAACAAACGTTTCAACCGTGGTATTATAGGAGCATACCACATCACCTTCGCAGGAACCCTCTTCCTGGCGGGCTCGCCATCAACATCACCAGGGTCATCTCGTCTGATCTTATACCGCAACGCACCACATACCGGGCATGCGTTCAGATCGTTGTATGCCCCGCGGTAGAGGATGCAGTCATTAGGGCATGCATGTATCTTCTGCACCTCCAATCCTAGAGGGCATACGACCTTCTTTGCTGCGTATGTACTGTCGGGCAATTCGTTATCCTTCGGAAGCTTCTTCTTCAATATTTTCAGTAGCTTCTCAAATCCTTTGTCAGCCACAGCATTCTCTGCCTTCCACTGCAGCAATTCCAGTACGGTACCGAGCTTTGTGTTGCCATCTTCGCAATTGGGGTACAACCCTTTTTTGTGATCCTCTAACATGCGATCGAACTTCAGCTTCTCCTTTTGACTTTCGCATTGTGTCCTTGCATCGACAATGACCCGGCGAAGATCATCATTTGGTTCCTCTTGATCTTCAGCAGCTTCACCCGTTGCAGCATCATTGGGCACATCGTCTGGTTCCTCTTGATCTTCACCAGCTCCCCCCATTGCAGCATCACCATATTCAGGGGGCACATAGTTGTCATCGTACTCTTCTTCTACGCCGTCTTCCATCATAACCCCTATTTCACCGTGCCTCGTCCAAACATTATAGTGTGGCATGAAACCCTTGTAAAGCAGGTGGGAGTGAAGGATTTTTCGGTTAGAGTAAGACATCGTATTCACACATTGAGTGCATGGACAACACATAAAACCATTCTGCTTGTTTGCCTCTGCCACATTTAGAAACTCACGCACGCCCTTAATGTACTCGGAGGTGTGTCTGTCACCGTACATCCATTGGCGGTTCATCTGCGTGCATTTATATATAATTAAGTGTGTCAAAAACCATTACAGAACATCATAAATAGATAATTAAGTGACCAAATGGATAAAAGTTCATCATCACATTAAAACCAAAGTACATACATATATAGTTCTCATCTAACAACATATATAGCTCTCCATACACATCGAAACTATGTAAAACATTTCAACGCGAAAACAAATGCTATCATAATCGCAACCAAGGTAACAATTGATCCAACGGCATAATGATACCAAGCCTCGGTATTAATGGCATATTTTCTAATCTTTTTAATCTTCAACCGCATTGCATCCATCTTGATCTTGTGATCATCGACGACATCCGCAACATGCAACTCCAATATCATCTTCTCGTCCACAATTTTTTTTGTTTTTTCCTTCAAGAATTTGTTTTCTTCTTCAACTAAATTTAACCTCTCGACAATAGGTTCCATCTTGATCTTGTGATCATCGATAACTTCCGCAACATGCAACTCCAATTCCATCTTCTCCTCCTCCATTTTTTCCAATTTTTTCTTTAACGAAATGTTTTCCTCTTCAACTAAATTTAACCTCTCCACAAGAGGGTCGGTTGGAATTTCCGGTTCAACTACCTCCTAGACATAATAAAACATCTATGCATGTCAGGTTGGTCGGCATAACTATCATAAGCACTAAAACAAATAGTTATAAATTAAAGATAATATACCACATCCGAATCGTAGACCGGACGAGGGCCCACGTGGGCGGATATCAAAACCATCGCACTATATAATAACAAGCAATAATAAACATAAGAAAATTAGACAAATATCTATCTAAAGCAATAATAAAAGTAAGAAAAGCATGGACATAACAAGAGGCTCACCACGGTGGTGCCGGTGACGAGATCGGCGGGGGCGATCGACGGCGGCGAAGACGGGGACGGGACGTGACGGACCGCTAAACCTAGACAAATCTCGGAGAAAATAGAGCTTCGAGAGGAGAAAAGCTTAACTAGTGTGGCTCGGGCATTCCACCGAACACGTTGTGTGCATAGGAGGTGAGCTAGAGCACCACTAACCCCTCTCCCCCTCGGCCAGAAAAAAAAAACAGAGCAGTGAGCTCTGCTCTTGAGTGAGGGGGTTTATATAGGCAACTCACTGGTCCCGGTTGGTTCTACAAACCGGGGCTAAAGGGGTGCCTTTGGTCCCGGTTCATAAAACAAACCGAGACCAATAGTGGTGGGCCAGGAGCAAGAGCCATTGGTCCCGGTTTTTAGCTCCAACCGGGACCAATAGGTCCAGACGAACCGGGACCAATGGCCCACGTGGCCCGGCCGGCCCCCTGGGCTAACGAACCGGGTCCAGTACCCCCATTGGTCCCGGTTCTAGATTGAACCGGGGCTAATGGGCTGGACCAATGCCTTGTTTTCTACTAGTGTATGTGGCGCTTTGGCTCATCGTATGATGTATTCGCTTCCTTATCTTTTCTTTTTCTCGGTCTAGTAGACATGTCCTTCACATAGATAACCTGTGCCACATCATTGGCTAGGACGAACGGTTCGTCAGTGTATCCAAGATTTTTCAGATCCACTGTTGTCATTCCGTACTGTGGGTCTACCTGTACTCCGCCTCCTGACAGATTGACCCATTTGCACTTAAACAAAGGGACCTTAAAATCATGTCCGTAGTCAAGTTCCCATATGTCCACTATGTAACCATAATATGTGTCCTTTCCCCTCTCGGTTGTTGCATCAAAGCGGACACCGCTGTTTTGGTTGGTGCTCTTTTGATCTTGGACAATCGTGTAAAATGTATTCCCATTTATCTCGTATCCTTTGTAAATCAATACAGTCGAAGATGGTCCCCTGGACAACAAGTACAACTCATCACAAACAGTGTTGTCACCTCTGAGACGTGTTTCCAACCAACTGCTGAAAGTCCTGATGTGTTCACGTGTAATCCAGTCGTCGCACTGCTCCGGGTGTTTGGAGCGCAGACTGTTCTTGTGTTCATCGACATACGGGGTCACTAATGTAGAGTTCTGTAGAACTGTGTAGTGTGCTTGAGACCAAGAATAACCGTCCCTGCATATTATTGAGTCCCTTCCAAGCGTGCCTTTTCCAGTCAGTCTCCCCTCGTACCGCGATTTAGGGAGACCTATCTTATTAAGGCCAGGAATGAAGTCAACACAAAACCCGATGACATCCTCTGTTTGATGGCCCATGGATATGCTTCCTTCTGGCCTTGCGCGGTTACGGACATATTTCTTGAGGACTCTCATGAACCTCTCAAAGGGGAACATATTGTGTAGAAATACGGGCCCCAGAATGACAATCTCGTCGACTAGATGAACTAGGACATGTGTCATGATATTGAAGAAGGATGGTGGGAACACAAGCTCGAAACTGACAAGACATTGCGCCACATCACTCCTTAGCCTTGGTACGATTTCTGGATCGATCACCTTCTGAGAGATTGCATTGAGGAATGCACATAGTTTCACAATGGCTAATCGGACGTTTTCGGTAGAAGCCCCCTCAATGCAACCGGAAGCAGTTGCGTCATAATCACATGGCAGTCATGAGACTTTAGGTTCTGGAACTTTTTCTCTGCCATATTTATTATTCCCTTTATATTCGACGAGAAGCCAGTCGGGACCTTCATACTGAAAAGGCATTCAAAGAAGATTTCTTTCTCTTCTTTCGTAAGAGCATAGCTGGCAGGACCTTCATACTGCTTCGGAGGGATGCCGTCTTTTTCGTGCAAACGTTGCAGGTCCTCCCGTGCCTCAGCTGTATCTTTTGTCTTTCCATACACGCCCAAGAAGCCTAGCAGGTTCACGCAAAGGTTCTTCGTCACGTGCATCACGTCGATTGAAGAGCGGACCTCTAGGTCTTTCCAGTAGGGTAGGTCCCAAAATATAGATTTCTTCTTCCACATGGGTGCGTGTCCCTCATCGTCATTCGGAACAGCTAGTGCGCCGGGGCCCTTTCCGAAGATTACGTGTAAATCATTGACCATAGCAAGTACGTGATCACCGGTACGCATGGCGGGCTTCTTCCGGTGATCTGCCTCGCCTTTGAAATGCTTGCCTTTCTTTCGACATTGATGGTTGGTCGGAAGAAATCGACGATGGCCCAGGTACACATTCTTCCTGCACTTGTCCAGGTATATACTTTCAGTGTCATCTAAACAGTTTTTTCTTCTTCAACTAAATTTAACCTCTCGACAATAGGTTCCATCTTGATCTTGTGATCATCGATAACTTCCGCAACATGCAACTCCAATTCCATCTTCTCCTCCTCCATTTTTTCCAATTTTTTCTTTAACGAAATGTTTTCCTCTTCAACTAAATTTAACCTCTCCACAAGAGGGTCGGTTGGAATTTCCAGTTCAACTACCTCCTAGACATAATAAAACATCTATGCATGTCAGGTTGGTCGGCATAACTATCATAAGCACTAAAACAAATAGTTATAAATTAAAGATAATATACCACATCCGAATCGTAGACCGGACGAGGGCCCACGTGGGCGGATATCAAAACCATCGCACTATATAATAACAAGCAATAATAAACGTAAGAAAATTAGACAAATATCTATCTAAAGCAATAATAAAAGTAAGAAAAGCATGGACATAACAAGAGGCTCACCACGGTGGTGCCGGTGACGAGATCGGCGGGGGCGAACGACGGCGGCGAAGACGGGGACGGGACGTGACGGACCGCTAAACCTAGACAAATCTCGAAGAAAATAGAGCTTCGAGAGGAGAAAAGCTTAACTAGTGTGGCTCGGGCATTCCACCGAACATGTTGTGTGCATAGGAGGTGAGCTAGAGCACCACTAACCCCTCTCCCCCTCGGCCAGAAAAAAAACAGAGCAGTGAGCTCTGCTCTTGAGTGAGGGGGTATATATAGGCAACTCACTGGTCCCGGTTGGTGCTACAAACCGGGGCTAAAGGGGTGCCTTTGGTCCCGGTTCATAAAACAAACCGGGACTAATAGTGGTGGGCCAGGAGCAAGAGCCATTGGTCCCGGTTTTTAGCTCCAACCGGGACCAATAGGTCCAGACGAACCGGGACCAATGGCCCACGTGGCCCGGCCGGCCCCCTAGGCTAACGAACCGGGTCCAGTACCCCTATTGGTCCCGGTTCTAGATTGAACCGGGGCTAATGGGCTGGACCAATGCCCTGTTTTCTACTAGTGCTCGTACTCGCCATCGTGATGCTCCACACCGGACTACGGCCTCCTGGTGTATTTACCGCGCCTCCACTCAAGCCTCACCTCCTGGCCTATACCTGGCCAAACCTCGGGCCGGGCCGGGCCTAGCCAAGCCCGAGGGAAAAAATGTGGGCCTGAGCCCGGTCTGGCCCAGCCATCGGGCCTGTTTTTTGGGCCCGAGCCTGGCCCGAATACGCAAAAGCCCGACGGGCCTCGGGTCAGGCCCCTTCAGAAAAAACACAAATTTGACGGGCCCGAGCCCGGCCAGGCCCGGCCAACAGGCTCAAAATCTAGGTGTGAGCCCGGCCCGGGAACAGCGTCGGGCCGGCCGGGCCGGGCTGCCCATGGCCAGGACTATCCTGGCCAGCCTCAGAGACATCTGTACGGGGGTCGACCGGTTCTGACCCCTTCGGAAAAAAAATCGGATATGATCCTTTTTCTACCGTCACCCGATCTGGCGGTAGGCTAAGGGTGTGTTTAGTTGAGGAACCAAGTGGAACGGAATGGAATGGTTTCATTCCACGGAACAGGTCTGTTCTATTCCTGCGTTTCGTACTAACAAAAAAGAAAAACAGGTTGGTTTCGTTCTTGTGTTTGGTACTAACAAAAAAGAAAAACAGGTTGGTTTCGTTCTTGTGTTTGGTACTAACAAAAAAGCAAAACAGGTTGGTTTCGTTCTTTTATTTGGTTGGAGAGATGGAATGAAAAATAGAACTCCAAAAAATCCGAAATTTTGGCAGCATTTCATTTATATTTCAAAGACAAACAGCATAACAATATATCGATACATGAATACATGCCAAGTTAACTACCATACACGAGTTCACAATACCAAATCATCCCGCAACATCCATACATGCCAAGTTCACTGCTAGCAGCTAGTTGCCGCCTTCACTGCTCGTTCACTGCTTGCAGCAGAACCAGACGTACCATCCTGCTACCTCTTGAGCTTGCGTTGTATTCCCTCGAAGAGGAAATGGATATGCAGCACAGTAGTGTAAGTATTTCCCCTCAGTTTTGAGAACCAAGGTATCAATCCAGTAGGAGACCACGCGCGAGTCCCTCGCACCTACACAAACAAATAAGAACTTCGCAGCCAACGCGATAAGGGGTTGTCAATCCCTTTACGGTCACTTACGAGAGTGAGATCTGATAGAGATGATAGTTTATATTTTTGGTATTTTTGGTTTAATAAAACAGCAAATAAAAGCGGTAAAAGTAAGTAGATGTAGATTGATATGTTGAGAATAGACCCGAGGGCCATAGTTTTCTCTAGTGGCTTCTCTCATGATAGCGATATTCTACGGCGGGTAAACAAATTACTATCGAGCAATTGATAGAAAAACGAATAATTATGAGACTATCTAGGCATGATCATTGTATATAGGCATTACGTCCGAGACAAGTAGACCAAAACGATACTGCATCTAATACTATTACTCCACACATCGACCGCTATCCAGCATGCATCTAGTGTATTGAGTTCATAAGAACAGAGTAACGCCTTAAGCAAGATGACATGATGTAGAGGGATAAACTCAAGCAATATAATATAAACCCCATCTTTTTATCCTCGATGGCAACAATACAATACGTGACTTGCTGCCCCTAGTGTCACTGGGAAAGGACACCGCAAGATTGAACGCAAAGTTAAGCACTTCTCCCATTGCAAGAACTATAGATCTAGTAGGCCAAACCAAACCAATAATTCGAAGAGACTTGCAAGGATATTATGAGCACACATAAAAAGTTCAGAGAAGAACCAAATATCTTTCATAGATAACCTTGATCATAAACTCAAAATTCATCGGATCTCGACAAACACACCGCAAAAAAAGATTGCATCGAATAGATCTCCTCGAAGACCGAGGAGAACTTTGTATTGAGATCCAGAGAGAGAGAAGAAGCCATCTAGATACTAGCTATGGACCCGAAGGTCTGTGGTAAACTACTCACAACTCATGGTGAGGGCGATGATGATGATGATGATGAAAGCCTCCGTGATGGATCCCTCTCCGGTGGAGCTCCGGAACAGGCTCCAAGATGGGATCTCCACGGGAACAGAAGCTACGGCGGTGGAATTAGGGTTTTCTCTCTGTCCTCGGAGTTTCTGGGGTACGTGGACTTATATAGGAAGAAGGAGGGCACCGGGGGACGCTCGAGTGGGCCTCGAGGCAGGGGGCGCGCCCCCCACCCTCGAGGGCCACTCGAGGCTCCCCTGACGTGGTTCTCAAGTTCCTCTGGCGTGATTTTTTCCAAAAATATCTCTCGCGAAGGTTTCATTCCGTTTGGACTCCGTTTGATATTCCTTTTCTGCAAAACCCTGAAATAGGCAAAAAAACAGCAATCTGGACTGGTCCTTTGGGTTAGTAGGTTAGTCCCAAAAATGATATAAAAGTGAATGATAAAGCCCACTAAACATCCAAGACTTCATAAATAATAGCATGGAACAATAAAAAATTATAGATACGTTGGAGACGTATCAAGCATCCCCAAGCTTAATTCATGCTCGTCCTCGAGTAGGTAAATGATAAAGAAAGAATTTTTGATGTGGAATGCTAACCAATATAGTTTTTCAATTTAATTCTCTTAATTGTGGCATGAATGTTCAGATCTGAAAGATTCAAGATAAAAGTCTATATTGTCATAAGAAATAATAATACTTCAAGCAATACTAACAAAGCAATCATGTCTTCTCAAAATACTATGGCTAAAGAAAGTTATCCCTACAAAATCATATAATGTTGGCTATGCTCCCTTATTATCACACAAAAATATTCATATCATGCACAACCCCGATTTCAGCCAAGCATTTGTTTTCATACTCTATCTTTTCAAACCTTTCAACTTTCACGCAATACATGAGCGTGAGCCATGGATATAGCACTATGGGTGGAATAGAGGTGGTTGTGGAGAAGACAAAAAGGAGGGAGATAGTCTTACATCGACTAGGCGTATCAACGGGCTATGGAGATGACCATCAATAGATATCAATGTGAGTGAGTAGGGATTGCCATGCAACGGATGCACTAGAGCTAAATATGAATGAAAGCTCAACAAAAGAAACTAGTGGGTGTGCATCCAACTTGCTTGCTCACGAAGACCTAGGGCATTTGAGGAAGCCCATCGTTGGAATATACAAGCCAAGTTCTATAATGAAAATTCCCACTAGCATATGAAAGTGACTAAGCATGAGACTCTCTACAATGAAGAACATGGTGCTACTTCGAAGCACAAGTGTGGAAAAGATAGTAGCAATTGTCCCTTTTTTTCTTTCCCCTTTTTTTGGGCCTTTTTTTGGCCTTTCTCTTCTTCTTTTTGCGATGGGGCTTTATAGATTCAGCCTTTCCTCCCATGGGACAATGCTCTAATAATGATGATGATCATACTTCCATTACAACACGATATTCCAACTCGATACTACAACAACAAAGTATGACTCTATATGAATGCCTCCGGCGGTGTACTGGTATGTGCAATGAAACAAGAGTGACATGTATGAAAAGATTATGCATGGTGGCTTTGCCACAAATACGACGTCAACTACATGATCATGCATGGCAATATGACAATATGATGCGTGTCATATAAACGGAACGGTGGAAAGTTGCATGGCAATATATCTCGGAATGGCTATGGAAATGCCATGATAGGTAGGTATGGTGGCTATTTTGAGGAACAATATAGTGGATGTTTTGAGGAAGGATATATAGTGGGTTTATGGCACCGACGAAATTTGCGCGGTACAAGAGAGGCTAGCAATGGTGGAAGGGTGAAAGTGCGTATAATCCATGGACTCAACATTAGTCATAAGAACTCATATACTTATTGCAAAAATCTACGAGTCATCGAAACAAAGCAATCAACGCATGCTCCTAGGGGGGAGGTTGGTAGGAGTTAACCATCGCGCGTCCCCGACCTCCACACAAAGGTTGGCACTCTACAAATACATCATGCTCTAACTTCGTCACATAGTGGTTCACCATACGTGCATGATACGGGAATCACTAACCTTAACACAAGTATTTCTCAATTTCATAATAACTCCACTAGCATGACTCTAATATCACTATCCTCATGTCTCAAAACAATTATCAAGCATCAAACATCTCATTCTATTCAATGCACTTGGTGTGATTTTTTTTACTACATTGACATTGGATGTCTATCATGTGAAGACTAGTTCTTTAGCCTAAACACATTACCATGCTGTTCTAATAGACTCTCAAATAGATATAAGTGAAGCATGAGAGTTCAACAATTTCTACAAAATATTACCACCACCATGCTCTAAAAGATATAAGTGAAGCACTAGAGAAAAACTATTCAACTCAAAAGATATAAGTGAAGCACATAGAGTATTCTAATAATTTCTAGGCCATATTTAAATCTATCAAATAGGTGTGTCCAGCAAGGATGATTGTTCCAAACTAACAAGCAAAGACTCAAATTATACAAGATGCTCCAAGCAAAACACATATCATGTTGCGAATAAAAATATAGATCCAAGTATAGTTACCGATGGATGGAGACGAAAGAGGGGATGCCTTCCCGGGGCATCCCCAAGCTTAGGCTTTTGATTATCTTGAATTTACTTGGCGTGCCATGGGCATCCCCAAGCTTAGGCCTTTGCTACTCCTTGTTCCATAGTCCATCAAAGCAATACTCAAAACTTGAAAACTTCACAACACAAAACTTAGACAAAAATTCTCGTGAGCTCCGTTATTATAAGAAAGCAAACCACTACTCAAAGGAACAACAATGAATTCATTCTTTGTTTATATTGGTGTTAAACCTACTGTACTCCAACTTCTCTATGGTTCATATCCTCCAATACTACTCATAGATGCATCGGAATAAGTAAACAACACACGAAAAACAGAATATGTCAAAGACAAAACAGTCTGTAGTAATCTGCAGGGTTCGCATACTTCTGGAACTCCAAAAAATTCAAACTAAATTGGTAAATTTGAGCAATTTGTCTACCAATCATATGCAAAAATAATCAACTAAAAAGCACGCTCCAGTAAAATCCCACGACTACTTTAGCTAGCGCTAACGATTCTGTTCTCACAGCAAGATCACATAAACTTCACACAAGTCTTCCCAAAGGTTCTACTTGGCACAAACACTAAACAAAACTTGAAACCACATCTAATTAGAGGCTGGATGCAATATTTATTTCCTAACAGCAACAAAAACAAAAAAAAACAAAAAATTGGGTTGCCTCGCAACAAGCGCTATCATTTTACGCCCCTAGCTAGGCACGATTTTAGTGATGCTCTCATGAAAGAAAAAAGAGCATCATATAACATGTGACAAACACATCTAAGTCTAACATACTTCCTATGCATAGGCATCTTATAAGAAAACAAATTATTAAGGCAAGCAAAAACTAGCATATGCAAGGAAGAAGACAGAAACAAGATCAATCTCAACATGAAAAGAGGTAATTTAGTAACATGAAGATTTCTACAACCATATTTTCCTCTCTCATAATAATTGCATGTAGGATCATAATCAAATTCAACAATATAGCTATCACATAACATATTCTCAACACGATCCACATGCATACAAAGTTAAGACTCTTCCAAAATAGTGCGATTAACATTAACTAAAGTCCTAACCTCTCCAAACCAACTTTTAATACTATTGCAAACATTATTATCAATCTTACATTCATCATGGGGATTAAATAAATTTTCAAGATCATAAGAAGAATCACCCCAATCATGATCATTGCAACAAATAGTAATCATAGCAAAACTAGCATCCCCAAGCTTAGGGTTTTGCATATCATTACCACAATTGACATTAATAGAATTTATAATAACATCGTTGCAATCATGCTTTTCATCGAAGGAACTATCAAGTGTGGGTCCAATTGCAACGATCTCATGTTTAACATACGGAACTATACAAATTCATCTTCATAAATGTTGGCATCATGGCCACAAGGATAGCAAGCATCATGTTCATCAAGGGATATTTCAATCAAATCATCGGAATCATCATTATCTATAGATTCATGATTATCATTATTTTCCTTCAAAGCAGCGGTCATTCCTTCAATAAATGCTTTGACGTTGGCATTATGAGCATAGTTTTCATAGTAATATTTAAGTATGTCAAAATTTTCAGATTCATAGAGAGTAATATCATACTTTTCAATCAAAGAAGCAACTTCATAAGCACCCTTAAAAGCAACAAATTCTTCAATTTGTTCGATATCATAGTAACTATAAACACCCTTTGCATAAGAAGATAAGATTTCATTATCATTAAACTCACATAGGTAGGGGAGGTGTTCAGGGTTCTTAGAGCAACAAGTAATATCACAGATTTCACAAAGATTCCCAGCATAACACAACAATCTATTTATCTGATCTCATAAGAGTATCCCCTTTTCAGACAAACGGTGACGCACAAAACGAGCATGCTCATCTAAAGATTTCCCATCAACTAGGCTAGTTGGGGTTTCAGCACGAGCGCATAAGGATCGAAGATGATTCAGGTAGAACACTTTAAGATGATCCATAACAATAGATTTTTAGCAAGCAAAGATGCAAGCACATAGAAGGCACATGGAGACACAAGCAAACAAGAAACAAGCTAACGATAAACACACGGCAGAAGAAAGGCAAATAAAACGGCAAGGGTGAAGTGGGGGAGAGGAAATCGAGAGGCAAAAATGCAATGCGAAGGATAAGGGTTTGTGATAGGTACTTGGTATATGACTTTTGCGTAAGCCTCCCTGGCAACGGCGCCAGAAATTTTTCTTGTTGCCTCTTGAGCTTGCGTTGTATTCCCTCGAAGAGGAAAGGGGGATGCAGCATAGTAGTGTAAGTATTTCCCTCAGTTTTGAGAACCAAGGTATCAATCCAGTAGGAGACCACGCACGAGTCCCTCGCACCTGCACAAACAAATAAGAACTTCGCAGCCAACGCGATAAGGGGTTGTCAATCCCTTTACGGTCACTTACGAGAGTGAGATCTGATAGAGATGATAGTTTATATTTTTGGTATTTTTGGTTTAATAAAACAGCAAATAAAAGCGGTAAAAGTAAAGTAGATGTAGATTGATATGTTGAGAATAGACCCCTGGGCCATAGTTTTCTCTAGTGGCTTCTCTCATGATAGCGATATTCTACGACGGGTAAACAAATTACTGTCGAGCAATTGATAGAAAAGCGAATAATTATGAGACTATCTAGGCATGATCATTGTATATAGGCATCACGTCCGAGACAAGTTGACCGAAACGATTCTACATCTACTACTATTACTCCACACATCGACCGCTATGCAGCTTGCATCTAGTGTATAGAGTTCATAAGAACAGAGTAACGCCTTAAGCAAGATGACATGATGTAGAGGGATAAACTCAAGCAATATGATATAAACCCCATCTTTTTATCCTCGATGGCAACAATACAATACGTGCCTTGCTGCCCCTACTGTCACTGGGAAAGGACACAGCAAGATTGAACCCAAAGCCAAGCACTTCTCCCATTGCAAGAACTATAGATCTAGTAGGCCAAACCAAACCAATAATTCGAAGAGACTTGTAAGGATATTATGAGCACACATAAAAAGTTCAAAGAACAACCAAATATCTTTCATAGATAACCTTGATCATAAACTCACAATTCATTGGATCTCGACAAACACACCGCAAAAAGAGATTACATCGAATAGATCTCCTCGAAGACCGATGAGAACTTTGTATTGAGATCTAGAGAGAGAGAAGAAGCCATCTAGATACTAGCTATGGACCCGAAGGTCTGTGGTAAACTACTCACAACTCATGGTGAGGGCGATGATGATGATCATGAAGGCCTCCGTGATGGATCCCCCTCTGGTGGAGCTCCGGAACAGGCTCCAAGATGGGATCTCCACGGGAACAGAAGCTACGGCGGTGGAATTAGGGTTTTCTCTCTGTCCTCGGAGTTTCTGGGGTATGTGGACTTATATAGGAAGAATGAGTGCATCGGGGGACACTCGAGTGGGCCTCGAGGCAGGGGGGCGCCCCCCCCCCCACCCTCAAGGGCCACTCGAGGCTCCCTGACGTGGTTCTCAAGTTCCTCTGGCGTGATTTTCTCCAAAAATATATCTCGTGAAGGTTTCATTCCGTTTGGACTCCGTTTGATATTCCTTTTCTGCAAAACCCGGAAATATGCAAAAAAAACAGCAATCTGGACTGAGCCTTTGGTTAGTAGGTTAGTCCCGAAAATGATATAAAAGTGAATGATAAAGCCTACTAAACATCTAAGACTTCATAAATAATAGCATGGAACGATAAAAAATTATAGATACGTTGGAGACGTATGACATCCCTTCGGACTCAGATCCAGTGACTCGCCTCTAGCCAGTCACGCCGTAACTGGCCGGAGGCCAGCCATTGGATGGAGGATGTGCAGCCCAGATCGAGTGTTGTAGCAAAAGTACTGTAGATGGTAGTGTACGTGAATCACTGTAGCTTACCATTGCATACGAGTTTCTGCAGTGTAGCTCGGGTATCCCTCGGTTCCGCATATAGAGCGAATATTTTGTTTTCTGGGATTGGTCGGTTTCGGCCTGTTCGACTAACTAAACATGGGAATGGGCTATAGGAACCGGACAGACCCATGACATTCCACCTGATGACAGCAACTGAACACACCCTACTTAAAACGTGCTACCGCCACAGACTCTGACGGTAGGGACCGGGTCAACGTAGACGGTGCCGTTTGATGCGCTAACCTGGATAAGTGCCTTCCGCCAGAGCAGGTGATGGTACAACGTTCTAGCATATCGCCTGATCGGGTGACGGTAGGGTGCCGAACAGGCTTTCTCCGTGTGTACCTGCAGGCCCGCCCCACTCACCCACCAGCCCGTTCTTCCTCCTCTCATCATCTCGAAGAGAGGTGAGCGGTACCTCTCTGCTCCTCCTGATCCAATCCCTCGATCTCCCTCTTCCTCCCACCATTTTTGCAGATCTTTGAGGCAATCGAAGAGGCCGGTAAGCTCCTTAAATCCCTCCAATCACTTTTCGCAATGATTTTTTTTATTTTTGAAGCTAGGTGCAACCTAGGTTTAGTATGAGATGATTTTGTTGAGGATTTACTTGTTTAGTATGAGATGATTTAGTAGTAGAGCTATGTAAGGACTAGTGCGGCCGACTAGTGCATTGTGAATTATGATTTAGTGGTAGAGGTTATGTAATGCACACACACATATATAAATATATATTCTCTCTCTCTCTCTCTCTCTCTCTCTCTCTCTCTCTCTATAGGTAAAATGTTTGGGGCACCTAGGTGCCTCGGCTCCTTGATTGTTTTGGAAACCCTGGTATATTTAATTTGTTTCCTAACTATTCTTCATGCAAGAATTTCCTTGCTTATATTTTATTTATTTTTTCTAATTATTAGGCATGCAAGACTTGCCATACAATAAAACATATTAATGTTGATTTTGTTTGAATTGATACGGGTATTTAATACGTGTATTTTTGTTTCCTAACTACCTAATACAAGTATCTAATACCCACCAATGAAATTATAGACATATGAAGGCATGTATATATTGAATAATTTGTATTTTAAAATATTACATTTATTTATTTCCTAACTATCTAAAATGAGTATCTTATACTTACTAACAAAAGAATGTACAGACGTGGGTATGTATATACCCAAGAGTTTATTTTTTGAGTAATTGCATTATAGTTTTGTTTTCTAACTATCCAATACGATTATCAATATCTACTGATGAAAATATTGTAATACCCTGTCGAAGTATATACCTCAAGTGGAAATACCCAATTTATCTGTACAACTATATACCTAGTTGTGGGAAAAAAGCTTGGAAATATTATACATACCCATTCGACGTATGTACCTAAAGTAAAGCATGGCTACATATATATCCGGCTACGTGACGTATGGGTATCTAATATATACCCAACATATTTCGAGTACAAAGCATACCTAAGATATTTTGGATTATGTACGTATATACCTAATAATTTATTCAAGGTATTAGATACTCGGTGAAAAATAAAGCAGAGCACATATAAGAAATAGACCATGGCTATTGGCTAACTATAATGCATAAAAAAGGCCTCCATTATATGCAAAAAGGCGCAAGTACGATGAGACATGCATGGACATAAAACTTGGGCCATTTATTACTGATTTTCTCTATCATATCTAATCTGGGCTAGTATTAAGTGTCCATATCATGCAATAATTCTTTCCTAATAAAACTTACCCATCAATGCTAATACTAATTACACGTGCACAGACCTTAGTGTCATCCAACGGTTTCTAGGTGAGGTGCCCATGTATATAGTGTTACTATTCATCACGTAGGGTGCAGAACAAATTATTCTTCACCCGAGGTAATCTTACGATCATTTCATTTCATAAATTACATTTGAAATACAAATAATTACATTCATATTGATTTACTGCATAAAATTTGGCGTAACAAACAAAATATAGGTCAAAAAATGTATTTTATGTACATTTTTACACTAT
Source organism: Secale cereale (assembly GCA_902687465.1). Classification (NCBI taxonomy): domain Eukaryota; kingdom Viridiplantae; phylum Streptophyta; class Magnoliopsida; order Poales; family Poaceae; genus Secale; species Secale cereale. The sequence continues at coordinate 44,690,614 of LR738709.1, read as the reverse complement.
ATTTTTACATTTGTAATTTTACGTAACATAAAATAATTTTTACGACGATTGTAGGTTTTCCTACGGTCTCTTTTTATGTCTAAAATAAGACAAAATTTACAAAACGTAAAATTACGATACATAGATGATAAAATAGAGGTGGGTGAAGAATAATTATTCCTCACCCAGGGTGACCCAGGGTGATGAATAATTATTCCTCACCCAGGGCTATATATATATATATATATATATATATATATATATATATATATATAGGTAAATTAACTAGGGCACCTAGCTTCCTCTAACCCATTAGTGTGAGCTATACCCGCTAATGCATGGTGTGCATAACGCGGTCTGATTGCTTTCCAAAAGAGAATTGCATGTTCTCTCCTTCTATTAAAGAATTCCTTTACAAATATATCTCTATAGTTTCCTTTTCATACATGCACGCACTATACCATCTAGTCAACCATACGGTGTGACATGCCTACACTAACTTGACCTTTTATACTTCTTGTTGTAACATTGTTTTTTCGCCATTAGATTTTAAGGTATCATATACCCAAACGACATGACGTGTGGCCTACGTACTATTCTGGGCCTGAAATTGGTATGCAGCTACCTTATAAAATAAGTAGTAATCCGAAATCTAGGTATATACCCAGCTATGTAAAAAAAGATAGGAAAATATCGCACACACCCGGTTGACATATATACCGGCTATGTGAAAAAAAGACAGGAAAATATGGTACACATCTGGTTGACATATATACCGGCTATGTGAAAAAAAATTGTACATCTCACCCGGAAAAAAATTGTACATCCAATAATATACCTCAAGTGAAAATATACCTAATGTGTATGCGCACTTATATTACCGGCTGTGTGAAAATTACTTGGAAAATATTGTACATACCCAGTAGACATGTACATAAAATAAAATATTGCTACGTATATATACCTAACAACGTGAGGTATCTAATACGGGTATCAAATATATACCCAATATATTTCGAGTACAGAAATATACCTAAGATATTTTACAAGTCATGTATTAGATACTCGTATGTACAATAGTTATGTACCAATACCTACGTACATTAAATCTTGCTTCTCTCTCCTATTAACATCATGAATCTGACCATCCTATAGAAAACGAATTAAATAAGAACCTTAATTATGTTTCTGGAAAAAATGCTAATTAATTATCTCTTAATTACACTTTCCATTTCAGCATTGTACAAAAAATAATTGGCAGGTAATCAATGTACACTTTCCAACCGAGGTATGCATGCATGCATGATATTTTGCAACGTACTTCAATGACGTACGTGGGTATGCACATGCCACCTAATTATGGAAAGTACATTATAACCGATGGAGGTATGCAAGGAAAATCTAAAGTAGATGACTTCTAATGATATACGGGCCATAATGATATATAGTACGAAGCAAAGACTATGTTACTTAAGCTCTATGTTACTTAAGAAGCCATAATGGTGAATGCAAAATAGTATTGATGATAGAAAATGCACTGCAAGATTATTAGTATGAATGTATTGCAAAATTGCAAGATGGTGGGTTCATATGCTGTAAATTTGTGTTTATCCTACATAATGCATATTAGTTGATTGTTAGTTTCCCAATGCTTGCAATTTGTAATTGATGATGTATGGATATAGTTTCTTTCCGTATAGTGGCCTATAGTTTTTTTTATTCATATGTATAGACGATGTAGTCTAATAATTGAAAAAATATATGTTAGGATGGTCGAGGATGAGGATAATGGGCGTTTGTATACGGGGTTTGACCTTGCTTTTGACAAGGATCATCGTACCCGTGCTATCGAGCGTGGAGAGGTAACAATTTTGACAGACTTGCTTTTGACATTTTCATGTTATTGTTTTTTATTAAAGGAAGCTTTATGACATATTTCTTCAATTTGTACAGAAACTTGCGGTAGTGCGATTTAGGAGCGACACGTCGGAAAACCATATGCAATATGACGTGCGCTACGAGCCGTACTTTGAGCGTGCCGGGCTCTTACCGTTTGTTCTTCAGTTCAAGCGCGTGCCATCGTGCCGCCGTCGATGTGCCATTCAGCTCTCACCGCCTTGGTTGATCATTGGCGGCCGGAGACACACAGCTTTCAGCTCCCTTGTGGCGAGCTGATGGTGTCATTGGAGAACTTTGCCATGATCACTGGGCTTCCCATTGATGGAAGGCTCTAACGGGACGAGTGGACAACATGAATTGGCATGGGAGGGTTACCGCTCTCATCGGTGACTACTCGACCTCTCTTAGTGTCCAGGGAAGGGCCGACAGCAGGGCAAACGGCGTCGCATTCCCTTGGCTCCAGCAACATAGGTCTGGATGCCCGGCAGATGCCAATGAGGAGACCGTGGAGTAGTATGCTCGAGCATACGTGTGGCAACTCCTATCACAGGTGGTCTTTGGAGACTGCTCTGGAGACGTTGGATGTTTCTTGACTTCTTGGCCGACTTGGACAAGAAGTACAACTGGGGCTGCTGGGCTCGCCTACATATACCGTCAGGTAACAAGTTATGTAAAATATTCATTAAGCATGGTAGTATGTTTTCATGAATTCCTACAAAGAGCACTCCTCCAACTCTTATAAATATCATTCTAGGATCATACAAGACATCCAGTGCAGAATTATATACTAGTACATTTTACTAGGTGATCTTTTCCAAATATTCTTAGGAGGATGTAAACAAGCAGTAGTCCTACCTACAGGCCAAGTGTGTCAAAAACAACGGATCTCAAGTTCTCAAACAGAATTGTACTACATATTCTTCTTCTTCTTTTGCGAAAAGAATTGTACTACCTACTACCATTTAACATCTTGATTGTTAGTTTTCAAAGGAAATCACAGTTTTTTTTCTCCGTGCTAGACTATGCCAAGTCCTTTGAAGAAATAAGAAGAAAGAAATCACAGGTTGATTGTTGGTTTGCAGCTCGACTTCACATTTAGGAAAACCACCAAGCAGTCATGCATGGGCGGGTGTATTTGGGGCCTCTCGGTCTGGATGTGGGAGCGTTTGCCGGTTGGGCATCCTGAAAAGCATACTTCCCCGCATCTATGGGTAGGCCTTAATGAAGACGAAGATGTTTTTTGACTCCCCACCGTGGCATTCTCTTGGGACAGGGTTAGAATTTTTTGAAGCAAGAACAAGTCTTTGTACATGAGCTTTATCAACAAGATGGACAACCTCACATATCGTCAGGTATACGGATTCATTATTTTCTCTAAGCTTTCATAGAATGCATTAGACGAACTAACTAGCTCTTCAACAGGTTAACTAGAGGCCTTACGAGGCATAAAGGGGTTTTGCATTGAAACAGATATGTACTAGGAATGCCCATCTTTGGCGGATCAGGTGCCCTCTCATATGCATTTATGTTGTCGAGTGGCATCTACTACATCGAGTGGCATTGCAATTTGGTCTGAGGCAACGCACCCCACCGGAGCCAGCAAGCACGGGTGGACGTGAGCTTCACAAGTGAGTTACCTAACAGAGGCTATGTTAACCAACAATACAAGGTTTGAAATTGTTTCTTATGCTTTATTGTTGTCGTTCTTTGCAGTCAAAACTCATAACCAAAAGAATAATCAGAATGTGGTTGAGTGGGGACAACACCATGCTAGGTATGTCGAGATGTGGATGCAGAGGCTCGGTTCTAGAAAGATGGATATGACTTTGGCGGACATGAGGGATTACAAAAAACTCATCTAAAGTGGTATGACAATGGGAGGCCATTTCGGGTGCGTTTGAGGCCAAGGTGGACCGACAAAGATCTCGCAGATCATGATGCAAACAATAGCTCGAGCGATAAGCATTATGCCTGATACGTCCATTTTGCATCATGCTTATAAGTTGATATTTATTGCATTATGGGCTGTTCATACATATTTTGTCACAATACTTATGCCTTTTCTCTCTTATTTTGCAAGGTTTACATGAAGAAGGAGAATGCCGGCAGCTGGAATTCTGGGCTGGAAAAGGAGCAAACTCTGGAAACCTATTCTGCACAACTCCAAAAGCCCTGAAACTCCACAGAACATTATTTCGGAAAATATAAAAAATATCTGGCAAAAGAAACCCACGAGAGGGGCCACTGGCTGGCCTCGAGGGTGGGGGCACGCTCCCTGCCTCGAGGGCAAGCCGGTGGGCCCCTGGTGCCCATCTTCTCATATATGAAGCATTTTGACCTGGAAAAAAATCAGGAGGAGGCTTTCGGGACCAGACGCCGCCGTCTCGAGGCGGAACCGAGGCGGCAACCAATCTAGGGCTCCGGCAGAGCTGTTATGCCAAGGATACTTCCCTCTGGGAGGGGGAAATCATCACCGCCGTCATCACCAACAACTCTCCCATCTTGGTGAGGGCTATCTTCATCAACATCTTCACCAGCACCATCTCCTCTCAAACCCTAGTTCATCTCTTGTATCCAATCTTTGTATCCAAACCTCATATTGGTACCTGTGGGTTGCTAGTAGTGTTGATTACTTCTTGTAGTTGATGCTAGTTGGTTTATTTGGTGGAAGATCATCTGTTCAAATCGATTATGCATATTAATACTCCTCTGATCATGAACATTATTATGTCTCGTGAGTAGTTACTTTTGTTCCAGGGGACATGGGAGAAGTCTTGCTATTAGTAGTCATATGAATTTGGTTATCGTTCGATATTTTGATGAGATGTATGTCGTCTCTCCTCTAGTGGTGTCATGTGAACGTCGAATACATGACACTTCACCATTATTTGGGCCTAGAGGAAGGCATTGGGAAGTAATAAGTAGATGATGTGTTGCTAGAGTGACAGAAGCTTAAACCCTAGTTTATTTGTTGCTTCGTAAGGGGCTGATTTGGATCCATATGTTTCATGCTATGGTTAGGTTTACCTTAATACTTCCTTTGTAGTTGCGGATGCTTTCATTAGAGGTTAATCATAAGTGGGAGGCTTGTCCAAGTAAGGGCAGCACCCAAGCACCGGTCCACCCACATACCAAATTATCAAAGTACCGAACGCGAATCAGACGATCATGATGAAAACTAGCTTGACGATAATTCACATATGTCCTCGGGAGCGCTTTACCTTGCATAAGAGTTTGTCCAGGCTTGTCCATTGCTACAAAAAGGATTGGGCCACCTTGCTGCACCTATTTACTTTTACCATTTGTCACTTGCTACCAATTATCTTATCACAAAACTATTTGTTACCTATAATTTCAGTGCTTGCAGAAAATACCTTACTGAAAATTGCCTATCATTTCCTTCGGCTCCTCGTTGGGTTCGACACTCTTACTTATCGAAAGGACTACGATAGATCCCCTACACTTGTGGGTCATCAAGACTCTTTTCTTGCGCCGTTGCCGGGGAGTGAATCGCCTTTGGTAAGTGGAATTTGGAAAGGAAAAATTTGTATAGTGTGCTGAAATTTATTGTCACTTGTTACTATGGCTCAAAATCCTTTGAGGGGGCTTGTTCGGGGTATCTTCATCCCGAGCAGAAGAGCAAAGAGTTGCTCCTCAACCTACTGCACCTAATGAAAATGTTTGCTTTGAGATTCCTTCGGGTATGATAGAGAAACTGCTTGAAAACCCCTATACAGGAGACGGAACACTTCACCCCGATCTACACCTAATCTATGTGGATGAAGTTTGTGGATTGTTTAAGCTTGCAGGTATGCCCGAGGATGTTATCAAGAAGAAGGTCTTCCCTTTATCTTTGAAAGGAGATGCATTGACATGGTTTAGGCTATGCGATGATATGGGATCTTGGAACTATAATCGTCTGAAGTTGGAATTTCATCAGAAGTTCTAACCTATGCACCAGGTTCATCGTGATTGTAATTATATTTATAATTTCTGGCCTCGCGAAGGAGAAAGCATCACTCAAGCTTGGGGGAGGCTTAATTCAATGTTATATTCTTGCCCCAATCATGAGCTTTCAAGAAAAATGATCATCCAAAACGTTTATGCTCGGCTTTCTCTCAATAATCGCACCATGCTCGATAATTCTTGCTCTGGCTCTTTTATGATGAAGACTGTTCAATTCAAATGGGATTTATTGGAAAGAATTAAACGCAACTCCGAAGATTGGGATCTCGACGAAGGTAAGGAGTCAAGTATGACCCCTAAGTTTGATTGTGTTAAAGCTTTTATGGATATCGATGTTTTTCGTGAGTTTAGCACTAAATATGGACTTGACTCTGAGATAGTAGCTTCTTTCTGTGAATCATTTGCTACTCATGTTGATCTCCCTAAGGAGAAGTGGTTTAAATACCATCCCCCTATTGAAGTAAAAGTGGTTGAACCTCTTAAAGTTGAAGAAAAGACTATCACTTATAATGTTGATCATGTCATTCCTACCGCTTATATCGAGAAACCACATTTCCCTGTTAGGATAAAGGATCATGCTCAAGCTTCAACTGTAGTTCGTAAGAGTAATACTAGAACACCTACACCCTCTGAGCAAGTTAAAGTTGAACCTAGTGTTGCTATGGTTAAAGATCTCTTGGTAGAAGATTTAGCTGCTACATGAATCGTAGGCTCTCCCCCATCCTTCCTGGCCCTTGCTATCCTCTTAAACGTTCCTGGTTCCCTTCCTTTGCCTCCCTTGTCCCCCTTCATATTGACTCCTCCGCCATCCTTCTTCACGCTACCAACGATTGCCCCTCCCTCCATCACTACCTCCCCTCGTACAACCACCCCTCCTTCAACAGCTACAGCCTCCCCTCTCTCCTTGATCGCCAGTATAGATGGTTCAGCCTCAACCCTAATCGCCTCAGCAGATCTTTCGGTGAATGCTATCCTCCTCTGGTGCCCCTCCTTACCCTTCTCCGTTCACCCTTTACTTGGGCTCATCACTTCCGGTCCCTTCTCCACTGCTTCCCCACCTCCTTCTGACTTGCTCCCATCTTTCCTCCATGACAGGCTGTCACTACCCGACCGATCGGACTGCTTCCCAAAGCCGTCGGCCCTGCTCCCGCTATTACCATGGGACGAGCTCCTCCATGCTCCCTCCTGTCCCCCACTCCTCTTCGCTCCCATGTCCGCCTTCAGCCATCGGCAAAATTGGGCCCTCTCCCCCTTCTTTAGTTTGGTCGAGCATTCACGATCGACAAGGCCTAACCTTCCACAGATATAGCAGAAGTCGGGCAGATATTCGTACTCAGACCTGCACCACTGTTCCTCCTCATTCCCCTCCACCGTGTTATTATTTGTCTCCATCTGCACACCCTTGCTGTTGACATCCTCCTCGCCTGCCCGTTTTTCCTGTTCTGTCTCCAGCTTGAACCCACGCATCAAAGGTTTTTCAATTTGGAGTCTCACCTTTACCCACAAGTATTTTCCGATCGTTCTGCCATCCGCCCCCGTATCCACTTCCACAAACTCCCCCACCATATCCCCGATCATCTCTCCGGTTTCCTCGTCCATGTAACCCAGGGGCAATCCGTACACTCTGATCCAGATCGGGATTTCCTTAAACTCATAATCGTCAATCCTCTTTGTTGGAATAAACTCCTCCATCACCACCAAGGCGCTGTCAAACATCTAGGGGCCATCCTCCAAAGCTTTCCTCTTCTCCCTCTCCTGCTTGAAGAAAAACATGAATCTATTGTTGCATCTCTCCCAGACCTCTCCTTTTTTGGCTCCCCCTAATCCCTCTACTATTGCATCTCTCCCAGACCTCCGTTCGTCTCCCATCCCCCGTCGTACCTCCCTTCGAGCACGCCGTCCACCATGTTACCCCTGTCTGCTACAGTTACACCGCCCAGATTTCACCTCATGCGTGCCATTGCTTCCTTTCCACTTCGTGCCAGAGATGCAATCCATGGCCAACGCTGCAGTCGACCACACCGCCAAGATCCGATCCCATGTGTGGATGTGCCGACCTACTTCTCCCAGCGACCTCCCTACCTGAGTGACATTGGTACTGTGTCATTCCGGCATTAGTTGGTCGTTCTCGCCATATCCACCGGGTTGCGGGTTTGTTGCCTCGTCAGGTGGACTGGAGCTTTGAACTAGGTGCCGGAGTACCACCCGCCGAAGAACCAGTAGATCCGATCCTTTTCCTCTCTTCCACCCACCTCCGAATCAAAGGTATTGCATGCGCCCACCGTTCCATCATCATCTATCTCCACAAAAGTATTATTCTCTATCCATGCTTCATAAGCATCATATATGTGCTTCGGCATTCCAGTTTTTTTTTTGAGAGATCGGCATTCCAGTTTGTTTGCACAGATAGATGAAATTGGTTTGTAGATCACAAAGTAATTGATGCACACACATGTTGGTAACATTCGTTGCTAATTTCTAGTAGCAATATTATATGCTTCTTCTAGGTATAAATTATGTTGAGTTAACAAGTAATTCGTACTTCTTAACATCCATGCTTCCTAATTTTACTGTATGTTTTCTTCGGTATATATAGTTTACAGCAATATAAACACACTTCTACCTTTTTATAATACCTTTTCTTACATTGTCAAGAGCAATATTTGCATTCAAACACTATCATCATGCTTCATATATTTCATATATTTGGTGATACATGGAGGCGATGGGCACCGCCTGAGACATATATGGAGGCGACCGATGCATGCACCTAGAAGTGTGATGACACATCAATCGTCTTCCCTACAATGAAGATGACCACACAGGAAGTGAAGCAAGTCTACAATCTATAGGAAACATATGATATTCACTTAGAAGTAGTGGAAGTACTATTGGCGATTTCGAAGGAACTAACTGTGTATCATGCCTTAAACTTAGTGTATGACCGAATGAAGCAGCAAACAAACTTATGTTATGTTGAAGAAAAATATTTTTATCATGGAAACATTTCTATTTGATGGAAGCAAAAAAAAATGCGGATGGAAGCAAAGTTTATATTGTGTTGGAAACAAAATCTTGATGTGAATTCTTGTTTCATGGAAGCAAAGTACTTGGACATAATTCTTCGTTACATCAAAACAAATTTCAATTGCGACACCAGCAAATTATCTCATCGGTGGAAGCAAAATTTTGTTGCATAGAAAACAAAAGAAAATTTTACATGGGATTAATTTCTTAATTACGTCGAAGCAAATTTGTAGTATAGTAGCAGAAAGTTTTACTAATATGTACTCCCTCCGTCCGAAAATACTTGTCGCGAAAATGGATACAAATTGATGCATCTAAAACTAAAATACATCTAGCTACATCCATTCCCCGGACAAGTATTTCCGGACGGAGGGAGTAGAATAAAAGTTGAACAACTTTTCTCAAAATAAGCAAGTATACGAAGCATTATCAAGTCGCTGGAGACCATCCAGATCCAAAATGAATCTGTGTCCTTGTAATATATTATTAGTTGATTCATTAAGTATTTAACAAAAAATTCGCCAAGAAGATTGATGCAAATATGTATCGTGTAAGAAACATGCTATAGGAATACATGATGCACTATAATATTGACAAGTTGTTCCTGAATGAAGCAAATATGTGAACTGTTGGAAGCATGGAATACAAATGTATGAAGCGTTGTTATTTTTCAGTAAGCCTGGAATAAAATTTATTTTCTTTCAACATGGAAAGAAAATTTCATTCAGCATCTGGAAGCAATTTTCGGTGCCTACGGAGGCAAAATTCCAGTGGACGGAAGCATCCTTCAGAAGGAAGTAAATCGCATTAAGCAGAAACTCATTATGCTAGATTAATCCCTTCTAAGTATGTAATTACTTTCCCGAAATTGCTCGGCTTCCTAAAAATCCGGGATAGTTTCCTCAAATCACGTGGTAATGACTCGTATTGGAGCACCATCATTTCCAGATTAACTCAATCCATGCATCTGATGGGACGCTAGTGGCTCCCTTTCCTTTATCTCATCTATATAATCCTACCATATATGCTTCCTAAATGCCGCATTATTATTGATGAAGATTCTTTCCTTTATCTCCACATTATTTGTTTCTTAAAAGCTGAAGATTGTCCTTGAGGATTTTTAGCCAATTAATTAATGCCTTCGCGGTATATTCTTTCTACACGATCAAAGTTTTTAATGCCCTTCCAATACTCAAGACGGTTCTGAACAATATATAAGGAAGCGGGTCCATTGCAGAAGGCAGACCACCAGATCCCCCTTCACGTCGAAATGAAGAAAGGTACTCCCTCCGTCTGAAAAAGCTTGTCCAAAGCTTATTCATCAAATGGATGTATCTAGCACTAACTTGATGTTAGATACATCAATTTGAGGGACAAGCTTTTCCGGACGGAGGGAGTATTCGGCAACTTGTGTTGGTTGTTTTTCTACTACTCGCCAATGCGATCTCGGGGCGATGTTCCCTAGAAGTACGGCCGCCCTTTGAAGGTCACCTAGAATTTCTCCAGCCTGGTGTAGAGCTCGCATCAAGCCGAAATTCTCTAAGCTCTTACGTGAGTAATGCATATGTCGTGTACTTAGTTCGTTTGCTTAATATGTACTGTACTTACATCCTGGATGGATTTGTTTAGATTGACACTGTTTTTTCCTTTTTGTTAGGTGGCCCATCATGCATGGATTCCAGGCGAAGATAATAACAAGTATTATGGTGTAGAGGCTACATTAGACGTTTATGGCTTTAATCTACAACCTGGCCAACTAACCGAGGGTGGCATCTGGATTGCCAGCACAGGAGATGGCCACCCAATTCCGGACAATGGAATTCAAATTGGATGGCACGTAAGTTACATTTAATTAGTTATGGTTTATAAATTTACTTTAAATATTACCAGAGGTTTGTTTATTAGTTTTTCATTGCCTCTAAAAAAATCATGTTCTCTTCTGGATTCCTACTGACAATGTTTATATTAATCCAATAGATTTACGAGTTGTCATTGCAGGCCTGCTAGCAATTATTAAAATTAAATAATAATTGTTTGTTATCAATGTTAACACTGTTGTGATTTTGTACAGATTTACCCAGGCTTGCACAAGGATTCACGCACTCATTTCTACGTAGCGTGGGGTGTAAGTTCCCTTTTTGCAATCTCAAAATGCTACAATATTCTCATTGTGTGCTGAAAAATACTATTGTATAAAACTAGATAGGATTATCTCAGTGTTTAGTCTTGTACAACCCTATAGTTCCGAAGGATCTCTACCACCCCACAACATGCGTTAAGTACCTTGTGATGCAATGCAGTATGCTCTTGCATTTCAAAATCAACATATATTCCATAAAACAATAGCATTTTTTATATCGGTAATACTTTTTTTTTCAATACCTTAAAAGAACTGATCATGGTTTAATTGTGTGTACTGACTTTTTTTTTAGAAAAGGAATTGTGTGTACTGACTTGTCAATGAGTTTTAACTTTTGTTACATTGCCAGGCTAAAGGATCACCTGACAAGGGTTGCTTCAACACTGTTTGCCCTGGCTTCCGCAAGACATCATCAAGCATAGCTCCAGGTGATGTCATCAATCCAGTCTCAAGTGTAAATGGCACCAAACAGTACATCACAGTAAGGGTATTCAAGGTATAATGTTAACTCCCAAGTGCCACATTTATTTTTTGCAAGCTCCTTCTGTTTTTGGGGGGCAGCGCACGGGGGATTACATTGCTTTTGGATTTTGTATAGTTTCCTACTGGAACCCTTGACACCTACAATACATAATTTCGACCTGTTTTTATGTGCAAATTAATGATAAACAACTACTCCCTTTTTAAACTAATATAAGAGTGTTTAGATCACTAATTGAATGTTTTTATTAAATACTTCATAATAACTGAAATTGAATGTTTTTTAGGTTATATGTTGTCATTATTTTCATTAGTGGGTGGATCATTTGTTGGTTAATCAAAACTACGATATGTTTCTACTCAAAACATACATGGTTGCAGGACAAATCATCTGGCGATTGGCATGTACATTATGGATTAAAAGGTTCCCCAAAACCAGTTGGTTACTTTCCGAAATCCTTGCTTCCTGCAATGATAGATAGACCAGTTCTGCTTAGATTTGGTGGCTATGCAGCTCGCAAGAAACCAGCACCAAATCCTCCAATGGGCAATGGGTATGTTTCATTGAGCGGCAGCGCTGCATTGGTCAGTGACCTCAAGCTTATCGATGCCGATGGTAATGACCACATTGTCAACACGGATCTGCCATTCTTCATAACTAGTGAAAGAATGCTATCCACTTTCTATTATTGATTCCGGCAGCTTCTTCTATGGTGGACCTGGTTGTGTTGATAGCTAGGGATATGCTAGTTATGTATTTCCAACTGTTACGAACTACGAAATAAAGTTTCATATCCTGTAATTAAGGTTTCTTGATGAGATTACAGTCAGTTGTTCTTTCATTCTTCAAATATCATATTGGGTTTTGAAAATGGGTTGTAACGTTCTTTTCAGTACCAACATTTGCAATTTTACTACGAGAACCTGAAAGACTAATAAAACATGGGGACCATTTTTTTAAGAAAAAAAAATATTCTATTGATTTGGTACATCCTCTATAACGGGCTAGAAAAGAAGATAAATATGCTAGAAAATCTCACAAAAATCAGAAATATCCTTAATTAAACAATAAAGAACAATAGTTGTATCTTCTTTTGACCTAAACCAAATACCATGCCTCAGCCGTCAAGTTAGAAAAACCAATCTAACTCAAAGAAAATTGTGAATTAAGGATTTTGTAACTTGGTCAGAAACTTATGCACAAAATTTGGAAAATAATCACAAGCATAATTCACGTACATCAGTCCATTAGTCTGCTACCCACACGCAAGAGAGCCGCTTCATGTCCTTGGTCAAAGTAATAATTAGGAAAATTGCCCGTGTGTCGCAATGGAGAATACAATATTAATTAAAACATTGTCATGGGTGTGACAATATGCATGATGAAAATGAAGGATTATGTGTTTTTACCTCGCATTTTGATTGATGCCTTATTTACTGTTGTTTACAGTGACATGACAGCATACACACCTTATCCGCCTCAGGAGTACTGTACATTATATTTTTCATCTATATATTTTCTGTAAGAAGTAAGATGAAGTTTTGAATAAAGTTGTTCAGGCTGACCATTGCTCGCCATATAATCTCAAAATAACCTATGCATAATCGGACTTGCCAAGATAAAGACGGAGTGTTGTATTTCTATGATGTTATGTTTTCTACACATGCAGTGGTAGTTTCCCAGGGAAATAATATCAATACAACAACTGAAATAACGACGGAGGATATTTTTCCGGGATCTGATATGAACATCTATAAAAATAGATCAGCCCACATCAATTAACATATATATACTTGCTCAATTTTTACTCCACGTGGCAAAACTAAAATTCTGCAAATGAATGGCAATTGATGAACTGTTATTAGGGTCGAAATGAGATAGCTATATGAGCTGAGTATTTCCTCCTAATTTTACTTTTCTAACGATCATCTTGAAGAAAGACTACTATACGTTTCTAGTGATATGATCAGAACTTGAATTCCATGTTATATGCAGCACTACATGACTGCCTCAACACCTTTTTTTATGAGTACATGTGCTAATCTGATAATCCAGATCAGAAATATGGTAATGTTGGAACCGAAATATGCAAAAGGAAGTATATATCCATTGAAGATAACTACTAAAAACATACTTCCTTAGCGGTGCTAGTTGACTTGTATTTTTTTATCTTTTGAATTTTCACCGGGGAGAGAAGTAATCCTCCCCACCTGAATTGTATTCATTTGTTGCCTATAGACTTTGCAGTCTAATACAAGATAGGGTTCAAATGAACCAGAAGTACAAGGGGGCACAGGAGGAAGAAATAAAGCAAAAACAACACACGGCGAGGGGGGACACAACACAACAAGGGGCACCACAGGCGCTCGAACTGCAACGGACACTGCACCGTCGACGCAATCGAAAACACCGGGCAACAAAAACTGCACAACGCCGCGACACTAACTGTGTCATGGGGTACATTCAAACGGTCACGCCGGGCCAAGACGACGCCACGGCACCCGTGTGCCACCGACGTAGTTAAAGGGCATCACCAAACATAGAACTCCACAGAGCACGCCCAAAACATCACAACATGGGGCACCACGGTCGCTCGAACTGCAGCGACGAGCCGAGACTAAACCACGACACTGCACCGTCGACGCAATCGAAAAGCATCGGGCAACCAAGACTGCACAACGCCGCAACAGCACCTGTGTCATGGGGTACATTCGAACGGTCACACCGGGCCGAGACGATCCCACGGCACCTGTGTGCCACCGGTGTAGTCGAAGGGCATCACCAAGCATAGAACTCCATGGAGCACATCCAAAACATCACAAGACCGGGGGATGAAGACAACGCCATCAAGATGGAAACAACGGGAAGCGTCGGCGCTGTCTCGGCCAGCAGCAGCTAGCCGACCATGGATTTCTCCCAAACCCCTGTCACATCCTCCCCATGGCGTGACGTAGGGCAACCGCCAATAGCATCGGGCATCGCTGGGATGTATGGCCCCAGATCCAGGCAAATCCCACGGAAAGCGACGCAGGCAGGCACCCTTGACGCAGAGGGCACCAATGAGGACCACTGGTGCGGCGTCCCCTGCAGGTGAAGCCATGAGACAACGAAAACCCACCGGGGGATCTGGGAGGTGGAGGGCTCCCAAGAGGTAGTAGCCACGACGCCACCTTCGTTTGGCGAGCGCGCGGAGGAGCACGATGGCAACAGAACGGGTGGCGGCGGAGGACGAGGGAGGAGGCCCGTGGTAGAGCACGGGACGGGGCGCAGGGGCAAAGACATCCAAATCAGGCTCTGCCATGGCAAATCCAACACGGTAGGGCACAAATGTGGAGGGGAAAACCACCGATCTTGGGCGCTACCGGAGCCAGCTCGCAGTGCAGCATGGGGAGGTGGAGGTGGTCGATGCCGATGGTGGAGAGGGACGAGAGTCGTCCAGGGACCAAGCTGTAGCCGAGGTAGCCCAGCGGGAGGGCATCGAGTCCAAATCCGGCCACGGACAGCCCCTCGAGCAGGAGTAGGGGCAGATCCGGATGCTGGCATGCCAGATCCGGCATGGGAGAGGGAGGGAGAGACCGGCTCGGGCCGCCTGCCATGGCCATGTCGGCGGAGCTTTCGGGTTGCATTTCAAAGAGCAGGTGGGGGCTGGTGGTCGAGATGGGAGGTACCTCGCCGCCGCCGTCGGCCGCTAGGCTTGGCCCCGTGGCCTCCTCAGGCGACAGCGAAGGGAGGGTAGGTGGTGGCGGCGGCCTCCAGAGTCGCCCGAGGAGAGCGGAGCCTCTTGCTTTGAGGGCAGAACAAAAAGTATCCAGGCTACAGATTATGCCTTTGACCTGACTTGTATTATTCTTGTAGTATGATCTACTACTGCTTGCTTCTTTGATTAAAGTATTCCTATTTCACTTGAGAAAATAAGTGCATCTTCTTCTGGTGCATGATACCATCTTTTGTGTTCATCATGCATTGTGATTTTTACCAGCTTTGTATAAAGTAAATTGAAGGCTATCTTTCTTTTCGAGGGTACGCCAATGGTGTACCTTAGCTTTATAGAAGGTAGAATAATATGTATAAGAGATTACATAATGCTAGCTAGGAGTCACAGATCGACCCTAACACAGCCTCCACACCACTCCCTAGCTATACACGACTACTCTACTATCGTTTGTCCACCGAAAGCTCCTGCTCTGGCCCAAGTCTTGAGATCATCAAAGATTAAACCTGCATTATCCCACTCGTTCTTGATCATGCCCGTGACAAAGACCCTCGCATTCCTTTGCTTCCATAATGTCCAGCAACTTAACATCACGAAGGTGTCAAACCCTTTCTGAGACTTCTTCTCTATGCGCTTTCTCGTATCCGTCCACCACTGCACAAATCTTGAGTCGTAGTTTGGGCAGAAGTCTGCCATCAAACCCATCCTAGTCAAGCTGCGTGACCACACTTGCCGCGAGAACACGCACTGCAACAAGATGTGGTCAACTGTATCCTCCGGCTGGTCGCACATGTAGCATTTAGAAGTTTGGTTTTGCAGTCCGTGCCTGGTTCTCCAGTCCGAGGTCCACAGGCGATATTGTACGGCTAGCCACATGAAAAGCTTGCATGTGAGTGGTGCCCAACATTTCCATATGGCTCCGGAGCAATAGAATCTGACTCCTCCTTCGCATAGCATCTTGTACGCAGACGATGCGGTGTATACTCCAGACGTGTTCCAAGCCCAGATGGGTCGGTCCTCGACTTGATCATCCAAATGAACCTCCAATAGAATCTCCCAAAGGCCGATGAACTGGCTAAGGCCCTCAATGCAAAGGTCACCTACTACATCATCCATCCAGGAGTGCATGCTCAGTGCATCTCGCACAAGTCTCATGTTAGCCACTTGAGTCCGTACTTTTGTCACCAGCAAGGGGGCGAGGTCTGCAATGGTTGCTCCATGGATCCATCGATCTTTCCAGAACAAGGCATTTCCTCTCGATCCGACATGCCATTTTACTAGGCTCCGAAAAGTTTGATCCACCTTTTTATCCGGGGTTAGACTGAGTCCTTGCCATGGCCGGGAATCATCGGTGCGTCTCAGCCATTCCCATCTAAGTCTTAAGGTGATACCGTGCTTCTGCAGATCCATAATACCCAAGCCACCGAAGTGTTTGGGCCTGCACACTCTAGCCCAGGAGACGACACATTTACCTCCATTCACCCCTTAGGTTCCGGCCCAGAAAAAAGCACGGCAACCTTTGTCCACTCTCTCTAGAGCACATTTAGGCGCTTTCGCAATCATAAGGTGATGTGTAGCGCGTGCCCTCATTACTTGATTGACGAGAATTAGCCTCCCCGGCCGTGTCACGAGGCCCCTTTGCCATCCTGGCAGTATGTGGAGAGCCGTGTCAACAATCGACTGCCATTCCGACCTTTTGAGTTGCTCATCGCTTGCGCTGGAGTCCAAGTTATTTTCATGGAAAAGTGTCTATTTTCCATGGCAGGGCTGACTGAACAAGATGTACGTCCTCATTCTCCGCTCTGATCATGATAGCCGCAGATTTGGAAAAGTTTACTTTGAGCCCGGATGCCACTTCGAAAATGGAAAGTATATCCTTGACGCACATGAGATCTGACCAAGTTGGTTTTATGAAGAGCACCACATCATCCGCATAAAGTGACAGGCGCCGCCACTACTAGGAAAATGCCTACTAATGGCCCACCTATTTTGGCCATTAATGGCGCACTACTGGTGCGCCATTAGTGCCACGCCATTAGTATTTTTTACTAATGGCGCACCACTGGTGCGCCATTAGTATCTGGTATATTAATGGCGCATCACAGGTGCGTCATTAGTATAGACTATGTTGCGCCATTAGTATGCCTCCCAGGGGCCATATATTCCCAGGTGCTTTGGCATACTAAGGCCCCTCCCAATGCTCCACCTTGTACAGGTGCTAAACCTTCCACGTAGGCAAAAAATCTGATGTGGCAAGTTATTTAAGAGGAGAGAGATGAGTGTGGTGACCCCAGGAAGAAACAATGCTAAGCGCGTAAACCTAGGCAAAACATTTAAAGAAAGGAAACCCACCAATACATGAAGAGCTTTAGTAGCTAAATTATTAAATGAAGCAAGCTTAGCAACCATAAGCTAAGCACCTATGCATTGGGGAGTATAGTTGCTAAGCTATTTAATGTGCTTAGCACCTCATCTAAGGACCCATGCATTATGAACAGCCTAATGATGCACCACATAGAAGTGCGCCATTAGTAAAAAAAAATCAATTTTTTTAATTTTTTTTCTTAATCTCAAGTCAAATCACACTCTGTGGTCAAACATCCCGAAAGGTCACCCATCCTCACACTACTCCAGCCCAAGCACGCTTAACTTCATAGTTCTATCCAACCCCAGCACCAGCTCACTTCACAAGCACTTGTTGATATATCTATCATATCAATCCTATTAAACCTTCTTGATGTCTAGAAGTTTGTTCATGTTCATGAGTATGATGAAATTTTGAAAATATATTTCAAACTTCCCGGTCATATTACGTATCATATTTTGAAAAAAAATGAAATATAATTTTTTTTGAAACCAAATTTTTGAATTATTTTTTCTGTTACTAGTGGCGCACCTACCAAACGGTGCACCACTAGTAAGTTTTAAATTTTTTGAATTTTTTTGCCTCTCGATCTTAAAAGCCCAGTAACTTTTTTCTATTTGGTTTTTGGGGATTTTGAAAATGTTTAACGGGGTTCCCCCAGTTAAATTCGGATGTAACTTTTCGAGTAGATGATTGTTCATATAAAAAACTTTTTAATCCGAGTTCGTATGCAAAAGTTATGCCCGTTTTACTAAATTCCAGAGATATTTTGCAAATAAAATCAAAATTCATATATAAATTTTCCCAACAAGTAGACCACATATCACATGGGAAAGTTATATTCTTTTATTTTTTTGACATTTCCATCATTTCCTTTTATTTTTTTTAAACTGGAAAAGGCGGTCCACGAGGGGGGGTGCAGTTGGTGAAATATTGGGCCAAGCTAGTAATGGTGCACCGTGGATGTGGTGCTAGTTCAACTAGTAATGGCGCACCACACCCATGGTGCGCCATTACTAGTTTTAAAAAAAATAAAACAAAATTTGAAAAAAAAATACTAATGGCGCACCGTGGATGTGGTGCGCCATTACTAGTTGAACTAGTAATGGCGCACTATCCACTTGTGTGCCATTAGTAGTTTTGAAAAAAAATGATTTTTTTTAAATTGAGAAAAAAATACTAATGGCGCACCGTGGATGTGGTGCGCCATTACTAGTTTAACTAGTAATGACACACTATCCACTGGTGCGTCATTAGTAGTTTTGAAAAAAAATGACAAAAAAAATGTTACTAATGGCGCACCGTGGGTGTGGTGCACCATTAGTATTTGGACACTAATGGCGCACCGACACATGGTGCGCCATTAGTATATAGTAATGGCGCACCACATGTCTGGTGCGTCATTAGTAATAATTCCATCTATAGCCCTTTTCCTAGTAGTGTGCATTGGGCTACATCCGTTAATGGTACTAAGCACTCGTGCCATGCGCCTTGGTGATGATTGCCGTGAGCACGTCCATGGCAATGACAAACAACAGGGGGGATATCGAGTCCCCTTGTCTCAGGCCTTTAGCGTGCATGAACTTACCGCCAGCACATCCGTTCACTAACACTCTCGAGCTGGCGGTGGTGAGGAAGATCGCTATCCAAGAGATCCATCGGTCCGAGAAGCCCTTGGCTCTCAACACCTCGAACAGAAACGGCCATGACAGCGAGTCGAAAGCTTTAGTAATGTCGAGCTTGAGCATTACTCCTTTGGCTTTCCTCCTATGCATCGTGCGCGCCATTTGTCGAACCAAGAGAAAGTTGTCATGCAAGCATCTACCCTTAATGAATGCGGACTGATTCGTCTGAACAAGCTCTCCCATGCGAGGCCTTAGCCTGTCAGTCGGCAACTTAGAAGCAATCTTGGGCAGACTGTGCACAAGGCTAATCGGTCAGAAGTCGGACACCATGCATGCTTCCGGGGATTTGGGTATAAGAGTGATCAGTGCCTGGTTTAGCCTTCCGAAGCCCCTACCATTGCCAAGAAAGAACTTGTGGATCTCCGATATTAGATCCGTCTTGATAACCTCCCACGCCTTTTGAAAGAAGATGCCAATGAACCCATCCGGCCCAGGTGCTTTGTCCGAAGGCATATCCTTGATAACTGCCCAAATTTCTTCCTCCGAAAACACGCAATCTTGGTCTGAGAGGTTAACGGCCATGACGCCAAGCCCCTCCAGGTCAAGCGTGAATTCACGGGCACTATCCCGACCTAGTAGTTCCTTGTAAGCATAGTAGAATGCATCCTCCTTTCCTTTCTGGTCCATGATGGTGCGCCCATCAATGCACAAGGAAGTAATGTAATTTTTCATGCGCCTCCCATTGGCTACCAGGTGGAACAACCACGTGTTGGCATCTCCTTCTCGCAGCCATGTGATTCTGGACCTCTGCCGCGCAATAGTCCTCTCGAGAGACGCCAGCCCAAGCACTAGCTGCTTTAAGGTTTTCCTAAGCCATCTCTCCTCCCCAGTCAGGGCACGATTCTCCTGGGCGCAGTCGAACCGCGTGATGACAATGTTCGCAATGGCAATTTACAGCTTGATGTTGCCAATCTCCTTTTGCCCCCATGTAGCCAGAACACGTGCAGTGTTACGTAGCATGATATCTAAGCGCAGGAAAGGGTCGGAGATATCTGGGTCGCAGACCCATGCTTCCTTTATGATGTCCAAAAAACCCTCCATTTTGGCCCAGAATTTTTCAAAACGGAACCTTCTCCTCGCATGCATGTGCTCCTCAAGAGCAAGATGGAGCGGGTAGTGATCGGAATGCTCGGTCGATAGCGCTTGCAGCAGACACTCCGGATGGTCAAGCTCCCAATCCACAGAGACAAAGGCACGATCGATCTTTGTGAGCGTGGGCGTCTCCCTTTCGTTGCTCCACGTGAACTCGCGTCCGTGCAAGTATAGCTTCTTGAGCGCGTTATCGTCTACAAAGCGTTTGAATTTCCCCATCATTCTCCTGTCAAGATTGGAGTTGTTTTTATCTGCCGCATAGAGAATGAGGTTGAAGTCTCCCAAGAGAAGCCACGGCCTTGGACATAGGGATCTACGCTCCGAAAGCTCATTGAGGAAGCTGATTTTCCGCTCATTCTCCTGAGGCCCGTAAACAACGATGAGCCACCATGGCACGCCCTCCTTGGGCGAAACGTATGCCGAGATGCTATGAGAGTCATTGACATAATTAGACAATAGGACCCGTGTGTTGTCCCATGCCACAAAAATACCGCCTCTAGTATCCGACGCCGGCAAATAAGTAAATCCATCATAGTTTAGACCCAAGCATTGCGCGATTACAAAGGTGTCCACCACCTCAAGTTTCGTTTCTAGAATACAAACAATCGCCGCACGAGTAGAGTCCACGAAACTCCTAAGCGCCTTCCTTTTAGCCGGGCTGTTAAGACCTCTAACATTCCAACAAACTAACTCCAAAGTGTTGAAAGACATCTGAGTGATATGTCTCCAACTCCATGGCACCGAAGTGCTAGCTACGCCAGGATCGGCGCTCCCATCATTGTCTCCTCCCCTAGGTTTAGTGGTATCGCTTTCCCGAAGATAGCCGCAATGGCCCTCAACTGCGGTTCCTGTAGAGGTGAGTCGAAGACTGCACGGAGCTGACCTAGAGCATCTTCGGAGACCGCCATATCATCGCAGTCCAGACCTAGGGTTTTCATCAATACCGTTTCAGCTGTCGAGGCCTTCGTCTTCCTGGAGCTGGAAGCACAAACCGAGCGAGTTGTGCGATGTGGGGTGAAAGGGTCTTGACCTGGCTTGACCCCTCTCAGTCCTTCAAACTCCTTGAGCAGCGGCGGGGCTAGTTTTTTCAGCAACCCAGCACATAAAGTCTTTATATTACCAAGCACAGCAATTTCTTTCGCAGAGAGGGATGCCTCGTGGCACTGGGCGTTGAAATCTCCAGAAGCTTCTACGTCACCGCTAAATAATGGCTCGTGCATGCATGCATGTGTTCCGGCCTCGTTGGTCTCCTCCAGAATCGCGCCCAACTCTTGTTCACAGGGCTCCGACCCGTGCATGCATGCATGCGTTCCCGCCGCAGTGGTCTCCTCCAAAATCGTGCCCAACTCCTGTGCACTGGACCCCGGCCCCATCAAGGTAGCGTTTGTCCTGTCCGACATGACCGTTGTCGCTAGCTGTAGCGCCTCATCGATTGGTGCCCAACCCGCAGCAGATTTGTCTGGCAGCGGAGCCAGAGGACCCACCTCCTCATCGCTTGCGCGGGATAGGGTAATGGCGGCCCCCACCAAATCAGAAGCGGGCTGGACAGCGGGATTTGAATCCTCCAAAACGACCTCGAGGCGCGTCGAGTCCTCTTGGCGCGTCGCCTCCAGTTGGTCAAAAGCCGCCTTATCCGGGCCCAACAGATCTGGCGCAGTGGCTGCCTCCTTGGTCATCTGGTATGGTGGGGTCACACAACGCCTGCCTGGATCTTCTGTGGCAAAGCGCATCACCGGATCAACTGTGGCAGACCGCACCCCCGGCAAGTCACGGGTCACAGCTATCGCATCTCCCTGGCATGGTCCAGGCACAACGGCGGTGGTGACCACGGGCGCATTGGCCGACATGTCCTTGCGGCGAGACATCGGCGGTAGCCGCCAATGTGACGGTCCAATTCGACCTAACAGGGCATGTTTGTATTTAAACAAAATCTCCGGCGTCACGTACATTCTGCCTCCAATTCGAGACATCGGCCTCCCACATCACGTACATTCTGGGCTCAAGTACCTGAGCCCAGAATGTGAAGGAATGAATGAGAAACGCTCAATTATTATCGTGATGTGGTAAAGCTAGCCGTGCTAAAGCAATAAAAAACTGAATTCCCCCGCAAAAAAAATGAATTAGTGTCGAGGGACAAAGCAGCATACAACTTTAGTCTCCGTGAAAATTAGCAAACACTTACGTAACAGTCCCTCTTGTTGTGGCAGCGCAGTGGCGGGATGCCCCGACCATGGCACCGTGTGAGCGCTCTGACTGTGGAGATTCCTTGCGGCACCAACGTCGGATAATCGGATCGCTGTGCAGAGAAGGAAGAAAAACAAGGGGAAAAGGGACGTAATCTTCCTTCCACCTGCCCGCTCGTACTCGCCATCGTGATGCTCCATACCGGACTACGGCCTCCTGGTGTATTTACCGCTGCCTCCACTCAAGCCTCACCTCCTGGCCAGCCACCGAGACATCTGTACGGGGTCCCCTTAGAGCATCTTCAGCCATTGGTCCTCAGAGAGGGAAATCCCTATTCGCCGCTCGCTGCGGCAAAATGTCGGGCTACCACACAGGGCAGAGCAGTGAGCCACAAACCCGGGCCGGCCCATTTATACATAATGCGTCCAACGGGTTTTGGGAACCTTCTAGAAGGTTCCATGAACCGGGATTTTTCCTGTATCATTGTTTTCTGGTTCTCTATTTTTTTTTTCCTTTTTTCATTTCTGTTTCTTTTCAATTTTTTCGTTTTTTGTTTTTTGTTTCATTTTCTTTTTCAAGTTTGCTTTTCTTTTTCAGAACTTGTTTGCACTTTTACAAAATGTTATGATTTTCTTTTTATTTCCTTTTCTATTCTTCTCTTTTAAAAAAATATCAAAAAATTTAAATTTTGTTCATGTTTCCAGAAAATGTTCAGTTTTTGAAAAAATGTTCTCCAAATTCAAAATCTGTTATTGTTACACAAAAAAGTACAAAACTTTCGAAATTCAGAAAATGTACCGGATTTCAATTTTTTTCACATATTCAAAAAATGTCCGCGCTTCCAAATTTGTTCGGGGTTTCTCAAAATTGTTCTCCCTTTCAAAATATGTTCTCAAAATTCAAAAAATGTTCGTACTTTAAAAAATTGTTCGTGCTTTCAAATTTGTTCACGATTTTACAAAATTGTTCTCTGTTTCAAAATTTGTTCTCAAGATTCAAAAAATGTTTGGGAATTGAAAAGAATGTTCAAGCTTTTCTAATTTGTTCACAAATTCAATAATAGTTCATGTTTTTCGATTTTGTTCACAAATTCAAAAAAATGTTCTGGAAGTTTTAAAAAGTACACATTATTATTGTTTGTTCACAAATTCAAGAAATGACCCCTTTTTAAATTTGTTCACATCATAAAAATGTTCCTATTTTACAAAATTTGTGCAAAAAATTCGAAAAATGTTTTTATTTTGAAGAAAATATTCATAATTTCGAAAATTTCAGTTGTAGGAGAACAGATTTTGAAAATTTACAGGAACATTTCGAAATTTTCAAGAAATGTTTCTAAAATGTTTTTATTTCTAAAATCTCAACCCTGCTGGCTGTTGTTATAGTTTTTCGCTCTTAAATATTCAATTGCACGTTCCTGGTGGAGTGGACAGCCCGTCGCGGTTCGCTCTATGGTGGATGCGAGGTCGCGGGATCGAATCCTAGGTTATTAGCCTGCTTGTTTTTCGTGTTTTTTGCAAGCATGAGTGGCTTTCGCATTGACGGGTCGGCCCAGTCATCCCATGTGCGTCGAGTTTCGCGTTTGACGCAGAATGCGTTGTATAGGAGGTCTCCCATAGAGCTCGTAAAATTGTCGCCTCGGAAAGAACCGGCGCTTAAATCGGCCTTGGTCCGATCTGGCTCCCAGCCCCCGGTCTCAAGGTCGCACCCAGACTCATATTTTATTTTTTTACAAAAATAGTAATTCGGCAAACGGGACAAACATTCGGCGAAAGCGAACAATTTTTACATAGAAAACATTAAAGAACAAAATAAAGGCCATTATAGGGCGAAGAACTGGCTTAGCACGGCGTGGTCGCCGTCGTCCTTTTCCTCCTTCACGCGGACGCCGCTGCTGGAGCCCTGCCCAGGGTCACCATGGCGGAACAGCGGCGGCGCGTCGTCGTCATTGTCGTCAAGAACGACGACACCTCCCTCGTCGCGGCCACGGCGCCGAGCGGCGATCTCCTCTAGGGCGCGTCGATGGCGCTCCAGCTCCTCCCGCGCCCAGTCCTCCCACGCCCACTTCATGGCCGCCGAGGGAAGTAGGGAAGAGAGGCTCATTGGCGAGGAAGGAGGCTAGGAGATGATTGTCCCAGCGAGGAGGGGACGGCTTTTATAGCGGCCGGGAGGCGGCCGCGTGTGTACGCGTGGCGGGAGGGGGAGGGACACGTCGCCGCACTGAGCCACCCGTGAGGAATCAAAGGGAAGGCTGACCGGCAGCAGCCTTGGCATTGATTCCCCGCGGGAAACCGAGGCGATGAGGACGACGAGGCGCGGCGGACGCTGACTTGTCGGGCCCGCCTTTCTTTCGCGCCAAAAACGCTTGACCCGGCACCCCCCAGCGCGCCGGGTTCGGCCTGGGTGCGCCGGCACCAGTTTCGGGCCTAGTTGGCAAGAAAATGGTCTCCTGGGCGCGATTGGGTCGTTTTTTCGGTGCTGGCGCCCAAAGAGGGGCATGTGGGGCCTGTTGGGGCGCGGCTAGAGATGCTCTTATCTCCTTCCGACCAAATTCACTGCTTTGATTCTTTTGACATCATTTTAGCCGGATCTGACCCCCTCCGAAAAAACCCGGATCCGATCCTTTTCCTACCGTCACCCGATCTGGCGGTAGGTTAAAACGTGCTACCGCCACAGGATCTGGTGGTAGGGACCGGGTCAACGTAGACGGCGCCGTTTGATGCGCTAACCTGGATAAGTGCCTACTGCCAGAGCATGTGGCGGTACAACGTTCTAACATATCGCGTGATCGGGTGGCGGTAGGGTCCCGAACAGGCTTTCTCCGTGCATGCCTGCGAGCGGGCCCCACCCACCCACCAGTCCGTTCTTCCTCCTCTCATCGTCTCGAACAGAGGCGAGTGACGCCTCTCTGCTCCTCCAGATCCCCTCACTCGATCTCCCTCTTCCCTCCACCATTTTCGCGGATCTTTGGGGCAAATCGAAGAGGCCGGTAAGCTCCTTCAATCCCTCCAATCACTTTTCGCAATGATGTTTTTTTATTTTTGAAGCTATTTTTGGCACTAGGTACAACCTAGGTTTAGTGTGAGTTGATTTTGTTGAGGATTTGGTTGTTTAGTATGAGATGATGTAGTAGTAGAGTTATGTAAGGACTAGTGCGGCCGACTAGTGCATTGCGAATTATGATTTAGTGGTACAGGTTATGTAATGTAC
>LR738709.1:44540764-44664498 GCA_902687465.1 Secale cereale | reverse complement strand
CCCACCCTACGCCACCGCCTCCCACCACCTCCGACCGCGCCGCCCGCCGCCCGGCCACCACCTTCCACCGCGCCGCCCCCACCGCATCGCCCACCACCATGCAGCCCGCCGCCTCCCCAAACTGTTGGGGAACGTAGTATTTTAAAATTTTCCTACGATCACGCAAGATCTATCTACCAGATGCATAGCAACGAGAGGGAGAGTGTGTCTACGTACCCTCGTAGACCGGGAGCGGAAGCGTCAAGTGACGCGGTTGATGTAGTCGAACTTCTTCGCGATCCAACCGATCAAGCACCGAACGTACGGCACCTCCGCGTTCAGCACACGTTCAGCTTGATGACGTCCCACGAGCTCTTGATCCAGTTGAGCTTCACGGGAGAGTTTCGTCAGCACGACGGCGTGGTGACGGATATGATGTATATACCGGCGCAGGGCTTCGCCTAAGCACTGCAACGGTATGACCGATGTGTGGTTCTGTGGAGGGGGGCACCGCACACGGCTAAAACAATTCAACTTGTGTGTTCTAGGGTGTCCCCTTGCCCCCGTATATAAAGGAGCAAGGGAGAGGCCAGCCCTAGAGGGGGCGCGCCAAGTGTGGGGAGTCCCACTAGGACTCCCAAGTCCTAGTAGGATTCCCCTTTCCTTTCTGGAGTAGGAGAGAAGGAAAGAGGTGGAGAGGGAGAAGGAAAAAGGGGCTGCACCCCTTGTCCAATTCAGACCAGAGGGGGGCGCGTCTCCTTCCTTTTGGCCTTTCTCCTCTATTCCCGTATGGCCCAATAAGGCCCATATACTCCGAAAAATACCCGAATCACTCGGAACCTTTCCGATGTCCAAATATAGTCGTCCAATATATCGATCTTTACGTCTCGACCATTTCGAGACTCCTTGTCATGTCCCCGGTCTCATCCGGGACTCCGAACTCCTTCGGTACATCAAAACTCATAAACTCATAATATCGATCGTCATCAAACGTTAAGCGTGCGGACCCTACGGGTTCGAGAACTATGTAGACATGACCGAGACTCATCTCCGGTCAATAACCAATAGCGGAACCTGGATGCTCATATTGGCTCCTACATATTCTACGAAGATCTTTATCGGTCAAACCACATAACAACATACGTTGTTCCTTTTGTCATTGGTATGTTACTTGCCCGAGATTCGATCGTCGGTATCTCTATACCTAGTTCAATCTCGTTATCGGCAAGTCTCTTTACTCGTTCCGTAATACATCATCTCGTGACTAACTCATTAGTCTTTTGCTTGCAAGGCATATTATGATGTGCATTACCGAGAGGGCCCAGAGATACCTCTCCGACACTCGGAGTGACAAATCCTAGTCTTGATCTATGCCAACACCACGAACACTTTCGAAGACACATGTAGAGCATCTTTATGATCACCCAGTTACGTTGTGACGTTTGATAGCACACAAGGTGTTCCTACGGTATTCGGGAGTTGCATAATCTCATAGTCATAGGAACATGTATAAGTCATGAAGAAAGCAATAGCAGTAAAACTAAACGATCATAGTGCTAAGCTAACATATGGGTCTTGTCCATCACATCATTCTCATAATGATGTGATCCCGTTGATCAAATGACAACTCATGTCTATGGTTAGGAAACATAACCATCTTTGATCAATGAGCTAGTCTAGTAGAGGCATACTAGGGACACTCGGTTTTGTCTATGTATTCACACATGTACTAAGTTTCCGGTTAATACAATTCTAGCATGAATAATAAACATTTATCATGATATAAGGAAATATAAATAACAACTTTATTATTGCCTCTAGGGCATATTTCCTTCAGTCTCCCACTTGCACTAGAGTCAATAATCTAACTCACATCGCCATGTGATTTAATACCGATAGTTCACATCGTTATGTGAATAACACCCATAGTTCACATCGCCATGTGACCAACACCCAAAGGGTTTACTAGAGTAAATAATCTAGTTCAGATCGTTATGTGATTAATACCCAAGAGTAATAAGGTGTGATCATGTTTTGCTTGTGAGAGAAGTTTAGTCAACGGGTCTGTCACATTCAGATCCGTATGTATTTCGCAAATTTCTATGTCTACAATGCTCTGCATGGAGCTACTCTAGCTAATTGCTCCCACTTTCAATACACATCCAGATTGCTACTTAGAGTCATCTGGATTTAGTGTCAAAGCTTGCATCGGCGTAACCCTTTACGACGAACTCTTTATCACCTCCATAATCGGGAAACATTTCCTTAGTCATCCAGTTACTAAGGATAATTTTGACCGCTGTCCAGTGATCTACTCCTAGATCACTATTGTACCTCCTTGTCAAACTCATGGAAAGGTACACAACATGTTTGGTACACAACATGGCATACTTTATAGAACCTATGGCTGAGGCATAGGGAATGACTTTCATTCTCTCTATATTTTTCTGCCGTGGTCAGGCTTTGAGTCTTACTCAACTTCACACCTTACCAGTCAGGCAAGAACTCCTTCTTTGACTGATCCATTTTGAACTACTTCAAAATCTTATCAAGGTATGTACTCATTGAAAAAACTTATCAAGTGTCTCGATCTATCTCTATAGATCTTGATGCTCAATATGTAAGCAGCTTCACCGAGGTCTTTCTTTGAACAACTCCTTTCAAACACTCCTTTATGTTGGAGATATGCCCTAGAGGCAATAATAAAAGCATTATTATTATATCTCCTTGTTCATGATAATTGTCTGTTATTCATGCTTGAATTGTATTGTACGGAAACAACGATACATGTGTGAATACACAGACCACAATGAGTCCCTGGTAGGCCTCTAGTTACCAGCTCGTTGATCAACAGATGATCACGGTTTCCTGACCATGGACATGAGATGTCAGTGATAACGGGATCACATCATTAGGATAATGATGTGATGGACAAGACCCAAACTTGAGCATAACACGAGATCGTATAGTTCGTAATGCATAAGCTTTTCGGTGTCAAGTATTTATTCCTTAGACCATGAGGTTGTACAACTCCCGGATACCGTAGGAGTACTTTGGGTGTGCCAACCGTCACAATGTAACTGGGTGGCTATAAAGGTACGCATCGGGTATCTCCGAAAGTGTCTGTTGAGTTGGTACGAACCGAGACTGGGATGTTGTCACTACGTATGACGGAGAGGTACCTCTGGGCCCACTCGGTAAGACATCATCATAATGAGCTCAATGTGACTAAGTAGTTAGTCACGGGATGATGGATTACGGATCGAGTAAAGAGACTTGCCATGACGAGATTGAACAAGGTATCGGGAATACCGACGATCGAATCTCGGGCAAGTACCGTACCGATGGACAAAGGGAATAACATACGGGATTGAGTGAATCCTTGACACGGTGGTTCATCCGATGAAGATCATCGAGGAACACGTGGGAACCAACATGGGTATCCAGATCCCGCTGTTGGTTATTGACCAGAGAGTCGTCTCAGGTCATGTCTACGTGTCTCCCGAACCCGTAGGGTCTACACACTTAAGGTTCGGTAACGCTAGGGTCGTAGAGATAAATGCACGTGGAAACCCGAAAGTTGTTCGGAGTCCCGGATGAGATCCCGGACGTCACGAGGAGTTCCGGAATGGTACGGAGGTAAAGATTGATATATAGGAAGTCCAGTTTCGGCCAACGGGTGATCTCCGGGGGTCACCGGGAGTGTCCCGGGACCACCGGAGGGGCCCCGGGGATCCACCGGGTGGGGCCACCCATCCCGGTGGGGCCCCTAGGCCGCAAGGGGAAGTGTCCAGCCCCTCTGGGCTGGCGCACCACTAGTGGCCCACCTTCCCATGCGCCTAGGGTTAAAACCCTAAGGGGAGGGGGGCCACCACTTGCCTTGGGGGGCAAGGACTCCCCCCTGGCCGCCGCCCCCCCTGCAGATTGGATCTGCAGGGGCCCTGGCGCACCCCCTGGCCCCTATATATATCTGGGAGGGGAGAGGGCTGACGCACCCTTGCCCTGGCGCCTCTCCCCCTCCCGTCACACCTCCATACTCCCACGCAGGGCGCCCGGCGAAGCCCTGCTGCGATCTCCACTGCATCCGTCATCACGCCGTCGTGCTGCCGGATCTCTGATGACTTCTCCTCCCCCATTGCTGGATCAAGAAGGAGGTGACGTTGCTGCACCGTACGTGTGTTGAACGCGGAGGTGCCGTCCGTTCGGCGCTAGATCATCGGTGACGAAGAACGCGAAGAGTACGACTACTTCATCCACGCTTCTTCGAAAGCTTCCGCACGCGATCTACATAACGGTATGTAGATGCACTCTTACTCGCTCGTTGCTAGATGTCTCCATAGTTGGATCTTGGTGAAAGCGTAGAAATTTTTTGAATTATGCTACGTTCCCCAACAGTGGCATCTGAGCTAGGTTTTATGCGTAGCATCTTGCACGAGTAGAACACAAAGCAGTTGTGGGCGTATGATCTTGTTCAACTTTCTTACCGTTACTAGTCAATCTTGATTCGGCGGTATTGTGGGATGAAGCGGCCCGGACCGACTTTACACGTACGCTTACGTGAGACTGGTTCCACCGACAGACATGCACTAGATGCATAAGGTGGCTGGCGGGTGTTTGTCTCTCCTACTTTAGTCGGATCGGATTCGATGAAAAGGGTCCTTATGAAGGGTAAATAGAAGTTGACAAATCACGTTGTGGTTTTGGCGTAGGTAAGAAACGTTCTTGCTAGAAATCCTATAGAAGCCACGTAAAACTTGCAACAACAATTAGAGGACGGCTAACTTGTTTTTGCAGCATGTGCTATGTGACGTGGTATGGCCAAAACGAAGATGTGATGAATGATATATGTGATGTATGAGATTGATCATGTTTTTGTAATAGGGAATCACGACTTGCATGTCGATGAACTTGACAACCGGCAGGAGCCATAGGAGTTGTCTTAATTATTGTATGACCTGCGTGTCACTGAATAACGCCATGTAATTACTTTACTTCATTGCTAAACGTTAGCCATAGTAGTAGAAGTAATAGTTGGCGTGACGACTTCTTCAAGACACAATGATGGAGATCATGATGATGAAGATCATGGTGTCGAGCCGGTGACAAGATGATCATGGTGCCCCGAAGATGGAGATCCAAGGAGCAAGATGATATTGGCCATATCATGTCACTTTAATTGATTGCATGTGATGTTTATCATGTTTATGCATCTTGTTTACTTAGAACGACGGTAGTAAATAAGATGATCTCTCACTAAAATTTCAAGTATTGTGTTTCCCCTAACTGTGCACCGTTGCTAAAGTTCGTTGCTCCGAAGCACCACGTGATGATCGGGTGTGATAGGTTCTAACGTTCGCATACAACGGGTGTAAGACATATTTACACACGCGATACACTTAGGGTTCACTTGACGAGCCTAGCATGTACAGACATGGCCTCGGAACACGGAAGACCGAAAGGTCGAACACGAGTCGTATAGAAGATACGATCAACATGAAGATGTTCACCGTTGATGACTAGTCCGTCTCACGTGATTATCGGACACGGACTACTCGATTCGGATCGTGTATCACTTAGATGACAAGAGAGATGTCATTCTGAGTGGGAGTTCATTAAAATTAGATTAAGATGAACTTAATTATCATGAACTTAGTCTAAATTCTTTACAATATCTCTTGTAGATCAAATGGCTCATGCTCAGGTTTCCCTCAACTTCAACGCGTTCCTAGAGAAAACCAAGCTGAAAGACGATGGTAGCAACTATACGGATTGGGTCCGTAACCTGAGGATTATCCTCATAGCTGCCAAGAGATCATATGTCCTAGAAGCACCGCTAGGTGATGCACCTGCTCTCGATGCGGCCCAAGACGTTTTGAATGTCTGGCAGTCGCGTAGTGATGATTACTCCCTAGTTCAGTGTGGCATGCTTTACAGTTTAGAATCGGGGCTCCAAAACGTTTTGAGCACCACGGAGCATATGAGATGTTCGAAGAGCTGAAAATGGTTTTCCAAGCTCATGCCCGAGTCGAGAGATATGATGTCTCCGACGCATTCTACAACTGTAAGATGGAGGAGAACAGTTCTGTCAGTGAGCACATCCTCAAGATTTCAGGATTGCACAACCGCTTGTCTCAGCTGGGAATGAATCTCCCAGATGAAGCGGTCGTTGACAGAATCCTCCAGTCGCTCCCACCAAGCTGCAAGAGCTTCGTGTTGAACTTCAATATGCAGGGGATGGAGAAGTCCATTCCCGAGGTGTATTCAATGTTGAAATCAGCGGAGGTAGACATCAAGAAAGAACATCAAGTGTTGATGGTCAATAAAACCACTAAGTTCAAGAAAGGCAAGGGTAAGAAGAACTTCAAGAAGGACGGCAAGGGAGTTGCCGCGCCTGGCAAGCCTGTTGCCGGGAAGAAGCCAAAGTATGGACCCAAGCCTGAGACAGAGTGCTTTTATTGCAAGGGAACGGGTCACTGGAAGCGGAACTGCCCCAAATATTTAGCAGACAAGAAGGCCGGCAACGTCAAAGGTATATTTGATATACTTGTTATTGATGTGTACCTTACCAGCGCTCGTAGTAGCTCCTGGGTATTTGATACCGGTGCAGCTGCTCACATTTGTAACTCAAAACAGGAGCTGCGGAATAAACGGAGACTGGCGAAGGATGAGGTGACGATGCGCGTCGGGAATGGTTCCAAGGTCGATGTGATCGCCGTCGGCACGCTACCTCTACATCTACCCTCGGGATTAGTTTTAAACCTCAATAATTGTTGTTTAGTACCAGCTTTGAGCATGAACATTGTTTCTGGATCTCGTCTTATGCGAGATGGCTACTCTTTCAAATCGGAGAATAATGGTTGTTCTATTTATTTGAGACATATGTTTTATGGTCATGCCCCGCTGGTCAATGGTTTATTTTTGATGAATCTCGAATGTAGTGATACAAATATTCATAGTGTAGATGCCAAAAGATGTAAAGTTGATAATGATAGTCCCACATACTTGTGGCATTGCCGCCTTGGTCATATTGGTGTCAAACGTATGAAGAAGCTCCATTCAAATGGACTTCTAGAGTCTCTTGATTATGAATCATTTGACACGTGCGAACCATGCCTCTTGGGCAAGATGACCAAGACTCCGTTCTCCGGAACAATGGAGCGAGCAACCAACTTGTTGGAAATCATACGTACCGATGTGTGCGGTCCAATGAGTGTTGAGGCTCGCGGAGGCTATCGTTATGTTCTCACCCTCACAGATGACTTGAGTAGATACGGGTATATCTATTTGATGAAACACAAGTCTGAGACCTTTGAAAAGTTCAAGGAATTTCAGAATGAGGTTGAGAATCAACGTGACAGAAAAATAAAGTTCTTGCGATCGGATCGTGGGGGTGAATATTTAAGTCATGAATTTGGTACACACCTTAGGAGCTGTGGAATTGTTTCACAATTGACACCGCCCGGAACACCTCAACGTAACGGTGTGTCCGAACGCCGAAATCGTACTCTGTTGGACATGGTGCGATCTATGATGTCCCTCACCGATTTACCGCTATCTTTTTGGGGTTATGCTTTAGAGACTGCCGCATTCACTTTAAATAGGGCTCCGTCGAAATCCGTTGAGACGACTCCGTATGAACTTTGGTTTGGCAAGAAACCGAAGCTGTCGTTTCTGAAAGTTTGGGGTTGCGATGCTTATGTCAAGAAACTTCAACCTGAAAAGCTCGAACCCAAATCGGAAAAATGCGTCTTCATAGGATACCCAAAGGAAACAATTGGGTACACCTTCTACCACAGATCCGAAGGAAAAGTCTTTGTTGCCAAGAATGGATGCTTTCTGGAGAAAGAGTTTCTCTCGAAAGAAGTGAGTGGGAGGAAAGTAGAACTTGATGAGGTGACAGTCACCCCTCCTGTACCGGAAAGTAGCGCAGCGCAGGAAACTGTTCCTGAGGTGCCTGCACCGACAAGGAGGGAAGTTGATGATAATGATCATGAAGAAACAGATCAAGTTACTACTGAACTTCGAAGGTCCACAAGGGCACGTTCCGCACCAGAGTGGTACGGCAACCCTGTACTGGAAATCATGTTGTTAGACAACGGTGAACCTTCGAACTATGAAGAAGTGATGGTGGGCCCAGATTCCAATAAATGGCTTGGAGCCATGAAATCCGAGATATAATCCATGTATGAAAACAAAGTATGGACTTTGGTGGACTTGCCTGATGACAGGCACGCCATAGAAAACAAATGGATATTTAAGAAGAAGACAGACGCGGATGGTAATGTGACCATCTATAAGGCTCGGCTTGTCGCTAAAGGTTATCGACAAGTTCAAGGGATTGACTACGATGAGACTTTCTCTCCCGTAGCGATGCTGAAGTCAGTCAGAATCATGTTAGCTATTGCCGCATTCTATGATTATGAGATATGGCAAATGGACGTCAAAACAGCATTCCTTAACGGCTTCCTCAAGGAAGAGTTGTATATGATGCAACCGGAAGGTTTTGTCGATCCAGAGAACGCTGACAAGGTATGCAAGCTCCAGCGCTCGATTTACGGGCTGGTGCAAGCATCTCGGAGTTGGAATATTCGCTTTGATGAGGTGATCAAAGCGTTTGGCTTTATACAGACTTATGGAGAAGCCTGTATTTACAAGAAAGTGAGTGGGAGCTCTGTGGCATTTCTCATATTATATGTGGATGACATATTGCTGATGGGAAATGATATAGAATTCTTGGAAAATGTAAAGGCCTACTTGAATAAAAGTTTTTCAATGAAGGACCTTGGAGAAGCTGCTTACATATTAGGCATCAAAATCTATAGAGATAGATCGAGACGCCTCATTGGTCTTTCACAAAGTACATACCTTGACAAAATATTGAAGAAGTTCAATATGGATCAGTCAAAGAAAGGATTCTTGCCTGTTTTGCAAGGTATGAGATTGAGCAAGGCTCAGTCGCCGGCCACGGCAGAAGATAGAGAAAAGATGAGTGTCATTCCCTATGCCTCGGCCATAGGTTCTATCATGTATGCCATGCTGTGTACCAGACCTGATGTGAACCTTGCCATAAGTTTGGTGGGGAGGTACCAAAGTGATCCCGGTACGGAACACTGGACATCGGTCAAGAACATCCTGAAGTACCTGAAAAGGACTAAGGATATGTTTCTCGTTTATGGAGGTGACGAAGAGCTCGTCGTAAAGGGTTACGTCGATGCTATCTTCGACACAGATCTGGATGACTCTAAGTCTCAAACCGGATACGTGTATATTTTGAATGGAGGGGCAGTCAGCTGGTGCAGTTGCAAACAGAGCGTGGTGGCAGCGTCTACATGTGAAGCGGAGTACATAGCTGCTTCTGAAGCAGCGCAGGAAGGAGTCTGGATGAAGGAGTTCATCACCGACCTAGGAGTCATTCCAAGCGCGTCAAGCCCGATGACTCTCTTCTGTGACAACACTGGTGCTATTGCTATTACCAAGGAGCCCAGGTTTCACAAGAAGACCAAGCACATCAAGCGCCGTTTCAACTCCATCCGGAATTATGTTCAGGATGGAGACATAGATATTTGTAAAGTGCATATGGATCTGAATGTCGCAGACCCGTTGACTAAACCTCTTTCACGAGCGAAACATGATCAACACCAGAACTCTATGGGTGTTCGATTCATCACAATGTAACTAGATTATTGACTCTAGTGCAAGTGGGAGACTGTTGGAGATATGCCCTAGAGGCAATAATAAAAGATTATTATTATATCTCCTTGTTCATGATAATTGTCTGTTATTCATGCTTGAATTGTATTGTACGGAAACAGCGATACATGTGTGAATACACAGACCACAATGAGTCCCTGGTAGGCCTCTAGTTACCAGCTCGTTGATCAACAGATGGTCACGGTTTCCTGACCATGGACATGAGATGTCAGTGATAATGGGATCACATCATTAGGAGAATGATGTGATGGACAAGACCCAAACTTGAGCATAACACGAGATCGTATAGTTCGTAATGCATAAGCTTTTCGGTGTCAAGTATTTATTCCTTAGACCATGAGGTTGTACAACTCCCGGATACCGTAGGAGTACTTTGGGTGTGCCAACCGTAACAACGTAACTGGGTGGCTATAAAGGTACGCATCGGGTATCTCCGAAAGTGTCTGTTGAGTTGGTACGAACCGAGACTGGGATGTTGTCACTCCGTATGACGGAGAGGTACCTCTGGGCCCACTCGGTAAGACATCATCATAATGAGCTCAATGTGACTAAGTAGTTAGTCACGGGATGATGGATTACGGATCTAGTAAAGAGACTTGCCATGACGAGATTGAACACGGTATCGGGAATACCGACGATCGAATCTCGGGCAAGTACCGTACCGATGGACAAAGGGAATAACATACGGGATTGAGTGAATCCTTGACACGGTGGTTCATCCGATGAAGATCATCGAGGAGCACGTGGGAACCAACATGGGTATCCAGATCCCGCTGTTGGTTATTGACCAGAGAGTCGTCTCAGGTCATGTCTACGTGTCTCCCGAACCCGTAGGGTCTACACACTTAAGGTTCGGTAACGCTAGGGTCGTAGAGATAAATGCACGTGGAAACCTGAAAGTTGTTCGGAGTCCCGGATGAGTTCCCGGACGTCACGAGGAGTTCAGGAATGGTCCGGAGGTAAAGATTGATATATAGGAAGTCCAGTTTCGGCCAACGGGTGATCTCCGGGGGTCACCGGGAGTGTCCCGGGACCACCGGAGGGGCCCCGGGGGTCCATCGGGTGGGGCCACCCATCCCGGTGGGGCCCCTAGGCCGCAAGGGGAAGTGTCCAGCCCCTCTGGGCTGGCGCACCACTAGTGGCCCACCTCCCCATGCGCCTAGGGTTAAAACCCTAAGGGGAGGGGGGCCACCACTTGCCTTGGGGGGCAAGGACTCCCCCCTGGCCGCCGCCCCCCCTGCAGATTGGATCTGCAGGGGCCCTGGCGCACCCCCCTGGCCCCTATATATATGTGGGAGGGGAGAGGGCTGCCGCACCCTTGCCCTGGTGCCTCTCCCCCTCCCGTCCCACCTCCATACTCCCACGCAGGGCGCCCGGCGAAGCCCTGCTGCGATCTCCACTGCATCCGTCATCACGCCGTCGTGCTGCCGGATCTCTGACGACTTCTCCTCCCCCATTGCTGGATCAAGAAGGAGGTGACGTTGCTGCACCGTACGTGTGTTGAACGCGGAGGTGCCGTCCGTTCGGCGCTAGATCATCGGTGACGAAGAACGCGAAGAGTACGACTACTTCATCCACGCTTCTTCGAAAGCTTCCGCACGCGATCTACATAACGATATGTAGATGCACTCTTACTCGCTCGTTGCTAGATGTCTCCATAGTTGGATCTTGGTGAAAGGGTAGAATTTTTTTGAATTATGCTACGTTCCCCAACAGTGGCATTTGAGCTAGGTTTTATGCATAGCATCTTGCACGAGTAGAACACAAAGCAGTTGTGGGCGTATGATCTTGTTCAACTTTCTTACCGTTACTAGTCAATCTTGATTCGGCGGTATTGTGGGATGAAGCGGCCCGGACCGACTTTACACGTACGCTTACGTGAGACTGGTTCCACCGACAGACATGCACTAGATGCATAAGGTGGCTGGCGGGTGTTTGTCTCTCCTACTTTAGTCGGATCGGATTCGATGAAAAGGGTCCTTATGAAGGGTAAATAGAAGTTGACAAATCACGTTGTGGTTTTGGCGTAGGTAAGAAACGTTCTTGCTAGAAATCCTATAGAAGCCACGTAAAACTTGCAACAACAATTAGGGGACGTCTAACTTGTTTTTGCAGCATGTGCTATGTGACGTGGTATGGCCAAAACGAAGATGTGATGAATGATATATGTGATGTATGAGATTGATCATGTTTTTGTAATAGGGAATCACGACTTGCATGTCGATGAACTTGACAACCGGCAGGAGCCATAGGAGTTGTCTTAATTATTGTATGACCTGCGTGTCACTGAATAA
This sequence comes from Secale cereale, assembly GCA_902687465.1. NCBI lineage: Eukaryota > Viridiplantae > Streptophyta > Magnoliopsida > Poales > Poaceae > Secale > Secale cereale. Next base: position 44,652,514 of record LR738709.1, on the reverse strand, counting down.
CGCCATGTAATTACTTTACTTCATTGCTAAACGTTAGCCATAGTAGTAGAAGTAATAGTTGGCGTGACGACTTCTTCAAGACACGATGATGGAGATCATGATGATGAAGATCATGGTGTCGAGCCGGTGACAAGATGATCATGGTGCCCCGAAGATGGAGATCCAAGGAGCAAGATGATATTGGCCATATCATGTCACTTTAATTGATTGCATGTGATGTTTATCATGTTTATGCATCTTGTTTACTTAGAACGACGGTAGTAAATAAGATGATCTCTCACTAAAATTTCAAGTATTGTGTTTTCCCTAACTGTGCACCATTGCTAAAGTTCGTTGCTCCGAAGCACCACGTGATGATCGGGTGTGATAGGTTCTAACGTTCGCATACAACGGGTGTAAGACAGATTTACACATGCGATACACTTAGGGTTCACTTGACGAGCCTAGCATGTACAGACATGGCCTCGGAACACGGAAGACCGAAAGGTCGAACACGAGTCGTATAGAAGATACGATCAACATGAAGATGTTCACCATTGATGACTAGTCCGTCTCACGTGATGATCGGACACGGACTACTCGATTCGGATCGTGTATCACTTAGATGACTAGAGAGATGTCATTCTGAGTGGGAGTTCATTAAAATTTGATTAAGATGAACTTAATTATCATGAACTTAGTCTAAATTCTTTACAATATCTCTTGTAGATCAAATGGCCCACGCTCAGGTTTCCCTCAACTTCAACGCGTTCCTAGAGAAAACCAAGCTGAAAGACGATGGTAGCAACTATACGGATTGGGTCCTTAACCTGAGGATTATCCTCATAGCTGCCAAGAGATCATATGTCCTAGAAGCACCGCTAGGTGATGCACCTGCTCCCGATGCGGCCCAAGACGTTTTGAACGTCTGGCAGTCGCGTAGTGACGATTACTCCCTGGTTCAGTGCGGCATGCTTTACAGTTTAGAATCGGGGCTCCAAAAATGTTTTGAGCACCACGGAGCATATGAGATGTTCGAAGAGCTGAAAATAATTTTCCAAGCTCATGCCCGAGTTGAGAGATATGATGTCTCCGACGCATTCTACAACTGTAAGATGGAGGAGAACAGTTCTGTTAGTGAGCACATCCTCAAGATTTCAGGATTGCACAACCGCTTGTCTCAGCTGGGAATGAATCTCCCAGATGAAGCGGTCGTTGACAGAATCCTCCAGTCGCTCCCTCCAAGCTTCAAGAGCTTCGTGTTGAACTTCAATATGCAGGGGATGGAGAAGTCCATTCCTGAGGTGTATTCAATGCTGAAATCAGCGGAGGTAGACATCAAGAAAGAACATCAAGTGTTGATGGTCAATAAAACCACTAAGTTCAAGAAAGGCAAGGGTAAGAAGAACTTCAAGAAGGACGGCAAGGGAGTTGCCGCGCCTGGCAAGCCTGTTGCCGGGAAGAAGCCAAAGTATGGACCCAAGCCTGAGACAGAGTGCTTTTATTGCAAGGGAACGGGTCACTGGAAGCGGAACTGCCCCAAATATTTAGCAGACAAGAAGGCCGGCAACGTCAAAGGTATATTTGATATACTTGTTATTGATGTGTACCTTACCAGCGCTCGTAGTAGCTCCTGGGTATTTGATACCGGTGCAGTTGCTCACATTTGTAACTCAAAACAGGAGCTGCGGAATAAACGGAGACTGGCGAAGGATGAGGTGACGATGCGCGTCGGGAATGGTTCCAAGGTCGATGTGATCGCCGTCGGCACGCTACCTCTACATCTACCCTCGGGATTAGTTTTAAACCTCAATAATTGTTATTTAGTACCAGCTTTGAGCATGAACATTGTTTCTGGATCTCGTCTTATGCGAGATGGCTACTCTTTCAAATCGGAGAATAATGGTTGTTCTATTTATTTGAGAGATATGTTTTATGGTCATGCCCCGCCGGTCAATGGTTTATTTTTGATGAATCTCGAACGTAGTGATACACATATTCATAGTGTAGATGCCAAAAGATGTAAAGTTGATAATGATAGTCCCACATACTTGTGGCATTGCCGCCTTGGTCATATTGGTGTCAAACGTATGAAGAAGCTCCATTCAAATGGACTTCTAGAGTCTCTTGATTATGAATCATTTGACACGTGCGAACCATGCCTCTTGGGCAAGATGACCAAGACTCCGTTCTCCGGAACAATGGAGCGAGCAACCAACTTGTTGGAAATCATACATATCGATGTGTGCGGTCCAATGAGTGTTGAGGCTCGCGGAGGCTATCGTTATGTTCTCACCCTCACAGATGACTTGAGTAGATACGGGTATATCTATTTGATGAAACACAAGTCTGAGACCTTTGAAAAGTTCAAGGAATTTCAGAATGAGGTTGAGAATCAACGTGACAGAAAAATAAAGTTCTTGCGATCGGATCGTGGGGGTGAATATTTAAGTCATGAATTTGGTACACACCTTAGGAGCTGTGGAATTGTTTCACAATTGACACCGCCCGGAACACCTCAACGTAACGGTGTGTCCGAACGCCGAAATCGTACTCTGTTGGACATGGTGCGATCTATGATGTCCCTCACCGATTTACCGCTATCTTTTTGGGGTTATGCTTTAGAGACTGCCGCATTCACTTTAAATAGGGCTCCGTCGAAATCCATTGAGACGACTCCGTATGAACTTTGGTTTGGCAAGAAACCGAAGCTGTCGTTTCTGAAAGTTTGGGGTTGCGATGCTTATGTCAAGAAACTTCAACCTGAAAAGCTCGAACCCAAATCGGAAAAATGCGTCTTCATAGGATACCCAAAGGAAACAATTGGGTACACCTTCTACCACAGATCCGAAGGCAAAGTCTTTGTTGCCAAGAATGGATGCTTTCTGGAGAAAGAGTTTCTCTCGAAAGAAGTGAGTGGGAGGAAAGTAGAACTTGATGAGGTGACAGTCACCCCTCCTGTACCGGAAAGTAGCGCAGCGCAGGAAACTGTTCCTGAGGTGCCTGCACCGACAAGGGAGGAAGTTGATGATAATGATCATGAAGAAACAGATCAAGTTACTACTGAACTTCGAAGGTCCACAAGGGCACGTTCCGCACCAGAGTGGTACGGCAACCCTGTACTGGAAATCATGTTGTTAGACAACGGTGAACCTTCAAACTATGAAGAAGCGATGGCGGGCCCAGATTCCAATAAATGGCTTGGAGCCATGAAATCCGAGATATAATCCATGTATGAAAACAAAGTATGGACTTTGGTGGACTTGCCTGATGACAGGCACGCCATAGAAAACAAATGGATATTTAAGAAGAAGACAGACGCAGATGGTAATGTGACCATCTATAAGGCTCGGCTTGTCGCTAAAGGTTATTGACAAGTTCAAGGGATTGACTACGATGAGACTTTCTCTCCCGTAGCGATGCTGAAGTCAGTCAGAATCATGTTAGCTATTGCCGCATTCTATGATTATGAGATATGGCAAATGGACGTCAAAACAGCATTCCTTAACGGCTTCCCCAAGGAAGAGTTATATATAATGCAACCGGAAGGTTTTGTCGATCCAGAGAACGCTGACAAGGTATGCAAGCTCCAGCGCTCGATTTACGGGCTGGTGCAAGCATCTCGGAGTTGGAATATTCGCTTTGATGAGGTGATCAAAGCGTTTGGCTTTATACAGACTTATGGAGAAGCCTGTATTTACAAGAAAGTGAGTGGGAGCTCTGTGGCATTTCTCATATTATATGTGGATGACATATTGCTGATGGGAAATGATATAGAATTCTTGGAAAATGTAAAGGCCTACTTGAATAAAAGTTTTTCAATGAAGGACCTTGGAGAAGCTGCTTACATATTAGGCATCAAAATCTATAGAGATAGATCGAGACGACTCAATGGTCTTTCACAAAGTACATACCTTGACAAAATATTGAAGAAGTTCAATATGGATCAGTCAAAGAAAGGATTCTTGCCTGTTTTGCAAGGTATGAGATTGAGCAAGGCTCAGTCGCCGGCCACGGCAGAAGATAGAGAAAAGATGAGTGTCATTCCCTATGCCTCGGCCATAGGTTCTATCATGTATGCCATGCTGTGTACCAGACCTGATGTGAACCTTGCCATAAGTTTGGTGGGGAGGTACCAAAGTGATCCCGGTACGGAACACTGGACATCGGTCAAGAACATCCTGAAGTACCTGAAAAGGACTAAGGATATGTTTCTCGTTTATGGAGGTGACGAAGAGCTCGTCGTAAAGGGTTACGTCGATGCTAGCTTCGACACAGATCTGGATGACTCTAAGTCTCAAACCGGATACGTGTATATTTTGAATGGAGGGGCAGTCAGCTGGTGCAGTTGCAAACAGAGCGTGGTGGCAGCGTCTACATGTGAAGCGGAGTACATAGCTGCTTCTGAAGCAGCGCAGGAAGGAGTCTGGATGAAGGAGTTCATCACCGACCTAGGAGTCATTCCAAGCGCGTCAAGCCCGATGACTCTCTTCTGTGACAACACTGGTGCTATTGCTATTACCAAGGAGCCCAGGTTTCACAAGAAGACCAAGCACATCAAGCGCCGTTTCAACTCCATCCGGAATTATGTTCAGGATGGAGACATAGATATTTGTAAAGTGCATACGGATCTGAATGTCGCAGACCCGTTGACTAAACCTCTTTCACGAGCGAAACATGATCAACACCAGAACTCTTTGGGTGTTCGATTCATCACAATGTAACTAGATTATTGACTCTAGTGCAAGTGGGAGACTGTTGGAGATATGCCCTAGAGGCAATAATAAAAGCATTATTATTATATCTCCTTGTTCATGATAATTGTCTGTTATTCATGCTTGAATTGTATTGTACGGAAACAGCGATACATGTGTGAATACACAGACCACAATGAGTCCCTGGTAGGCCTCTAGTTACCAGCTCGTTGATCAAAAGATGGTCACGGTTTCCTGACCATGGACATGAGATGTCAGTGATAACGGGATCACATCATTAGGAGAATGATGTGATGGACAAGACCCAAACTTGAGCATAACACGAGATCGTATAGTTCGTAATGCATAAGCTTTTCGGTGTCAAGTATTTATTCCTTAGACCATGAGGTTGTACAACTCCCAGATACCGTAGGAGTACTTTGGGTGTGCCAACCGTCACAACATAACTGGGTGGCTATAAAGGTATGCATCGGGTATCTCCGAAAGTGTCTGTTGAGTTGGTACGAACCGAGACTGGGATGTTGTCACTCCGTATGACGGAGAGGTACCTCTGGGCCCACTCGGTAAGACATCATCATAATGAGCTCAATGTGACTAAGTAGTTAGTCACGGGATGATGGATTACTGATCTAGTAAAGAGACTTGCCATGACGAGATTGAACAAGGTATCGGGAATACCGACGATCGAATCTCGGGAAAGTACCGTACCGATGGACAAAGGGAATAACATACGGGATTGAGTGAATCCTTGACACGGTGGTTCATCCGATGAAGATCATCGAGGAACACGTGGGAACCAACATGGGTATCCAGATCCCGCTGTTGGTTATTGACCAGAGAGTCGTCTCAGGTCATGTCTACGTGTCTCCCGAACCCGTAGGGTCTACACACTTAAGGTTCGGTAATGCTAGGGTCGTAGAGATAAATGCACGTGGAAACCCAAAAGTTGTTCGGAGTCCCGGATGAGTTCCCGGACGTCACGAGGAGTTCCGGAATGGTCCGGAGGTAAAGATTGATATATAGGAAGTCCAGTTTCGGCCAACGGGTGATCTCCGCGAGTCACCGGGAGTGTCCCGGGACCACCGGAGGGGCCCCGGGGGTCCACCGGGTGGGGCCACCCATCTCGGTGGGGCCCCTAGGCCGCAAGGGGAAGTGTCCAGCCCCTCTGGGCTGGCGCACCACTAGTGGCCCACCTCCCCATGCGCCTAGGGTTAAAACCCTAAGGGGAGGGGGGCCACCACTTGCCTTGGGGGGCAAGGACTCCCCCCTGGCCGCCGCCCCCCCTGCAGATTGGATCTGCAGGGGCCCTGGCGCACCCCCCTGGCCCCTATATATATGTGGGAGGGGAGAGGGCTGCCGCACCCTTGCCCTGGTGCCTCTCCCCCTCCCGTCCCACCTCCATACTCCCACGCAGGGCGCCCGGCGAAGCCCTGCTGCGATCTCCACTGCATCCGTCATCACGCCGTCGTGCTGCCGGATCTCTGACGACTTCTCCTCCCCCATTGCTGGATCAAGAAGGAGGTGACGTTGCTGCACCGTACGTGTGTTGAACGCGGAGGTGCCGTCCGTTCGGCGCTAGATCATCGGTGACGAAGAACGCGAAGAGTACGACTACTTCATCCACGCTTCTTCGAAAGCTTCCGCACGCGATCTACATAATGGTATGTAGATGCACTCTTACTCGCTCGTTGCTAGATGTCTCCATAGTTGGATCTTGGTGAAAGCGTAGAATTTTTTTGAATTATGCTACGTTCCCCAACACTTTATGCTTTCCAGAAAATTCTACATCATTTCCAATCGACAATATGTCATTCACATATACTCATTAGAAAGTTTGTAGTGCTCCCACTCACTTTCTTGTAAATACAGGCTTCACCGCAAGTCTGTATAAATCTATATGCTTTGATCAACTTATCGAAGCGTATATTCCAACTCCGAGATGCTTGCACCAGTCCATAGATGGATCGCTGGAGCTTGCACACTTTGTTAGGACCTTTAGGATCGACAAAACCTTCTGGTTGCATCATATGCAACTCTTCTTTAAGATATTCATTCAGGAATGCAGTTTTGACATCCATTTGCCAGATTTCATAAAATGCGGCAATTGCTAACATGATTTGGACAGACTTAAGCATCACTACGGGTGAGAAAGTCTCATCGTAGTCAACTCTTTGAACTTGTTGAAAACCTTTCGCAACAAGTCGAGCTTTGTAAACAGTAACATTACCGTCAGCGTCGGTCTTCCTCTTGAAGATCCATTTATTTTCGATGGCTTGTCGATCATCGGGCAAGTCAACCAAAGTGCACACTTTGTTCTCATACATGGATCCCATCTCAGATTTCATGGCCTCAAGCCATTTTGCGGAATCTGGGCTCATCATCGCTTCCTCATAGTTCGCAGGTTCATCATGGTCTAGTAACATGACTTCCAGAACTGGGTTGCCGTACCACTCTGGTGCGGAACGTACTCTCGTTGATCTACGACGTTCAGCAGAAACTTGATCTGAAGTTTCATGATCATCATCATTAGCTTCCTCACTAATTGGTGTAGGAATCACTGGAACTAGTTTCTGTGATGTTCCACTTTCCAATTCGGGAGAAGGTACAATTACCTCATCAAGTTCTACTTTCCTCCCACTCACTTCTTTCGAGAGAAACTCCTTCTCTAGAAAGGATCCACTCTTAGCAACAAAGACCTTGCCTTCGGATCTGTGATAGAAGGTGTACCCAACAGTTTCTTTTGGGTATCCTATGAAGATTTACTTCTCCGATTTGGGTTCGAGCTTATCATGTTGAAACTTTTTCACATAAGCATCGCAGTCCCAAACTTAAAGAAATGACAGCTTAGGTTTCTCGTCAAACCACAGTTCATACGGTGTCATCTCCACGGATTTAGATGGTGCCCTATTTAACGTGAATGTAGCTGTCTCTAACGCATAACCCCAAAAGCGATAGTGGTAGATCAGTAAGAGACATCATCGATCGCACCATATCTAATAAAGTATGATTATGACGTTCGGACACACCATTTCACTGTGGTGTTCCAGGTGGCGTGAGTAGTGAAACTATTTCACATTGTTTTTACTGAAGGCCAAACTCGCTAACTCAAATATTTTACCTCTACGATCATATCGTAGAAACTCTTATTTTCTTGTTACGATGATTCTCCACTTCACTCTGAAATTCTTTGAACTTTTCAAATGTTTCAGACTTGTGCTTCATTAAGTAGATATACCCATATCTGCTCAAATCATCAGTGAAGGTCAGAAAATAACGATACCCGCCGCGAGCTTCAACACTCATTGGTCCGCATACATCAGTATGTATGATTTCCAACAACTCTGTTGCTCGCTCCACAGTTTCGAAGAACGGAGTTTTAGTCATCTTGCCCATGAGGCATGGTTCGCAAGCACCAAGTGATTCATAATCAAGTGATTCCAAAAGTCCATCACTATGGAGTTTCTTCATGCGCTTTACGCCAATATGACCTAAACGGCAGTGCCACAAATAAGTTGCACTATCATTATTAACCTTGCATCTTTTTGCTTCAATATTATGAATATGTGTATCACACGATCGAGATCCAACAAACCATTTTCATTGGGTGTATGACCATAGAAGGTTTTATTCATGTAAACAGAACAACAATTATTCTCTAACTTACATGAATAACCATATTGTAATAAACATGATCAAATCATATTCATGCTCAACACAAACACCAAATAACACTTATTTAGGTTCAACACTAATCCCGAAAGTATAGGGAGTGTGCGATGATGATCATATCAATCTTGGAACTACTTCCAATACACATCGTCACTTCATCCTTTAACTAGTTTCTGTTCATTATGCAACTCCCATTTCAAGTTACTACTCTTTAGCAACTGAACCAGTATCAAATACCGAGGGGTTGCTATGAACACTAGTAAAATACACATCAATAATCTGTATATCAAATATACCTTTGTTCACTTTGCCATCCTTCTTATCCGCCAAATATCTAGGGCAGTTCCACTTCCAGTGACCATTTCCTTTGCAGTAGAAGCACTTAGTTTCAGGCTTTAAGTTTAGCTTTGGGTTTCTTCATGGGAGTGACAACTTGCTTGTCATTCTTCTTGAAGTTCCCCTTCTATCCCTTTGCCGTTTACTTGAAACAAGTGGTATTATTAACCATCAACACTTGATGCTCTTTCTTGATTTCTACCTTCGCCGATTTCAGCATAGCGAAGAGTTCGGGAATTACCTTCGTCATCCCTTACATATTATAGTTCATCACGAAGTTCTACTAACTTGGTGATAGTAACTAGAGAACTTTGTCAATTACTATCTTATCTGGAAGATTAACTCCCACTTGATTCAAATAATTGTAGTACCCAGACAATCTGAGCACATGCTCACTGGTTGAGCTATTCTCCTCCATCTTGTAGGCAAAGTACTGTCAGAGGTCTTATACCTCTCGACACGGGCATGAGTATGAATTACTAATTTGAACTCTTGGAACATCTTATATGCTATGTGGCGTTCAAAACATTTTTGAAGTCCCGGTTCTAAGCCGTAAAGCATGGTGCACTTAAACTATCAAGTAGTCATCATACCGAGCTTTTCTCAAAACGTTCATAACGTCTGTATCTGCTCCTGCAATAGGTATGTCACCTAGCGGTGCATCAAGGACATAATTCTTCTGTCCAGCAATGAGGATAATCCTCAGATCACGGAACAATTCCGCATCATTGCTACTAACATCTTTCAACTTAGTTTTCTCTAAGAACATATAAAAAATAAACGTGGAGCAACATCGCGAGCTATTGATCTACAACATAGATATGCTAATACTACCAGGACTAAGTTCATGATAAATTAAAGTTCAATTTAATCATATTACATAAGAACTCCCACTTAGATAGACATCCCTCTAGTCATCTAAATGATCACGTGATCCAAATCAACTAAACCATGTCCGATCATCACATGAGATGGAGTATTTTTCAATGGTGAACATCTTATGTTGATCATATCTACTATATGATTCACGCTCGACCTTTCGGTCTCCAGTGTTCCGAGGCCATATCTGCATATGCTAGGCTCGTCAATTTTAACCCGAGTATTCTGCGTGTGCAAAACTGGCTTACACCCGTTGTATTTGAACATAGAGCTTATCACACCCGATCATCACGTGGTGTCTCGGCACGATGAACTTTCGCAATGGTGCATACTCAGGGAGAACACTTATACCTTGAAATTTAGTAAGGGATCATCTTATAATGCTACCGTCGTTCTAAGCAAAATAAGAAGCATAATAAGATAAACATCACATGCAATCAAAATATGTGACATGATATGGCCATCATCATCTTGTGCTTTTGATCTCCATCTCCAAAGCACCGTCATGATCACTTTCGTCACCGGTGCGACACCTTGATCTCCATCGTAGCATCGTTGTCGTCTCGCCAACTACTGCTTCTACGACTATCGCTACCGCTTAGTGATAAAGTAAAGCAATTACATGGAGATTGCATTTCATACAATAAAGCGACAACCATATGGCTCCTGCTAGTTGTCGATAACATTACAAAACATGATCATCTCATACAAAACCGTATCACTCATCATGTCTTGACCATATCACATCACAACATGCCCTGCAAAAACAAGTTAGACGTCCTCTACTTTGTTGTTGCAAGTTTTACGTGGCTGCTACGGGCTTAGCAAGAACCGTTCTTACCTACGCATACAAAACCATAACGATGTTTCGTCAAGTATGTGTTGTTTTAACCTTCATAAGAACCGGGCGTAGTCACACTCGATTCGGCTAAAATGAGAGAGACAGACACCCGCCAGTCACCTTTAAGCAACAAGTGCTCATCACGGTGAAACCAGTCTCGCGTAAGCGTACGCATAATGTCGGTCCGGGCCGCTTCATCTCACAATACCGACGAAGTAAAGTATGACATGCTGGTAAGCAGTATGACTAGTATCGTCCACAACTCACTTGTGTTCTACTCGTGCATATCATCTACGCATAGACCTGGCTCATGATGCCACTGTTGGGGAACGTAGTATTTTAAAATTTTCCTACGATCACGCAAGATCTATCTACCAGATGCATAGCAACGAGAGGGAGAGTGTGTCTACGTACCCTCGTAGACCGGGAGCGGAAGCGTCAAGTGACGCGGTTGATGTAGTCGAACTTCTTCGCGATCCAACCGATCAAGCACCGAACGTACGGCACCTCCGCGTTCAGCACACGTTCAGCTTGATGACGTCCCATGAGCTCTTGATCCAGTTGAGCTTCACGGGAGAGTTTCGTCAGCACGAGGGCGTGGTGACGGATATGCTGTACCTACCGGCGCAGGGCTTCGCCTAAGCACTGCAACGATATGACCGAGGCGTGTTTCTGTGGAGGGGGGCACCGCACACGGCTAAAACAATTCAACTTGTGTGTTCTAGGGTGTCCCCCTGCCCCCGTATATAAAGGAGCAAGGGAGAGGCCGGCCTTAGAGGGGGCGCGCCATGTGGGGGGAGTCCTACTAGGACTCCCAAGTCCTAGTAGGATTCCCCTTTCCTTTCTGGAGTAGGAGAGAAGGAAAGAGGTGGAGAGGGAGAAGGAAAAAAAGGGGCTGCACCCCTTGTCCAATTCGGACCAGAGGGGGGGCGCGCGCCTCCTTCCTTTTGGCCTTTCTCCTCTATTCCCGTATGGCCCAATAAGGCCCATATACTCCGAAAAATACCCGAATCACTCGGAACCTTTCCGATGTCTGAATATAGTCGTCCAATATATCGATCTTTACGTCTCGACCATTTCGAGACTCCTCGTCATGTCCCCGGTCTCATCCGGGACTCCGAACTCCTTCGTTACATCAAAACTCATAAACTCATAATACCAATCGTCATCAAACGTTAAGCGTGCGGACCCTACGGGTTCGAGAACTATGTAGACATGACCGAGACTCATCTCCGGTCAATAACCAATAGCGGAACCTGGATGCTCATATTGGCTCCTACATATTCTACGAAGATCTTTATCGGTCAAACCGCATAACAACATACGTTGTTCCTTTTGTCATTGGTATGTTACTTGCCAGAGATTCGATCGTCGGTATCTCTATACCTAGTTCAATCTCGTTATCGGCAAGTCTCTTTAATCGTTCCGTAATACATCATCTCGTGACCAACTCATTAGTCTTTTGCTTGCAAGGCTTATTATGATGTGCATTACCGAGAGGGCCCAGAGATACCTCTCCGACACTCGGAGTGACAAATCCTAGTCTTGATCTATGCCAACACCACGAACACTTTCGAAGACACCTGTAGAGCATATTTATGATCACCCAGTTACGTTGTGACGTTTGATAGCACACAAGGTGTTCCTACGGTATTCGGGAGTTGCATAATCTCATAGTCATAGGAACATGTATAAGTCATGAAGAAAGCAATAGCAGTAAAAGTAAACGATCATAGTGCTAAGCTAACAGATGGGTCTTGTCCATCACATCATTCTCCTAATGATGTGATCCCGTTGATCAAATGACAACTCATGTCTATGGTTAGGAAACATAACCATCTTTGTTCAATGAGCTAGTCTAGTAGAGGCATACTAGGGACACTCTGTTTTGTCTATGTATTCACACATGTACTAAGTTTCCGGTTGATACAATTCTAGCATGAATAATAAACATTTATCATGATATAAGGAAATATAAATAACAACATTATTATTGCCTCTAGGGCATATTTCCTGCACAAACATACCGCGCGCCGCCCATCCCCAGGTCGCCGCCACGCATGTGCCCGCGAGCACCATGGGCATCGACCACATCTGCCCTCTGTCGCCTCGTGATCTCCTTGTGCGCCGCGGTGGCCGGATCCACAACCTCCCAGGCCAGGTGACCTCCTGTTGTACCGCCCCGTCCGGATCTAGTTTTCCTCCTGCCGGTGCCCCCCATCTCGACCCCGGCACCGCCCATCCCTCCAGCTCCTTGGATCTACGCCATCTTCGCCACTGGGGGCGGCACCACCCCTCCCACGAGTTGAGGTCAACGTGGCCCTCTCCTCCCCGGATCCGGCAAGCCCCCGTGGCTCTCTCCTCCCCAACTCCTTTGTAGATCGCCTTATGGGCCCTCGCGGTTTTCCGGCGAGTGTGGTGCAGTGCGGGCGCGCATGCGTACAGTCCGGGGGCGCGTGCCTGTGACGCCCCAAGACCGATGCGCCAGGTGTCAGCCAGTTATTCATCGTCGTTGCCATGTCATTTGCTTGCATGTTGCACTTTGTCATGACATCATGTGCATTTCATCAGCATGTTTTAAAAACTTGCATTCATTCGTGTTCCTCAGTTCTCTCCATTGTCCGTTCTGAGTCCTGACACACTCACACGTGCCCGCGGCACCTCCGAATATTTATTTTATGAGTGGCCGAAAAACGTTCTCGGAATGGGGTGAAAGTTGATGTGTGGTCTTATTATAGTGTAGACAGCCCGCCTGCCAAATTTCATCGCATTCGGAGTCCGTTTGCTAGCCGAACCATTAAACTATAGCGGCACTATCGCCGGATAAAACGTCGGATGTTTTCGATCTCCGAGAACTGTCGTCGGGCCTTCCTCTCTCTCTTCTCTCCCCATAGCCCGAGGCCTCTCCACACAGCCCATCTAAGCCCACCTCACCCCGCTCGCGACCGGAGCCGCATGATCGCGATCTGATGGCTCAAAAAGACCCCAAACCCTCAAACCCTAACCCCCTGCCTATTTAACCCCCTCCCCTTGCCAATTTTGGCCTTCTTCTTCCTCCTCCTCGGAATCCGTGCTCCCAATCATCATCTAGCCTCCTCTCCTCGAATTCCTGCGAGAGCCACCTCGCCGCCGCCACATGGCGCTCTCTGGTTGGCTGCACCGCCACCCAGCGCCACCCTGCACTACTCCCACGTCGCCTTGTGGCAAAGCCACGTCCCCCGCCTCCGCGGCCGCCCAGGCCCGAGCCAGGCCCGCTCCGGGCCGCGACCGAGTCTGAGCGCGCCCGCCTGCTGCCGCTCATCCCGCTCGCCTCCCGAGCTCCTCCGCCAGCCCCGTGGCATGCTTCTTCCCCGCCGCCGGGTAGTCTCGCTGCCGCCCCTCCAGGTCACCACATCCGCCCTCTGTCCAGTCGCCGGACCACGTCGAGGCCGGATCCCACTCCCTCTCCTCGTCCTCCTCCCATTTCTCCTCTCTCCCCCACTACCTACTTTCTCTCTGATGCAGGAGCACGCCGCCGCTCGCCGTGGTTGCTTCCGTGGCCGGATCTGGTGGCCCCATGCCCGGATCCGCCCGTTCCCAACCCCCCTCTGCCTGCCCGCCTCGCCGGAGCCCCTCCCCTGTCGTCGGCCGCCGTTGACCGCGCCTCGGCCTCCTACCTCGTGCAGGCGCGCGATGAGGACGACGCGAGCGCGTGCTGGGCCAGCGCCTCCATTGATTGGGCCACGTCCCAGCTCCGCACGCCGGCCCAGTGCCCCCTTTCGGCCTTCCTCTCCTCCAGCTAGGCCGAGGCCCATGGTGAGCGCCCAGTCCGCCTAGATTCGGCCCGATTCATTTTCATTTCCTGCGGAACGTTTTTCCTATTTTGTCCGAAGCTGCTAGTTTTACAGTTTGGACCCTAAACTTCATGCATATCATAACTCGACAACCATGCATCGGAATCTAATAAACTTTATATGAAAACTGCTTAGAATTCTGTGTAGATTATTAATATGCCACTTTCACCCCTGTTTAAATTGTTTAAAATGCTGTTTGTTTAAATTTGCTCAAATGTCATGTTAAAATGGTTTATTTCATAACTAAATAACCGTAGCTCCAAATTTAACAAACTTCATATGTAAATGGGGTTGAAAAATGTTTAGAATAACTTGGTGCTTTTACTTTTGCTGTTTAACAACTTTAAAATGAAGTAATATGTAGAACAGTACCAAATTCAATATATGAACATGGGGTTTTTCCAGAATTGTTGTTTGTTGTTTCCGGCCCCGTTTAAATTGCCTAGATAGGTAGTTTACTTTTGCTTCACCTCTTGCCATGTTAAAAACATTTAATCTTGCCTTGTAAATAAACGAGAGTCAACTAAATAAATAACATGTGGTGTTTCGTCAATATGCAACTCGTTGCATACTTAGGTCCACTTAACTTGAAGTTTTGTTTGTGCACTTTGCCATGCCATGCATATTTAAACCGGACATGCATCATATTTGTTTGTGCATTATGCCATGGTTATGATATATGGGTTTACCATGTTGTTTGCTTATTTCCGGTATGCTTCTCTCGTTAGCTTCGGGTTCGTTCCGGAGTTGTGAGGAATTGTTCGACTACTTCATGGACTTGTTCTTATTCCTTGCGGAATCCCAGGCAAGATGACCATCCCCTTGGATACCTTTACTATCATTGCCATGCTAGTTGTCTCGCTGCTTTCGTTACATGTCGCGCTACCCATCTTTTATTGTCAGCCCCTCTCCTTGTTGCCATGAAACCTCTAACCTTTGTCACCATCCCAGCAAAACCGTTGTTTGGCTATGTTACCCGCTTGCTCAGCCCCTCTTATAGCGTTGCTATTTGCAGGTGAAGATGAAGATTGTTCCATGTTGGAGCTTGTTGTTGGAATATCACAATATATCTTAACACACCTATATACTTGGCAATGGGTGGAAGGCTTGGCCTTTTGCTCGGTGTTTTGTTCCACTCATGCCGCCTTAGGAGCCGATAAATCGGCGTTATGTTCCTTGATTTTGCGTTCCTTACACGGTTGTGTATATGGGGACCCCCTGACAGTTCGTCTTTGAATAAAACTCCTCCAGCAAGGCCCAACATTGGTTTTAATTTGCCTCATAATAACAACTTAATTAATTAATTAATTTGCATAGGGGGTCATGTCCCCAAGGATTCTTGTACATAACAAGGGGGCCAGTGCTGATGGTGTTGGTCCCAAATAGAGCACTGTGCGGGACCGCCCCTTGCCAACTTCGGGTATCTGGCTCCTGTATGCTTCGCTCATCCGAAGGTGGCCTGAGACGAGATACGCACGGCTACTATCAGGGTGTTGGCACGCCGGGAGGTCTTGCTGGACTTGTTTTACCATTGTCGAAATGTCTTGTGCATCGGGATTCCGAGTCTGATCGGGCTGTCCCTAAGATAAGGGGTAATATTATTATTACTTCTGCTGATCGTGAGAGCTTGTGATGGGCTAAGTTGGGACACCCCTGCAGGGTTATGATCTTTCGAAAGCCGTGCCCGCGGTTATGTGGCAGATTGGAATTTGTTAATGTCTGATTGTAGAAAACTTGACAGAGGATCCGAAATAAAACACACAACTGTGTGAGTAACCGTGACTGTCTCTTTTCACTTTGAGAAGAGAACACGGTGGGGTTATGTTTGACTCGTAGGTAGTTCAGGATCTTTAGCGATCACTACTAGTTTGCGACCGCTTGCGTAGATGCTCATATTATTCTTGTACTCGTAAGTTAGCCACCATATATATGCTTAGCCGCTGCTGCAACCTCACCACTACCCTTTTCCATACCCATAAAGCTTTGCTAGTCTTGATACACATGGTTTTGGGATTGCTGAGTCCTCGTGGCTCATAGATACTACAACACTAGATGCAGGTACCACTGAGAACAGTGCAGAAGATGGATCAGAACTTTACCGGGAGCTCGATGAAGAGAGTGGCCGTATGTATGTGACGTTTGTCGATGATCAGTAGTGGTTCCTACTAGGGGCGATCCGGGCTTATGTTCTTTATGGTATCTTTCTCGTTTGGTTTTTCGTCCGCAGATGGACACTGTGTTATTTGGATGATGTATTGTTATTGTATTCATTGTGTGACGTGGCGAGTGTAAGCCAACTATCTTTTCTATTTCATCCCTCTTTTACATGAGTTGTGCAAAGATACCATTCTTGAGATCATTCCAGTATGATATTATGCCTTTAAGTCGTGCCTCGACACGTTGGAGGTATAATCTCATACTGGGCATTACAAGTTGGTATCAGAGCCTTCTCCGACCTAGGAGCCCCCACTGATTGATCGAATCATTGACGGTTGAGTCTAGGCACACACTTGAAAATGTTTTGGGTCCTATATATATATCGGCGAGTAGGATTTCTTTTTTACTCCTCATCCCTTTTCACTCTGGTGAGGACTCCTGACGATTACTTATCTCTTCTACTCTCAAAAATTCACTAATTTTTTTTTTAGGATCACACGAGTATTGTTTGGATTGTTTCGATGTCTTTGTGACGAGAACATTGTTCTCGATGCCTCCTGTCATTTAAAGGTTGTGGCAGTGTCCCGGGGAGTTGAGCGCTGAGGTGTTGTCGTTACAAATCTATCGCAGCATTTCTGGAATACTTAAGACGACAGACATCGAAAACTCTTCTATGCGGTTAGTGGCAAGATAACCCCGACATCACCCAGTACTAGGGAGGTAGTTCGGGAGTATTGCCATAGCTTGTATAGCAGATGCGTTTTGAAGGTCCGAGGTAAACAGTTTCCGGAAATAACTGGTTATGTGTTGAAGGATGGATACAGCTGGATGTAGGATTAGAGTTGAGTGCGCGATGCTTCCCCTGTATCCCCAACACCTGATTGCATAACTGGAAACTTTCGGAAATTGATAGGTGGGTTCATCTAGTAGCTCGTAGGCATTCTTCCAATGGATGCATGATATGGAGTTCGGGGTTCTACATTGAGTGAAGTGGTTTTATGGGCGTTTGTTCCGAACGGGAGTTGCATCTGAAAGGGTCCTTGGCTATGCTGATCCGGGGATTGCAAAACCCTTTTGTAAGACGTTCCATGAGCTTTTAGCACGAATATGTGGAACGAAACTTCTATCTTGTATTTGTTCTATCTGCTCCTTGTTGTTTTTTATTTACCTTTTGTTCTCCCAAGTGGCTTCTCGACAAGTGTTGTACCATTAAGCTATGGAATTCATTCGTTCAATTCTCTGTTCGGATGATGTTGTCAAGATTATGTTGCAACATATCAATCCTTTGTTTTGTTTTGAGTTCTGGTATTCGAGTTGCTTCGATGTCAAGTGTTGATTCCATACCTTTCCTAATCGGTGTTCTCATATTTCTATGGGAGTGCTAATCCTTCTTGATCATCAAGATTTTCATGAAAAATTCTTTTCAACCGGTGCGTTTCTCTTCAAGTAAAACCGATTCTTTCAATATGTGCAAGACCAGTTCTTGGTTTTTTTCTCTAAACGGTCTATGTTTCATTCATCCCAAGTTGTCTTTGTTTTTCTCCTACCCTCCCACCCTTCTTCTTCTCGGAGCCAGAGATTCTAAAATGAAATAACCATTTTATTAATGTGATGTTTCTTCATTCTTTTCGTTCAATTTCATTATCCGGTGATTTCTCAGGAAGATGCTAAGGAAGCTTCAAGTTTATCATTCTCAGTTCTCATTCCTTCTCCGGTGGACTAAACCCAAGCTTCTGTATTAATCATATCTTTCCTCTTGTTTCACATGTTTTCACATGTTGAAATTTCTTATCCGAGGTATCTCTTGGTTATTCAACTCTCTCTAAATCTTCTCCGGAGTGTTCAAGATATCTCGGAAGATTCGCATTTCAATTCTTAATCCATTCAAGTTTTTTGGAGGATTGTCATCTTATTCAAGCCATTTAATTCAACCGGTGCATTATCTCTCAAGCAATCTTTTCCAACGGTGTTTCTTTTGAGTGGGCCCATAACCCACATGTCTTTTTCCAGGATCTTACCCGACTCTTCTAATTTTTTTTTCCGGAGTTATACTCAAATTATTTTCAAAGTGTGACGTAAGAATGATTCCCATCAGTCACATGCCTTCTCTCAGATCGTTTTCATTCATTGTTGCTTCAACCTTTATATTTTTCATTCTTTCGGAGTATCTCAAATTCTTCATGGTGGTTCTCGTTTTCATTCTCAACATTTGTAGACCAAAGAAGAATTTTTCCTAAACCTTGGTCTTTTTCCTTCAAGATTCATGGTTCTAGCTTCTTGCCATCCTCATAGTTGTTTTCGACCATGAGGAATCTTTTTATACCCATCCGAAGCATTTCTTGAATTCTTTCCATTGTGATCCTCCGAAGGCCATCATTCAGAAGATTTCTTCGTTCCCAGTTTGCAACTTCGTCTTCCAAATATTCTTCATTGATGCCTCTTCGTTCGTCTCCATATTCTTATGGTGGTTCGTTTAAAATTCCTTTTCCTTTGTTATCATGCCAATTCACTTGTTCCTTCCAAATCCTACCGGTGATTCGTTGAATACTCTCTCAAGTTTGTGCGAGATCTCTCTTTAATTCTTTGCAACAAGAATAAGTAGTATGCCAAATCCATTGGTTGTCATCAATTTAAAATGGTGAAGGATAAGCATGACATAATTCTTATTCTTATTCCTTCAAGGTGGTTTAATTCCTTCTTCCGAAGTTTTGTTCATGATGAATAAACTCTTGGTTCGAAATGATCCATCTTTCTTTTCCGAAGGTCCAAGCTATATTAATTATCTCGTCGCGAAGCTCCATCTAAATCATTGCAAGGCTTCAATCATATTCTTTTCATCCTTCACTCATCTTCCTTTTGTTACCGGAGTTCTTCTTGGTGGTTCATCATGATTTAATTCATCCCCGAAGTCTTCATCAAGATTCTTGTTGGAGCTCAAGTATTCTTCTTCTTGCATTCTGAAGTGCAATTCTTTCTACATTATCGTTTGAGATGGTGGTATGTCATTTTCACAATTTCCCTTCGGGTCCATTTTCACAATCCGAGGCAAGTAGACCGAAACGATGCTGCATCTACTACTATTACTCCACACATCGACCGCTATCCAGCATGCATCTAGTGTATTGAGTTCATAAGAACAGAGTAACGCCTTAAGCAAGATGACATGATGTAGAGGGATAAACTCAAGCAATATGATATAAACCCCATCTTTTTATCCTCGATGGCAACAATACAATACGTGCCTTGCTGCCCCTACTGTCACTGGGAAAGGACACCGCAAGATTGAACCCAAAGCTAAGCACTTCTCCCATTAAAAGAACTATAGATCTAGTAGGCCAAACCAAACCAATAATTCGAAGAGACTTGCAAGGATATTATGAGCACAGATAAAAAGTTCAGAGAAGAACCAAATATTTCTCATAGATAATCTTGATCATAAACTCACAATTCATCGGATCTCGACAAACACACCGCATAAAGAGATTACATCGAATAGATCTCCTCGAAGACCGAGGAGAACTTTGTATTGAGATCCAAAGAGAGAGAAGAAGCCATCTAGATACTAGCTATGGACCCGAAGGTCTGTGGTAAACTACTCACAACTCATGGTGAGGGCAATGATGATGATGATGAAGAACTCCATGATGGATCCCCCTTCGGTGAAGCTCCGGAACAGGCTCCAAGATGGGATCTCACGGGAACAGAAGGTTACGGCGGTGGAATTAGGGTTTTCTCTCTGTTGTCGAAGGTTTCGGGGTACATAGACTTATATAGGAGGAAGGAGGACACCGGGGGGGTGCTCGAGGGGCCCACGAGGCAGGGGCACGCCCTAGGAAGGGGGCGCGCCTCCACCCTCGTGGGCGCCTCGATGCTCCCCTCACATGGTTCTCAAGTTCCCCGTGCGTGATTTTCTCCAAAAATATCTCTTGCGAAGGTTTCATTCCGTTTGGACTCCGTTTGATATTCTTTTTCTGCAAAACCCTGAAACGGGCAAAAACAGCAATCTGGACTGGGCCTTTGGGTTAGTAGGTTAGTCCCAAAAATGATATAAAAGTGTAAGATAAAGCCCATCAAACATCCAAGACTTCATAAATAATAGCATGGAACAATAAAAAATTATAGATACGTTGGAGACGTATCAAGCATCCCCAAGCTTAATTCTTGCTCGTCCTCGAGTAGGTAAATGATAAAGAAAGAATTTTTGATGTGGAATGCTAACCAACATAGTTTTTCAATGTAATTCTCTTAATTGTGACATGAATGTTCAGATCTGAAAGATTCAAGATAAAAGTCTATATTGACATAAGAAATAACAATACTTCAAGCATACTAACAAAGCAATCATGTCTTCTCAAAATACTATGGCTAAAGAAAGTTATCCCTACAAAATCATATAGTCTGGCTATGCTCCCTCTTCATCACACAAAATATTCATATCATGCACAACCCCGATTTCAGCCAAGCACTTGTTTTCATACTCTATTCTTTCAAACCTTTCAACTTTCACGCAATACATGAGCATGAGCCATGGACATAGCACTATGGGTGGAATAGAGGTGGCTGTGGAGAAGACAAAAAGGAGGGAGATAGTCTCACATCGACTAGGCGTATCAACGGGCTATGGAGATGCCCATCAATAGATATCAATGTGAGTGAGTAGGGATTGCCATACAACGGATGCACTAGAGCTAAATATGAATGAAAGCTCAACAAAAGAAACTAGTGGGTGTGCATCCAACTTGCTTGCTCACGAAGACCTAGGGCATTTGAGGAAGCCCATCGTTGGAATATACAAGCCAAGTTCTATAACGAAAATTCCCACTAGTATATGAAAGTGACTGCTAGCTGGCTTCTCACCCCTCGTTGGTTACCCCAAGTGGAAGGTTTGAGATGCAGTGTAGCAGAAGTTTTCCCTTGGCAATACCAAGGATCGTTTTCCCTGAGACTCCCAGTTTCAACAAGAAGGTGTCAACTGCTAACGGCGCCAGATATTAGCAATCAACGTGGACCTGCACACAGATACAAATAACTTTGCTCCCAACGAGTACAGAGAGGTTGTCAATCCCTCCGGCCTTGTAGTTTACAAAGGATCAAACGCAAGTGATAATAGTGATAGGTATAATTGCAATAGTAAGTAAAAAGCGGAAAAATAAATAGCGGATGTGATCAATGATGGTAATATGGACCGGAGTCTCATGATGTTCACTAGTGATGTCTCTCTCCCAAAAGATGATAAAACTGCTATGTGAGGTAAACAAATTACAGCTGGGCAATTGACAGGACCAATGTTGACTAAGTTGCAAGAAAGGTAGAGGTTCAAAGCATGGGCGGTACGCCGAGGTAAGTAGATCGAAATCCATCTGCATCTACTACTAATCATCCACCTTGAGATATCTATCCAGAACATCTCGCTGGTATTAAGTTGCGAGTCCCACCCATAGTGTAAACTCAAAGCAACAGACAATTGCATTAAAAGAACTTTGCGTAAAGTAAACAATCCTTGCACCCGCGGGCACAAGCACCGTTGTTTTCCCCCTTGTGGCAACAACACATCCCCTAGACTCATTTTCTGTCACTCAAGCTAGTCATTGAGGGGCATGAACCCACAATCAAACATAACGTTCCCTCTTGGAGTCACTACCTACTACTTGGCCAAAGCAATAAATAACAACGGAGAACATGTAAGAATTACTTACGAACATAAATATAAAAGAGGTGAATCAAAGATATTACTCAAACACAATCTGAACATAATCTCATAATCCATTGGATCCCAGTAAACTCATCATAGCAACAGCATAAGGATTACATATGTGCCTCGATCATGTAGGGCAGCTCACGAGGACTAATTAGTGAAGCACAAGAACGTGAGGAGAACATCACATAGCTACTGGTCATGGACCCATGGTCCAAGGGAGACTACTCACAACTCATTCGAGAGGCGTCCATGGTGGTGGAGAAGCTCCCGGTGGTGATCCTCCCCTCCGGCAGGGTGCCGGGAAGAGTTCTCCTGGTGCTCCCGATCTTGGAAGTGGCGGCGGCGGCGGAACAGAGATGAGATCGCGAAAAAGAGTTCCCATCTCGAGGGTTTCGGGAGACGCTTTAAATATATGCCAAAGGGGGGCATCAGCGGAGCCTCGGGGGGCCCAGGCGCCCCCCAGCGCGGCCGGGGGGGGGGCACCACCAGGGCTCCTGGGGCCCTGGTGGCCCCCCTCCGGCTGTGCTTCGGGTGCCTGGTAGGTTCTGGAACGCTGATTTTTTATATAATTTTTCTGGATTTTTTCCGGCAGTTCTCGTAATGTGAAAACCTGAAATACAAAAACAACCGAAAATAGAAACTGGCACTAGGGTGCACTGAGTTAATAGGTTAGTCCAAATATGATCAAAAGTGTATGGAAGTGTATAAATAACATAGCAATATCACCCAAAAGAGGCATGGAGCAAGCAGAAATTATAGATACGTTTTGGACGTATCAACATCCCCAAGCTTAATTCTTGCTCGTCCTCGAGTAGGTAAATGATAAGAAGAATAATTTCTGTGGTGACATGCTATTAACCATATAGGACTTTTTCATAGTCACATGACATAAGCTTACTGAGACAATGGATCTATAGTAATTAAGTTGCCTCATGAGAAAATCACAAAGAACTGAAAGTTTTACAATATGATACTGAAACATCAAATAGATTTGTAATGAACATGGTGTGCAAATATGATAAAGTGATATCTCGCTTGCCCCCTTTAGTGAAGCAAAACATAAATGCAGGGGCACCTCCAAGGTTTAAGTGATGACTAGATACAATGATTTCAAAATAAACGATATCACAGTCATGCAAAAGACAATGCTACTTTGAGACAATGCACATTACACTCAGAATGACAATCATGCTCTCAGTAGTTGGTGCTTTTAAAAGAAGGTGGAGACTCTCGAACCGTGGCTTTTGTTGGCAAGGTTGAAAACCCGTAGTCGGAAACAAAGACAAAACATGTACCAGAGCTCTTGATTTTAAAACAGAGGTAACAATTTATTTTTAGATCATGCATGTTTCGTCAACGAATGCTAGCAGACAACTCAATCACTTCTTGAGATGGACAAGTTTCGAGGAACGGCTCCCGAATGAGGACGATCACATCCTCTTAATCTCCTTTGTTTATCACTGCCAAAGTTTTCTGATTTCTCATGAACAAAGCGTGAAGGAGGGTTTTGTTTGTTATATTATCTTTTTGAGCCGGGCGCACTCAATGCCAGTTCCTTCTCGTATTATGGGTTTGCACATTATTCATGCAATCCTGGGGTGAAGCTTGTCCAACTTAAAAAGATCATGAATTAACCACTACTTCCTCATGAACTTACAACAGAGGCACAAAATAGGAATGCTTTTTTTTTGAATAATTTCGAGATGGCACATGCAAGTCTCCGTTAGGAATGGCAGGTAAATACCATGTAGGAAGGTATGGTGGACTCATATGGCATAACTGGATTAAAAGGATGTGGATGCACAAGCAGCCAGTCCGCTTAGTACAGGTGGAGGTTAGCAAAAGACTGGGAGCGACCAACTAAGAGAGCAATGACGGTCATAATCATGCAGAGCGACAAAGCAACATTGAATCAGGCATGGAAGTTATATCGCTACTCAGAAACAAAAGATCATCAAGGCTTGACAGACTTTCTTTACAGTCTTAAATATGCGTGAGCATACGCCAAGTCAATCAAAATAAATTCTTTGAAGGAAGATATTACTAAACCATACCACATCATAGGCAAACAAATCATGTTGGTACTCCAATAACACATTGGGAACCCCCCAGCTATTTGAGACTAACGCCATTATGCACGTAGCATCTTTATCATAGACATATCAACCAATGCAACGGAAGCAAACTCTCTTAATAAGATAAGCATGATAAATAAAGAGAGTTCAAGCAACCAACTAAATGAAAGCTCTTTAAAAAGATAAGCATGAAAACTAAGATCTAAGCATGATAGTAGCTATTGAAAGACAAAGAACACACACATCAAGGATAGACATGAAAATTCTATGTTATGTTCTAGGTAGAAGTGGAGCGTGTTTCTCTCCCACATAAAGAAAGCTGAGTTCCGACTCGTTATGAAAAGCTAAAGAAAACTAAAAGAAAAACTAAAAGTAAGACGCTTCAAGCATAGCACATAACACATGAAGTGATTAAAATATAGTGGAACGAAAGACGAACTGATAATGTTGATGGAGAAGGGGATGCACGGGGGCATCCCCAAGCTTAGACGCTTGAGTCTCCTTGAATATTTCTTGTGGGTGCACGGGGGCATCCCCAAGCTTGAGCGTTTGACACTCCTGAATCTTTTTATCATCTTCCCTCGCACACTTGAAAACTCCCTTCATACATAACTCATCATAATCTGATTAGCGAGGTTAGTACCCATAATAAAATAATTGTTCCATGCTGGAAATAAAGATATTCTTGAAGTTCTACTGTTTCTCAAGATTGCCAAAAGGTTTTTGCAAAGAAAAAGCAAGCTCTAGGTTTGCAAAATGAAAGAAAGGCAAAACAGGACAGAATCTGTGAAAAACAGAACAGCAGGTAGTAAATGATTTTTCCGGGGCACTTCTGCAACTCTAATAAAAAAACTCAAAACAGACGCACGTAATAAAATTATATAGAGCACGCTGTCGAAAAAATTCAGACCAAAAAGATGATCTGGTGATTTTATACGAATTTTTCTATCCAAGGACAAAATCTGTTTCCTGGACAGCACGTCACAACTTTTGAACTTTCTTGCAATCAGAGGCTACACTTGGCACAAAATTGAAAAGCAAAGATACAATGATAATGCTACAGTAGTAACAACATCAAGACACAACAAAAACAAAATAAAATTTATTCATTGGGCTGCCTCCCAAAAGCGCTTTCTTTTATGCCTTTAAGCTAGGCATAATGCATAGAGGTCAAATTGTATCAATTGAACCATCATCAAGATCATCATAAAGCCCTTCAATAATACAACTAGTCTTAAGAGGACTCTCAAATAAAGGCCTCATAGAGATACTTCTAGGGAGAAGACCAAAAGGATAAAAGTCAAGGGAAGATTCATTTATAAATTCATCAAAGAGAGGCGTTTCTTCCAAAGTCTTTACAGTTTCAACCCCTTTGGCAATAGATGGATTACTTTTAGACCGGGGAGCCTTTGGAACGTGAACGAACTTAGGCTCCCTCTTTTCCGGAGTTTCTACCTTTTTGGTTTTGATTGAAGAGAAAGTAGTTCCTAGAGTATCAAAGATTTCCTCAATCTTGTCTATCCTAGAAGAGTCCAAGTCATGAAATTTGACGGTCTCCAAAGTTTTGAAAATTTTATGCATGGACTATCAAGCCTATTCAAATTCCCTTGGATCTTACGATCCAACTGATTTATCTTATTGATGCTTGGCATTTCTAGCTCTATTTTTTCAACTTTTTTCATAATGTGAGCTAGGGTGATGTCCTCTTGAATGCTAACAACAGGGGGATTCCCAACAAGATTTTCAATAATACTAAGAGACTCCCAAACTGGGGCTTCTAGGAAATTCCCATTGATAGCAGTATCTAGAATAAACCTATTCCAAGAAGTTATTCCAACATAAAAATTTCTAAGCAGGATAGTAGTAGGTTGCTTCTTGGTGGCTCTTTTTTGAGAATCATTAATTCTATACCAAGCATCTTTCAGACTTTCCCCACCTCTTTGTTTAAAGGTGAGAACTTCTGCCTCGTCAAAGACAAAAGGACCCGACATAATGACAACTAAAGAATAAGATAACTATTTTTGTGATTTTCGATAAAAGATAATAAAGCAAAACTGAAAGGTAAACTAACAAGACTAAAAGCAAAGGTAAAAGATAGCGTGCAACTCCCCTATCCTGAAGAGTGGAGTCCCCGTCAACGGCGCCAGAAGTTGCTTTACTAGGTGGCTTCTCACCCCTCGTTGGTTACCCCAAGTGGAAGGTTTGAGATGCAGTGTAGCAGAAGTTTTCCCTTGGCAATACCAAGGATCGTTTTCCCTGAGACTCCCAGTTTCAACAAGAAGGTGTCAACTGCTAACGGCGCTAGATATTAGCAATCAACGTGGACCTGCACACAGATACAAATAACTTTGCTCCCAACGAGTACAGAGAGGTTGTCAATCCCTCCGGCCTTGTAGTTTACAAAGGATCAAACGCAAGTGATAATAGTGATAGGTATAATTGCAATAGTAAGTAAAAAGCGGAAAAGTAAATAGCGGATGTGATCAATGATGGTAATATGGACCGGAGTCTCATGATGTTCACTAGTGATGTCTCTCTCCCAAAAGACGATAAAACTGCTATGTGAGGTAAACGAATTACAGCTGGGCAATTGACAGGACCAATGTTGACTAAGTTGCAAGAAAGGTAGATGTTCAAAGCATGGGCGGTACGCCGAGGTAAGTAGACCGAAATCCATCTGCATCTACTACTAATCATCCACCTTGAGATATCTATCCAGAACATCTCGCTGGTATTAAGTTGCGAGTCCCACCCATAGTCTAAACTCAAAGCAACAGACAACTGCATTAAAAGAACTTTGCGTAAAGTAAACAATCCTTGCACCCGCGGGCACAAGCACTGTTGTTTTCCCCCTTGTGGCAACAGCCCATCCCCTAGACTCATGTTTCTGTCACTCAAGCTAGTCATCGAGGGGCATGAACCCACAATCAAGCATAACGTTCCCTCTTGGAGTCACTACCTACTACTTGGCCAAAGCAATAAATAACAACGGAGAACATGCAAGAATTACTTACGAACATAAATATAAAAGAGGTGAATCAAATATATTACTCAAATACAATCTGAACATAATCTCATAATTCATCGGATCCCAGCAAACTCATCATAGCAACAGCATAAGGATTACATATGTGCCTCGATCATGTAGGGCAGCTCACGAGGACTAATTAGTGAAGCACAAGAACGGGAGGAGAACATCACATAGCTACTGGTCATGGACCCATGGTCCAAGGGAGACTACTCACAACTCATCCGGGAGGCGTTCATGGTGGTGGAGAAGCTCCTGGTGGTGATGCTCCCCTCCGGCAGGGTGCCGGGAAGAGTTCTCCTGGTGCTCCCGATCTTGGAAGCGGCGGCGGCGGAACAGAGATGAGATCGCGAAAAAGAGTTCCCGTCTCGAGGGTTTCGGGAGACGCTTTAAATATATGCCAAAGGGGGGCATCAGCGGAGCCTCGGGGGGCCTAGGCGCCCCCCCGACGCGGCCCAGGGGGGGCGCCGCCAGGGCGCCTGGGGCCCTGGTGGCCCCCCTCCGGCTGTGCTTCGGGTGCCTGGTAGGTTCTGGAACACTGATTTTTTATATAATTTTTCTGGATTTTTTCTGACAGTTCTCGTAATGTGAAAACCTGAAATACAAAAACAGCCGAAAACAGAAACTGGCACTGGGGTGCACTGAGTTAATAGGTTAGTCCAAATATGATCAAAAGTGTATGGAAGTGTATAAATAACATAGCAATATCACCCAAAAGAGGCATGGAGCAAGCAGAAATTATAGATACGTTTCGGACGTATCAGTGACTAAACATGAGACTCTCTACAATGAAGAACATGATGCTACTTTGAAGCACAAGTGTGGAAAAAGATAGTAGCAATTGTCCCTTTTTTTCTTTTCTTTTCTTTTCTTTTTCCTTTTTTTTGGGCCTTTCTTTTTTTCTTTGGCCTTTTTTCGGAGGGGCTTTACAGATTTAGTCTTTCCTCCCATGGGACAATGCTCTAATAATGATGATCATCACACTTTTATTACAACTCGATATTACAACTCGATACTACAACAAAGTATGACTCTATATGAATGCCTCCAGCGGTGTACCGGTATGTGCAATGAAACAAGAGTGGCATGTATGAAAAATTATGCATGGTGGCTTTGCCACAAATACGATGTCAACTACATGATCTTGCATGGCAATATGACAATATGAAGCGTGTCATATCGACGGAACGGTGGAAAGTTGCATGGCAATATATCTCGGAATGGCTATGGGAATGCCATGATAGGTAGGTATGGTGGCTGTTTTGAGGAACGATATATAGTGTGTTTATGGTACCGGCGAAAGTTGCGCGGTACAAGAGAGGGTAGCAATGGTGGAAGGGTGAGAGTGCGTATAATTCATGGACTCAACATTAGTCATAAGAACTCATATACTTATTGCAAAAATCTACGAGTCATCAAAACAAAGCAATCAACGCATGCTCCTAGGGGGGAGGTTGGTAGGAGTTAACCATCGCGCGCCCCCGACCTCCACACAAAGGTTGGCACTTTACAAATACCTCATGCTCTAACTTCGTCACATAGCGGTTCACCATATGTGCATGCTACGGGAATCACTAACCTTAACACAAGTATTTCTCAATTTCATAATAACTCCACTAGCATGACTCTAATATCACTATCCTCATATCTCAAAACAATTATCAAGCATCCAACATCTCATTCTATTCAATGCACTTAGTGTGATTTTGTTTTACTACATTCACATTGGATGTCTATCATGTGAAGACTAGTTTTATTAGCCTAAACACATTACCATGCTGTTTTAATCATAGTTTAAAAAACCGGACCGGACCGGCGGTCGAACCGGAAAAAATCGGAACCGGCAGCCTCATCGGTTTTTTAAGCTAATAAGACCGTTCTGCAATCAGACCGAAGAAAACTGGTCAAACCGGCCGGTTTTTTGGAAAACCGATGAAAAAACCGGGTTATTGAACCGGAAAAAACCAGAAAAATTGTCTTGATACAAATTGAGAAATTGGGATTCCATCCAAGGTCGTTTAAGTAGTACGTGTGGCCTGCCCATGGCCCAATAACCAAGTGGTTGTGCTATTTGGTTGTCCACTACATGGTATAATTTTACTTGACCATTATTTCACACTATATTAGAACATATATTATTTTATTGCTTAAAAAACCAACAATCGAACCGGTGAACCGGCGGTCCGACCGGTAAAAACCTGAACCGACAACCTTTCCGGTTCGGTTTTTTAAACTATGGTTTTAATGGACTCTCAAATAGATATAAGTGGAGCATGAGAGTTCAACAATTTCTACAAAATATAACCACCACCGTGCTCTAAAAGATATAAGTGAAGCACAAGAGCAAAAACTATTCAACTCAAAAGATATAAGTGAAGCACATAGAGTGTTCTAACAATTGCTAGGCCATATTTAACTCTCTCAAATAGGTGTGTCCAGCAAGGATGATTGTGGAAAACTAACAAGCAAAGACTCAAATTATACAAGACGCTCCAAGCAAAACACATATCATGTGGTGAATAAAAATATAGCTCCAAGTATAGTTACCGATGGATGAAGACGAAAGAGGGGATGCCTTCCTGGGGCATCCCCAAGCTTAGGCTTTTGGTTATACTTGAATTTTACTTGGGGTGCCATGGGAATCCCCAACCTTAGGCCTTTGCTACCCTTTGTTCCATAGTCCATCAAAGCAATACTCAAAACTTGAAAACTTCACAACACAAAACTTAGACAAAAATTCTCGTGAGATCCGTTAGTATAAGAAAGCAACCCACTATTCAAAGGTACTGCAATGAATTCATTCTTTGTTTATATTGGTGTTAAACCTACTGGATTCCAACTTCTCTATGGTTCATACCTCCAAATATTACTCATAGATGCATTGAAATAAGCAAACAACACACGAAAAACAGAATCTGTCAAAAACATAACAGTCTGTAGTAATCTGCAGTTTTCGCATACTTATGTAACTCCAAAAAATTCAAACTAAATTGTTAAATGTGAGGAATTTGTCTATTAATCATCTGCAAAAAGAATCAACTAAATAGCAAGCTCCAGTTAAATCTGACGACCACTTTAGCCAGCGCTAACGATTCTATTTTCCACATCAAGATCACATTAACTTCACACACATCTTCCCAAAGGTTCTACTTGGCAAAAACACTAAACAAAACATGAAACCACATCTAAACAGAGTCTAGATGCAATATTTATTCCCTAACATCAACAAAAACAAAAAATATAAAGTTGGGTTGCCTCCCAACAAGCGCTATCGTTTTACGCCCCTAGCTAGGCACGATACAAGATAAATCTAGGTATTGCCATCTTTGGAAGGCAATCCATAAGTGGCTCTCATGATGGATTCCTTTGGTAATTTGGTTTTCTTTCTAGGAAAGTGTCCCATTCCTTTCCTTAATGGAAATTGGAATCTAATATTTCCTTCCTTCATATCAATAATTGCACCAATCGTTCTAAGGAATGGTCTACCAAGAATAATAGGACATGAAGGATTGCAATCTATATCAAGAACAATGAAATCTACGGGCACATAATTCCTATTGGCAACAATAAGAACATCATTAATCCTTCCCATAGGTTTCTTAATAGTGGAATCCGCAAGATGCGAATTTAAAGAACAATCATCAAGTTCATGGAACCCTAGCAAATCACACAAAGTTTTTGGGATAGTGGAGACACTTGCACCCAAATCACACAAAGCATAGCATTCATGATCTTTTATGTTTATTTTGATAGTAGGTTCCCACTCATCATAAAGCTTTCTAGGGATAGAAACTTCTAACTCAAGTTTTTTGTTCATAAGATTGCATCAAAGCATCAACTATGTGTTTAGTGAAAGCTTTATTTTGACTATAAGCATGCGGATAATTTAGTATGGATTGCAACAAGGAAATACAATCAATCAAAGAGCAATTATCATAATTGAATCCCTTGAAATCCAAAGTAGTGGGTTCATCACTATGCAAAGTTTTAATCTCTTCACTCCCACTTTTAGCAATTTTAGCATCAAGATCTAAAAACTCTGAATCATTGGGACACCTTAAAGCAGAATCATCTCCAATCCTATTTTCATCAAGATTTATACTAGAAAACAAGGATCTAATAGGAGACACATCAATAACTTTCAGATATCCATTTTTATTTTCATGATAACTAGAAGAACATGCTTTAATATAATCCTCTCTTTTAGCATGCATCCTAGCGGTTCTTTCTTTGCATTCGTCAATGGAAACTCTCATGGCTTTGAGAGACTCATTGATATCATGCTTAGGTGGGATAGATCTAAGTTTCAAAGAATCAACATCAAGAGTAATTCTATCCACACTTCTAGCCAATTCATCAAGCTTAAGCAATTTCTCTTCAAGCATAGCATTGAAATTCTTTTGCGAGATCATAAACTCCTTAGCACTAGTTTCAAATTCAGAAGGAATCTTTCCATAAGAGTTGTTGTAGGAATTACCCAAATTATTAGAGGAATTACTAGGAAAAGGCCAAGGATTAAAATTACCTCTATAAGCATTGTTACCAAAATTATTCCTACCAACAAAATTCACATCCAAAGATTCATTGTTATTTTCAATCAAAATGGACAAAGGCATATTATTAGGATCAGAGGAAGCACTCTTAGCAGCAAAAAAATTCATAAGTTCATCCATCTTTCCACTCAAAACACTAATTTCTTCAATAGCATGCACTTTTTTTACTAGTAGATCTTTCAGTGTGCCATTGAGAATAATTAACCATAATATTATCTAGGAGTTTGGTAGCTTCTCCTAAGGTAGTTTCCATGAACATGCCTCCTGCGACAATATCTAAAAGATTTCTTGAAGCCAAATTCAAGCCAGCATAAAAGTTCTGAATAATCATCCATAGATTCAAACAATGTGTAGGGCAATTACGTATCATTAGTTTCATTCTCTCCCAAGCTTGTGCAATATGCTCATGATCTAGTTGCTTAAAATTCATAATATCGTTTCTAAGAGAGATGATCTTAGCAGGAGGGAAATACTTAGAGATAAAAGCATCTTTGCACTTATTCCATGAATCAATACTATTTCTAGGCAAAGAGGATAACCAAGTTTTAGCACGATCTCTAAGTGAAAACGGAAGTAACTTCAATTTAACAATATCTTTATCCGTATCCCTTTTCTTTTGCATATCACACAAATCAACAAAGTTGTTTAGATGGGTAGCGGCATCTTCACTAGGAAGGCCGGAGAATTGATCTTTCATGACAAGATTCAACAAAGCAGCATTGATCTCACAAGATTCAACATCGCTAATAGGAGCAATCAGAGTGCTAATAAAATCATTGTTGTTGGTATTGGAGAAGTCACACAATTTGGTATTGTTCTGAGCCATAGTGACAAGCAAGCAATCCAACACACACAAGCAAACGAGAAGCAAGCGAACGATAAACACACGGCAGAAGAAGGGCAAATAAAACGGCAAGGGTGAAGTGGGGCAGAGGAAAACGAGAGGCAAATAAATGTAATGCGAAGGATAAGGGTTTGTGATAGGTACTTGGTATATGACTTTTGCGTAAGCCTCCCTGGCAACGACGCCAGAAATTCTTCTTGCTACTTCGTGAGCTTGCGTTGTATTCCCTCAAAGAGGAAAGGGAGATGCAGCACATTAGCGTAAGTATTTCCCTCAGTTTTTGAGAACCAAGGTATCAATCCAGTAGGAGACCACGCGCGAGTCCCTCGCACCTGCACAAACAAATAAGAACTTCGCAGCCAATGCGATAAGGGGTTGCCAACCCCTTTACGGTCACTTACGAAAGTGAGATCTGATAGAGATGATAGTTTATATTTTTGGTATTTTTGTTTATAAGAACAGAAAATAAAAGCGGTAAAAGTAAAGTAGATGTAGATTGATATGTTGAGAATAGACCCGAGGACCATAGTGTTCTTTAGTGGCTTCTCTCATGATAGTGATATTCTACGGCGGGCAAACAAATTACTGTCGAGCAATTGATAGAAAAGCGAATAATTATGAGACTATCTAGGCATGATCATTGTATATAGGCATCACGTCCGAGACAAGTAGATGATACGTCCAAAACGTATCTATAATTTCTGCTTGCTCCATGCCTCTTTTGTGTGATATTGCTATGATATTTATGCACTTCCATACACTTTTGATCATATTTGGACTAACCTATTAACTCAGTGCACCACAGTGCCAGTTCCTGTTTTCTGCTGTTTTTCTATTTCAGGTTTCCCCCATATTAAAAGTGCCAAAAAATTCCAGGAAAAATACAGGAAAAATCAGCGTATCAGGAGCTTCCAGAAAAACCAAGGCAGGGCCAGAGGGGAGCCTGGGGTGGCCCAGGCAGCCACCCGGCGCGGCCCCACCCCTGGCCGCGCCAGGGGGGCGCCTGGGGCCCCACCTCCGCCTCTGGTGACCCCCTTTGGCATATATTTACCTCGCGTCCCGAAACCCTCGAGGACGGAACCCTTTTTCGCGATCTCATCTCTGTTCCGCCGCCACCGCGCTTCCAAGATCGGGAGCACCAGGAAAACTCTTCCCGGCACCCTGCCGGAGGGGAGGATCACCACCGGGAGCTTCTCCACCACCATGGACGCTTCCCGGATGAGTTGTGAGTAGTCCCCCTTGGACCATGGGTCCATGACCAGTAGCTATGTGATGTTCTCCTCCCCTCTTTGTTCTTCATGGATTAGACCTTGTGAGCTGCCCTACATGATCGAGGCACATATGTAATCTTTCTGCTGTTGCTATGCTGAGTTTGCTGGGATCCGATGGATTATGAGATTATGTTCAGATTGTGTGTGAGTAATATATTTGATTCACCTCTTTTATATTTATGTTCTTGAGTAATTCTTGCATGTTCTTCGTTGCTATTTATTGCTTTGGCCGAGTAGTAGGTAGTAACTCCAAGAGGGAACGTTATGCTTGATTGTGTGTTCATGCCCCTCGATGACTAGCTTGAGTGACAGAAACATGAGTCTAGGGGATGTGCTGTTGGCACAAGGGGTAATACAACGGTGCTTGTACTTGCGGGTGCAAGGATTGTTTACTTTACGCAAAGTTCTTTTAATGCAGTTGTCTATTGCTTTGTGTTTGCACTTTGGGTGGGACTCGCAACTTAATACCAGCGAGATGTTCTGGATAGATATCTCAAGGTGGATGATTAGTAGTAGATGCAGATGGATTTCGGTCTACTTGCCTTGGCGTACCGCCCATGCTTTTGAGCCTCTACTTTTATGTTCAGCATAGTTAGCATTGGTTTGCGCACATAATCCTGTCAATTGCCCAGCTGTAATTTGTTTACCTCGCTTAGCTGTTTTATCGTCTTTTGGGAGAGAGACATCACTAGTGAACATCATGGGACCCCGGTCCATATTACCATCACTGATCACACCCGCTATTTACTTCCTGTTCTTATTTCCTAGTTGCAGTCATACCTATCACTATTATCTCTTGCGTTTGATCCTTTGTAAACGACAAGGCCGGAGGGATTGACAACCTCTCTGTACTCGTTGGGAGCAAAGTTATTTGTATCTGTGTGCACGTCCTGTCAAGAAAAAGTTTCTGGCGCTATTGACACCTTCTTGTCGACCCTCGGAGTCTCACGGGATTCGATCCTTGGTATCTATGCCAAGGGAAATTTGCCGCTACGCTACATCTCAAACCTTCCACTTGGGGTAACTGTCAGGGATATGATTAGCAGGTATGAACCGGCTAATGTAAACCGGCTTGGTTACATTATACTTGGTTGTAATATTTTTAGTAAAGGCTACGGCCCATGAGATCTTAAGGCCCATGTATAGAAGTGCGGATTGTGAACCGCCAAGCGATGTAACTTGTGAGATAAGAAAGAAAGACAGAGACCGAGGCGGACACAAGTATGAGCCGGCCTCGGGACTCTGTAAACCGGACCAGGCGTTACCTCTATATAAAGGGACGACCTGGACGGTTCAGGGACAAGCAACAATCAACCCGTCGAGACGCAGGCAAAGCGAATCCGCTCCCTGTAATCCGACGCCCAAGCAATACCAAACCAACTAGACGTAGGCTTTTACCTTCTCGAAAGGGGCCGAACTAGTATAAAACCCTCTGTGTCTTTTGTGTGCTATGAACCCTTTCAAGCTAACCCGTGCGATGGTTCCATCATCAAGTCCATTAAACCGGACATCTGCCGTGTTATTTCCACAACAGTTGGCGCCCACCGTGGGGCCTGCGCACGATGGTTTCGAGTTCTTGAAAGGCGGCTTCGAAGGGCTCAAGGGTTACGCAGTCGGCCGGATGACCAAGAGTCGCCGCGGCCGCATCTACATCGACGACGCAGGTTGGGGACCGGAGGCCGATTCGATCGAATACGGGTACCGAGTTCCCTTCGGCAGCATCCAAGTCTTCATCGGCAAAATCGGCGAACCGGGGCCTGAGCCGGACGTCTTCACCAACATCGTCGAGCCGGCTCAGCGTGCGAGATCGGCCCGGATTCAGCCCACCGTGAAGCGCGTGTTCGTTGGAGCAATCCTTGGAGGACGAACCGAGGCCGGATCGGAATCTGATGGTGCAACAATCGTCTACTCAGATGACGAATCTTCATCCGAGGAAACTGAATCTCTGTATCAGTTGCGGGACGGCCGGTCGGAGGGCGAGTCCGATGGAAATAGTATTCCGGGCCCCTTTTACCCGCCAAATCGGGTGGCGGTCTTCATGGCCGGTTCACAGCCCCCGATGAACATAACGACAACGGAAGCTGGTGCAGGGGCAAGCGGTTCAAATCCCTCCCTTACGGAAGTTCTATCCACCTTGATCGAGGAGTTCACAGCTAAAGCGGTGGAAGTAGTAGCTCCGGCAGACAAGGCGCATCATGATGCAGAGCTCCTTCAGTTGAAAGGCCGGATCGATCAGATAAAGGAGGACCTAAAGGCAGAAAGAGAGATGATAGCGGCAAGGCAAGCAAAGTTGGATGATCAAGCTTTTTATCTGAGGATGGAGCAAGCTTCTATGGAAGGAGTAAGGGGACGAAAGTACCGGTCCCGTATACCCCCGGGTTATGAGTCAACGAATCTGTTCAGAACACCTGGGGCTGGGGCTAGTAATCATCCGGCTTTAAACCGGAGGACGCCTCCGGCTCGGGAGGAGCCGGTTCAGCAACCCTCCGCAGAACAGGAGCATCGGATTACGTCGGCACCTTATGTTCCTGTCCCTCCAGGGCATTATTCAAACCCCTTGGATAACATTGCTGCGGCGGCGGCGCGTTTGGCCGCTTTACCTACGGAAGGAACGTCTCCGGTGGCGATAGAGGCGCGCAGGGTCCAAAAGCTACTTAATACGGCATTGTTGCAGCAGCAAGCATATTCTCATAGCAGGGAAAGGTTACATTCAACACCGCGTCCCAACCGAAGTTATACTAGGCATTGGGAGGAGCCAGAAGTATCTAGCAGTGAGCGCAGGAGACATCAGCGCAGGCAGGATAATCCGGCAGGGGCGGAGATGCCAGCCCCAGACCTAAACCGGGACAGATCAGGGGCCAGGGAGGAAATTCGTCAATCAACGCCGGTTCACACAGCCACTGCGGGAACAGGAGCTACGGCGAGTTCTTTCGGAGTACAGTGTCTTATCCCCGCCCTACGGAGTGTAAAGCTCCCCAAGGATTTCAAAGGGCCCCGTAAGGTACCTAACTACACAGCCGATTTACCGCCAGAAGCTTGGGTGGAAAGTTATGAGATGGCCATGGAGATGCTGGACGTGGATGAATCAGCTTGTGCCAAATATTTTACTATGATGCTCGAGGGCACGGCCCGGACCTGGTTGAAAGCCCTACCCCCGAATTCTATTGTGTCATGGGGGGAACTGCGCAGCCAGTTCATCAAAAACTTCAAAGATACGTGCAAACAGCCGATGTCGGTGATAGACCTAGCAGCTTGTGTACAAGGAGAGCAGGAGTCTACAGCAGCTTGGGTACGAAGGGTAGCAGAGATTTTACACTCTTCGAATGGTATTAATCCTAGTACAGCAATAGTGACATTGGAGAACAATTGCCGGTTTGAATCTTTAAAACTGAAACTCGGACGGCTTAAAAGGGACTGCAATGACATGGGAACTTTAATGAGTGCCCTGGTGAAATACGGAGACTCGGATAACACAAAATATCCGGAAGCAGAAGGAGATAAAGCGGGGAAGGCCAGCAAGTCTGGTAAACCGGCGCCGAGCAATCCGGTTACTTCAAGTTTTTTGGGCAAACGGAAGGCAGAGGGTGGTTCAGACTTCGTGGCTAACGCTCAAGTTCAAAGTGGTTTTCAGGGCAATCCGGAGGATTCTGCTTTCCAAACCGGCGGAGGAGCTCCGGGCTGGGAGCAGGAGTTGGATCGACCTTGTCCAAAGCATAGCGGAAAGGGGAAGATAGCGAAGCATACCATGAGAGAGTGCATACCCCTTATGAAGGCAGTAGCAGGCCGTTTCAATCCTCCTAATCGACCCCCACATGGCGGTTCAGGGCCTGGATTTTATGGTTCGGGTCATCAGGGGAACAGTTCCGGATCAGGATATAGGGGCAATAACGGTGGTTATCAACCCCGGGCAGGCGGCCAAAATAATCAAGGAAATTATAATGGTCAGGGGAATCAATCGCATCATCAAGGTGGTTACAATGGTCAGAATAATCAGCAGCAGGGCCAAGGAAGTTATAATAATCAGGGAAACCAACAGCAACAGCGTCCGCAACAGCAGCAGCAATCCGGATATCAGAGTAATCCGAAGGAGTTGAGCAGCGGGCAATATCATGTTTTCACCACAAGTTTATGTAAGAGAGACCAGAAGGTTTTGAAGCGGACTGTTAATGCAGTAGAACCGGCGACGCCACAATTTCTCCGATGGTCGGAGCAGCCCATTGTATGGAGCAGAGAGGACCACCCCATACGGGTGGATAATCCGGGACATTTAGCCTTGGTGGTAGCGCCTCAGGTGGGAGGATACAAGTTTACTAAAGTCCTCATGGATGGTGGTAGCAGTATCAATATCTTATATTACGAGACTTTCCGTCGTATGGGTCTGACAGATAAAAAGTTAAGATCATCAAACACAGTGTTTCACGGAGTGGTCCCAGGTAAGTCAGCTTATCCGGTTGGTAAGATTGACTTAGAAGTTACCTTTGGAGATGAGTATGATTCCAGATCGGAGACGATCACTTTCGAAGTCGTCAAAATTAAAAGTCCATATCATGCTCTGTTCGGAAGGACGGTTTATGCTAAGTTTATGGCTAGGCCATGTTACGTTTATTTGCAGCTTAAGATGCCGGGTCATAAAGGCACGATCACGGTTCATGGCAGTCGCAAGATAGCAGTGGAATGTGAGGAAGGTGATGCAGCTTATGCAGAAGCGGTATGTGCCACCGAGGAGCTAAAATTTTATAAAGATAATGTTGATCCGGCAGATATGACTCCGCTGAAGAAACCAACCACCAAGCATGATCCGGCGTTGAAGTTTAAGTCAGCAGAAGAGACCAAGCAGGTTGATTTTGTGCCTGGAGACTCGTCTAAACAATTCACTATCAGCGCTAACCTTGATCCCAAATAGGAAGGCGCGCTCATCGAGTTCATCCGTGAGAACCGGGATATCTTTGCATGGAAACCTTCTGACATGCCAGGTATACCGAGGGAACTCGCTGAGCACAAGTTAAACATTGATCCGAAGTTTAAACCGGTTAAGCAATATCTGCGCCGCTTCAACGAAGAGAGGCGCAAAGCTATAGGAGAAGAGGTGGCCAGACTTTTGGCTGCAGGGTTTATCGTGGAAGTTTTTCATCCGGAGTGGTTGGCTAATCCGGTGCTGGTCTTAAAGAAGAATGGGAAGTGGAGGATGTGTGTGGACTACACAGACCTCAATAAAGCTTGCCCAACTGATCCGTTTGCTTTACCTCGCATCGATCAGATCATCGATGCCACGGCGGGGTGTGAGCGGCTGAGTTTTCTGGATGCATATTCAGGGTATCACCAGATCAAAATGGCAGTGGAAGACCAAGAGAAGACAGCCTTCATAACTCCTTTTGGTGCTTTTTGCTATGTGTCTATGCCTTTTGGACTTAAGTGTGCACAAGCAACTTATCAACGTTGCGTTCAGAATTGTTTGAAAGGGCAGATAGGGAGGAACGTTCATGCCTATGTGGATGACATTGTGGTCAAATCGAAGAAGGAAGGGACAATGATAGAGGATCTCAAGGAAACCTTTGATAATCTTCGCGCTTACAGGATGATGCTTAATCCGGAAAAATGTGCTTTCGGTGTTCCGGCCGGTAAGCTTTTGGGATTTTTGGTCTCAAACAGAGGAATAGAAGCTAACCCGGAGAAGATCAAGGCCATTACGTCTTTGACTAAACCGGCTTGTATCAATGATGTTCAGCGCATAGCTGGCCGGATCACAGCGTTAAGCCGGTTCATCAGCCGCTTGGGAGAGAAGGCAATCCCGCTTTACCAGATGTTGAGGAAAACAGATCGGTTTGTCTGGAGTGAGGAGGCAAATGCAG
Source organism: Secale cereale (assembly GCA_902687465.1). Lineage (NCBI taxonomy): Eukaryota > Viridiplantae > Streptophyta > Magnoliopsida > Poales > Poaceae > Secale > Secale cereale. The sequence goes on along the minus strand of LR738709.1, from coordinate 44,612,787 downwards.
CATTTGAGGATCTGAAAAGGCAATTAGCAAACCCACCAGTTTTGGCTGCGCCCATTGACATGGAACCTTTGCTGTTATACGTTGCTGCGAATACGCGAGCGGTTAGTGTTGCTATTGTGGTTGAAAGAAAGGAAGCAGGGAAGGAGCACCCGGTTCAGCGTCCGGTTTATTATATAAGCGAAGTACTCATTGAGTCCAAGCAGAGATATCCTCACTGGCAGAAGTTAGTATATGGGGTGTTCATGGCAAACCGGAAGCTGAAGCATTACTTCCAAGGACATCCGATAACTGTGGTTAGTTCAGCTCCGTTAGGAGATATAATCCAGAATAGGGAAGCTACAGGCAGGGTAGCAAAGTGGGCCATCGAGCTCAGCCCACATGAGTTGAAATATGTGCCACGCACTGCTATAAAATCTCAGGCATTAGTAGACTTTATTAATGACTGGACAGAGTTGCAGACTCCTGAAGAGAAGCCGGATCTTACCTATTGGACGATTCACTTTGACGGTTCCAAACAGTTGGAGGGCTCGGGGGCTGGAGTTGTCTTAACTTCCCCCAGAGGTGATAAATTTTGCTATGTCCTCCGCTTATTATTTCCTTGTACTAACAATGCAGCAGAGTATGAGGCATTACTTCACGGTTTGCGGTTAGCAAAGGAGATGAATTTGAGCCGGGTTAAGAGCCTAGGTGACTCCGACTTAGTGGCACAGCAAGTATCTGGCAAGTGGGATTCCAGAGATCCCCTCATGGCGGCTTATCGGCGAGAAGTTGAAGCAGTGGCAGGGCACTTTAAGGGATATCAGGTGGATCACATAGACCGGCGGAGAAACGAAGCGGCCGATGCTTTGAGCCGGCTAGGGTCGCAGCGTAAACCGGTACCACCGAACACCTTTTTGGATGAATTGCACAGTCCTTCGGTTCAAGTACTTTCGGAGGAAGACTTAGCTGTTCCGGACCCAGAAGCGCAGCTAGTAGCAGCACTCCATATTATTCCAGATTGGACGCGACCCTATTTAGCATACCTAGGTCGAGGAGAATTGCCGGAAGACGAAGAGGAAGCGCGACAGATAATCCGGCGATCTAAGTCCATGACAATTGCAAACGGAGAACTTCACCATCGTAGTACTTCGGGGGTATTTCAGCGATGTGTTTCAGCTGAAGAAGGTCGTGAGATTTTAAGGGAGATTCATGAAGGGGATTGCGGTCACCATTCCGGTTCAAAGTCATTGGTGGCAAAGGCATTCCGGCATGGTTTCTACTGGTTAACCGCGCATGCAGATGCGGCAGATCTGGTCCGGAAGTGTGATGCTTGTCAGAAATTCTCAAGGCGTGCTCTGGTGCCGGCGCAGGAACTTCGGATGATACCAATTACTTGGCCTTTCGCAACCTGGGGGCTTGATATGGTTGGGCCTTTCAAACGGTCCCAAGATCAAAAAAACTCATCTACTAGTGGCGGTAGACAAGTTTACGAAGTGGGTTGAAGCGGAACCTATAAGCAAGTGTGATGCAGCAACAACGGTTAAATTCATCAAAAAAGTGATATTCCGGTTTGGCTTTCCACACAACATCATCACAGACAATGGAACTAATCTATCTAAGGGTGAAATGAAGGAATTCTGTCAAAGAGAACATATTCGATTAGATGTATCTTCTGTGGCTCATCCTCAGACCAATGGCCAGGCTGAAAGGGCAAATCAGGAGATTTTGCGAGGCATCAAACCCCGGCTTATGACACCTTTGAAGAGAACCCCAGGTTGTTGGGTTGAAGAATTGCCATCTGTTCTTTGGAGTATTAATACTACACCAAACCGGTCTACAGGCTATACACCTTTCTTCATGGTTTACGGCGCGGAAGCAGTTCTTCCAAGTGATATCCGTCATGACTCACCAAGGATAACGGCCTATGTGGAAGCAATCAACGAAGAGTCAAGACAGGACGGTTTAGACCGGTTGGATGAAGAGCGTGATACGGCTGCAACGCGGTCGGCGATTTATCAGCAAGATCTGCGCAGATATCATAGCCGCCGGATTAGAACAAGGACATTCCAGGAGGGTGACTTGGTACTCCGGCTCATCCAAGATCAAACAGATATGCACAAGCTATCCCCACCATGGGAAGGGCCCTTTTTGGTCAGCAAGAATTTAGACAACGGTTCATATTACTTGGTGGACATTCGAGAACACAAGGATTCACGGACATCAGAAGAGGAGACGAAGAGGCCGTGGAACATCGCCCATTTACGGCCATACTATACTTGAGCTATGTGCTCCAATGTATCCTATGTATATATTATAAATAATGAATAAACCGTCACCCTCGGTAAACCGGGGGCTCAGCCCTTTTTCCATATACAAAAATCCTGTGAAAAACAACCGTATAAGTTTACCATCAGATGCTATATTTCAAATCTTGGCCGGTTTAGAAACTGATTTTTTGCAGAATATGTGAAGGAGCAATAGAATTCTCAAGAACAGGAGATCATATCCGGTTCAAGAAGAGAAGACTTCATAAAAAACCCACAGGTTCAGACGGAACCCTGGAGGCCCTCTGGGAGTTGGTATCATCCACTCCCAGTGATCGGATTAGTTTCATAGTTCTTTCGACCCTCTGAAAAGTTGGACAAATCCACGTTCAGTGATTGGTTTACATTGACCCACCGGTTCAGGAGGAACCCTGGAGGCCCTCTGGGAGTTGGTATAATCCACTCCCAGTGATCGGATTAGTTTCATAGTTCTTTCAACCCTCTGAAAAGTTGGACAAGTCCACGTTCAGTGATTGGTTTAGATTGACCCACCGGTTCAAGAGGAACCCTGGAGGCCCTCTGGGAGTGTCGGCCAATCCGCGTCCCAGTGATCGGAATAATTTTTATATACTGTTCTTTCGGCCCTCTGAAAAGTTGGATAATTCCACGTTCAGTAATTGGCTAGGCCCTCTGGGAGTGTCGGCCAATCCGCGTCCCAGTGATTGGCTGAACCTTGCTTTGAGCCTGGCAGCTCTTTGAAAAAGCCTCGACTACATGGTCTTATTTGCAAAAATCGCATATTTTTTGGTGTTTTTGTGTTCTATAACCTTTTAAACCGGAGTGGAACAGCTACACAAGTTGACCACATATCTATAAAATTGAAAGTCTGGATCATGCATATCAGACCAAGTAAACCGGCGTTCATTAAAACCCGGATCGCGTATCAGGCAAAAGTTACAACTTTCTGAAACAAGATTAACCGGATTTATCGTCAAAATGGACCGGAGAATTTCGAGTTTCTATTTGGATTCATGAAGACCGTCATAAAGTGACTTTAAAGTCCTGCCGGTTTAAAGTGTATTGGCTACATAAATCTCAGGTATACAAGTTATCTTTAAAGGTATGCTTACTTGATGTTTAAGGAGAACAAATTAATCCGTCCAGTGGTAAGCCACTAGGACATATTTTTCGATATTTTCTCTGTATGGACAGGGGAAGGCAACCACATTAGACAACAAGTCAACCAGAGGGTATTTCATAAAGACAAAATATTCGGATCGAAGCACATTATGTTTTTCACTAACCTATTACAAGGCATGACGAGCCCAACGGTTTGGAAACATTGTTTAATGGAATATCACTTATGATTACAGAGATAAAATTCAAGATTATGCATCTCCTTGCTGGGACGGCTGGCCATCGCCTTGTTCCGGAACATCCTCATCTTCATGAAGCGGTTGGAAATCCGGTGCACGCCAATCAATCTTCGCCAAAGCCCGGAAATATACTTCATCGTTGATAAGTTCAGAAGGATCAATGTCAGGAGCAAAGGTGTGAGGACGAACCGGCGGGATTAAGTTGACGGTATCGTAAACCGGTCGCTCCACCCGCTCGTTCTGCAGATTGTATCCTGGATGATATCTCGAAAAATCCAATTCAGCGGCGAGCTTGCTGGCGAGGGGACGCATTTCTTTCGTCAATGCATAGAGATCAGTTTCAGTGAAAGGTGAGCCGTCTTCCTTCGTATCCGGGAATCCCGTAAAAGCCTCCTCCGGATCAAGATCCGGGACCCAAGCCTTAGCCCTCGTAAGGGCCAGAAGAGCACCACCCCGTGCAGCAGACCTCTTGACTTCTTCGAGACGAGCCAGCAAAACAGACAACTTGTTTAAAGTATCTTGTATTGTAGTAGGGGCCGGTTTACCAAACAAAGCAGCACTGATGATTCTTTGCGCCCCGGAGTACAGCTGTTCGACCAAGGTGTAGGAGGCTTTGAGTTTTTTCCGCAAGTCGTCCCCAAGATGGGAGACACGGCGCCCTACATACAACAATCATAGTTAAACCGGTACAAGGCACAGATTACAAAGATAAAGGCAGGAGTTCAGATTATACTTACCAAAAATAGCAGAGGTCATTAAATCAATCTGCTGTCTTAATCCGGACAGTTCTTCCGTCACCGGATTAAGTGCTCCTTCAGTATCCTGAACCCGTTTTTCCAGATCTTTTTTTTGGACCTCAAAAGTAGTCCGCTCCTCTTCAAAGTATTTTTTCAAGTCTTCAGAGGTCTTTAAGCTCACTTGAAGTTCTTTTTTAGCCTTTGAAGCGGCTGACTCAGTTTCCGTAAGCCGGCTTCGAAGCTCGTTAATCTCAAGAGCATTCCGGTTCAACTCAGCCTGCAGACAAAGTTCAAAAACAAGAGGTGAAGTTTAGTTAAGTCTCAAGCACACAACCAAGTTGTCTGCTTGACACTTGGGGGCTAATGGCAGTTGAAGCAGTACAGCAAAAACAATTTAAAGTTACAAGTCTCAAGCACACAAACCAGTTATCTGCTTGACACTTGGGGGCTAATGTATAATTGAAGTATTGACAACAACTTTTACAAGTATCAACTACATAAGCAAGTTATCTACTTGATACTTGGGGGCTAATGTAAAGACCAACTGTTCAAATCTACAAAGTTCCGGATCACCTTCAATAAGCAGCTAAACCGGAACTTGGGGGCTGTTATGAGATAGAGATGCATCAAAGGAACAAAGTCAGAAGAGGAAGTTTACCTCATTTTTTTCCCGCATTAAGTTCACCAAGCTAGCTTCATAATCCCGACTGCTATGGAGCCGGTTCAGATACCCAGAATAAATGTCTTGAGCGCTCATGCCAGAAAGGCTGGATATATCAGTACTCCATTTCCCCTTTTCTTGAGATAATTTTTCCGCTTTAGCCGTATGTTTTGCTAAAACGGTGGGTTCAGCTGGAGCAACGTAAGCAATCCCAGTTACCACAACATCAGGTGAGGCTGGTATATTGGGGGGGGGGGAGTATCAAGATGAGCCGGATCAGGAGACGCTGGATTAACCTGAGGAGAGTTAACCCGGGCCGGACTTGGCCGATTCTGGGCATCTTCAGCAGTAGGATGCTCAGGGGCAGAAGTGTGATCTGTTGGTGCAGGGTCTTCAACAGGAACTACGGGTTCACCTTCTGGAGGAACAATTGTTGACGGGTTAATAACCGGATCATCCGCCGTAGGTTCAGCAATAGGCTTATTCGCCTTGGGTTTCTTGCTAGGTTTCGGTTTGCTGGAAAAATATGCAAAATGAGTTAGCATTAAAACAAAAAGAAGATCATAAACCGGATGAGGTGAGGAAAGTTACCCTGGGACGGTTTTCAGGGGAGGAAGCTGCGTGGCGGTTGATTCACCAGAGGAAGACAACGGAGTTTCCTGATAATCAGGGTCAGACGGTTTAAGGGGTTTTCGGATAAGACCGGCCTTGGGATGAAGGAGGGTCGGAGAGAGTATCACCTCAGCACGGCGTTTTCGAACCGGAGTTAAGGAAATTCCGGATGACTCCACCGCCAAGCCGCTGTGGCGAGTGGTCCGGCGAAAAGCTTCGTGCTGTTGCTTCTTCAAAGTAAAGTTAGGGTCTAACTGAGCATAAGGATGAGAAAATTGATATTTCCGGACGGTCCGACGACTTTTTTGGGGAAGAGGTTCTGAGTCAGAAGAAAGAAGGGTTACCTCAATTTCAGCCGGGTTATCACCTTCAGGCAATTCCTGTGGAAAGGTATCATTAGATACGATTACAAGTACATGAAAGCAAAAATCTGAACCGGAGTAAAGCATACCTCGGAGTCCGGATCATCGTCCTCGGTGGGAGAACCGGCGTCAACGGCTGCTTTCCTCTTTTTGTTTGCAGGGGTTTTTCGCCGGGCCTGTTTGACGGTTTTCTCCTGAGGCTTTCTCTTCCAGAAAGGGTCATCAGCCTAATTGGAAGAAATAAAGACAATTGAAAGACGGCTCAAAAGAAACGGATTACAAATACAGAGTAAAGAGAAACTTATTGCGGGCAGTTTATTCTTCTTGTAGTATGGAGCTAAACCGACCTTAGCACAGTCTGCCAAAGAAACATTGAGAATTTTCTTGGCTGATTCCACAACCTCCGATTCAGAAAGCTTTTCCTTGGTAAACCTTTGAGGATCGTCCGGTTTACCAGAATACTTGCACATTAGATGTGATCGCCGGCTCAAGGGAAGTATGCTCCAAGATAGCCAGCAGCGTAGAAAATCGGTCCCAATTAAACCGTTTGCTATGAAAGCTCTTAGCTTGGAGAGCTGTGATGAGAACCGGGTCCGTTCAACGGCGCCGAGCCGTGATGGTAAGGGATGATTCTCCGGAATACGAGTTTCACGGTAACCCGGTAGAGGGTTCTCCCCTTCAGGAGTAGTGTCCACACAGTAGAACCAGGTCTTATTCCAGTCTTTGGGATGAGAGTGTAAAGCGGCATGGGGAAACACCACATCTCTCCTCTTCTGAATACTGACGCCACCGAGCTCCTGATGTGGTCCGCTGGTAAACTCGGTGCGCCGGTTCAAATGAAAGAAATCCCGGAATAGATCGACGGAAGGTTCCTCTTGCAGATACACCTCAGAAAATACTTGGAAGTCGCAGATGTTGGAGACAGAATTGGGTCCAAGGTCCTGCGGGTGCAATTGGAAGGCAGCAAGAACATCCCGGAAAAACTTTGAACCGGGGGGAGAGAAGCCTCGAGACATGTGATCCAAAAACACAATGACCTCCCCGGATCTGGGAGTAGGGGGACATTCGTTACCCGGAGCCCGCCACTTTAATTCAGACTGAGGTCCTAATGTGCCAATTTCAGACATCTTGATTAAATCGTCCTCAGTAATGACAGAAGGAACCCAATCGCAGGAGACATACTGCTTAGCCATTGCAACGAAAGAGCAAAGTACTGGAAAAGGTAAAATACAGAAAACGGATTATGAAGGTATAGCGGTGTAAACCGGAACTATCTATGGAAGTTACGCAGCGGTTTAAATTGAGGACTAATGGTGTGGTTAAACCGGTAATTATGACAAGCTATATCATTTCCGGTTAATGGTAGTTGAAAAGGAACGGATAAACCGTTGCGTTAAGTTACAGAGTTTCGCAAAGAACAGGGCATATCAACTTAAACCGGAGCATACTTAGCAGATCTGTCGAGGAGAAAAACAGGTTTTCAAAAGACTATGCTAGAGGAATAGATCTGAGCGTGCTAAGAAAAGGGAAACTAATATAAGAGTATACGAGAAGGATCTACAAGGACCTTGCACTAAGTGGATAAATCTACAGGCCAGACAGGGACAATGGAGATTCGAAGTATTTACAGCAGGGAAAAAACACAGTTCAAAAGCAAGATCTGAAGGACAACATTACTAAAAGTCATTTGCTTGAAGGTTGAACAGAATGAAGTTTCTATTCAAAGCTCTAATGGCGGAGGCGTGGAAGGAAACCCTAGAAGTTGCGTATTGATAATGGAGAAGAGGGGTGTACCTGGAACAGCAAAGATCGACGGCGGAGATTTTCTGGTCGAGTTCAGGGTGATGCAGCGGCCAGGTGAGGACTTGGATCCAGTGGTCGTCGGCGGCAGGTCGAGCTCGGGCGGCGACGGAGGAAGAAGATGGAAGAAGGAGACGGAGCGAGAAGAGGATAATGAATGAGGGGTGGCGGTATTTATAAAGGAGAGTCAGATCTGAAGCGACAGGTGCGGGATTTGAGGAGGCAAAAATCGAATAAAGATATTCTGGCGCCTCGATTTTCGGGATAACCCTTAAACAAAGTTACAGTACAGCTCACGGCGTTAAATACGGAGATGATGTCACGGTCAGATTTAGTGATTCTCGACGATGACGTCAGAGCCGGTTTACAAAAATATGAAGACAAAGAAGAAAAGTATACAAGACAAGGAAGACTGATATGAACCAGTTCAAATCATTCTGGGGCCTAATGTCAGGGATATGATTAGCAGGTATGAACCGGCTAATGTAAACCGGCTTGGTTACATTATACTTGGTTGTAATATTTTTAGTAAAGGCTACGGCCCATGAGATCTTAAGGCCCATGTATAGAAGTGCGGATTGTGAACCGCCAAGCGATGTAACTTGAGAGATAAGAAAGAAAGACAGAGACCGAGGCGGACACAAGTATGAGCTGGCCTCGGGACTCCGTAAACCGGACCAGGCGTTACCTCTATATAAAGGGACGACCTGGACGGTTCAGGGACAAGCAACAATCAACCCGTCGAGACGCAGGCAAAGCGAATCCGCTCCCTGTAATCCGACGCCCAAGCAATACCAAACCAACTAGACGTAGGCTTTTACCTTCTCGAAAGGGGCCGAACTAGTATGAAACCCTCTGTGTCTTTTGTGTGCTATGAACCCTTTCAAGCTAACCCGTGCGATGGTTCCATCATCAAGTCCATTAAACCGGACATCTGCCGTGTTATTTCCACGACAGTAACCAACGAGGGGCGAGAAGCCATCAAGAAAGTTTCTGGCGCCGTTGCCGGGGACTCCACTCTTCAAGATAGGGGAGTTGCACGCTGTCTTTTATCTTTGCTTTTTAGTCTTGTTAGTTTACCTTTCAGTTTTTGCTTTAGTTTCCTGTACCAAAAATCACAAAAATAGTTATCTTGCTTGCTGCTGCTATGGGTTGTGTGACTTCACTAGTCATAACAACAATGACTTTATCTGCACGCCTATTACTACACCTACCACTTCAGCACCCTCTTATGAAATTAAACCTGCTTTACTAAACCTAGTTATGAAAGATCAATTCTCCGGTGCTGGAGATGATGCTGCTTTGCATTTAAATAATTTTGTTGAACTCTGTGATATGCAAAAGTACCAAGAAATAGATGGTGATATTGTTAAGCTTAAGCTTTTTCCTTTCTCCTTGAGAGGAGGAGCTAAAATCTGGTTTCAATCCTTGCCTAGAAATAGCATAGATTCTTGGGACAAGTGCAAGGATGCCTTTATTGGGAAGTATTATCCCCCTGCTAAAATTATCCAACTAAGGAGTAACATAATGAATTTTAAACAATTGGATAATGAACACGTTGCGCAAGCTTGGGAACACATGAAATCTCTTGTTAAGAACTGCCCTACTCATGGTTTGACTACTTGGATGGTTATCCAAACTTTTTATGCAAGCTTGAACTTTACCTTGCGGAACTTGTTAGATTCGGCCGCGGGGGGAACCTTTATGTCAACTACACTTGGTGCTGCCACGAAGCTTCTCGATGAGATGATGACCAATTATTCCCAATGGCACACCGAACGCGCTCCAACAGGTAGGAAGGTAAACTTTGTCGAGGAGATTTCCTCCCTAAATGAAAAAGTTGACTTGATCATGTCTCTACTTTCCAAGCAATCTCCTATTCATCCTCATGATGTTCCTTTAAATTCTTTGATTGCTCAAGATCAAGTAGATGTGAACTTTATCTCTAGAAACAATTTCAATAACAATGCTTATAGGAGTAATTTTGGTAGCAACCCTAGACCGTTCCCCTCTAATTCCTATGGGAAAAACAATGCTTATCCTAGCACCAAGAACTCCAACCAAAGAGATAGAGACATGCCTAGTTATGAAAAACTTCTAGAAATAGAGAAGGCCACTAAGAACTACATGCACACCCAAAATGAACAAAACAAGACCTTCTCGAGGCAATTAGATGAGCATACTGCTATCTTGCAAGACATTGGTAGACAACTGGAGAGCATAAATATTGAGATTTCTAACCTCCAGACTAGGCTCACTATCACTGAGACCCAAGTTTCCAATATGTCCCACACACAAGCCACTTTGATAAACCAAATGGCAGCTAAACCCGAAGTGGTTGCACCCCTGAAGGAGGAAGAAGATAGAATTAAGAGCCTTCCTACCCACCACACTGTTGCTACTATCCAAGTCGTTGAGGATATCCAAACTCTTAGCACCCAATGCACTCCTAGTCCCATTGGACCTATTAATGGTGATGCTATGACCTCAACCGTAAAAGAAACTCCTATGACCATAGAAGCCACCAAACAAGTGAGCCTAAAGGACACCACTACCACTTTACTTGATAGTAGTGACCTTGATTTTGATAATTGCACCCTTTCTAAAGTTATTGATTTTCTTCACAAGATGTCTAGAGATCCCCACACTAGCACACTTAATCTTGCCTTCACGGAGCATATCACTAATGCTCTCATCAAAGCTAGGGAGGAGAAGCTTAGGGTAGAAGCCTCCATACCTAGAAAGCTAGAGGATGGTTGGGATCCTATGATTAAAATTAAGTTGAATAACTTCTCTTGCTATGCTTTATGTGATGTTGGAGCTAGTACCTCCGTTATGCCCAAAAGAATGTATGATATGCTTAAATTGAAACCTTTTGATCCTTGTTCTTTTGGTGTTCGTCTTGTTGATTCTTCCGTAAAGAAACCTTTGGGGAAGATCGACGATGTTCTTATCGTTGGCAATGACAATTATGTTCCCGTTGATTTTACTATTATGGATATTGAATGTGAACCTTCATGTCCAATTATTTTGGGACGTCCTTTTCTTCGCACCGTTGGTGCTATCATTGACATGAAAGAGGGGAATATAAAATTCCAATTTCCTCTCAAGAAAGGGATGGAACACTTCCCTAGAAAGAAGATTAAGTTGCCTTTTGAGTCCGTTATACGGGCTAGCTATTCTTTTACTCTTGATAAAACTTGATCCTCTCTTTTTGCATCATGCCTAGCTTAAAGGCATAAAAGAAAGCGCTTTTGGGAGGCAGCCCACAACGAATTAGGATTTATTTTTTGCTTTTGTTGTGTCTTGATGTTTTTACTACAGTGGCATCATCATTGTATCTTTTCTTTTCAACTTTGTGCCAAGTTTAGCCTCCGATTGCAAGAAAGTTCAAAAGTTGCGACGTGCAGTCCAGAAAACAGATTATGTCCTTGGACAGAAAAATTCGTATAAAATCACCAGATCATCTTTTTGATCTGAATTTTTTTGACAACGTGCTCTATACAATTGGCTTTCGAGCATCTGTTCTGAGTTTTTTTATTTGAGTTGCAGAAGTGCCCCGAAACAATTATTTACTACCTGCTGGTCTGTTTTTCACAGATTCTGTCCTGTTTTGCCTTTTCTTCGTTTTGCACACCTTGAGCTTGCTTTTTCTTTGCAAAAACCTTTTGGCAATCTTGAGAAACAGTAGCTCTTCAGTATTATCTTTATTTCCAGCAAGGAAAAATTATTTTATTACGGGTACTGTCGTGGAAATAACACGGCAGATGTCCGGTTTAGCGGACTTGATGATGGAACCATCGCACGGGTTAGCTTGAAAGGATTCATGGCACACAAAGGACACAAAGGATTTATACTAGTTCGGCCCCTTCAAAGAAGGTAAAAGCCTACGTCTAGTTGGTTTGATATTGCTTGGGCGTCAGTTTACAGGGAGCGGATTCGCTTTGCCTGCGTCTCGACGGATTGATTGTTGCTTGTCCTTGAACCGTCGCCGGGTCGTCCCTTTATATAGAGGTGACGCCTGGTCCGGTTTACAGAGTCCCGAGGCCGGCTCATAATCGTGTCCGCCCCGGTCTCTGTCTTTCTTTCTTATCTCTCAAGTTACATCTCTTGGCGGTTTACAAACCATACTTCTATACATGGGCCTTAAAATCTCATGGGCCGTAGTCCCTACTAAAATATTAAACCAAGTATAATATAACCAAGCCGGTTTACAATAGCCGGTTTATACCTGCTAACCATATCCCTGACATTAGGCCCCAGAATGATTTGAACTTGTTCACATCAGTCTTCTTTGTCTTGTATAATTTTCTTCTTTGTCTTCATCTTTTTGTAAACCGGCTCTGACGTCATCCTCCAAGATCATTAAAGTCTGACAATGACATCATTTCCGCATTTAACGCCGTGAGCTGTACTGTAGCGTATTTTAAGGGTTATCCCGAAGATCGAGGCGTCACGGGATCTTTATCCGATTTTCTGTCTCCTCGATTCTCGCACCTGTCGTTTCAGATTTGACTCCTGGCTATAAATACTGCCACCCCCCATTCATTATCTCCTTCTCACTTCGTCCTCTTCCTGCATCTTCTTCCTCCGTCGCCGCCCGAGCTCAAACCGCCGCCGACGACTGCCGGATCTCTGGTCTTCGCCTGGCCGCTGCATCAACCTGAGCTTCGACCAGATCAATCTCCGCCGCCGATTCTCGCCGTCCCAGGTATGTTCATCCTCTGTACTGTTGATCCGCATCTACCGGCGCTTCGCCTTGTTCTTCCGCCATTAGGGCTTCCAATGAAGCTTCGCCTCTTCGTAGATATGTTCCTCATAGAAAGTTTGTGACCTTTAGGCCCTAGTCAACAGATCTTTCCGCTTAGTACTAGCTTAGATCTCACCGTCATAATGCTGTAGATTTATTCGTTCCGCCATTAGAACTCTCAGCAAAGCTTCGTATTGTTCGTTCTTTGAGCCCGTGACTCGTAGTAATTTTTCTTTTCGATCTTCTCCATTTTTACCCCGCTGTCTTCTTCCGGCGAATCGACCGCTACACAGCTTCCTCCTTTAAAGACCGTTCCGGGGTAACTCTCTTCACCTCTTCCGGTTTATGACACCCCCTTTTCATTTATAATGCTAACTTATTTTGCCTATTTTCCAGCAAACCGAAACCCAGCAAAAAGCCCAAGGCGAATAAGCCTGTTGCCGATCCTTCTGCTGATGAACCGGTGATTGATCCGTCCACAGCTGTTCCTCCAGAAGGTACCCCTGCGGCTCCGGTTGAAGAACCTGCTCTTGAAACTCCTGTTGCAGAAAATGTCCAAGATCCACCAAGTCCGGCCCGGGTCAATTCTCCTCAAGTTAACCCGGCGTCTCCTGATCCGGCTCAAGTTGAAGTTATTCCTCCCAATGAACCCACTTCTCCTGATGTTGTGGTTACTGGTGCTGCTTATGTTGCTCCAGCTGAACCCACCGTTTTAGCAAAACATACAGCTAAAGCGGAAAAGATAGCCTAGGAAAAAGGGAAGTGGAGTACTGATATATCCAGTCTTTCTAGTATGAGTGCTCAAGATATTTATTCCGGATATTTAAACCGGCTCCACAGCAGCCGGGATTATGAAGCCAGCCTGGTGAACCTGATGAGAGAAACATATGAAGTAAGTTTCCTCTTCTGACTTTGCTTTTTTGACGCATCTTTATCTCATAGCAGCCCCCAAGTTCCGGTTTATCTGCTTTACTGAAGGTAATCCGGAACTTTGTAGTTTAAACTGCTGATCCATACATTAGCCCCCAAGTATCAAGTAGATAACTTGGTTATGTAGTTGATACTTGTAATTTCAAATTGTCTTTGGTGCATTGCTTCAACTGCCATTAGCCCCCAAGTGTCAAGTAGACAACTTGGTTGTGTGCTTGAGACTTGTAATTTCAAATTGTCTTTGGTGCATTGCTTCAACTGCCATTAGCCCCCAAGTGTCAAGTAGACAACTTGGTTGTGTGCTTGAGACTTGTAATGTCTAATCTTGCTTTTGAACTTTGTCCGCAGGCTGAGCTGAACCGGAATGCTCTGGAGATTAATGAACTTCGAAGCCGGCTTACGGAGACTGAGTCAGCCGCTTCAAAGGCTAAGACAGAACTTCAAGTGAGTTTAAAAACTGCTGAAGACTTGAAGAGGTACTTTGACGAGGAGCGGACTACTTTTGAGGTCCAGAAAAAAGATCTTGAGAAACGTGTTCAGGATGCCGAAGGAGCCCTTAATCCGGTTACTGAAGAATTGACCGGGTTAAAGCACCAAATTGACTTGATGACTTCTGCTATTTTTGGTAAGCATAATCTGAACTCCTGTCTTTACCTTTGTAACCTACGACTTGCACCGGTTTAACTTTCATTGTTGTATGTAGGACGCCGTGTCTCCCATCTTGGGGACAACTTTCGGAAAAAACTCAAAGCCTGCTATACCTTGGTCGAACAGTTATACTCCGGAACGCAACGGATTATCAGTGCCACTTCATTTGGTAAGCCGGCTCCTTCAACTATCCAAGATACTTTGAAAAGTTTGTCCATTCTACCGGCTCGTCTTGAAGAGGTTAAGAAATCGGCTGCTCGAGGAGGTGCTCTTCTGGCCCTTACGAGGGCTAAAGCTTGGGTCCCGGACATTGATCCGGAGGAGGTGTTAACCGGATTTCCTGATACCAAGGAGGACGGTTCAACCTTCAATGAAAAAGACCTTTATGCCCTGACAAAGGAGATGCGTCCCCTCGCCAGCAAGCTTGCGGTGGAATCTGACTTGTCGCAATATCATCCATCATATAACCTCCAGAACGAGCGGGTGGAGCGACCGGTTTACGATGTTGTAAACTTAATTCCGCCGGTTCGTCCTCACACCTTTGCTCCTGATATTGATCCTGCTGAGCTTATCAACGATGAAGTATATTTCCGTGCCTTGGCAAAGATTGATTGGCGTGCACCGGACTTCCAACCGCTTCACGAGGATGAAGTCACTTCGGATCAAGACGGTGGCCAGCCATCTCAGCAAGGAGATGCACAATCTTAACTGCCATTGTTGTAGCCATGATTGTTATTCCGTTAAACAATGCTTCCAACTATTGGGCTTTTATGCCTTGTAATAGGTTTAGCTGAAACTTAATGTGCTGTGATCCGACATTTTGTCTTTATGGAGTATTCGTCTGTTATCCGTTGCCTGATGCGGCTGCTTTCTTCTACTCATAAAAATATCAAAAAATATGTCCTCGTGGCTTACCACTGAACGGGTTAACTTATTCTCTTAAAACATTTAATAAACATATCTTAAAAGAACTGTTATACCTGAGATGTATGTAGCCAATATACATTAAACTGGTTAAGATGGTAAAGTCACCTGAATCGGTCTTCATTAATTCTAATAAACACTTGAAACTCTTCAGTCCGTCTTGTCGATAAATCTGGCTCATCTTGTTTCAGAAAATTGTGACTTATGCCTGATACGCCTTCCGGGTTTTAATGAACACCGGGCTTGATCATAACTGGGCCGGGTTAATAAACTCTGGTCATTGTTTTGTCTCATACTGGTGACTTATAGTCAAAACCAGGCCGGTTTAAAAAACACCGGTCATTATAATTGATCATGTACTGCCAACCTGTTGGCTCATCATGAAGGTCGATCCGGGTTATGATGAATGCCGGTTTAATTCTCGCTGGTGTTCATGACCCAGACTTATAACTTCATAGATAGGTGGTCAACTTCTGGAGCTGTTCCACTCGGTTTAAAAGGTTATGGAACACAAAAACACCAAGAAACACACAATTTTTGTAAATCAGACCATGTAGTCGAGGCTTTTTCAAAGAGCTGCCAGGCTCAAAACAAGGTTCAGCCAATCAATGGGACGTGGGCAAACCTACTGTCCCAAGGAGCCTAGCCAATCACTGAACGTGAGCGTATCGACTGTTCAGAGGGCCGATAGAACCGCAAATAAAAACCGAGCCAATCATTGGGACGTGGGCAAACCTGACTGTCCCAAGGGGCCTAGCCAATCACTGAACGTGAGCGTATCAACTGTTCAGAGGGCCGATATAATCGTAAACATAGCCAATCAATGGGACGTGGGCAAACCGGACTGTCCCAAGGGGCCGAGCCATCCCTGAACGTGAGCGTATCAACTGTTCAGAGGGCCCAAGGAATCGTAAACATAGCCAATCAATGGGACGTGGGCAAACCGGACTGTCCCAAGGGGCCGAGCCATCCCTGAACGTGAGCGTATCAACTGTTCAGAGGGCCCAAGGAATCATAAACATAGCCAATCAATGGGACGTGGGCAAACCGGACTGTCCCAAGGGGCCTCTAAAGTTCCTCCTGACTCTGTGGGTTTTTCTTTTTTATGGGGTTTTTCTCTTCTTGAACCGGATATAATCTCTTGTTCCCGAGAGTTTTACCGCTCCTTCACATATCCTGCAAAGATTAGTTTCTAAAACCGGCCAACATTGAAATATGATATTTGATAACAAACTGATATGGTTATTTGTCGCAAAATTTGTGTATATGGAGAAAGGGCTGAGCCCCCGGTTTACCGAGGGTGCCGGTTTATTCATTATTCATAATATATACATAGGATACATTGGAGCACATAGCTCAAGTGTAGTATGGCCGTAAATGGGCGATGTTCCACGGCCTCTTCGTCTCCTCTTCTGATGTCCGTGAATCCTTGTGTTCTCGAATGTCCACCAAGTAATATGAACCGTTGTGTAAATTCTTGCTGACCACAAAGGGCCCTTCCCACGGCGGGGATAGCTTGTGCATATCTGTTTGATCTTGGATAAGCCGAAGTACCAAGTCACCCTCCTGGAATGTCCTGGTTCTAATCCGGCGGCTATGATATCTGCGCAGATCTTGCTGATAAATCGCCGACCGTGCTGCAGCTATATCACGCTCTTCATCCAACCGATCCAAACTGTCTTGTCTTGACTCCTCATTAACAGCTTCCACATAGGCCGCTACCCTCGGTGAATCATGGCGTATGTCACTTGGAAGAACTGCTTCTGCGCCGTAAACCATGAAGAAAGGTGTATAACCTGTAGACCGGTTTGGTGTAGTGTTAATACTCTAAAGGACAGATGGTAATTCTTCAACCCAACAACCTGGGGTTCTCTACAAAGGTGTCATAAGCCGGGGTTTGATTCCTCGCAAAATCTCTTGATTTGCCCTTTCTGCCTGACCATTGGATTGGGGGTGAGCCACAGAAGACACGTCCAAACGAATATGCTCTCGTTGACAGAATTCTTCCATCTCACCCTGAGATAAATTGGTTCCATTATCTGTGATGATGCTGTGTGGAAAACCAAACCGGAATATTACTTTTTTGATGAATTTGACCGCTGTTGCCGCATCACACTTGCTTATAGGCTCCGCTTCAACCCACTTCGTAAACTTGTCTACTGCTACCAGTAGATGAGTTTTCTGATCTTGGGATCTCTTGAAAGGACCAACCATGTCAAGCCCCCAAGTTGCAAAAGGCCAAGTTATTGGTATCATCCGGAGTTCCTGTGCCGGAACAAGGGCACGTCTTGAGAACTTCTGACAAGCGTCACACTTGCGGACCAGGTCCGCCGCATCTGCATGCGCGGTTAACCAATAAAAACCATGTCGGAAAGCTTTAGCCACTAAAGATTTTGATCCGGCATGATGACCACAATCCCCTTCATGAATCTCTCTTAGAATCTCACAACCTTCCTCAGCTGAAACACACCGTTGAAATACTCCAGAAGTGCTACGATGGTGCAGCTCTCCGTTGGCAATTGTCATAGATTTGGAACGCCGGATTATCTGCCGTGCTTCGTCTTCGTCCTCTGGTAACTCTCCTTGGCTTAAGTATGCCAAATAGGGTAACGTCCAATCCGGAATAACATGGGTTGCTGCAACCAACTGTGCCTCTGGATCCGGAACAGCTAGGTCGTTCTCTGAAGGTACTTGAACCGAAGGACTGTGCAATTCATCCAAAAAGGTGTTTGGTGGTACCGGTTTACGTTGCGATCCTAGCCGGCTTAAAGCGTCGGCTGCTTCGTTCCTCCGCCGGTCTATATGCTCCACCTGATATCCCTTGAAATATCCTGCGACCGCTTCAACCTCTTGTCGATAAGCCGCCATGAGGGGATCCCTTGAATCCCACTTGCCCGAAACTTGCTGTGCCACTAGGTCTGAATCGCCCAGGCACTTAACCCGGCTCAAATTCATCTCTTTTGCCAATCGCAAACCATGAAGTAGCGCTTCATATTCTGCTGCATTATTAGTACAAGGAAATAATAACCGGAGGACATAACAAAATTTATCACCTCTGGGGGAAGTTAAGACAACTCCAGCCCCCGAGCCCTCCAATTGCTTTGAACCGTCGAAGTGAATCATCCAATAAGTAAGATCCGGCTTCTCCTCTGGAGTCTGCAACTCCGTCCAGTCATTGATGAAATCGACCAATGCCTGAGATTTTATAGCAGTACGTGGTACATACTTCAACTCATGCGGACTGAGCTCAATGGCCCACTTGGCTACCCTGCCTGTAGCTTCCCTATTCTGGATTATGTCCCCCAACGGAGCTGAACTAACCACAGTTATTGGATGCCCTTGGAAATAATGCTTCAGTTTCCGGTTTGCCATGAACACCCCATATACCAACTTCTGCCAATGAGGGTACCTTTGCTTAGACTCGATGAGTACTTCACTCACATAATAAACCGGGCGCTGAACCGGATGTTCCTTCCCTGCTTCCTTGCGCTCAACCACAATCGCAACGCTGACTGCCCGTGTATTCGCAGCAACATATAACAGCAAAGGCTCCTTATCAATGGGAGCAGCTAAAACCGATGGTTTTGCTAGTTGCTGTTTCAGATTCTCAAACGCTGTATTTGCCTCATCACTCCAAATGAACCGGTCCGTTTTCTTCAACATTTGATAAAGCGGGATCGCTTTTTCTCCTAAGCGACTGATAAACCGGCTCAGCACCATGATCCGGCCGGCTATGCGCTGAACATCATTGATGCAAACCGGTTTTGTCAAAGATGTGATGGCCTTGATCTTCTCCGGGTTGGCTTCTATTCCCCTGTTCGAGACCAGGAATCCCAGAAGCTTACCAGCCGGCACACCAAAAGCACATTTCTCTGGATTAAGCATCATCCTGTAAGCCCGAAGATTATCAAAGGTTTCTCTGAGGTCTTCTATCATTGTTCTTTCCTCCTTTGATTTGACCACGATGTCATCCACATAAGCATGCACGTTCCTTCCTATCTGCCCTTTCAAACAATTCTGAACGCAACGCTGATAAGTTGCCTGTGCACACTTGAGCCCAAAGGGCATAGACACATAGCAAAAAGCACCAAAAGGGGTTATGAAAGCTGTCTTCTCTTGATCCTCAACTGCCATCTTGATCTGGTGATAACCTGAATACGCATCCAGAAAACTCAGCCGCTCACACCCTGCTGTGGCATCAATAATCTGATCAATGCGAGGTAGAGCAAAAGGATCAGTCGGGCAAGCTTTATTGAGGTCTGTGTAGTCCACACACATCCTCCACTTCCCATTCTTCTTTAGAACCAGCACCGGATTAGCCAACCATTCCGGATAAAAAACTTCCACTATGAACCCTGCCGCCAAAAGTCTGGCCACTTCTTCTCCTATAGCCTTGCGCCTCTCTTCATTAAAGCGGCGAAGATACTGTTTTACCGGTTTAAACTTCGGATCAATATTCAACTTGTGCTCAGCGAGTTCCCTCGGTATACCTGGCATGTCAGAAGGTTTCCATGCAAAGATATCCCGGTTCTCACGGATGAACTCGATGAGCGCGCTTTCCTATTTAGGATCCAGGTTAGCACTGATGGTGAATTGCTTAGACGAGTCTCCAGGCACAAAATCAACCTGCTTAGTCTCTTCCGCTGACTTGAACTTCAAAGCCGGATCATGCTCGGTAGTTGGTTTCTTCAGCGGAGTCATATCTGCCGGATCAACATTATCTTTATAAAATTTTAACTCTTCCGTGGCACATACCGCTTCTGCATAAGCTGCATCACCTTCCTCGCATTCCACTGCTATCTTACGACTGCCATGCACCGTAATCGTGCCTTTATGACCCGGCATCTTAAGCTGCAAATAAACATAACATGGCCTAGCCATAAATTTAGCATAAACCGTCCTTCCAAACAAAGCATGATACGGACTTTTAATTTTGACAACTTCAAAACTGATCATCTCCGATCTGGAATCATGCTCATCTCCAAAGGTAACTTCTAAGTCAATCTTACCAACTGGATAAGCTGACTTACCTGGGACCACCCCGTGAAACACTGTGTTTGATGTCCTTAACTTTTTATCTGTCAGACCCATACGACGAAAGGTCTCGTAATATAATATATTGATACTGCTACCTCCGTCCATGAGGACTTTAGTAAACTTGTATCCTCCCACCTGAGGTGCTACCACCAAGGCTAAATGTCCCGGATTATCTACCCGTAACGGGTGGTCCTCTCTGCTCCATACAATGGGCTGCTCTGACCATCGGAGAAATTGTGGCGTCGCCGGTTCTACTGCATTAACAGTCCGCCTTAAAACCTTCTAGTCTCTCTTACATAAACTCGTGGTGAAAACATGATATTGACCGCTGCTCAACTTCTTCGGATTACTCTGGTATCCGGATTGCTGCTGTTGTTGCGGACGCTGTTGCTGCTGGTTTCCTTGGTTATTGTAACTCCCTTGGCCCTGCTGCTGATTATTCTGACTGTTGTAACCACCTTGATGATGCGATTGATTTCCCTGACCATGATAACCACCTTGATGATGTGATTGACTTCCCTGACCATTGTAACCACCTTGATGATGTGATTGATTTCCCTGACCATTGTAGTTCCCTTGACTATTTTGGCCGCCTGGCCGGGATTGATAACCGCCGTTGTTGCCCCTATATCCTGATCCGGAGTTGTTCCCTTGATAACCCGGACCATAAAACCCGGGCCCTGAACCGCCGTTTGGGGGCCGGCTAGGAGGATTAAAACGGCCGTTCCCTGCTTTCATAAAGGGTACGCATTCTCTTATAGTATGCCTTGCAATCCTCCCTCTTCCGCTATGCTTTAGGCAGGGTTGATCCAAATCCTGCTCCCAACCCGGGTTTCCTCCGCCGGTTTGGAGAGTGGAACCCTGCGGATTAACCTGAATACCGCCTTGAGCCTGTGTATTAGCAACAAAATCGGAACTATTTTCTGCCTTCCGTTTGCCCAAAAAGCTTGGAGTAACCGGATTAACCGGCGCCGGTTTACCAGACTTGCTGGCCTTCCCCGTTTTATCTCCTTCCGCTTCCGGATACTTGGTATTATCCGAGTCTCCGTACTTCACCAGGGCACTCATTAAAGTCCCCATGTCATTGCAGTCCCGCTTAAGCCGTCCGAGCTTTAACTTTAAAGATTCAAACCGGCAATTGTTTTCCAACGTCACTATTGCCGTACTAGGATTGATACCATTCGAAGAGTGTAAAATCTCCGCCACTCTGCGTACCCAAGCTGCTGTAGACTCCTGCTCTCCTTGCACACAGGCTGCTAAATCTATCACCGACATCGGTTGCTTGCATGTATCCTTGAAATTTTTGATGAACTGACTGCGCAGCTCCCCCCACGACCCGATAGAATTCGGAGGTAGCGCCTTTAGCCAAGTCCGGGCCGTGCCCTCAAGCATCATAGTGAAATATTTGGCACAAGCCGATTCATCCACATCAAGCATCTCCATGGCCATCTCGTAACTCTCCACCCAAGCTTCGGGTGGTAAATCGGCTGTGTAGTTAGGCACCTTGCGAGGTCCTTTGAAATCCTTGGGCAACTTAACGCTCCGTAGGGCGGGGACAAGACATTGTATCCCAAAACCGCTCGCTGTAGCCCCTGTCCCTGTAGTGGCTGTGTGAACCGGCGTCGACTGACGAATTTCCTCTCTGGCCTCCGATCTAGGCCGGTTTAGGTCCGGGGCTGGCATCTCCGCCCTTGCCGGATTATCCTGCCTGTGCTGATGTCTCCTGCGCTCACTGCTAGACACTTCTGGCTCCTCCCAATGTCTAGAATAACTTCGGTTGGGACGTGGTGTTGAATGTAACCTTTCCCTGCTATGAGAGTACGCTTGCTGCTGTATTAACGCAGTATTAAGTAGCTTCTGGGCCCTGCGCGCCTCTATCGCCACCGAGGACGTTTCTTCCACGGGTAAAGCGGCCAACCGCGCTGCCGCTGCAGCATTATTATCCAAAGGGTTTGAATAGTGTCCTGGAGGGACTGGAACATAAGGCGCCGATGTAATCCGACGCTCCCGTTCTGCGGTGGGCTGCTGAACCGGCTCATCCCGAGCCGGTGGGCTTCTCCGGTTTAAGGCCGGATTACTACTGGCCCCAGCCCCAGGTGTTCTGAACAAATTCGTAGATTCGTAACCCGGCGGTAGGCGGGACCGATACTTTCGCCCCCTTACTCCTTCCACAGAAGCCTGCTCCATCCTCAAATGAAAGGCTTGATCATCCAACTCTGCTTGTCTTATGGCTAACATCTCTCCTTCCGCCTTTAAATCCTCCTTTAACTGATCGATCCGGGCTTTCAACTGAAGAAGCGCTGCATCATGTTGCGCCTTGTCTGCTGGAGCTACGACCTCCACTGCCTTAGCTGTGAACTCCTCGATCAAGGTGGATAGAACTTCAGTAAGGGAGGGATTTGAACCGCTTCCCCCTGCACCAGCCTCTGCTGTCGTTCCGTTCGTCGGGGGTTGTGAACCGGCCATGAAGACCGCCACCCGGTTTGGCGGGCCAAAGGGGTCCAGAATACTGTTTCCATCGGACTCGCCCTCAAACCGGCCGTCCCGCAACTGATACAGAGATTCAGTTCCCCCGGATGAAGATTCGTCATCTGAGTAGACGACGATTGCACCATCAGATTCCGATCCGTCCTCGGCTTGGCCTCCGTGAATTGCTCCAACGAACACATGCTTCATGGCAGGCTGAATCCGGGCCGATCTCGTACGCTGAGCCGGCTCGACGATGTTGGGGAGGGTGTCCGGCTCAGGTTCCGGTTCACCAATTTTGCCGATGAAGACTTGGATGCTGCCGAAGGGGACCCGATACCCGTATTCGATCGAATCGGCCTCCGGTCCCCAGCCCGTGTCGTCGATGTAGATCCGGCCACGACGACTCTTGGTCATCCGGCCGACTGCGTACCCCTTTAACCCTTCGAAGCCGCCTTTCAAGAACTCGAAACCATCGTGCGCAGGCCCCACGGTGGGCGCCAACTGTCGTGGAAATAACACGGCAGATGTCCGGTTTAGCGGACTTGATGATGGAACCATCGCACGGGTTAGCTTGAAAGGATTCATGGCACACAAAGGACACAAAGGATTTATACTAGTTCGGCCCCTTCAGAGAAGGTAAAAGCCTACGTCTAGTTGGTTTGATATTGCTTGGGCGTCGGTTTACAGGGAGCGGATTCGCTTTGCCTGCGTCTCGACGGATTGATTGTTGCTTGTCCTTGAACCGTCGCCGGGTCGTCCCTTTATATAGAGGTGACGCCTGGTCCGGTTTACAGAGTCCCGAGGCCGGCTCATAATCGTGTCCGCCCCGGTCTCTGTCTTTCTTTCTTATCTCTCAAGTTACATCTCTTGGCGGTTTACAAACCATACTTCTATACATGGGCCTTAAAATCTCATGGGCCATAGTCCCTACTAAAATATTCAACCAACTATAATATAACCAAGCCGGTTTACAATAGCCGGTTTATACCTGCTAACCATATCCCTGACAGGTACTAACCTCGCTAATCAGATTATGATGAGTTATGTATGAAGGGAGTTTTCAAGTGTGCGAGGGAAGATGATAAAAAGATTCAGGAGGGTCAAACGCTCAAGCTTGGGGATGCCCCGTGCACCCCCAAGAAATATTCAAGAAGACTCAAGCGTCTAAGCTTGGGGATGCCCCCGTGCATCCCTTTCTCCATCAACAATTATCAGTTCGTCTTTCGTTCCACTATATTTTAATCACTTCATGCGTTATGTGCTATGCTTGGAGCGTCTTGCCACTTCAACCTAGAACAGAACATAGGATTTTCATGCTTATCTTTCTGTGTGTGTTCTTTGTCTTTCCATAGCTACTGTCATGTTTAGCTCTTAGTTTTCAAGCTTTTCTTTTTAAAGAGCTTTTGTTTAGTTGGTTGTTGAACTCTCTTGAGTTTTCATGTTTATCTTGTTAAGAGAGTTTGTCTGTTGCACTGAGTTGTGTGTCTTAACTTAAAGTAGGTAATTCAGGTTGCTATTTAATTTTAGTAGTAACTTGCAATAGTTTTGAGGAATTGCCATGAGTAATGTCTGAACTTTTGGTGTCAAGAGCTTTAGCCTATTAGTGATAGATGTCGTATTTTGGGCAATCCGTGTTTATTTTCGAAAACCTACAAAATAGTTGAGAACTTTAGCTACTAAATGGGTCACTAATCTTTGGAGGGATCGAATATTAGAGTACACTCACGTACCATGGGTCGAGGATGCGCAAGGGTAACCAAACCCCCATACACACCTCCTCGGGGTACTTGTCTCTTTGAGAACCTCCTAATTAGATTGAGAGTTACCGATAATAAGTGCATGAGTTCTTCAGACTAATGTGAGTATTCGAAGGTTGACACTTCCACCTATCCATATTTTTCTAGCCTCTTCGGTACCGTGCATTGCCCTTTCTCACCTCGAGAGTTGGCGTATAGTTCGCCGGTGCATCCAAATCCTTGGCACGATACGCTCTGTCATCATAAGCCTCATTATATCCTTCCTCAAAACAGCCACCATACCTACCTATTAAGGCATTTCCATAGCCTTTCCGAGATACATTGCCATGCAACATCCATCTTCTCATGACTTGATCTTCATGTCATACATGCTTTTTGCTTGATCGATGAGCCGCATGCTAGTTGGGCCTTGCCCTAATCATTGCTACATGACGCGCTAGTATCATTGCATATCCTGCTACACCGGCAGAGGCATACATTTGCATACATCATGATAGTTTCATTTTCTTTATGTTGAGTACTTTTGTAAAGTGTGAAAGATCTTCTATACTTCTTGTAATACATAGAGTGTTGCCCCTAAAGTGAGGAAAAGATCCCAAAGAGGACAAAACCAAAAGATCCCAAAGAGGACAAATGAGAGATAAGTAGAAAGAGCCATTGAGGCCACAAAAAAAAATAAAAAAATAGAAGAAAAAGAGAAAAAGAAATAAAAAGAGAGAAGGGGGCACACTACTATTTCCTTTTGAGAGATCCACACTCGTACTCCATCTTATACCTTGTACTCCATAGAGATTATCATTCATGCATATAGCTATGTGGGGACCTTTACACTATAGAACTTGGCTTGTATATTCCAATGATGAGCCTCCTCAAAAGAGCTCTAGGTCTTCTTGAGCAAGCAAGTTGGATGCACCCCCACTAGTTCCATTGGAGAGCTTACCTTAGCTCATATGTGCATCCGTTGCATGGCAATCCCTACTCCTCACATCATATCTATCATTTGGCTTTCTCTCGCCGATGATTGTCCTCATTGATGTGAGCCTTTCACACCTTTTTTGTCTTCCCCCTCTATCATTTTTCTCTCTTTGCCATCCTAAGTGTCGACTTTCTTGCTTACGCTCATCCATTGCATGAGTGCTCAAAATATCGAAAGGGAGTGGATCATTTTGACTTGTACCTGGCTGACGGTCTGGGGATGAGTCAAGATAAGATTCCAAAGAAGACCAAGTGTGAAACTTTAGTAGATTAAGTTCTCAACAATATAAAAACTATGTTTTACTCTCTCATGTATCCCTATCCCCTTTCTTGCACGCAAACACCATTTGGAGACATTCGAGTCACGGACAGCGTGAGCTCTTGCACCTTTATGTTCCTATGTTACTTGTTACAATGCTAATATAGACTCTTGTTTGTTATGACTTGAATTGAATTACATGCCTTGATTACTTTACTTAAAAGTTCTTATATGGTTGATAGCATGTCGCCACAGAAATTATGCTTGTTATCATTTACCTACTCGAGGACGAGCAGGAATTAAGCTTGGGGATGTTGATACGTTCAAAACGTATCTATAATTTCTGCTTGCTCCATGCCTCTTTTGTGTGATATTGCTATGATATTTATGCACTTCCATACACTTTTGATCATATTTGGACTAACCTATTAACTCAGTGCACCACAGTGCCAGTTCCTGTTTTCTGCTGTTTTTCTATTTCAGGTTTCCCCCATATTAACAGTGCCCTAAAAATTACGGGAAAAATACAGGAAAAATCAGCGTATCGGGAGCTTCCAGAAAAACCAAGGCAGGGCCATAGGGGAGCCTGGGGTGACCCAGGCGGCCACCCGGCGCGGCCCCACCCCTGGCCGCACCAGGGGGGCGCCTGGGGCCCCACCTCCGCCTCTTGTGACCCCCTTTGGCATATATTTACCTCGCGTCCCGAAACCCTCGAGGATGGAACCCTTTTTCGCGATCTCATCTCTGTTCCGCCGCCGCCGCGCTTCCAAGATCGGGAGCACCAGGAGAACTCTTCCCGGCACCCTGCCGGAGGGGAGGATCACCACCGGGAGCTTCTCCACCACCATGGACGCTTCCCGGATGAGTTGTGAGTAGTCCCCCTTGGACCATGGGTCCATGACCAGTAGCTATGTGATGTTCTCCTCCCCTCTTTGTTCTTCATGGATTAGACCTCGTGAGCTGCCCTACATGATCGAGGCACATATGTATTCTTTTTGCTGTTGCTATGCTGAGTTTGCTGGGATCCGATGGATTATGAGATTATGTTCAGATTGTGTGTGAGTAATATATTTGATTCACCTCTTTTATATTTATGTTCTTGAGTAATTCTTGCATGTTCTCCGTTGCTATTTATTGCTTTGCCCGAGTAGTAGGTAGTAACTCCAAGAGGGAACGTTATGCTTGATTGTGGGTTCATGCCCCTCGATGACTAGCTTGAGTGACAGAAACATGAGTCTAGGGGATGTGCTGTTGCAACAAGGGGGAAAACAACGGTGCTTGTACTTGCGGGTGCAAGGATTGTTTACTTTACGCAAAGTTCTTTTAATGCAGTTGTCTGTTGCTTTGAGTTTACACTTTGGGTGGGACTCGCAACTTAATACCAGCGAGATGTTATGGATAGATATCTCAAGGTGGATGATTAGTAGTAGATGCAGATGGATTTCGGTCTACTTGCCTTGGCGTACCGCCCATGCTTTTGAGCCTCTACCTTTCTGTACAACATAGTTAGCATTGGTTTGCGCACATAATCCTGTCCATTGCCCAGCTGTAATTTGTTTACCTCGCTTAGCTGTTTTATCGTCTTTTGGGAGAGAGTTTTCACTAGTGAACATCATGGGACCCCGGTCCATATTACCATCACTGATCACACCCGCTATTTACTTCATGTTCTTATTTCCTGGTTGCAGTCATACCTATCACTATTATCTCTTGTGTTTGATCCTTTGTAAACGACAAGGCCGGAGGGATTGACAACCTCTCTGTACTCGTTGGGAGCAAAGTTATTTGTATCTGTGTGCAGGTCCTGTCAAGCAAAAGTTTCTGGCGCTATTGACACCTTCTTGTCGACCCTCGGAGTCTCACGGGATTCGATCCTTGGTATCTTTGCCAAGGGAAATTTACCGCTACGCTACATCTCAAACCTTCCACTTGGGGTAACCAACGAGGGGCGAGAAGCCATCAGTAGACCGAAACGACTCTTCATCTAC
The DNA here is from genome assembly GCA_902687465.1 of Secale cereale. NCBI lineage: Eukaryota > Viridiplantae > Streptophyta > Magnoliopsida > Poales > Poaceae > Secale > Secale cereale. The sequence continues at coordinate 44,585,259 of LR738709.1, read as the reverse complement.
TACTATTACTCCACACATCGACCGCTATCCAGCATGCATCTAGTGTATTGAGTTCATAAGAACAGAGTAACGGCTTAAGCAAGATGACATGATGTAGAGGGATAAACTCAAGCAATATGATATAAACCCCATATTTTTATCCTCGATGGCAACAATACAATACGTGCCTTGCTGCCCCTACTGTCACTGGGAAAGGACACCGTAATATTGAACCCAAAGCCAAGCACTTCTCCCATTGCAAGAACTATAGATCTAGTAGGCCAAACCAAACCAATAATTCGAAGAGACTGGCAAGGATATTATGAGCACACATAAAAAGTTCAGACAAGAACCAAATATTTTTCATAGATAATATTGATCATAAACTCACAATTCATCGGATCTCGACCAACACACCGCATAAAGAGATTACATCGAATAGATCTCCTCGAAGACCGAGGAGAACCTTGTATTGAGATCCAAAGAGAGAGAAGAAGCCATCTAGATACTAGCTATGGACCCGAAGGTCTGTGGTAAACTACTCACAACTCATGGTGAGGGCGATGATGATGATGATGAAGAATTCCGTGATGATCCCCCTCCGGTAGAGCTCCGGAACAAGCTCCAAGATGGGATCTCACGGGAACAGAAGGTTACGGTGGTGGAATTAGGGTTTTCTCTCTATTGTCGAAGGTTTCGGGGTACATAGACTTATATAGGAGGAAGGAGGACACCGGGGGGTGCTCGAGGGGCCCACGAGGCAGGGGGCACGCCCTGGCAAGGGGGCGTGCCCCCCACCCTCGTGGGCGCCTCGATGCTCCCCTGACGTGGTTCTCATGTTCCCTGTGCGTGATTTTCTCCAAAAATATCTCTTGCGAAGGTTTCATTCCGTTTGGACTCCGTTCGATATTCTTTTTCTGCAAAACCCCGAAACAGGCAAAAATATCTGGACTGGGTCTTTGGGTTAGTAGGTTAGTCCCAAAAATGATATAAAAGTGTAAGATAAAGCCCATTAAACATCCAAGACTTCATAAATTATGGATACGTTGGAGACGTATCACTAACCTCCTGGACCAAAAAGGGTCTGGACTGGGGGTCGCACACTGAGGTAACGACTCTTGTGATGTAATGCCCAGGATGGGACTATATCTCCTACGTGTCGAGGCACGACTTAAAGATATAAGCCCATTCTGGAATGATCGCAACTTTGGTACCTTTGCACATCTCATGTAAAAATAGGGATGAAAGAGAAAAGATAGTTGGCTTACACTCGCCACGTCACAAAAATTCATTACATATCCAATCATCATCCAAATAAACATCACAACCCATCTAAGGGTAAAGATCCGCATGACAAGATACCAAACATAACATTAAACCACAGGTCTAGATCGAATCCTAGTAGAAGCTCTACTGATCAACCAGATAGTTCACATAGTAACGGCTACGCTCCTCGTCGTACTCCCAGTCTAGCTCAGTGCCATCGCTTGTGTAGCTCTCCATAGTACCTGCATCTGGTGTGTTGAAGTAACTGTGAGCCACAGAGGACTCAGCAATCCCGTTCCCGGGTAACACGACTATCCCAGCCTTGGGTGTGGAACAAGGCTGAAGAAAGAACAAGAGGTTGCAGCAGCACTAGCCTAGCTTACGTAAAAGAGAGCGAGAAGAGAAGGTGCCTCGGTCGAGAGATGATCACGAAGTGATCCTAACTAGCAAGTCAAACATAACCCCACCGTGTTCACTTCCCGAATCCCTTTCGGAAAATGACCGTCACGGTACTCACGCTGGTAGTGTATTGGAACATGGTGTCAAGTTTTCTACAACCGGATATTAACAAGCTCCCATCTGCCACATAACCACGGGCACGGCTTTCGAAAGTTCATAACCCTGCAGGGGTGTTCCAACTTGGCCCATGACAAGCCCACGATCCGCAGAGTCGCAACTCCAAAGTGGGAAGGCCCGAGTATCCTCGGAATCCCGTGCTCAAGATACTCCGACTAAGGTAAGGCTAATCTAGCAAATCCTCCCGGCGTGCCGACACCCTGACAGTAGCCGCGCGTATCTAGTCTCAGGCCACGACCGGATGGGCGATTCTACAGGTGTATACCAGATACCTCGGGTCTCCCCAAGGCGGCCCCGCTGAACCCCCGGTTTGGACCAACAGTCATGAGGAGCACTGGCCCGGGTTGTTGATTAAATATAAAAGGGATAGCTAGTCCCTATGCAAGTTTTAGTTATTAGGCAAATAGTACCAATGTTGGGACTTGCTGGAAAAGACTTAGCACTTAGCGGTTTATCGAGGGGGTCCCATAACCCCAACCGTGTGAGGAACGCATAATCAAGGAACATAACACCGGTATATACGGTTCCTAGGGCGGCATGAGTGGAACAAATCACCAAGCAAAAGGCTTAGCCTTCCACCCGTTACCAATATATAGATGATTTCCTTTAATATTAATATAGTGTGATATCCCAACAAGCTTCAACAAGAAGCAAGAATCTTCAATCTTCACCTGCAACTAACAACGCTATAAGAGGGGTTGAGCTAAGCCTACGTACAGCCAATCAATGGTTTGCATAGGTAGGGTAGTTAAACAGGTTCATGGTGACAATAGGAGGCTGACAGGAAAAAAACATGGGCATCGAGGCAAAACTATAGAGCGATACTTCTAGCAATAGGCAAAGATAGTAATGGTATCCGGGTTCGGTCATCTTGCCTGAAGAGTTGTCGATGGGATCGTAAGAGAGCTCCTTGTTCTCAACCACGGTAGTAACCTCGTTCTCGTACTCGTACTCAGCTTCCGGCTCTACTCAACACAAACGCACAAGGCACGAAATCAACAAGATGCAATGCACAAAACTACCGGATGCATGGCTGATGCACTATGGAAGCAAAACATATGCACTTAGGAAGCACAGAAAGTCTACACAGGAAGCACAGTGTTACAGCACAAAGGAGCATGGCAATATGCAATCAAGCAAAATACTTCAAAACATGATAACATGAGGATATTATGAATCTACAAGAAAAATCACACAAGTTTCATATAAGACTTGCTCAAACGGAGCAACGGGCTAAAAGATACACATGAAACAATAAACATGCACAAGCTGAAAATAACAGCCACATAGCAACTTCGGAGCAAGAGATAAATAGTCTACAACACTCAAACATCATGGCAATGAGCATGGACATAAACTAGACATATCCTACAACAAACAAATACATTGGAGCATCTCCAAAGGAGCCATGGATCAATAGCAACAAGCTATGACATATTGAACTTGATAACAAAAACCTGAGAGCAGTAATTTGTTGCAACTTGGGAGCAAGAGTTAAATATGCTACAGCCACCCAAATAAGCGTGTGAGAGCATGAATGGATAGCCAACAATATCTACAACAAGGAATCATCGAGAGTCACCCCAAAACTATCATGGATTGGCCTAGAACAACAAGCAAACATGGCATCTGGAAATTACAGATTCCAGACTTGGTGAAATTTCAGTAAGTGTTAAAACAGTAGTAACATCATGGCATCTTTGTGAGCAAGTTTAAGTCACCTCAAAGCATATTATGGCAAGTGGTAAGCACCACAGAAAAGTACACATGAGGGTGAATCCAAAACATCTAAGCATGCATCAATGGGACAACCACATCAATAGCAACGAGCTCCTCAACTAGGCATCTCGTAACAAGTTTAACGACATAACAGCCACATAGCACTTTGCAAAGGAGATAAAATGGCAAGATGAAATCTATCATGCAAGCTAAAGCAACCAACATGTAGAGCATCTCATGATGAACACGTGGACATATCATTTGCTTCATTTGGATGGACATGCACCAAGTTATCACATTGCAAAGATGGCATGAAAACAACAACTAACAACAGTTTATAACAAGTAGCACCCTTCTCATGAAGATTAAGACATCTAGATGACCTCAAACATGCATGGCACAACGGAACAAAACGTAGTACAAGTCACCACGATCATTTTGACATATCATTTGCTCAAATCGGACCATCACACAAAAGTTATCCACAATATAAAACAACATCAGACAAGTAAAAACTCCAGGGACTTAGTGAAAAAACAACCTCAGTCAACGTCAAAGTCAACGCGGCCTCGGAGCGGGCCGGATCTGGAGCGGGCTGACGGATCGGGCCCCGCGGCGATGGATCTGAGCGGGCTGACGGATCGGGCTCCGCGGCGGCGGATCTGAGCGGGCTGACGGATCGGGCCTCGCGGCGCCCGCCCAGGCCCACTAGGGTTCGGCCCAGGCGGCAAACCGGATCGGAACGAGGGAGCCGGCTGCTCCCCTCGTCCTCGAGCGGCGGCGGCGGCCTCGACGCGGCCAGGGGCCGGCGGGAGGGAGGCGACTGGCGGTGGCCTGGCCGGAGACCTGGCCGGCGGGGTGGCCGGGAGGCGGCGGGGGCCGGTGGGGCCTGGCAGGTGACCGGCAGCGGCGGCGGAGTGAGGGCGGCGGCTCAGCGCCCTGGCCGGAGGCTGGCCGGCGAAGGAGGCGGCGCGGGAGGAGCTCCTGGCGGCGGCGGCGAGCTCCTCCGGCGAGGAATCCGGCGGCGGCGGCGCGGGGAAGAAGGGCGGCGGCGGGAGGTAGGAGAAGACGACGCGGGTCCGCGCGTCGGTCGGAAGCACGGCTGGCGAACTTCGGAAGCACGGTTTTTCTGGGACGTCGGAAGCACGGTGGCTCAACGGTGGATGCACCGGCGGCGCACTATGGAAGCATTAGGGTTTCAGACGCGAAAATTGGGGGAGTTGGACATTTATATAGGAACAAGGATCTAGGGTTGTCCAAATGAGGTGAGGTTTTCGGCCACGCGATCACAATTGGATGGACTAGATGAAGGGGGGGGGGTTTGGGTTGGTTTGGTGGGCTGTTGGAGGGGTGTCTTGGGCCTCAAAGAGGGGGTACTTTCAGCCCACGAGAATAACTGTTGGAGCACCAAACGAACTCCAAACGCGACGAGATTTGACAGGCGGGTTACACACAACAAAACAACATCACACGACAAGTCTCACGCCAAACCGGAAACATTACACGGCCAAACACCAAAGTAGGCCTCGGGGGATGCTACGGACACGTGAGAGAGCTCCGTAACTCGAAACGGACAATGGGAAGGAACGAGTTGGGACCGGATGCAAACGACAACACAAATGCAATGCGATGCACATGACAACATGATATGGATGAATGCGCACGCACATGACAAAAGACGAAAACCCGAAAAGACGAAGAACCCAGAATGGAACTGATGAAGCCAAATATATTATATATTACCCAAAAGGGAAAGTATTACATTCGGGGCATTACAAACTCTCCTCTACTACAAAAAGATCTCGTCCCGAGATCTAGGACTGGAAGAAGGAAGGGTACTCGGAACGAAGGTGATCTTCTCGTTCCCACGTAGCTTCTCGGTCGGTATGGTGTGACCACTTGATTTTCAAGAATTTGATGGACTTGTTGCGGGTCTTGCGCTCGGTTTCTTCGAGAATAGCAACTGGATGCTCTCGGTAAGACAAGTCTTGTTGAAGATCAATCTCCTCAAACGGAATGGTGCGTTCAGGTGTCTTGAAGCACTTGCGGAGTTGAGACACATGAAACACATCATGAACATTGGCGAAGTTTGAAGGTAGCTCAAGTTGATAGGCTAGATCGCCTCTTTTGGCAAGGATCTTGAAAGGCCCGACGTATCTAGGAGCAAGCTTTCCTTTGATACCGAATCTTTGGGTTCCTTTCATAGGAGAAACACGGAGATAGACATGATCCCCAATGTTAAAGGCCAAATCACGATGCTTGCCTTCATAGTAGCTCTTCTGACGCGACTGAGCGGCCTTGAGATTCTCACGTATGACTTTGCACATTTCTTCGGCTTCTAAGATCAAGTCATTGCCAAGAAGTTGACGTTCACCCGTCTCGGACCAGTTGAGAGGGGTACGACACTTTCTGCCATAGAGAATTTCAAACGGAGCTTTGCCGGCACTTGCTTGGAAGCTGTTGTTGTAAGAGAACTCGGCAAATGGAAGGCAATCTTCCCATTTCATGCCAAAAGATATGACACAGGCTCTGAGCATGTCTTCTAGAATCTGATTCACTCTCTCGACTTGACCACTAGTCTGAGGGTGAAATGCAGTGCTGAAACGAATCTTAGTGCCCATGGCAGACTGAAAGAAGTCCCAGAACTTAGAGGTGAACAAACTTCCATGGTCTGAGGAGATAACTTGAGGAATGCCATGTAAAGACACAATTCTGGAAGTGTACAACTCTGCCAATTGAGCTCCATTGATGGATTCTTTGACTGGAAGGAAGTGAGCGACTTTGGTAAGCTTGTCAATCACCACGAAGATAGAATCATTCCCTCTCTTGGACTTAGGAAAGCCATTGATGAAATCCATTTCAATGTGGTCAAATTTCCACTCGGGAATAGGAAGAGGTTGGAGAAGACCGGCTGGACGTTGATGCTCTGCCTTCACTCTTCTGCAGATATCACATTCATTCACGAATTGGGCAATCTCCCTTTTCATGCGTGTCCACCGGTAAGATTGCTTGAGATCTTGGTACATCTTGGAACTGCCAGGATGAATGGAAAGGAGGGAATCATGTGCTTCTTCCATTATGAGCTTCCTGAGATCACCTTTGGGAACCACAAGTCTGTCCTCAAAGAACAAGGTATCTCTCTCATCAACGCGATAGCACTTGTATTTAGGAGTACCCTTTGCAATACCATGTTTCACTTTCTGCACCATAGCATCACTGAGTTGGGCCTCACGGATCTGATCTTCCAAGGTAGGAGCAACTTGAAGATTTGCAAGAAAACCTTGCGGAACAACTTGGAGGTTGAGCTTCCTGAATGCTTCACAAAGCTCAGGCTGGAACGGCTTGATAAGGAGGCTGTTGCAATATGCCTTTCTGCTCAAAGCATCTGCAATCACATTCGCCTTGCCAGGTGTGTATTCGATGCTTGGATCATACTCTTGGATCATTTCGACCCAACGAGTCTGGCGGAGGTTCAGATTCGGCTGTGTGAAGATGTACTTCAAGCTCTTGTGATCGGTGAAGATGTCGACTTTTCTGCCCAACAGAAGGTGTCTCCACGTAATCAAAGCATGTACCACAGCTGCTAGTTCAAGATCATGTGTGGGGTAATTCTTCTCACTTGGCTTCAGTTGACGAGAAGTGTATGCCACAATTTTCTTGTCCTGCATAATGACACCACCAAGTCCTTGAAGAGAAGCATCACAGAATACTTCATAGGGCTTGGACTCATCTGGAGGAGTAAGAACTGGAGCAGAGACGAGCTTTTCTTTGAGAGTTTTGAATGCCACTTCACAATCTGGAGACCAGTAGTACTTGACATTCTTCTGCAGCAAGTTGGAAAGAGGCTTGGCAATCTTGGAGAAGTTCTCAACGAACCTTCTACAATAGCTGGCAAGACCAAGAAAGCTTCGGAGTTGCTTGACGTTCTGAGGAGGTTCCCAGTTGACAATTGCTTCAACTTTCTCGGGGTTTACCGCAATACCATCAGCAGAGATGATATGGCCCAGATACAAGACCTTATCGAGGCAAAATTCGCACTTGAAGAACTTGGCATATAACTTTTGTTCACGGAGTCTGTCGAGAACCAGACGGAGGTGCTTTTCGTGATCTTCTTCATTCTTGGAAAATACCAAAATGTCATCCAGATACACAAGCACAAACTCGCCGGTGTAGGGGTTGAAAATGTAGTGCATCATTCTCGAGAAGGTGGGTGGAGCATTGGCGAGACCAAAGGACATGACTGTATAATCATATGAGCCGTAGCTCGTTCTGAAGGCAGTCTTGGGGATATCTTCTTCACGAATGCAAATTTGGTGATAGCCCATTCGGAGATCGAGCTTTGAGAACACTTTAGCTCCTTTGAGCTGCTCGAACAATTCATTGATGTTGGGGAGCGGATACTTGTTCTTTATTGTCTTCTTGTTCAATGGCCGGTAATTGACGCAAAGGCGCTCCGTGCCATCCTTCTTCTTGAAAAATAAGACACCACAGCCCCAAGGAGACGTACTAGGCCTGATCAGACCCATACGCTCCTGTTCATCAAGCTGTTTCTTCAACTCCTTCAACTCTTTAGGAGAGAGCTTGTACGGACGCCGGCATGCTGGCTCAGTACCAGGCTCGAGTTCAATGACGAATTCCACTTGACGGTGTGGAGGCATGCCTGGAAGTTATTCAGGAAAGACGTCTTCATATTCGTTAACCACCGGAATTTGAGATATGGCATTCATTTCGCCCTTGTCATTGAGAGAGAAAAGCCTGATTGTGTTATCCCGAGAGGCGAAGATAATGACATCATCATCGGAATGAGTAATCTTGACTTCCTTCTGTGCACAGTCAATTTTTGCATCATGCTGAGAAAGCCAATCCATTCCGAGGATAAGGTCGATGTCGGAATTGTCGAGAACCACCGGAGAGGCAAGAAATCGATAATCACCCATGCGAATAGAAACATCCGGAGCATACAAGCTAGAATGCATCTGATTTGCCGGAGAAGAAATTGCCAATTGCCTTGGTAAAGCTGCTGTGATCACGTCATGCTTGGATGCAAAAGGGTATGACATGAAAGAATGTGAAGCACCCAAATCAAATAACACTTTTGCAGGAAAAGAGTTAACTGGAAGGTTACCCAATATGACATCAGAAGAGTTCTCTGCCTGAGCTGCATTCATCAGATTCACCCTTGCAGCCTTTGGATCATGCTTGACAATAGCTGTACTGACAGGTGGAGGAGGCGGGAGGCGCTTCGGGTTGGGGCACTTGTTAGCATAGTGACCCTTCTTGCCAGACTTGTTGCAGACCACTTCTGAGAGAGGACGGTAGTAGGGAGCACTTGACTTGGAACCTTGAGACTGAAACTTTGACTGGTTGCTTGGGTTGGGTGGGTGGGAGAAACCACGACCACCAGAGTTCTTGTTGTTGTTGTAGGGAGCTCGAATCACAGGAGGAGGTGGAAGCCAAAACTTCTGTTGCTTCACGATGACTTGAGAAGATGAGGAGGAGCGAACAGCATCTCGGATCCTCTTTTTGGAAGCTTCCATCTTGAGCTGGGCTGCCTCTTGCTTAAGCGCCATGTTATAGAATTTGTCAAACTCATCAGGCTCGAACAAGGTGAGAGCAAGTTGAAGTTCATCCTTCAGACCTCCACGGAACTGATAGATCTTGCTCTTGGCATCTGGTATGTCTTGCTTTGCATTGCGGGCAAGGTTTTGGAACTTGACATTATACTGGTAGACAGACATAGAGCCTTGCTTCAGGTTGCGGAATTGCTCACGCATACCCTCGATGGCACTTGTTGGAATGTGGTGAGAGCGAAAGTCCTTGCAGAAGTCATCCCAAGAGATCACACACCCTTCTCTGGAGTCTTTGTACTGCTGCCACCAATCAGCTGCTTGGTCCTTGAGTTGGAAGGCTGCAAACTTCACATAGTCCTCAGGCCTTACGTTGCTGCACTCAAAATGCTTCTTGATATCAGTAATCCAATCTTCAGCATCGAGAGGGTCGACACAGTAACTGAAAGCCTTTGGTTGATTGGCCAAGAACTGGTTCAGCATAGCATGGTGATGTTGGTTGAAGAAATTGCCTTGGTTCCCTGGAGCACCCTGATTTGCTTGATTTGCTTGCATTTGCTGCATCATCTGCATCAACATCTAGGTGTTCTGATTCGTAGTCTGCATAATCGCTCTCCAGGCCTCAGACGGAGGAGGAGGGGAAGCAGGACGATTTGGAACCTCTTCACCCTCTGGGTTAGCGTTGGGAACCCGTTTCGGAGCCATCCTGAAAGAGATGACCACCAATCAGCAATTTGATTGAAAGAAGGTATAAGCTGAAACAACGGATAGAAATGCAACATAGTCTTCACAAGAATCATTCGAACAAGAGGAATGAATGAAATGCTCAATTTAATGATAACAACAATCTTCACGAGAAGCCACTGGGAGACGAAAGATAAATAAGAAAAAACACAAGGTACATATGGAACAAACACAAGATAGGAGCTTCGTTCGACATCTTTGTGTTGAAAGCTTATGGAACGTGTTACGAAAGGGTTTTGCAATCCCCGGATCAGCATAGCCAAGGACCCTTTAAGATGCAACTCCCGATTGGAACATCGGCCATAATACCACTTCACTCAATGTAGAACCCCGAACTCCGTAACCTGCATTCGTTGGAAGAATGCCTACGATCTATTAGATGAACCCACCTATTAATTTCCGAAAGTTTCCAGTTATGCAATCAGGTGTTGGGGATACAGGGGAAGCATCACGCAATCAACTCTAATCCTACATCCAGCTGTATCCATCCTTCAACACATAACCAGTTGTTCTCAGAAACTGCCTACCGATGACCTTCGAAACGCATCTACTATACAAGCTATGGCAATACTCCCGAACTACCTCCCCAGTACTGGGTGATGTCGGGGTTATCTTGCCACTAACCGCATAGGAGAGTTTTCGATGTCGGCCGTCTGAAGTATTCTAGTACTGCCACGATATGTTTGTGATGACAATACCCCGAAGCTCAACTCCCCGGGACACTGCCACAACCCCTAATGTCAGGAGGCATCGAGAACAATATTCTCATCACAAAGACATCGAAACAATCCAACAATACTCGCGAGATTCCTAAAAAAAATTTGGTGCAATTTTTGAAAGTAGAAGAGGCAAGAGTAGTCGTCAGGAGTCCACACCAGAGTGAAAAGAGATGAGGAGCAAAGAAATCCTACTCTCCGATATAAATATAGGACTCAAAACATTTTAAGTGTGTGCCTAGACTCGACCATCAACGATTCGATCAAACAGTGGGGCTTCTAGGTCGGAGAAGGCTCTGATACCAACTTGTAATGCCCAGGATGGGACTATATCTCCTACGTGTCGAGGCACGACTTAAAGATATAAGCCCATTCTGGAATGATCGCAAGTTTGGTACCTTTGCACATCTCATGTAAAAATAGGGATGAAAGAGAAAAGATAGTTGGCTTACACTCGCCACGTCACAAAAATTCATTACATATCCAATCATCATCCAAATAAACATCACAGCCCATCTAAGGGTAAAGATCCGCATGACAAGATACCAAACATAACATTAAACCACAGGTCTAGATCGAATCCTAGTAGAAGCTCTACTGATCAACCGGATAATTCACATAGTAACGGCTAGGCTCCTCGTCGTACTCCCAGTCTAGCTCAGTGCCATCGCCTGTGTAGCTCACCATAGTACCTGCATCTGGTGTGTTGAAGTAACTGTGAGCCACAGAGGACTCAGCAATCCCGTTCCCGGGTAACACGACTATCCAAGCCTTGGGTGTGGAACAAGGCTGAAGAAAGAACAAGAGGTTGCAGCAGCACTAGCCTAGTTTACGTAAAAGAGAGCGAGAAGAGAAGGTGCCTCGGTCGAGAGATGATCACGAAGTGATCCTAACTAGCAAGTCAAACATAACCCCACCGTGTTCACTTCCTGAATCCCTTACGGAAAATGACCGTCACGGTACTCACGCTGGTAGTGTATTGGAACATGGTGTCAAGTTTTCTACAACCGGATATTAACAAGCTCCCATCTGCCACATAACCGCGGGCACGGCTTTCGAAAGTTCATAACCCTGCAGGGGTGTTCCAACTTGGCCCATGAAAAGCCCACGATCCGCGGAGTCGCAACTCCAAAGTGGGAAGGCCCGAGTATCCTCGGAATCCCGTGCTCAAGATACTCCGACTAAGGTAAGGCTAATCCAGCAAATCCTCTCGGCGTGCCGAGACCCTGACAGTAGCCGCGCGTATCTAGTCTCAGGCCACGACCGGATGGACGATTCTACAGGTGTATACCAGATACCTCGGGTCTCCCCAAGGCGGCCCCGCAGAACCCCCAGTTTGGACCAACACTCATGAGGAGCACTGGCCCGGGTTGTTGATTAAATATAAAAGGGATAGCTAGTCCCTATGCAAGTTTTAGTTATTAGGCAAATAGTACCAATGTTGGGACTTGCTGGAAAAGACTTAGCACTTAGCGGTTTATCGAGGGGGTCCCATAACCCCAACCGTGTGAGGAACGCATAATCAAGGAACATAACACCGGTTTATACGATTACTAGGGCGGCATGAGTGGAACAAATCACCAAGCAAAAGGCTTAGCCTTCCACCCATTACCAATATATAAGTGATTTCCTTTAATATTAATATAGTGTGATATCCCAACAAGCTTCAACAAGAAGCAATAATCTTCAATCTTCACCTGCAACTAACAACGCTATAAGAGGGGCTGAGCGAAGCCTACGTATAGTCAATCAATGGTTTGCATAGGTAGGGTGGTTAAACAGGTTCATGGTTACAATAGGAGGCTAACAGGAAAAAACATGGGCATCGAGGCAAAACTATAGAGCGATACTTTTAGCAATAGGCAAAGATAGTAATGGTATCCGGGTTCGGTCATCTTGCCTGAAGAGTTGTCGATGGGATCGTAAGAGAGCTCCTCGTTCTCAACCACGGTAGTAACCTCGTTCTCGTACTCGTACTCAGCTTCCGGCTCTACTCAACACAAACGCACAAGGCACGAAATCAACAAGATGCAATGCACAAAACTACTGGATGCATGGCTGATGCACTATGGAAGCAAAACAGATGCACTTAGGAAGCACAGAAAGTCTACATAGGAAGCACAGTGTTACAGCACAAAGGAGCATGGCAATATGCAATCAAGCAAAATACTTCAAAAAATGATAACATGAGGATATTATGAATCTACAAGCAAAATCACACAAGTTTCATATAAGACTTGCTCAAAACGGAGCAACGGGCTAAAAGATACACCCGAAACAATAAACATGCACAAGCTGAAAATAACAGCCACATAGCAACTTCGGATCAAGAGATAAATAGTCTACAGCACTCAAACATCATGGCAATGAGCATGGACATAAACTAGACATATCCTACAGCAAACAAATACATTGGAGCATCTCCAAAGGAGCCATGGATCAATAGCAACAAGCTATGACATATTGAACTTGACAAAAAAAACCTGACAGCAGTAATTTGTTGGAACTTGGAAGCAAGAGTTAAATATGCTACAGCCACCCAAATAAGCATGTGAGAGCATGAATGGATAGCCAACAATATCTACAACAAGGAATCATCGAGAGTCACCCCAAAACTATCATGGATTGACCTAGAACAACAAGCAAACATGACATCTGGAAATTACAGATTCCAGACTTAGTGAAATTTCACTAAGTGTTAAAACAGTAGTAACATCATGGCATCTTTGTGAGCAAGTTTAAGTCACCTCAAAGCATATCATGGCAAGTGGTAAGCACCACAGCAAAGTACACATGAGGGTGAATCCAAAACATCTAAGCATGCATCAAGGGAACAACCACATCAATAGCAACGAGCTCCTCAACTAGGCATCTCGTAACAAGTTTAACGACATAACATCCACATAGCACTTTGCAAAGGAGATAAACATGGCAAGATGAAATCTATCATGCAAGCTAAAGCAACAAACATGTAGAGCATCTCATGATGAACACGTGGACATATCATTTGCTTCATTTGGAAGAACATGCACCAACTTATCACATTGCAAAGATGGCATGAAAACAACAACTAACAGCAGTTTATAACAAGTAGCACCCTTCTCATGAAGATTAAGACATCTAGATGACCTCAAACATGCATGGCACAATGGAACAAAACGTAGTACAAGTCACCACGATCATTTTGACATATCATTTGCTCAAATCGGACCATCACACAAAAAGTTATCCACAATATAAAACATCATCAGACAAGTAAAAACTCCAGGGACTTAGTGAAAAAAACAACCTCAGTCAACGTCAAAGTCAACGCGGCCTCGGAGCGGGCCGGATCTGGAGCGGGCTGACGGATCGGGCCCCGCGGCGGCGGATCTGAGCGGGCTGACGGATCGGGCCTCGCGGCGCCCGCCCAGGCCCACTAGGGTTCGGCCCACGTGGCGAACCGGATCGGAACGAGGGAGCCGGCTGCTCCCCTCGTCCTCGAGCGGCGACGGCGGCCTCGACGCGGCCAGGGGCCGGCGGGGGGGAGGCGACTGGCGGCGGCCTGGCCGGAGACCTGGCCGGCGGGGTGGCCGGGAGGCGGCGGGGGCCGGCGGGGCCTGGCCGGTGACCGGCGGCGGCGGCGGGTGTGAGGGCGGCAGCGCAGCGCCCTGGCCGGAGGCGGGCCGGCGAAGGAGGTGGCGCGGGAGGAGCTCCTGGCGGCGGCGGCGAGCTCCTCCGGCGAGGAATCCGGCGGCGGCGACGCGGGGAAGAAGGGCGGTGACGGGAGGTAGGAGAAGACGACGCGGGTCCGCGCGTCGGACGGAAGCACGGCCGGCGAACTTCGGAAGCACCGTTTTTCTGGGACGTCGGAAGCACGGTGGCTCAACGGTGGAAGCACCGGCGGCGCACTGTGGAAGCATTAGGGTTTCAAACGCGAAAATTGGGGGAGTTGGACGTTTATATAGGCACAAGGAGCTAGGGTTGTCCAAATAAGGTGAGGTTTTCGGCCACGCGATCACAATTGGATGGCCTAGATGAAGGGAGGGGTTTGGGTTAGTTTGGTGGGCTGTTGGAGGGGTGTCTTGGGCCTCAAAGAGGGGGTACTTTCAGCCCACGTGAATAACTGTTGGAGCACCAAACGAACTCCAAACGCGACGAGATTTGACAGGCGGGTTAAACACAACAAAACAACATCGCACGACAAGTCTCACGCCAAACTGGAAACTTTACACGGCCAAACACCAAAGTAGGCCTCGGGGGATGCCACGGACACGTGAGAGAGCTCCGGAACTCGAAACGGACAACGGGAAGGAACGAGTTGGGACCGGATGCAAACGACAACACAAATGCAATGCGATGCACATGACAACATGATATGGATGAATGCACACGCACACGACAAAAGACGAAAACCCGAAAAGACGAAGAACCCGGAATGGAACTGATGAAGCCAAAGATATTATATATTGCCCAAACGGGAAAGTATTACATCCGGGGCATTACATGTGAGTCGTGTGTGCGGCGTGATCTCCATGGGGCACCTGCTCTCCTTCGTGGTCCAGGTGATGCTGACCCGGCTTGTTCTCCCTTGCCAAAGCTGGGATTCCTCCCTATGGGAGTTCGACCCGGCAGGAGACAAGCCGCTGAAGCATCTCTTCGGCTCTACGCAGAAAGAGATCTGGAAGCACCTCTTCAAGAGCCAGTAGGAATGGCCCAAAGAGGACGTGGATGCGGGCTTCAGCACTGAAGTTTCCGCCACAAAGGTAATAATGATCCTTGCCGAATACATACCCTTTCCCTTATTTAATGATAATAGGAGTTGGAATTTTTATGTGATATACAGGGCTGGAGGAAGAAGGCGTCCCGGATTAAGTGTCCGGCACCTTTGCCCGAAGAGCGAGCATTGCCTCTACTGACGACGATGCTGGTTAAGGCGTCGTACAAGGCGCCAACCAAGAAGCCAAAGAAGACAAAGGGAAAGGGGACCGGAGACAGCCCCCGTCCTACGGGCAAGAAGCCCGAGGACCTCCACATTCTCTCCTCCGACGAGGCGGAGGAAGATGATGAGGCGGAAGAGGAGGAAGAAGAAATACCTCCTGCACAAGGCAGGGGGGAGGAAGAGAGGGGCCGTCAATGACGCGGGCACGGCTGTGCCCCAGAGGAATCTAAAGCTCGGAGATTGTTCGGATTCGTCCGAACATGGCTTCATGGTGAAGCCCAGGGTGAAACCCCTGCCCGAATCGTAAGTTTGTCTGGATTGACTATTTCACCTATGTTTATTCAGTATTTATGATACCTACTTAGTATTCTTCTCCTGCTGACTGATGTCCACTACACAACCTTCTTCTTGTAGACATTGTTGGGCCTCCAAGTGCAGAGGTTTGTAGGATAGTAGAAAATTTCCCTCAAGTGGATGACCTATGGTTTATCAATCCGTGGGAGGCGTAGGATGAAGATGGTCTCTCTCAAACAACCCTGCAACCAAATAACAAAGAGTCTCTTGTGTCCCCAACACACCCATACAATGGTAAATTGTATAGGTGCACTAGTTCCGCGAAGAGATGGAAATACAAGTGCAATATGGATGGTAGATATAGGTTTTTGTAAACTGAAAATATAACAACAGCAAGGTAGCAAGTGGTAAAAGTGAGCATAAACGGTGTTGCAATGATAGTAGGCAAGGCCAAGGGTTCATACTTTCACTAGTGAAAGTTCTCTCAACAAGGATAACATAATTGGATCATATTACTAGCCCTCAACATGCAACAAAGAGTCACTCCAAAGTCACTAATAGCGGAGAACAAACGAAGAGATTATGGTAGGGTACGAAACCACCTCAAAGTTATTCTTTCTGATTGATCTATTCAAGAGTCTGTAGTAACGTACAATCTATCATAGAGTTTGTACTAGAATAACACCTTAAGACACAAATCAATGAAAACCCTAATGTCACCTTGATACTCCATTGTCACCTCAAGTATCCGTGGGCATGATTATACGATATGCATCACACAATCTCAGAAACATCTATTCAACCAACACATAGAACTTCAAAGAGTGCCCCAAAGTTTCTACCGGAAAGTCAAGACGAAAACGTGTGCCAACCCCTATGCATAGGTACCCAAGGTCACGGAACCCACAAGTTGATCACCAAAACATACATCAAGTGGATCACATGATATCCCATTATCACCACAGATAAACACGCACAAGACATACATCAAGTGTTCTCAAATCCTTAAAGACTCAATCCGATAAGTTAACTTCAAAGGGAAAACTCAATCCATTACAAGAGAGTAGAGAGGGGAAGAAGCATCATAAGATCCAACTAGAATAGCAAAGCTCGCGATACATCAAGATCGTTCCATCTCAAGAACACGAGAGAGAGAGAGAGAGAGAGAGATCAAACACATAGCTACTGATACATACCCTCAGCCCCGAGGGTGGACTACTCCCTCCTCGTCATGGAGAGCGCCGGGATGATGAAGATAGCCACCGGTGAGGGTTCCCCCCTCTGGCAGGGTGCCGGAACGGGGTCTAGATTGGTTTTTGGTGGCTACAGAGGCTTTCGGCGGCGGAACTCCCGATCTAGGTAAATTTCCGAAGGTTTCAGTATTTATAGGATTTTTTGGCATAGGGCACACGTCATGGGGTCTTCTGGGCTGTCCACGAGATAGGAGGGCGCGTCCCCCTGCCCAGGGCGCGCTCCCCACCCTTGTGGGCAGCCCATGGCTCCCCTGGCCCAACTCTTTTGCTTCGGGGGCTTCTTTTGGTCCAGAAAAAATCATCAAAATTTGGCTCGTCAATTGGACTCCGTTTGATATTCCTTTTCTGCGAAACTCAAAAACAAGGAAAAAACAGAAACTGGCACTGGGCTCTGGGTTAATAGGTTAGTCCCAAAAATCATTTAAAAGTGTATTTAAAAGCCCATTAAACATCCAAGACATCATAAATAATAGCATGGAACAATAAAAAATTATTGATATGTTGGAGACGTATCAAGCATCCCCAAGCTTAATTCCTGCTCGTCCTCGAGTAGGTAAATGATAAAAATAGAATTTTTTATGTGGAATGCTAACCAACATAGTTTTTCAATGTAATTCTCTTAATTGTGACATGAATGTTCAGATCTGAAAGATTCAAGATAAAAGTATATATTGACATAAGAAATAACAATACTTCAAGCATACTAACAAAGCAATCATGTCTTCTCAAAATACTATGGCTAAAGAAAGTTATCCCTACAAAATCATATAGTTTTGGCTATGCTCCCTCATTATCACACAAAATATTCATATCATGCACAACCCCGATTTCAGCCAAGCACTTGTTTGCATGCTCTATCTTTTCAAACCTTTCAACTTTCACGCAATACATGAGCGTGAGCCAGGGACATAGCACTATGGGTGGAATAGAGAGGTGGTTGTGGAGAAGACAAAAAAGAAGGGAGATAGTCTCACATCAACTAGGCTTATCAACGGGCTATGTAGATGCCCATCAATAGATATCAATGTGAGTGAGTAGGGATTGCCATGCAACAGATGCACTAGAGCTAAATATGAATGAAAGCTCAACAAAAGAAACTAGTGGGTGTGCATCCAACTTGCTTGCTCACGAAGACCTAGGGCATTTGAGGAAGCCCATCGTTGGAATATACAAGCCAAGTTCTATAACAAAAATTCCCACTGGTATATAAAGTGACTAAGCATGAGACTCTCTACAATGAAGAACATGGTGCTACTTTGAAGCACAAGTGTGGAAAAAAGATAGTAGCAATAGTACCTTTTTCTTTTTTTTTCTTCTCTTTTTTTTAGGCCTTTCTTCTTTTCTTTGGCCTTTCTTTTTTTTTTCTTTTTTCCTTTTTTTGCTGAGGGGCTTTATTTATTTAGGCTTTCCTCCCATGGGACAATGCTCTAATAATGATGATCATCACACTTTCATTACAACTCGATATTACAACTCGATACTACAACAAAGTATGACTCTATATGAATGCCTCCGGTGGTGTACCGTATGTGCAATGAGACAAAAGTGACATGTATGAAAAATTATGCATGGTGGCCTTGCCACAAATACGATGTCAACTACATGATCATGCATGGCAATATGACAATATCATGCGTGTCATATGAACGGAACGGTGGAAAGTTGCATGGCAATATATCTCAAAATGGCTATGGAAATGCCATGATAGGTAGGTATGGTGGATGTTTTGAGGAATATATATGGTGTCTGTTTTGAGGAAGGATATATAGTGGGTGTATGGTACCGGCAAAAGTTGCGCGATACAAGAGAGGCTAGCAATGGTGGAAGGGTGAGTGTGCGTATAATCCATGCTCTTCAACATTAGTCATAAAGAACTCATATACTTATAGCAAAAATCTACGAGTCATCAAAACAAAGCAATCAACGCATGCTCCTAGGGGGGAGGTTGGTAGGAGTTAACCATCGCGCGCCCCCGACCTCCACACAAAGGTTGACACTTTACAAATACCTCATGCTCTAACTTCGTCACATAGCGGTTCACCATACGTGCATGCTACGGGAATCACTAACCTTAACACAAGTATTTCTCAATTTCATAATAACTCCACTAGCATGACTCTAATATCACTATCCTCATATCTCAAAACAATTATCAAGCATCCAACATCTCATCATATTCAATGCACTTGGTGTAAATTTTTTTACTACATTGACATTGGTTGTCTATGATGTGAAGACTAGTTTCTTTAGCCTAAACACATTACTATGCTGTTTTAATAGACTCTCAAAAGGATATAAGTGAAGCATGAGAGTTCAACAATTTCTACAAAATATTACCACGACCGTGCTCTAAAAGATATAAGTGAAGCCCTAGAGCAAAAACTATTCAACTCAAAAGATATAAGTGAAGCACATAGAGTGTTCTAACAATTTCTAGGCCATATTTAACTCTCTCAAATAGGTGTGTCCAGCAAGGATGATTGTGACAAACTAACAAGCAAAGACTCAAATTATACAAGACGCTCCACGCAAAACACATATCATGTTGCGAATAAAAATATAGCTCCAAGTATAGGATTTTGATTATCTTGAATTTACTTGGGGTTCCATGAGCATCCCCAAGCTTAGGCCTTTTCTTCTCCTTGTTCCATAGTCCATCAAAGCAATACTCAAAACTTGAAAACTTCACAACACAAAACTTAGACAAAGATTCTCGTGAGCTCCGTTAGTATAAGAAAACAGACCACTACTCAAAGGTGCAGCAATGAATTCATTATTTGTTCATATTGGTGTTAAACCTACTGTATTCCAACTTCTCTATGGTTCATATCCTCCAATACTACTCATAGATGCATTGAAATAAGCAAACAACACATGAAAAATAGAATCTGTCAAAACAGAACAGTCTGTAGTAATCTGCAGGTTTCGCCTACTTCTGGAACTCCAAAAAATTCAAACTAAATTGGTAACTTTGCGTAATTTGTCTACCAATCATCTTCATAAAGAATCAACTAAAAATCACGCTCTAGTAAAATTTGAAGACTACTTTAGCGAGCGCTAACGATTCTGTTTTTTACAGCAAGATCACATAAACTTCACACAAGTCTTCCCAAAGGTTCTACTTGGCACAAACACTAAACAAAACATGAAACCACATCTAAACAGAAGCTAGATGCAATATTTATTCCTAAACAGAAGCAAAAGCAAAGAAAACAAAATAAAGTTGGGTTGACTCCCAACAAGCGCTATCGTTTAACGCCCCTGGCTAGGCACGATGATTTCAATGATGCTCGCATAAAAGATATGAATTGAAACATAACGGGAGCATCATGAAGAATATGAATAGCACATTTAAGTCTAACCCACTTCCTATGCATAGGGATTTTGTAAGAAAACAACTTATGGGAACGATAATCAACTAGCATAGGAAGGGAAAACAAGCATAACTTCAAAACTTTAAGCACATAGAGAGGAAACTTGATATTATTGCAATTCCAACAAGCATATGTTCCTCCCTCATAATAATTTTCAGCAGCATAATGAATGAATTCAACAATATAACCAGCATATAAAGCATTCTTTTCATGATGTACTTGCATAGAAATTTTACTACTCTCCACACAAGCAAATTTATTCTCATCAATAGTAGTGGGAGCAAACTCAACAAAATAACTATCCTGTGAAGCATAATCCAATTGAAAACTAAAATCACGATGACAAGTTTCATGGTTATCTTTATTCTTTATAGCATATGTGTCATCACAATAATCATCATAGATTGCAATTTTGTTCTCATAATCACTTGGAACCTCTTCCAAAATAGTGGATTCATCACTAAATAAAGTCATGACCTCTCCAAATCCACTTTCATCAATATAATCATCATAAATAGGAGGCATGCTTTCATCATAATAGATTTTCTCATCAAAACTTGGGGGACTAAACATATCATGTTCATCAAACATAGCTTCCCCAAGCCTGTGGCTTTGCATATCATTAGCATCATGTGTATTCAAAGAATTCATACTAACAACATTGCAATCATGCTCAACATGCACATATTTTATGCCAAGCATTCTATGTAATTCTTCTTCTAGTACTTGAGCATAATTTTCCTTCCCATCATTTTCACAAAAGATATTAAAAAGATGAAGCATATGAGGTAACCTTAATTCCATTTTTTTTGGTAGTTTTCTTTTATAAACTAAACTAGTGATAAAACAAGAAACTAAAAGATTTGATTGCAAGATCTAAAGATATACCTTCAAGCACTAACCTCCCCGGCAACGGCGGGAGAAAAGAGCTTGATGTCTACTACACAACCTTCTTCTTGTAGACGTTGTTGGGCCTCCAAGTGCAGAGGTTTGTAGGACAGTAGCAAATTTCCCTCAAGTGGATGACCTAAGGTTTATCAATCCGTGGGAGGCGTAGGATGAAGATGGTCTCTCTCAAACAACCCTGCAACCAAATAACAAAGAGTCTCTTTTTTTTGACCATGAACAAAGAGTCTCTTGTCTCCCCAACACACCCAATACAATAGTAAATTGTATAGGTGCACTAGTTCCGCGAAGAGATGGTGATACAAGTGCAATATGGATGGTAGATATAGGTTTTTGTAAACTGAAAATATAAAAACAGCAAGGTAGCAAGTGGTAAATGTGAGCATAAACGGTGTTGCAATGATAGTAGGCAAGGCCAAGGGTTAATACTTTCACTAGTGCAAGTTCTCTCAACAAGGATAACATAATTGAATCATATTACTAGCCCTCAACATGCAACAAAGAGTCACTCCAAAGTCACTAATAGCGGAGAATAAACGAAGATATTATGGTAGGGTACGAAACCACCTCAAAGTTATTCTTTCTGATCGATCTATTCAAGAGTCCGTAGTAACGTTCAATCTATCATAGAGTTCGTACTAGAATAACACCTTAAGACACAAATCAATCAAAACCCTAATGTCACCTAGATAATCCATTGTCACCTCAAGTATCCGTGGGCATGATTATACGATATGCATCACACAGTCTCAAAAACATCTATTCAACCAACACATAGAACTTCAAAGAGTGCCCCAAAGTTTCTACCAGAAAGTCAAGACGAAAACGTGTGTCAACCCCTATGCATAGGTTCCCAACGTCACGGAACCCGGAAGTTGATCACCAAAACATACATCAAGTGGATCACATGATATACCATTGTCACCACAGATAAACATGCGCAAGACATACATCAAGTGTTCTCAAATCCTTAAAGACTCAATCCGATAAGATAACTTCAAAGGGAAAACTCAATCCATTACAAGGGAGTAGAGGGGGAGAAGCATCATAAGATCCAACTAAAATAGCAAAGCTCGCGATACATCAAGATCGTGCCATCTCAAGAACACGAGAGAGAGAGAGAGAGAGAGAGAGAGAGAGAGAGAGATAGAGAGAGAGATCAAACACATAGCTACTGATACATACCCTCAGCCCCGAGGGTGGACTACTCCCTCCTCGTCATGGAGAGCGCCGGGATGATGAAGATAGCCACCGGTGAGGGTTTCCCCCTCCGGCAGGGTGCCGAAACGGGGTCTAGATTGGTTTTTGGTGGCTACAGAGGCTTTTGGCAGCGGAACTCCTGATCTAGGTTAATTTCCGAAGGTTTCATCATTGATAGGATTTTTTGGCGTAGGGCACACGTCAGGGGGGCTTCTGGGCTATCCACGAGATAGGAGGGGGCACGCCCCCCACCCTCGTGGACAGCCCGTGGCTCTCCTGGCCCAACTCTTTTGCTTCTGGGGCTTCTTTTGGTCCAGAAAAAATCATCAAAAATTGGCTCGTCAATTGGACTCCGTTTGATATTCCTTTTCTGCGAAACTCAAAAACAAGGAAAAATAGAAAATGGCTCTGGGCTCTGGGTTAATAGGTTAGTCCCAAAAATCATATAAAAGTGTATATAAAAGCCTATTAAACATCCAAGACATCATTAATAATAGCATGGAACAATAAAAAATTATAGATACGTTGGAGACGTATCACTGACCTACAACCCTCCTGGTGTAAATGAAAGTGCAGTATATCGCCTAGAGGGGGGGTGAATAGGCGATATTTATGGAATGCTTCAAAACATGGAAGTTTCGAAGACAAACAATAGTAATGATCCTATTTATATGCAGCGGAATGTAGACTACACTAGACAAGCCATAGTCAAGTATTCAATGAAGTGAAAGCATGAAGACTAATAGCAGCTAGGTAGTAAGGATCAGGATGGAAGATTGAATGAAGCCAATCAGAACAAGTAGTCACATAGTGAAGTCAAACAGATAGGCAAGCTAGCAAAGACTTCACAATGAAGGATAGTATGTAAAGAGAAGGAAAGGATAGAACCAGTAGCTCGGGGAAGACAGTGATTTGTTAGACTAGTTCTAGTTGCTGTGACAACTGTACGTCTGGTTAGGGAGGATGAGATTTAACTCAGAAGACCGCGTCTTCACCTTTTTCCCCTTGAGCTAAGGATACTTAGTCCTCGCCCAATCACTTTGGTAAGTCTTCAAGGTAGACTTCCAAACCTTCACAGACTTCGTTCACCGGCAATCCACAATGACTCTTGGATGCTCAGAACGCGACGCCTAACCGACTGGAGGAAACACAGTCCTCAAGTGTAACAAGTCTTCAGGTCACACAGACAGAAAGACTTCAGTGATGCCTAACACTCTTTGGCTCTGGGTGTTTGGGCTTTGTCCTCCCAAGGATCTCTCTCTCAAATGCTTCGGAGGTGGGCTGCTCTCAAATGACAAAAGCCGTGTAATAACTCTGAGCAGCCACCAATTTATGTGTAGGGGGTGGGCTATTTATAGCCACTGGGCAACCTGACCAGATTTGTCCGAAGTGACCCTGGGTCACTAAGGAACTGACACGTGTTCCAACGGTCAGATTTCAAACACACACGGCAACTTTACTTGGGCTACAAGTAAAGCTGACTCATCCAGCTCTGGATAAGATTTGCTCTCATTATCTTCGCTCGAAGACTTAGGATTTGGTTGAGCATCACTTCAGTCACTCTGACTTAGTTCACTTGGACCCCACTTAACAGTACGGTGGTTCCTATGACTCAACAAAGAAGAAAAGGTAATAGCGAAACATCTAAGTCTTCGTCCTCCATAGTCTTCACACAATGTCTTCTCTTGTCATAGTCTTTAATATGATTATCTTCATATACCACCATTGTAGTCAATGTCTTTATACATTTTTAGGGGTCATCTCCGGTAGGTAAACCGAATCAATGAGGGACTACCACCTGTGTTATCCTGCAATTCTCACAAACACATTAGTCCCTCAACCAGGTTTGTCGTCAATACTCCAAAACCAACTAGGGGTGGCACTAGATGCACTTACAATCTCCCCCTTTTTGGTGATTGATGACAAACTGGTTGAAGTTTTCAACGGGGATAAAAGTATGCGAAATTGTAAAGGATAAAGGTATTGTCTTCGTAAGTAGCAAAAGGCTCCCCCTGAAGATGTGCATATAGTTGATTTGCTTTTGAATGCAAATGCACATGGCAGGTTGTACTTGTGGAGATCCTCTTCAACTTATGAAGACAATTCATCATGCACACTAGATATGTCGAATATAATGATATGCATAATGCGAAATGGACGTCTGCAAAATGACTAAGTGCGGAATATAACGTAGCACATGCGGAATTTATCATCGCATTACAGAGTATCAGTAAACATAGCAGACGACCATCA
The DNA here is from genome assembly GCA_902687465.1 of Secale cereale. NCBI lineage: Eukaryota > Viridiplantae > Streptophyta > Magnoliopsida > Poales > Poaceae > Secale > Secale cereale. Next base: position 44,560,491 of record LR738709.1, on the reverse strand, counting down.
AGTTTAAGTGTTACAACTCAAAGAACCAAATGTAGCAAAACGAGAGTTGTAAACACTAAGCAAAATATAAAGCACCCGCCCATATGGACCCGCTTGAAGACTATCAACTCATATGTTTCTCCCCCTTTTGTTAGTAAGGACCAAAAAGGTTTGAAGACATAGAGGCTCTACTCGTTCCCAGTTGGAGCAGGAGAGGATGTAGGGTCGGCGTTGGTGTTTGGTGGTGCAGAAGTAGTTGGTGCAGAGTCGATACACGCTGAAGGAGGAGGTGGTGAGGTAGCATCATCTTGATAATCTATCACCCTGGCGTCAACTATTGCAGCGGAGCAGGAGTAGTCAGAGTCTTCAAGAGACGGAGTTTGATGCAAAACAGCATTCCTCGGAGGAGTGTGGTCAAACTTGAATCTTTCTGTGAAGCCATCGTCTTGAAGATCCGCTTCAGCACTCAGCAAAGTTAAACTCTTCCATGACCTCCGACATGTTTCATAAGCAACAAAGGCATTCTTGGTGGCAAGGTTGCGAATGTGATTGACGTCCACCAAGAGGCTTTGCATCTGACGCTTCAGCCAGTAGTGATGCTTATCATGTTTATGATGTAAGGCAACGAGAAGCTCTCGGTCGTTGAGAACACGAGAACGCTTCCGAGGCCTTTGGGCAATGGTGCTCTCAGTAGCTTCAGTCTCTGCATGGCGAGGTAGGCGAGTACGGCCAGCCAGAGGGTAAATGCGAGAGACTGCTGGAACTCCTTCAATTTGTTGAGTGAAGCTCTGGTGATCAGCATTGTGAAGACTAAGAGGCTCTTTGGCAGGCTCTTGGTATATGGCTTCAGCTGACATATCAACCTCTAGCACGAATATATGATGGTTGCGAGCAGAAGGTTGATAGGTGATTGCAGAATGAAGCTTGCTGAGGCGCATAATCCATGGAGCGTAGAACTTGAGACCAAATAGATCAGAGCATGACACAGCCAACTGCCTGATAAAAAAATCTTGAGCATTGAAGCTGATTCCATTGAAAATATAGAAGACCAATGTCTTCATTGTGCCTTCAAGCTTGGCTGATGAAGAATGTCCTTTGACGGGCCATAGAGTTCGCCTGATGATATGATAGATGGTGCGTGGCAGATACTCTAGGTCTTCGACAAAGAACTCCTTTGGATATTCAGAATCGAGTGGCAAAGGCTTCATCATGCTTAGCATCTGGCTCATGTTGGGCTTGCGCTTCTGAAAGATACTCTGCAAAGCTTCGTTGTGCAATTGACAGCCAGGTTCATACGGTTCTCCTGGAGTGGGCAGGCCAGTAAGCTCAATGAGATCAAAGGCTTTGGCTTCATGATTGACATTGCCTGTCATCCACTCAAGGACCCATGTCTTCGGATCCCTGCTGTAGCCTCGGATGTGGAGGGTTGCATAGAATTGCAGAAGCAGCTCTTCATTCCAGTGCTCTTTGTCAGTTACAAAATTTAGCAAGCCAGCATCACGGAAGCAATCAAGAGCTTCCTCAAGACAGGGCAGTCCAGCAATGGCTTCAGTATCAAGACACATATGAGGGAAAATGCGCCCTTGATCATAGAGTACTCGTGAATAATAATTGCGCTGCTGATGGCTCCAGAACCTATCTGATGATATCCTTGGCTTGGAATAGGGGTTCTTGGCGCTGTCAAAGAATGTGTTGTGCGCAGTGAAGCCATTTGCATTGAAAGACCCTTGAGAGGTAGCAATACCTGGGAACCTCGGCAGTCTTGGCTTAGGCTTTTGAACCTGAGGCATGTGCTCAACATGGTGTTCAAATTGAGAACCAGCAGCAGGCGGTCCAGCAGCAGGCGGAGGAATCAGAATGGGCCATCTGACAGAGATGAGCTGATCATCTTGGTCGTATGCTTGCTCAATTGTATGGGGCCGTGGAGGCGGAACATGAGCAGTGGCAGTGGCTTCAGGCTGCTGAGTGGCTTCAGGTGCAGCATTTTCTTCTGGTGCCATTACATCAGGCACCATATTGACTTCAGGTGCCACATTAGCTTCAGTCATGACAACGTCATTGGCTTCAGTGGTGGTGGTGGCAGCCTCAGAATTTGTAACCTCCACTTCAGGAGCTGGAGGGTCGAACACGTTCTCCTCGAGAACAGGGGGTGTGGCAGCACGTTCTTCTTCTTCTTGGGGTTGTTCTTCTTCATCGGCTGATGCAGCCGGAATATCTTCAGCCGCTTTGGCTTCAATCTCTGGGAAGTTCACAGTAGGAGTAGCTTCAGGAACTGATTGTTGCTCTTCTCCTTCTGGAACACTTGGGGTAACGACTTGAGGCCTTGGTCCTTTGCGAAGCCTGCGGAATGCTGGCGACGCCTGTGGGGATGGAGTTGGTTGGGCCTCAAAGTCTTCATCTTCAAGCACCGAACTGGTGACTTGAGTTGGGGGAGTTGCTGGTGTATCTTGTGGGTGATCAGCCCACGAGTCATCCTGTGCAATTGGCGTCAATGGACGACCAATGCTGATGCGTTCGCTGTTCGTAAGACCAGGCGAAGATTCCACATTGTACTCGATCTGAGGAAGGACTTCATCATCTTCAACATTGTCATGAGGACCAATGTCTTCAGCTGCGGTGGGGTCAACAACTGGAATGTCTTCAGCCTTTGTGGGAGCAGGCTCATGAACTGTCATGCGACGTTCCTGGTGCACAGATGCGGGACGAGCAACTAAAATGGGCTCGACAAAAAGGGGCTCTGTGTGAGTAGCCCGGGCCTTCTTGACCTTGCGCTTCTTAGTGGGGGAGCATCATCAGTGTTGTTCTTGCGCTTGCGAGCTTCAGCTTCAGCCACCTTTGTCTTCTTAAGCTCTGAAGCAGCTGGGGTGACCTTAGGCTTCGTGCCAGTCATGCTGGCAGGGAAGACAATGCTAGGCACTTCCTGCCTTGATTCTTCAGCATGGGTCACAGGTTGCTTCTTCTTTTTCTTGGCAGCCATCCTAGGGTCAATGCCAGGATGCCCAAGGGCCTTGCGCTTTTCAGCTTCATTGTAAGCTTGGACGCATTTGGCTGCCAAGGCCTTGATTCGCCCACGAGAACCTTGGGCTTCTTCACGCCTCTTGCGAAAGGCTTCTTTGAGCTCCTGCATCATGACCTTGAAGTTTTGGATTTCTTGGACGCTGAGCTTGTCCATATGCTTCTTGAACTGAGCCTTTTCATAGTCAATCTTTTGCTTCAGCTCAACAATTCTCTGAGCAAGAGCTAGCTCAGAAGCAATGGCACCGTTGAAGGAGACACTGAGGCTAACGGGAAGTTGTAGATCGTCAAAGCTGAGGTTGGGGGTGTCAAACCATTCATCAATGAAGTTGTTCAAAATTTCCACGTCAAAATCATTGAACATTTATGCGTCTTGCTTGATCTTGATCAATTGCTCCAGAGCGTCATCAGCTAGATCTTCATCACTTGAGAGATCAATGGCTTCGTTGGCGTTCTTCAGAACAACATCAGGAGTTAGAGCTGGACTGGGGTTGTGCATGGGCTTCTTCCTTAGCTGTCTGCTCTTGGATATGCGAGAGTCCTCCTCAGATTGCACACTTGGTGCTGGTGGAGCAGTGGCCAACGGCTTCACTCTCGAAGCAATTGGTGGAGTGATCTTTGAAGCCTTGGATTTTTTCTTCTTCTTGGGCTTCGGAGTTGCAGGCGCTTCATTAGAATCAGCGTCGTCTGCAGGTTGATCCACATCCGCCCCTTGAACCCTTATGTGACTGATGAGACCTTCTAAGTTGTAGAAGGGCCCAACCAGGTTAGGTTCAGCTTCGCGCGTGCCATCGGCACGGGGCGCAGAGGGGCCAGGATTGAAGTCCAATCCCTAGTTCTTCTTGTTTTCTTTGGCCGAGTTTTTGGCATATTGAAGATTGCGCTTGAACAGATTGTCATCGCGACACTAGAGCAGTGAAGAAGGATCGGCATCTGCTGGTTGTGGCCCACGGACCATGCAAGGAAAGAAGCCTTGAGCAATGGCTTCAGCTTGAGTCCTGGGTGGAAGATTCTTGTACGTGATGTCTCCCCATGGACACTTGATGGCATTCTTTTCAGCATACTCTTGAGTCAGGAATCTGTACTTAAACCATTGTTCAGCCCAATATCTTCGAATCCATCGGATTCGAGTCTTCCTCTGATTGTAGTCCTCCTATTGATCAGTCTTGTACATTTCACTGAGATCAGGAGGCAAATCCTTGGAGGTGTTTCCACGGCGCTGTCTGCCATCCTTCCTAACTGACTTGTCGGTTGCCATTGGGTTCAATCTGAAAGGCTTCAAATTGAATGACTTCAACACTGGCAAGTGCTTCGGTCTGCTGGTCAGACAGGAACTGGCTTCAGGAGAGTGAATATGACGCTGCAAGAATTCTGCAAATGAATGCAGACTATGAGAACCGAGGGATTCTCCCACAGACATGTACCTGTGACAACATTAGAGATGCGAGGGAAGGGGAAGAATTCATATGCATTCTCAGAAGATTTTGAAGATAAATCAGTTTAGAAGACTTTGACCTCATAGCGCGAAGACATTCACTTATATGATGAGAGTTGGTTCCAGATTTGTACGAATCCATGAATAGGTACAAGTGAGGAATCTAACTACGTGTGAAGCATAAGTGAATATTCTAGGCAAAGTATGAGATGCAGACATGATAGATCCATATATGTGTAGGCAGAAAGTTCTTATGGTAAAAGTGATAAATCTATTGGATCAAGAAGATGGTAAAAAGAGAGTTTTAATTTACCACACGATGAACTGCTAGATAGAGAAGAAGTGGATGCCGAGCAGTTCAATCTTCCGTGCCCTAACTTGGCGACGGAGGACACCTACGGCGGCGGCGGAGGAGACAATGTCCGAGGCCGGCGTGAATACGGCGCCGACGAGGTCGCGGCAGTGAAGCGCTTCGTCGCCGGCGTCGTCGAGAGCTAGCGGAGGCGCTAGGGTTGGTCGAGCTGGAGAGGTGGTAGAAGAATTTTTGACCGTGATGGGACGAGCATTTATAAGCATGGGAGACGGCACAACGCAATTACGCAGGTGCCCATGGCGGTTCACGTCTGAGGGACACGTGGCGGACATGTAACACATTGGGAGTTTTCCCACGATCCCACGTACGCCACGACTGTCGGGGTGGTCGTTCCGGCTTCTCCGGGTTTCGGGCATAAAGGATTGAGCATTAAAATCAGATTTAAAGTTTGTCTCTGTATCTTCTGCTGACAAGGACTCGGAGAAGATATTTGACGGTTCCAACAGAATGCATATGATTTGGACAGATAGAGTTTGAGATGAGAAAGCATAGAGAGGTTAGGGTCCGATCACATTCATTTAGTTCAAAAAATTCAAATAAGAAGACATAGCTCTAAGTGAATGCTGTAGAGGACAGAACACAAGTCTATATATATGTCCTATATGAAGATAAACCAAATGCGAAGACTATGCAAATGTAACGACATGAGAAACACTTCAAACAAAGATTTGGTGGTGGCGTTACCCACCGTATAGGAAGTATTAGACCCAGACACGGCGCACAATTATCGTGGCGCTCCGAAGTCAAATTCCGTGTTAATGTATTCACACTTAGAATGTAAGTCTTCATTGATTGAAGATATACTTTACTTCGTGTGTTGCACATCTAAGTCATCAATATGCATACGTGTTAGGATGTGTGCCTGATTACATGACATTTGAGGATTCTAAGATATTTAGCTCACACCGCAACTTGCAAAACCTTTTCTCATCCAAGGGCTTTGTGAAGATATCTGCCAGTTGCTCTTCAGTGTTGACGTGTATGATATCAATATCTTCCTTCATGACATGATCTCTGAGAAAGTGATGACGAATTTCAATGTGTTTTGTCTTCGAGTGCTGAACTGGGTTGTTGGCAATCTTGATGGCGCTTTCATTGTCGCAGTAGAGTGGCACATGCTTCAGATGGACACCATAGTCCTTGAGCGTTTGCTTCATCCAGAGAAGCTGAGCGCAACAAGATCCAGCAGCAATGTATTCAGATTCAGCAGTGGAGAGTGATACACAGTTCTGCTTCTTTGAAGACCAACAGACAAGTGATCGTCCTAGAAAGTGACATGTGCCTGATGTAGACTTGCGATCAACTTTGTCACCAGCATAATCAGCATCTGAGAATCCAACTAGATCAAACTCTGAGCCCTTTGGATACCATAATCCTAGTGTTGGGGTGTAAGCCAAATATCGAAGTATTCGCTTCACAGCTAAGTGATGCGACTCCTTTGGTGCCGCTTGATATTGAGCACACATGCAAACACTAAGCATAATATCTAGCCTAGATGCACATAAATAAATTAAAGAACCAATCAAGGAGCGGTATACCTTTTGATCGAAATCTTTACCATTGGCGTCGGGACCCAGATGGTGTTTAGCTGGCATAGGTGTCGAGTAACCTTTGCAATATTGCATTCAAAACTTCTTCAGGCTATCTTTGAGAATTTCTCTTGAGATATGAAGATGTCGTTGCTTTGCTGACGAATTTTAAGACCAAGGAAGAACTTCACCTCACCCATCATGGACATCTGATATTGGTCTTGCATCATGTGACCAAACTCATCATTGTATCTTTTGTCAGTGCAGCCGAAGATAATGTCGTCATGATTGTCTTCGAGGGATGCTTGGCCCTGGTCATCTTCCCAGCTTCACAGGCACCATACAGATGATCTTTCTTGAACTTGACGTTCTCGATACCTACGACGTGCTTCTTCTTTGCGAGAGTGTGCAAGTTCATCATGCCGGCATGTCCTAGCCTCCAATGCCAGAGCCAGCACTCTGAAGCTTCTGCTAGAAGACATACGGCCATCTGCGGTCTAGCTGAGAAATCTACCATATACAGATCACCTTTTCTGTATCCTTCAAATACTAGAGACTTGTCAGATTCCATTAGTACAAGGCAACGAAATTTTCCAAATATCACAATCATGTTTAGGTCACAAAGCATTAAGACAGACATTAAGTTGAAACCAAGGGATTCAACAAGCATGAATTTATCCATGTGATGATCCCTTGAGATTGCAACTCTACCTAGACCCAACACTTTGCTTTTACCAGTATCAGCAGATGTGATGTGACTCTTGTTAGATGGATGTAAGGTTGAGTCCATAAGAAGACTTCGATCTCCCGTCATATGATTTGTGCATCCGCTATCCATAATCCATTCTGAAGACTTTGGTGTCACTCCCTACAATGCAGTTAGGGGGATAGGCTTCACCAATAGTCAATGTGAAGCATAAACATTTGACGTACAAGTGGATTATGAAAGCTTAGGTCCAAGTTAGGACAGCTAAGAAGATTAGCAAGCGATTCATGAACAAAATGGATAGTATGACCATTTGGGCATTTGATCTTGTGCCCTACAAGTGTTTTAGGTCCCCAGCAATAGCATCAGACGCCCTTGATTTTCGGCTGGAGACCCTTCCCTGCAAGAGAAAGTTAGTTCTTCTTAACCACCCACATCTTCAGGGGTGGCTTAGAAGCAATGAGTCTAAGAGTAGCATCTGAGAATTTTGTCTTTGGAGCCCTAGCAAATAGTCTTGCAGGTGGAGAATAATACTCATAAGAATAAGCAGAAAAATTCTTTGCTTTGTGAAAATAGCGGTTTGAGGAAACTCGCTCATATTGATGGGTCTGAGTATAATTTCCCTACAAAACATTGACGTTAGGGTGACTTAGGTGAGTCCTTTGTCTGTATGAAGCCTTAAGACCATATGAAGCCTTTGGTCTGGGGTTTGTCTTCTTCCCAGGTGGTGTCATGATGACATTTGCTGGAAGCTTCTCAAGACAACCTTTGAGAACCCAGATCATCTTTATAGGTGGCCCGTTCCTGCAGTTAGTACCAATATACCTGGCAAACACTTCACCATTCTGATTCTTAAACAGTTTATAGTTTGCATCAAAGGATTCATCAATGATAATAGGATTAGCACAAGTGAAGCCAGATAGGGTAGGTGGATCTACTGAAGGTTCCTTTGTAGCAACCCATGTGGTTTTGGGGTACTGCTCAGGCTTCCAGTATGAACCATCAACATTCATTTTCCTCTCGAACCCTACACCCTCTTTCCTAGGGTTTTGGTTCAGTATCTGCTTTTTGAGGACATCCCATAAAGTCTGGTGCCCTTTGAGGCTTTTTGTGACGCCCCCGATTTGTCCATACACTATTCATGCATGCAAATGTGTACGACCAAGATCAGGGACTCACTGGAAGATATCACAACACAACTCTAGACACAAATTAAAATAAAACAAGCTTTATATTACAAGCCAGGGGCCTCGAGGGCTCGAATACAAAAGCTCGAAAACACAAGAGTCAGCGGAAGCAATAATATCTTGGTACAGACATAAGTTAAACAAGTTGCCATAAGATGGCTAGCACAAAAGTAGGAACGATCGAAAAGGCAAGGCCTCCTGCCTGGGACCTCCTAACTACTCCTCGAAGCCGATCTTCGCGTAGAAACATCCTCGGGATCCTCTGGGTCCTGGACTCCAACATCTGGTTGCATCATCCGAGAAGAAGGAACAAAAGGGGAAAAGGGGGAGAGAAGCAACCGTGAGTACTCATCCAAAGTACTCGCAAGCAAGGATCTACACTACGTATGCAATGATATATGTGTAAATGGGGTAATATCTGTGGACTGAACTGCAGAAAGCCAGAATAAGAGAGGGGATAGCTAATCCAATCGAAGACTACGCTTCCGGCAACATCCATCTTGCAGCAGTAGAAGAGAGTAGCTAGAAGTATCAAGTATCCTCGCTCCTGGCAGCCTCCGTCTTGCAGCAGTAGAAGGGAGTAGATGGTAAGTTCACCAAGTGACATCGTATAGCATAATCCTACCCGGCGATCCTCCCGCACATCACCCTGTGAGAGAGCAACCACCGAGTTATATCTGGCACTTGTAAGGGTGTGTTTTATTAAGTATCCGGTTCTAGTTGTCATGAGGTCAGAGTACAACTCCGGGTCGTCCTTTTACCGAGGGACACGGCTATTCGAATAGATTAACTTCCCTGCAGGGGTGCACCACATAACCCAGCACGCTTGATCCCATTTGGCCGGACACACTTTCCAGGGTCATGCCCGGCCTCGGAAGATCAACACGTCGCAGCCCTACCTAAGCACAACAGAGAGGTCAGCACGCCGGTCTAAACCCTAAGCGCACGGGGTCTGGGCCCATCGCCCAATGCACACCTGCACGTTGCGAGGGCGGCCGGTAAGCAGACCTAGCCTCTCCTAATACCAGAGTAGGCGTTCCGGTCCAATCCGGCGCGCCCCGCTAAGTCGCTGACGTCAAGAAGGCTTCGGCTGATACCACGACGTCGAGTGCCCATAACTGTTCCCACGCAGCTGGTTAGTGCATATAGACCAAATGGCCAGACTCAGATCAAATACCAAGATCTTGTAAACGTGTTATTATGAAATAACCGCGGACAACGACCAGAGCCAGGCCCACCTGTCTCCTAGGTGGTCGCAACCTTCCCTGCCGCTCCGCCACAAAGTAACCATCAGGGGGCTGCCGGGAACCCAGGCCCACAACTACCTGTGTGGAACCACCTGCCCCTTCAGCCCCCATCTCCGAATCATCATCATGTGTATGTAAAGTATGTATAAAGTATATACCCGTGATCACCACCCAAGTGATCACGGCCCGATGGTATAGCATGGCAGACGGACAAGAATGAAGGGCCACTGATAGAATACTAGCATCCTATACTAAGCATTAGGATGTCAGGTACAGGTATCAACAGTTGTAGCAGCAATGACAGGCAATGCAACAGAATAGGAGTAACCGAACCGTAACATGCTACACTACTCTAATGCAAGCAGTAGAAAGAAGAATATGCGATATCTGGTGATCAAAGGGGGGGCTTGCCTGGAAGCCCTGCCGACGAAAGGAATCTTCGGAAACGTAGCCGTAGTCGAACACCGAAGCATCAATGGTCTCGGGGTCTATCACAGTATCGGAGTCTACCGAAAATAAGCAACGAAGGGGAAACAAATAAATAACAGAGCAAACAATAGCATCACAAAGCATAACATGGCAAAAGGCGGTGCTACGTGTGACCTAACGCGGTGCTACGTGTGACCTAACGCGGTGCTCGGTGATACAAGCGAAGAGGAATAACATCCGAGAAAGTATTCCCGGTGTTAGGCATTTTTGGGCAGATGAAACGAAGGGGAATGTTGCAAGTTCGGTATGATAGAGATGTGTGGCGGACGAACGGACCGCGTATTTGGATTCGTCTCGTCGTTCTGAGCAACTTTATATATAAATTATTTTCATCCGAGTTACGGTTTATTTTCTATTAATTTTCAAAGATTTTCATCATTATTTGATATTTATTATTTACCTAAATCCTACCTTATCCAGAACAGTGAACGATGACGCAAGCATGACGTCAGAGTGATGTCATCAGGTCAACTAGTTTGTTGACCAGTTAAACCGGACAGGTGGGTCCAGTGGGACCCACATGTCATTGTCAGGGACACTAACAGGGGGTTTAGACTAACTGAAAGGGTTAATTAGCGTGTGGGGCCCAGTAGTCAGTGAGAGATTAAGTGTTTAATTAACTAATTAATTAATTAGCAATTTATCTATTTATTTTAACCATTTTATGCCGTGGGGCCCGCATGTCATAGACATAGAGGAGCCACGTCAGTGCTGACCGAGTCAAAGGGTCAACGGGGCCCACCCGTCAGCGACACAAGGGTGCCCACGCGTCAGGACAGCTCAGCGACGGCCGGCGACTCGTCGGAATCACGCCGGCGAGCTCGTTCGCGGCGGTGTGTCCTTGGGCACCGTCGGAAATCGCCCATAGGGCGCCATTTTGGTCGCGGCCGGGCACGTTAGAACGGCAAGACGACGACGCGTCGGTTGGCGGTGGTCTCGCGGGCTGCGGTGGCCGGAGACGAGCAATACGACGTCGCCGGCGATGGGGTGTTTCGGGCGAGCAACGGCAACGGCGACGCGACGCACTTTTGGGCAACAGAATGGGCGGGGCGAGGCTTACGTGCACGCGTGAGCACGACGGCACAAGCCCGGGACCAAATGGGTCACCGGACGGCCGCCGGCGACGAGCGCGTGCGGAGGCGCGTTCGGGCGCCCAACGAGCTAGGGGCTAGGGGCCACGGGGAAGCGCGTGTGTGGGCGCGTTGGGTTCCTCGAAGCACCAGGAACATGATGCCGTGCTCAGGCGAGCACGACGGAGAGCATGGCCATGGCGGCGAGGCGATCGGCGGCGACGTGCTCACGTCAACGACGACGAGGTATCTACGGTGTGTGAGGGGCTTAACGAGGAGGAGCAGGAGGCGGGGAATCTCACCGTGCGGCACACCAGATGGCCCGTGGTGGTTTAGTAGCAGCAGGGGGCGTTGCCGGAGTTGGTGAAGAACGGTGGCGACCGGAGATGTGGGAGAAGGGGGGCGTTGCAGCAGTGTCTCCGAGCTCCAGCTGCGGCCACCGGTCGATGAGGAGGACGACGGCGGAGACGACGGACATGCAGGCGCGGCGAGGCGATGGCTGTGGCCGCGCGTTTCACTGCGGCGGGTCCATGGCGGCGTCCGGACGCGGTGGGGAAGGGAAAGCAATGAGGTGGATCTGAGGGGGAGAGCTGCATGGAGGGAGAGAGGGAGGTAGCGGCAACTAGGGTTAGGGTTCGGTCGAGGGCGTCGCAGGCGACGTGAGGTCGATGGGGAGTCGCCGGATGGCCGCCCTGTGGTCCATCCGCGCCGTGGACGGCGCACGGGCGTCCACCGAGCAGCGGTGAACAGAGGAAGGGGGTGAGGAAGGTAAGTGGGCCGGCCTGGAGGTTAGCTGGGCCAGCTGGGCCGGCTGGGACAAGGCCCAGTTGGCCAAAGGGGTTTTATTTTATTTTCCCTTGTTTAATTGTTTCCTTTCTGTTTCTTTTAGTAATTAATTTATTTTAGTTTTGTATAATATAATTTCAACACCTAAATGATTGTTTAGAGCTTCAACACTGCCACCCTAATTTGGACAGCTAAATAAAATAGTTTAATTTTTTATTAATTCCAAAAAGGTATTTAACTAAATGTTTTGTTGTTGTTTAAATTACTTCAGTGCATTTAAACTTTTTACAATAAAGTGGTTTCTACACCAATATTACTTATGATTTATTTGCTACAACTTTATCATTTTAGTTTTGATAATTGAAAACTTTTATCATTTGACTTTACTTTAGACTTGAATTTGAACTGGATTGAATCAATGCGAGATTAATAATAGTAATCGTGGTGACGTGGCATCATTAGTAGGGAATTATTGTTGCTTAATTATCCGGGCGTCACAATTCTCCTCCACTACAAGAAATCTCGTCCCGAGATTTAAGCGGTGGAGTAGGGGGGAGTGCTGGTAGCGAAAACCTAACGAGTCTTCTCGGTCTTGGCTGCCCTTTCGAAGAGGTTGATCCCTTTCGTTGATGTCTTCATTTCGCTGCCTCAAGTCGTCGTCTTTTCTTCGGGATCTCCATCGTCCTACGAAGACGAGCAGGGGGAAAAACTCCGGAAGAACGCATCTCCACAAAGCTGGGCATCTGACGGTGAACTCAATGGGAAATACACGAGGTACCCCATGAGTTGTATTTCAGTGAATACGATGAGTGCAATAAACAATGGTACCAAAGTTTCAAAAGGGTAGGCAATCATTCGATGCCTAGACAGAAGCTGGAATGGGGCTTGAACAACGAGAATAACATGGTGTTTGATTCCAGGATGAATAATGGTATAAAATTTAGCTCGTGAATCACATACGAAGCCAGGTGAAAAGGATACATTAGAATCCGGGTTGTAAAGAAGAGTCAGGTTTCGATCCAGTGGACCTGTGGGTTATGGGCCCACCATGTGGATTGAAAGTAGGAAGGGTAGTGACATCTTGCACAGCCACGACAGGGAGGCATGTGAGTGGGTAGCATTGTCAGCTATGTCAGCAACAATGTCGGTACCAAGGACGGGGAACGAAGAGAACCATTTTCCCACTCGTTGAAACGAGGCGGACCAACAGGCAAAGTTCTCCTCTAGCAGCAGTACCGGGATGTTATCAACAATGGAATCCAGGTCTTACTGACAGAGTTGTACACCAAGGTGTTTACATAAGCAGAAAAATATTACTGCTTAGATTATATGTAGATCAAAGGAAGGTTAAACAAACAAATGAAAAGGAAAATTGTGATTACACACAATTAAAAGGAGTATATCCTTCCCATGGACAAGAAGAACAAGGCATACAGGGTAGGAGAGCAAGTACCCAACCATTCAGATAAGGAGGCAAGGATTAATCAAGATGTTACCCATACAACGGTGTTTGGATAACTAACCAAGAAACATTTATCATCGCGCTTCAAATGCTCTTGTTGAGAATCGTAGTACCACAGACATGCTTCGAGATAGCATTGACATGGTATTGAAGCAAAGGTCGGACTGGGATACACAAAGGATTCATCAGGAACAACTTATAGAATAAGTCTTATAATTTCCTACTGGAAGAATGGTTATCCTTGCAAAAGAGATTATAATGATAGATCCTCCAGCCAGGGGTGCTAGACACAACATCATATTATCGAGTCATCAAAGGACCAATATTATAACTCCTGAAAAGTTGTCCCAGCCATCTTATCTGACCGAGATTCAGATCCGGTTGGTGTCACGATACCTCAGACTCAGGATGTTCGAGAAGAAACGGTGCAACATTAATCAACGAAATAACATTGCAAGATTCTCGGGAATGAACTATGGGAGCGGGTTCCCGAAACAATAGTTCATCATTAAACCAAGGAGAGGACGAGGTGGTGGCTGATAGGCTCAGCTACAATTCATCGACAATTCCAAACGGATGGATTTCCACAATAATGTGAACAAGAAGATGACACTTGTCAATTCAAATGATATAATGTTGTATGCTCGAGGAAACATACACCATTAATCATTAGTTGAAAGGTGTGCCCGAAATATGACCTTAGGTAGCAAGATCAATGTTAGAGTGACGATTCAATAACCAACAGTCTAAGAACGAACGGTCGACCGTTAACTTCATGGCAATAGGGTTGCTAGAAGTATAGAACTCAAGCAGCATCGTTAGCATATTGGTTTCCCGGTCACAAACAACACGGGGACCCGGGAAGAATGGTGATGATGAGGAGTATCTTCATACCAAGAATTTCTAAGAGATGGAGGAATCCCCATAACATTCTCGACATAGAAGACAGTAATACTTCAAAGCAGAACACAACACTAGCTGGAGAGCAAGTTCTATTCATAATGTGGACAAGTTCGCGATGAAAGGCAGTCAAGGGTGTTGTCAATGATAATAAAAATCATCAAGGGCAAGGAGGGTATTTCTCATCATGAACACAGTTGACATCTCGGAAGAAGTCAAAGTATTGAAGGTGATTCGACACATTTGTCGAGAGGTTTCAAGAGGATGTAATCAAACAACAACGGCAACAAGGAAGGGAATGACGAAGTGGTCAATATATAAGATGCAAGCTCGGAACCAAAGTTGCCTTTCAAGACAAGCAACCTGATGTTGAAGGCTCGACGTAAGTCGTGCTTACACACTGAAGAATTGGTGCACCAGAGAAGGACGAGGTAGCACAGACAAATATAGCAAGACCAGAATGCGGCCGATCGTATATGACTGACCAGATTGAGATCAAAATTTCCTAGTAAAAATACTAGGGGTATTTGATTTACAGTGCGGAATAATTTCACTAGTCGGTGTCCTCGGATGACAACAACCTAGAACCCATAGAGTGATTACGACAAGGAAGGACATTACTTCAACAAAGTTAGTAAGAGGTGGTTCAATGGCAAGACATCTTCGAGATACCAGGGGGTAATACTCGAAGGTAGAACAAGATAGAAGTCGAACCGGGTCATTGACCTATGACAGTAGATACTTCAACCTTGTCAAAAATAGACGAGGCACTAGAATGAATTCCCATCATATATACCAGATTAGGGCAGCATGGTCAGAACCATAACTGTAAGGGATCAATTCAAAATATCGAAAGAATCATACAACTGGATAATCATTTTGCAAGAAGCTTCCGAGACAGTCTACATCATTTTCATGGGCATGAACACAAGTTCAAGGTCGACTCCCACTTCTTTAATGCAAATCATTTCATTCACCTCTCACTTTGATAAAACTGTAGTGTTGGACTTTTATCTGGTAGAACACCGGAAGAGTATGACTTGTGAAAATTTTCGGGTTCTCACGGATTACGGGAAGGCATAGGTTCAACCCATCGGGCATCTTAGTCACATATACCACAATTTTCAAAAGTAAATATCACCATCTCAAAAGCAGAGCATGGTTGGCCAAGCAGAGGGTACAATTTACCAAAGGAATTACGTATCAGGGGAAGAATTCACAAGGTGATTGAATATGAAGGACACTGCCGGATAACAACCCAACAACGGATCGGGCAATCCACAACGGAGCTGATGTGAGTATCAATACTCACTCAGAGGAAGAAAGAATGCAGAGGCATCAGATTCAAGAATCACCTTAGTAGTCTGATGCTTGAATTAGAAAGAAATTATGGTTTCCAAAAGGAAGGATCAAAAGCAGACGCTCTGATCAAGGATGGATAAGTTGAAAATACTTAGTTGGACAATCAATAAAGGTTTGAATTGCCGAGAACCAACTCATGTACGGAATGACGTCTGAGCTGGAAAGATAATTTTTAGAAAGGATAACCGGATGACTGTGTGCATACGCACACATTGAATCAATAGGCTCAAAATGGATAAGGCAAGGGATGTTAACGAAGACTACTAGTCATATGAAATTAACCACAATGCAAGGAGTCAAGAATTTCAAGAGTAACAGGCTACAGAGGATTTTTGAAAGATCGAAAATTATTTCGAAGGATTTTGTGAAACACATGATCAATTGAGAAGAACGGATCCTCGATAAATGTGAGGAAATAACCATAAGGGTTTTCATGTGAAATAAAACTTCAAGACAGTAAACTCAAAGGATTCTCGGGACAACGGAGAATATTTCGAGGCATCTTGTAACAACAAGAGCGACGAGTAACGATCGTGAG
This sequence comes from Secale cereale, assembly GCA_902687465.1. Lineage (NCBI taxonomy): Eukaryota > Viridiplantae > Streptophyta > Magnoliopsida > Poales > Poaceae > Secale > Secale cereale. The sequence goes on along the minus strand of LR738709.1, from coordinate 44,544,413 downwards.
AATGACAAATGCACACATATATTCGTAGGGATATATCGGTGGCACTGAATTGCAAAGGGGATGAGCATAAGGGTCTCGGGAAAATATCGAGGGATATCCTCAAAATCTTCTGACGAAGCAGGTGATCTTCCGGAATGAGGACTCTCCGGGAGAAATAGTTACGAGAACCTAGAGTCAGAGTTAGTAAAATCTGTTAACCCGAATAGAAGAGAGATCAGAGTCCCAGAGTTATAGATGAGGAGTAAAAGATCCTAACACCACCCATTGGTGCTGTGGGCCCGTAAGCCACACAACAAGTTAGTAAATTTGTTTTTCAGAGACTAGACTCAACTTCGGCCAAGGAGTTGGAAAGGGGGATTCCTACAGGCAGTCGGCTCTGATACCAACTTGTAACGCCCCCGATTTGTCCGTACACTATTCATGCACGCAAATGTGTACGACCAAGATCAGGGACTCACTGGAAGATATCACAACACAACTCTAGACACAAATTAAAATAAAACAAGCTTTATATTACAAGCCAGGGGCGTCGAGGGCTCGAATACAAAAGCTCGAAAACACAAGAGTCAGCGGAATCAATAATATCTGGGTACAGACATAAGTTAAACAAGTTGCCATAAGATGGCTAGCACAAAAGTAGGAACGATCGAAAAGGCAAGGCCTCCTGCCTGGGACCTCCTAACTACTCCTCGAAGCCAATCTTCGCGTAGAAACATCCTCGGGATCCTCTGGGTCCTGGACTCCAACATCTGGTTGCATCATCCGAGAAGAAGGAACAAAAGGGGAAAAAGGGGGGAGAGAAGCAACCGTGAGTACTCATCCAAAGTACTCGCAAGCAAGGATCTACACTACATATGCAATGATATATGTGTAAATGGGGTAATATCTGTGGACTGAACTGCAGAAAGCCAGAATAAGAGAGGGGATAGCTAATCCAATCGAAGACTACGCTTCCGGCAACATCCATCTTGCAGCAGTAGAAGAGAGTAGCTGGAAGTATCAAGTATCCTCGCTCCTGGCAGCCTCCGTCTTGCAGCAGTAGAAGGGAGTAGATGGTAAGTTCACCAAGTAACATCGTATAGCATAATCCTACCTGGCGATCCTCCCGCACATCACCCTGTGAGAGAGCAACCACCGAGTTATATCTGGCACTTGTAAGGGTGTGTTTTATTAAGTATCCGGGTCTAGTTGTCATGAGGTCAGAGTACAACTCCGGGTCGTCCTTTTACCGAGGGACACGGCTATTCGAATAGATTAACTTCCCTGCAGGGGTGCACCACATAACCCAGCACGCTTGATCCCATTTGGCCGGACACACTTTCCAGGGTCATGCCCGGCCTCGGAAGATCAACACGTCGCAGCCCTACCTAAGCACAACAGAGAGGTCAGCACGCCTGTCTAAACCCTAAGCGCACGGGGGTCTGGGCCCATCGCCCAATGCACACCTGCACGTTGCGAGGCCGGCCGGTAAGCAGACCTAGCCTCTCCTAATACCAGAGTAGGCGTTCCGATCCAATGCGGCGCGCGCCGCTAAGTCGCTGACGTCAAGAAGGCTTCGGCTGATACCACGACGTCGAGTGCCCATAACTGTTCCCACGCAGCTGGTTAGTGCGTATAGACCAAATGGCCAGACTCAGATCAAATACCAAGATCTTGTAAACGTGTTATTATGAAATAACCGCGGACAACGACCAGAGCCAGGCCCACCTGTCTCCTAGGTGGTCGCAACCTGCCCTGCCGCTCCGCCACAAAGTAACCATCAGGGGGCTGCCGGGAACCCAGGCCCACCACTACCTGTGTGGAACCACCTGCCCCTTCAGCCCCCATCTCCGAATCATCATCATGTGTATGTAAAGTATGTATAAAGTATATACCCGTGATCACCACCCAAGTGATCACGGCCCGATGGTATAGCATGGCAGACGGACAAGAATGAAGGGCCACTGATGGAATACTAGCATCCTATACTAAGCATTAGGATGTCAGGTACATGTATCAACAGTTGTAGCAGCAATGACAGGCTATGCAACAGAATAAGAGTAACCGAACAGTAACATGCTACACTACTCTAATGCAAGCAGTAGAAAGAAGAATATGCGATATTTGGTGATCAAAGGGGGGGCTTGCCTGGAATCCCTGCCGACGAAAGGAATCTTCAGAAACGTAGCCGTAGTCGAACACCGAAGCATCAATGGTCTCGGGGTCTATCATAGTATCGGATTCTACCGAAAATAAGCAACGAAGGGGAAACAAATAAATAACAGAGCAAACAATAGCATCACAAAGCATAACATGGCAAAAGGCGGTGCTACGTGAGACCTAACGCGGTGCTCGGTGATACAGGCGAAGAGGAATAACATCCGGGAAAGTATTCCCGGTGTTAGGCATTTTCGGGCAGATGAAACGGAGGGGAATGTTGCAAGTTCAGTATGATAGAGATGTGTGGCGAACGAACGGACCCCGTATTTGGATTCGTCTCGTCGTTCTGAGCAACTTTCATATATAAATAATTTTCATCCGAGTTACGGTTTATTTTCTATTAATTTTCAAAGATTTTAATCATTATCTGATATTTATTATTTACCTAAATCCAACCTTATCCAGAACAGTGAACGATGACGCAAGCATGACGTCAGAGTGATGTCATCAGGTCAACTAGTCAGTTGACCAGTCAAACCAGACAGGTGGGTCCAGTGGGACCCACATGTCAATGTCAGGGAAACTAACAGGGGGTTTAGACTAACTGAAAGGGTTAATTAGCGTGTGGGGCCCAGTAGTCAGTGAGAGATTAAGTGTTTAATTAACTAATTAATTAATTAGCAATTTATCTATTTATTTTAACCGTTTTATGCCATGGGGCCCGCATGTCATAGACATAGAGGAGCCACGTTAGTGCTGACCGAGTCAAAGGGTCAACGGGGCCCACCCGTCAGCGACACAAGGGGGCCCACGCGTCAGGACAGCTCAGCGATGGCCGGCGACTCGTCGGAATCACGCCGGCGAGCTCGTTCACGGCGGTGTGTCCTCGGGCACCGTAGGAAATCGCCCACAGGGCGCCATTTTGGTCGCGGCCGGGTGCGTTAGAACGGCAAGACGACGACGCGTCGGTTGGCGGTGGTCTCGCAGGCTGCGGTGGCCGGAGACGAGCAGTACGACGTCGCCGGCAGTGGGGTGTTTCGGGCGAGCAACGGCAACGGCGACGCGACGCACTTTTGGGCAACAGAATGGGCGGGGCGAGGCCTACGTGCGTGCGTGAGAACGACGGCACAAGCCCGGGACCAAATGGGTCACCGGACGGCCGCCGGTGACGAGCGCGTGCGGAGGCGCGTTCGGGCGCCCAACGAGCTAGGGGCTAGGGGCCATGGGGAAGCGCGTGCATGGGCGCGTTGGGTTCCTCGAAGCACCAGGAACATGATGCCGTGCTCAGGCGAGCACGACAGAGAGCATGGCCATGGCGGCGAGGCGATCCGCGGCGACGTGCTCACGGCAACGACGATGAGGTATCTACGGTGTGCGAGGGGCTTAACGAGGAGGAGCAGGAAGCGGGGAATCTCACCGTGCGACACACCAGATGGCCCATGGTGGTTTAGTAGCAGCAGGGGGGGCGTTGCCGGAGTTGATGAAGAACGGCGGCGACCGGAGATGTGGG
>LR738709.1:44416014-44540678 GCA_902687465.1 Secale cereale | reverse complement strand
GCCACCGGTCGATGAGGAGGACGACGGCGGAGACGGCGGACACGCAAGCGCGGCGAGGCGATGGCTGTGGCCGCGCGTTTCACTGCGGCGGGTCCATGGCGGCGTCCGGACGCGGTGGGGAAGGGAAAGCAATGAGGTGGATCTGAGGGGGAGAGCTGCATGGAGGGAGAGAGGGAGGTAGCGGCGACTAGGGTTAGGGTTCGGTCGAGGGCGTCGCAGGCGACTTGAGGTCGACGGGGAGTCGCCAGATGGCCGCCCTGTGGTCCATCCGCGCCGTGGACGGCGCACGGGCGTCCACCGAGCAGCGGTGAACAGAGGAAGGGGGTGAGGAAGGTTAGTGGGCCGGCGTGGAGGTCAGCTGGGCCAGCTGGGCCGGCTGGGACAAGGCCCAGTTGGCCAGAGGGGTTTTATTTTATTTTCCCTTGTTTAATTGTTTCCTTTTTGTTTCTTTTAGTAATTAATTTATTTTAGTTTTGTAAAATATAACTTCAACACCTAAATGAGTGTTTAGAGCTTCAACACTTCCACCCTAATTTGGACAGCTAAATAAAATAGTTTAATTTTTTTATTAATTCCAAAAAGGTATTTAACTAAATGTTTTGTTGTTGTTTAAATTACTTCAGTGCATTTAAACATTTTACAAAAATGTGGTTTCTACACCAATATTACTTATGATTTATTTGCTACAACTTTAACATTTTAGTTTTGATAATTGAAAACTTTCATCATTTGACTTTACTTTAGACTTGAATTTGAACTGGATTGAATCAATGCGAGATTAATAACAGTAATCGTGATGACATGGCATCATTAGTAGGGAATTACTGTTGCTTAATTATCCGGGCGTCACGCTTTTGTACATCCCTGTTTCAAGCAAAGTCTTCAACCTAGCATTTTCATCAGCAATAGTAGTGGTATCCTCAGCAGAGGGGTTAGTTACCACATCATCAGTCGAAGATATTGCAACAGTAGCAGCAGTAGAACATTCAGCAACAGATGTAGCGTTATCACGCTTGATGCATTTTAGACATGGTGGAATAAATTCTTCAGGAGTGGAGCTGATAAGTTGTGCGCGGAGTGACTCATTTTCTTTTTGAAGATCTTCATGAGCCGCTTTCAATTTATCAAGTTCTCGCTTCCTTTGAAGGTAATCATGGGAAAGCTTTTCATGAGTTTTTGAGAGCGATTCATAAAGACCTTCAAGTTCCTCGTACTTAACATGAAGATTTTTTATGTATTCAATTAAGGACTGAGAACGGGTCATTTCCGCGTCCAACAGGTCATCGCTTTTATCTAACAATTTTTGAATATGTTCTATAGCTTTCTGTTGTTCAGTGGCAGTTTTAGCAAGTGTTTTGTAGCTAGGTTTTGATTCACAATCAGAGTCATCTTCACTGGATGTTTGAAAGTAAGCATCACGTGATTTTACCTTGGCACCGCGTGCCATGAAGCAGTAGGTGGGAGCAGAGTCGTTGTCCTTATCATCCATGTTAGTGACGAGGCCATTGTCTTCAGTGTTGAAGATGGACTTGGCAACGTAGGCTGTGGCTAGAGCCAGACTTGTAGCACCAGAATCGGATTCCTCCTCAGACTCCACCTCCGCCTCTTCTGAAGCAGACTCCTCCTCTGAATCCATCTCCTTGCCAACAAACGCACGAGCCTTGCCAGATGAATTCTTCTTGTGTGATGAATACTTTGATGAAGACTTGGAAGAAGACTTTGAGTATTTCTTCTTTTCTTGTCATCAGAATCATATTCCTTGCTCTTCTTCTTCTTCTTCTTCTTGTCCCATTGAGGACACTCAGAGATGTAGTGACCAGGTTTCTTGCACTTATGACATGTTCTCTTCTTGTAGTAACGGGTAGAAGCTTCATCATTTCTTGAGCTGGACCGTGAAGACTTTTTGAAGCCTTTCTTCCTAATGAATTTCTGGAACTTCTTCACAAACATGGCAAGCTCCTTTCCAATGTCTTTAGGATCATCAGAACTGCAGTCAGATTATTCTTCAGATGAAGAAACAGCCGTTGCCTTCAAGGCGCGAGTTCGGCCATAGTTGGGACCATAGATGTCACGTTTCTCAGATAGCTGGAACTCATGTGTGTTGAGCCTCTCAAGTATGTCAGACGGATCGAGAGTCTTGAAGTCAGGGCGTTCTTGAATCATCAGGGCAAGGATGGCAAATGAGTTGTCGAGTGATCTCAGGAGGGTCTTGACGATTTCATGCCTGGTGATCTCAGTGGCGCCAAGTGCCTGAAGCTCATTTGTGATGTCAGTGAGGCGATCGAATGTGTGCTGGACATTCTCATTGTCGTGTCTCTTGAAGCGATTGAAAAGATTGCGAAGGACACTGATCCTTTGATCTCTCTGGGTTGAGACGCCTTCGTTGACCTTTGAGAGCCAGTACCAGACTTCCATTGACATTTCCAGGGCACTCACACGACCATACTGTCCTTTGGTCAGATGACCACAGATGATGTTCTTGGCCGTTGAATCCAGTTGAACGAGCCTGTTGACATCAGCAGGGGCGATACCTTCACCAGTCTTGGGAACGCCGTTCTTGACGACAAACCAGAGGTCCAAATCAATGGCTTCAAGGTGCATGCACATCTTGTTCTTCCAGTAGAGATATTCGGTGCCATCGAAGACGGGGCACGCAGCGGAGACTTTGATTATCCATGCAGTCGACATAGCTAAAACTCTAGATGGTTAAACCGAATCACACAGAACAAGGGAGTACCTTGCTCTCATACCAATTGAAAGTGTAGTATATCGACTAGAGGGGGTGAATAGGCGATTTTTATGGAATGCTTTAAAACATGGAAGTTTAGAAGACAAACAATAGTAATGATCCTATTTATATGCAGCGGAAGGTAGACTACACTAGACAAGCCATAGTCAAGTATTCAATGAAGTGAAAGCATGAAGACTAATAACAGTTAGGTAGTAAGGATCAGGATGGAAGATTGAATGAAGCCAATCAGAACAAGTAGTCACACAGTGAAGTCAAACAGATAGGCAAGCTAGCAAAGACTTCACAATGAAGGACAGTAAGTAAAGAGAAGGAAAGGATAGAACCAGTAGCTCGGGGAAGACAGTGATTTGTTAGACCAGTTCCAGTTGTTGTGACAACTGTACGTCTGGTTAGGGAGGCTGAGATTTAACTCAGAAGACCGCGTCTTCACCTTGTTCCCCTTGAGCTAAGGACACTTAGTCCTCGCCCAATCACTCTGGTAAGTCTTCAAGGTAGACTTCCAAACCTTCACAGACTTCGTTCACCGGCAATCCACAATGACTCTTGGATGCTCAGAACGCGACGCCTAACCGGCTGGAGGAAACACGGTCCTCAAGTGTAACAAGTCTTCAGGTCACACAAACAGAAAGACTTCAGTGATGCCTAACACTCTTTGGCGCTGGGTGTTTGGGCTTTGTCCTCCCAAGGATCTCTCTCTCTCAAATGCTTCGGAGGTGGGTTGCTCTCAAGCGACAAAAGTCGTGTAATAACTTTGAGCAGCCACCAATTTATGGTGTAGGGGGTGGGCTATTTATAGCCACTGGGCAACCCGACCTGATTTGTCCGAAGTGACCCTGGGTCACTATGGAACTGACACGTGTTCCAACGGTCAGATTTCAAACACACACGGCAACTTTACTTGGGCTTCAAGTAAAGCTGACTCATCCAACTCTGGATAAGATTTGCTCTCATTGTCTTCGCTCGAAGACTTAGGATTTGGTTGAGTATCACTTCAGTCACTCTGACTTAGTTCACTTGGACCCCACTTAACAGTACGGCGGTTCCTATGACTCAACAAAGAAGAAAAGGAAACAGCGAAACATCTATGTCTTCGTGCTCCATAGTCTTCACACAATGTCTTCTCTTGTCATAGTCATAAATATGATTATCTTCATATACCACCATTGTCATCAGTGTCTTCATACATTTTTAGGGGTCATCTCCGATAGGTAAACCGAATCAATGAGGGACTACTACCTGTGTTATCCTGCAATTCTCACAAACACATTAGTCCCTCAACCAGGTTTGTCGTCAATACTCCAAAACCAACTAGGGGTGGCACTAGATGCACTTATAGTAAACCCCGACGTTACATCATCAGAGGGGAATTCTCTGGCACCTAGGGAGAGAGAGAGTGACCCGCCAGTCCGGGCTCCATCACCTGTAATCGACGGGGACACCGAAGTGTCGTCCCAGCGTGTTTTCTCCGCCCAAGGAGATGAGGGCGGGGCAGAAGACAGGGCGGCCGAGGGTAATACCTCGGCAGCCGCTGATCATGGGGAAACGACCCACATGGAGACCGATGATGTGGGGCCTGAACAGTCTGGGGTCCCACCGAACACCGTCCCGGAGCCTAGCGCGGCTCCGGGGTTCGAAGATCCAGCTCCTCAAGCGGAGGAGTATACGGCGGCACCCGGAGTTAATCCGGAGGCGCCGGATTCTATGGAGGGAGCACTGCAAAGTGCTCTCGTCATTGAAGAACACCACACCGTGATGGGTGCGGTGATGAAGAAGATTCAGTCCGTCAAGGGCGGACTGAATGAAGCCTTCAACAGCCTTTTAACACGCTTTGAGGTAAGCAATGTCATGCTTTTTTATAGAATTTTTATTTGTAATGCACATATATAACTAGTAGCCCCTGATGCTTTGTGTGATTCTGAAAAGAATTGGACGAATATCCACAGAGTAGCATATTTATAGAGCTGAACTATTTGTGCAAGCTTCTTTAGTTATGTCAACTATGCGAGACACTGAGGTTGCCGAACTAAATCGGAAGCTCGAGGTGGCCAATGTGGAGTTTGACCGCATCAACCGGCGTTTTGATGAAACGCAAGGTATGCAGGATTTTTTATTTAAATGTCAATAAGACTTAATTGATTGAGTATGAGTACAAACTCTAATATTGTATTTTGTATTACACTGTTGGTGCCGCTGAGCTCGAGGCCCTCAAGGGCGAGGTTGCCAAGGCCAAGGAGGAGGCCAAGGCGAACAAGGCGGGCGCTGATAAAGTGGCTGCTGATTTGGAGGCCGAAAAGGAGGAGTGCGAGAAGCACAAATCTCGGGTGTCCGAAGTCGAGGTCGAGCTCTAAGATGACATCCATAAGTGTGAGGCATCGGAGAAGAAGGCTTCGGAACAAGCGACCGAGTTGTCTGCGGCAGTAAAGTCTACCCAGGATGCGCGAAGCGAGGCGCGCAGCACTCGTCGAGAGATCGAGCAGGCACGACAGATAGCATCTGGTAAGATATTTCTCTTATAGAGCATCTTCGGAGGGTGGAAGTATATTGGGCTGACATGATTGTGGAGTTCTCCAGGCGTGTTTGCTGATCTTCCAAGGAGCAGCGCAGACGCCGCCCAATATTTCCGTGCCCTGGAGGGGAACAACACGGAGAAGTTGTTTTGGTCGCAGTTCGAGGCGCCAAAACATCCGATGCCCCTCAACGACCAGATGAAGTAGCTGGTCGAGCTGCACAACATAGCGAGTTCGGCCATGAAGGACTTAATAGTCCAGCTATGGCCCGTGGAGCCAATCCCAAGTAGTTACTTCGGATTGGTGAAGCGGCTCGTCGAGGCGAGTCCGCGGGTCGACGCATTAACGTGGTCGACTTGCATAGAAGGTGCTTGGATGGCCTTCGCTCGCGTCAAAGTGCATTGGGCGAAGATGAACGCAGTGCATATTGCTACTGCTGGCCCGCCCGCTGGCAAGGAGCACCACAAGCCAGAGAAATACTTCGAGGATGTCATCGACGACGCCTGCCTTGTAGAAGGCCAGAGTTCGAAGGATGTTGCCTTCGAATGATTGTATCGATGTAAAGACTAGGCTTATGAATCCGATGTATATATAACTTTTGCGCTATTTATAATATCAGCGTCTTTTTTACCTCCCGTGTGACTGTTTATCTAAATATGGAAGTTTCCAGTCGTCGGCTTAAGCCCCCAAGTACATAGTACTGAGGTGTTCGGTCATATGCCAATACACTATTTATCCAACGTCTTGGTCCGTATAGGAGGTGTATGCAAAGCGAACCAGGCAATCAGACTATGCGGCGTTATTGCTTTCACTTAGTCGTAGGAGTTTAACAAATGGGGCTAAGTACTAGCCCGTGGTGCGAATGGGGTATCCAATTGCACTTGGCTGGGCGAAGAACCAACCCTTCGTATAACACGGGGTAGATCTCTATCGCTCGTAGTATAAAACTAAGTCACCGGATTGCAGACCAGGTTCTCGCTTATCATGACAGTCAGTTATCCGCTTTTTCTACTGAGGTACTTGATCGGACTAGCCAGAAATACAATCGCAGTAGTTCTCCCTTTACACCCTAGACGAACAATCGGGAACGTAGGGGTAAGCACAGGATCCGGGCAACCCAACTATTGACCGAAGACATGATTCGGAACTGATGCATATAATGCAAACATCCAGGACGCCGAACACTCCCTATAGATGTTCGGTATTTTCAACATATACCAGGGCTGAATGCAGCCCCTGGTAATAAACCTTTATTGACAAGGCACATATGGCAATCTGATGCGAGAAGAGAACATTCCATGGTGAGTGAATAAAACTCTGGATATATATGAATAAAACTGTTCTATTAATATCCCTCTATAGTACGGCGAGCCGCAAACTTTTACAGATAATGCCGATGATCTTTTTTGGACATTTTACATGCCAAGAAGGTATATAAGAAAGAGAAAAAAAAGTTTACACAGGGTCTTAATCTAAAAAAGAAACCTTAGTGCGGGTCCCTGCTGCACGTCTGTGCCGTTTTCTCCTCTGTAATGTGTCCTTGAAGGTACGAGTATGATGGCCATCTGTAGAAAAAAAGAAATAAACCTAGAAACAAAGAAGTTAATCCGGTGTGGCCATAGTAGGTCTGGTTCGTTTAATGAACCAAAAGAAGATAGGTTTAAAGTCCGAATAGGGTCTAGCCTAACTATGGACTATATACAGTGCCCCCAGTCACCGCCCAAGGAACTTTTAGGGCATAATTATGTACTCGAGGCACATATGCTATCACCTTATGGGACGGTCGACGGGGGCATAACTGTCACTCTTGCTCAGGTTCATCTAAGCTGCCGCACTGAGGCGTGTGTCGGACACGTTTGGCTGTGTCCACTATTGATAGATTATCCAGCTTGAATAGGCCGCATTGTACTTTGGCCGCTAAAGCCGCAGTGTCTTCCTCCGTACGGAGAGAGCGCTCCATATTTCCATTGACCGTGATAATGCCACGTGGTCCAGGCATCTTGAGCTTTAAATAGGCATAATGCAGGACTGCATTAAAGCGGGTGAAGGCCGTTTTTCAGAGTAGACCATGATAGCCACTTCGGAATGGATCTATGTCGAAGAGTAGTTCTTCGCTTCGAAAGTTGTCGCGAGAACCGAATACAACCTCCAATATTAAAGAGCCTCTGCAGCGAGCTTCAACGCTCGGTATCACTCCTTTAAAGGTCATGCTGCTTGGCTTGATTCTTGATGGGTCGATCCCCATCTTGCGGACAGTGTCCTGATATATTAGATTGAGACTACTACCGCCGTCCATAAGGACTCGGGTTAGATGGTACCCATCTATTATTGGGTCAAGCACTAAGGCAGCCGAACCCCCATGCTGAATACTAGTCGGATGATCTCTATGATCGAAAGTGATCGGACAGGCTGACCATGGGTTGAATTTTGGGGCGACGGGTTCAACGGCATAGACATCTCAGAGTGCATGCTTGCGCTCCCTCTTTGGGATATGAGTGGCATATATCATGTTCACTATTTTGACCTCAGGTGGAAATTTCTTTTGTCCCCCTATATTCGGCTGGCGAGGTTCATCCTCGTCTTCGCTCTGAGGCTCCTTCCCCTTGTGTTCGGTGTTTAGCTTGCCGGCCTGCTCGAAAACCCAACAGTTACGGTTGGTGTGATTGGCAGGTTTTTCTGGGGTGCCATGGATTTGGCAGGGCCTGTCTAATATTCTGTCCAAACTTGATGGACCATCTTTGTTGCCTTTGAATGGCTTCTTCCGTTGACCGGGTCTGGAGCCACTGAATCCGGCGTTTACCGTTGTATCATCTGGGATTTCAGGATTGTTTCGACGCTTGTTTTTATTGCGCTGTGGCTTTCCATTGCCGTCCCTGACTTCAGATGTTCCAGGGTCGCTAGTGCTGCTACAGGCTAACCAGCTATCCTCACCCGCGCAAAAGCGAGTCATGAGTGTAGTTTGGGCTGCCATTGTCCTCGGCTTTTCCTGTCCAAGGTGTCTGGCTAGCCATTCGTCCCGGATACTGTGCTTGAATGCCGCTAAGGCTTCTGCGTCCAGACAATCGACGATCTGGTTCTTCTTAGTGAGAAATCGGTTCCAAAGCTTGCGGGCTGACTCCCCGAGTTGTTGGATGATGTGACTTAAATCGTCAGCATCCGGGGGCCGGACATAAGTCCCTTGAAAATTGGCCCGAAAAGCGTCCTCAAGTTCTTCCCAACTCCCAATGGAGTTTTCTAGGAGACTGTTTAGCCAATGCCGAGCTGGTCCTCTTAGCTTCAGGGGTAAATATTTGATGGCGTGGAGATCATCTCCTCGAGCCATGTGGATGTGAAGAATAAAATCTTCTATCCATATGGCAGTATCCGTCGTTCCAGCGTACGCTTCGATGTTCACGGGTTTAAACCCTTCTGGGAAATCATGACCCAGCACCTCATCGATAAAGCATAGAGGGTGTGACGCTCCTCTATATCTTGCTATATCGTCGCGTATGTCCGATGGTTGTGATGTTTGGTATTGACCCCGAACTGGTATGTCACTCGCGCGATTGGCTTGATATCCGCCGTCCCGTGCGGGAGCTCGGTCTCTGGGTCCGAATATAGACCTGGTCTTGCTAGCTTTTTTTAGGTCCTCATGCGGATCATGCTTTCGGACTTGGGCTGCACCCTCCTTTCCTTTATGGGGTCGGGGCTTGTTGTGACGCCCCAAGACCGACGTCCCAGAAGATTCCAGATGTTCCGGGTTCTCCCGTGTGTTTCATTTGTGCTTGTGTTATTTATTTTTGCATTGCATCATTGCATCATGCCATCATGTCTTTAATTTCCGCAACTCAACCAAATAAATTGTGTGGATCTTCGATCCATTTAAATTGAGGGAAGAGTGACTTCTCTTTATAACATATCCTCCTAATATTATGGAGCTATTATAAATAAATATTCCATTTGTTTGGAATTAACCCAAACACACTTGCAATTATTCTCCAGACCTCTTTTGCTTCAAGTTTCACCCCTTACCTTGTCTATAATTCTTTTTCCCATTTATCGAGGTTCCTCCAAAAATTCCGAGCATTTTTGGACTCTCCAAAGCCTAGCCCTTGTTCAAACCATTTGAATTAAATTCAAATGAATTTGAATTTAAACCTTGCAAATTGGCCTTTTCTATTTTTCGTGGATCAAGCTCATTTTTATGAGCCCGAGAAAATTACCCTGACGTGTAAATTCTTTCTGTAGGTGCCTTTTTCTTTTCTCTCTCTTTAGTTCTCTGTTTTATTTTTCATTTAAGAGAGAGAGGGGCAAGAGGTCCAGCCGCAGCCCTCTTCTCAGGCCGGCCCATCTGGCTCAAGGCCCCTGGCCCCAGCCACTCTATCCTAAGTCGGCCCGAGGCCCAACCGCCCTCCAGCGCTAACCCTACCAGAACCCGTCGCTCCCCCGAGCCTCTCCCTCTCGTTCTCCCTCCGCCGCCACACGCCCCTCTCAATCTTTCCCCCCTCGTTCCCTCACTCTCTGCTCCTTTTTTTCCCTCGCATCGAGCCAGCGCAGGCTCCCCTCCTCGATCTCCCTCACTCGCCCGATCCTTCACGCCCCACCTCCTTCTTCCTCCCTCCACCTGCGGCCTCATCTCCCTCCGGCCTCGCCTTCTGCCGTGGGAGACCAGCGCCCGGGCTCTGCTGCGTCGAGTACCCTGCTCCTGCGCCGCGCCTCGATGCTCTGGGCGCCTGAGGCGCTCGACCCCGCGAGCTTCGCCCGTTGGAGCCATGGACATCCTCGCCCTCCGGCCTCCTCCGCGCCTCATGCCGGTCACCGGCTCCCGTGCGGCCCCGACCTCGCCTCTGGCCGCACTGCTGGCCTCCTCCGCTTCGCCTCGCCGTCATCTGCACGAAGCTCATCCGCGTCGCCGTCCAAATTCACCGCCCTCCGCGCGCCTCCTCCTCCCGATGACCGGCCCTGTCACCGGCGACCACCTCGTCTCGTCGCTACCCTGCACCAGCGCGCGCCTCCTCGCCATGGCCTCTGCGTCGCCCAAACTTGCCGTGGCCGTGACCGAGACCACCATGTATTGTTGCTGTTCTTTTGTTTTCGCCCAAGTGCCAGCATGTCTATGTACCTCTGCTGCCACCTACAACTCGCCAAGACAGAACATGGCGAACACCAAGTACCCCTTCATTTTGTCAAGACCGACAAGTTTGAAGACCCAAGTACCACGACGCATGAAGAACCACGAACGAACGCGTCAAGTACCACTACGCCGGAGCACTCGGAACCCTCAAGTTCATCTACGGAACGCGTACGACGACCGTCGCCGAAGAACTTTGTACCACTATCGTCGCCCCGAAGACGTCCGGTTCGCCAAGTACCTCTACCGTCGACCCCGAACATCTACGGAAACGTGTTCGACTACGAACGGAACGACCACTTCCCTCTACGAACGTGTACCACGACCCGCGAGTACCACTACTTCCTCAACGATCTCGAGCCGCCCCGAAACGAATGTTCCGAAGGTATAACCCCGAGTCGATGACCCGTGGAATGCTTGTGGTTGTATGAGATGTTTCCCTTGTGTGCACCGTTCCCGATTCATCTTTTGTCATGCTCCTCGGTTGCCTCGTCGCCAACCCGTGGGAACCGGGTAACCGGGATCACCCCACCTTTCATCTTGTTCGACTCGCTCACGCCACCTTTTCTTTTGCACCGGACTCTCAACGAGTTACCGGAACCGATATGTTGCGTGGCATCATTTTCGGATTCGTCGCCGTGGCCCCTTTCTTTCCACCACGGTGACAAATGCTTCATATCTCTTCATGTTAACGTTTACTAAAAATTGCATAAACTTGATCATGTCATCCGCATCATGTTAACAACATTAAAATGTGTTAAATTGTTGTTTGCTTAAAAATTGCTAAACATGTACTTGGGGATTTTCCAGAATTGTTGTTGTAGTTTCCGGCCTCATTTAAACATGTTGCTTGTGTTGTTTTTCTATGATTCCTACCTTGCCATGTATTGCTTCCTGCATAGACTTGTCATGCATCATACCTTGACATGTATTGCATCATATAGGCTTGTGTTATTTTTCTGTGCTTCCTACCTTGTCATGTTTTGCTTCCTGTATAGACTTGTGGTGCATCCTATATAGAACTGTCATGCATCATACTTGGATGTGCATCGTATGCCATGGTTATGCTTGTGTGTTTACCGTATTGCTTGCTTCTTCTCGTTAGTGCTTGTTCCGTTGCGATCATGAGGATTCGTTCGACTTCTCGTGGTTCTTCTTCAAGGCTTCTTCTTCGTCTTCTTCTTGGACCCGTTCTTCTTCCTTGCGGAATCCCAGGCAAGATGACCATACCCTTGGATACTTTTACTACCATTGCCATGCTTAGTTGTCTCGATGCTATCATTACATGTCGCGCTACCCATCATTTATGTCAGCCTCTCCTTGTTGCCATGAAACCTCTAACCTTTGACACCTTCCTAGCAAACCATTGTTTGGCTTGTTACCCGCTTGCTCAGCTCCTCTTATAGCGTTGTTAGTTGCAGGTGAAGATGAAGATTGTTCCATGTTGGAACTTGATGCTTTGGGTATATCACAATATGTTATATATATATAATAACACACCTATATACTGGGCATGGGTGGAAGGCTTGGCCTTTTGCTCGGTGTTTTGTTCCACTCATGCCACCTTAGGTGCCGATAAACCGGCATTATGTTCCTTGATTTTGCGTTCCTTACACGATGAGTATATGGGGACCCCTTGACACTTTGACTTTGAATAAAACTCCTCCAGCAAGGCCCAACATTGGTTTTAATTTGCTCATAATAACAACTTAATTAATTAATTAAAATTGCATAGGGGGTCGCGCCCTCGGGATTCTTTTCTACATAGCAGGGGGGCCAGTGCTGATGGTGTTGGTCCCAAACGAGGGTCCTGCGGGGCCACCATGGGGAAACTCGAGGTTTGGTTTTACCTGTAGCATCGCCCATCCGGTTGTGGCCTGTGACGAGATACGCGCGGCTACTATCAGGGTGTCGGCACGCCGGGAGGTCTTGCTGGGCTTGTTTTACCATTGTCGAAATGTCTTGTGCACCGGGATGCCGAGCCTGATCGGTTTTCCCTAAGATAAGGGGTGATGATATTATATTTATCACTTCAGCTAATCGTGAGAGCTTGTGATGGGCTAAGTTGGGACACCCCTGCAGGGTTATAATCTTTCGAAACCGTGCCCGCGGTTATGTGGCAGATTGGAATTTGCTAATGTCCGGTTGTAGAAAACTTGACAGAGGATCCGAAGTAAAACACACAACTGTGTGAGTAACCGTGACTGTCTCTTTTCACTTTGAGAAGAGAACACGGTGGGGTTATGTTTGACTCGTAGGTAGTTCAGGATCTTTAGCGATCACTACTAGTTTGCGACCGTTTGCGTAGATGCTCATCTTATTCTTGTACTCGTAAGCTAGCCACCATATTATGCTTAGCCGCTGCTGCAACCTCACCACTACCCTTCTCCATACCCATAAAGCTTTGCTAGTCTTGATACCCATGGTTATGGGATTGCTGAGTCCTCGTGGCTCACAGATACTACAACACCAGATGCAGGTTCAGCCGAGAATGATGCAGGAGCTGGTTCAAGTACTTCTCTGGGAGTTAGATGAAGAGAGTGGCCGTATGTATGTGACGTGTTTCGACGATCAGTAGTGGTTTCTACTAGGGGCGATTCGGACCTGTGGCCTTATGTTTTTGGTATCTTTCTTTTGGATCTTCACCTGTAGTCGGGTTGTGATGTCTTGAATGATGTTTTGCTTATGTAATGTATTGTGTGAAGTGGCGAGTGTAAGCCAACTATCTCTTTTTGCAATTTCATCCCTATTTTTACATGAGTCATGCAAAGATACCAAACTTGAGATCATTCCAGAATGGGCTTATACCTTTAAGTTGTGCCTCAACACGTAGGAGGTATAGTCCCATCCTGGGCATTACAAGTTGGTATTCAGAGCCTTCTCCGACCTAGGAGCCCCCACTGATTGATCGAATCGTTGACGGTTGAGTCTAGGCACACACTTGAAAATGTTTTGAGTCCTATATATATATCGGAGAGTAGGATTTATTTTGCTCCTCTTCTTTTCACTCTGGTGAGGACTCCTGACAATTACTTTTATCTCTTCTACTCTCAAAAATTCACCAAATTTTTTTTTAGGATCACGCGAGTATTGTTTGGATTGTTCCGATGTCTTTGTGACGAGAACATTGTTCTCGATGCCTCCTGTCATTTAGGGGTTGTGGAAGTGTCCCGGGGAGTTGAGCTCCGAGGTGTTGTCGTCACAAATATATCGCATCAGTTCTGGAATACTTAAGACGGCCGACATCGAAAACTCTCCTATGTAGTTAGTGGCAAGATAACCCCGACATCACCCAGTACTGGGGAGGTAGTTCGGGAGTATTGCCATAGCTTGTATAGTAGATGCGTTTCGAAGGTCCGAGGTAAATGGTTTTCGGAAATAACTGGTTATGTGTTGAAGGATGGATACAGCTGGATGTAGGATTAGAGTTGAGTGCGCGGTGCTTCCCCTGTATCCCCAACACCTGATTGCATAACTGGGAACTTTCGGAAATTAATAGGTGGGTTCATCTAGTAGCTCGTAGGCATTCTTCCAACGAATGCATGATATGGAGTTCGGGGTTCTACATTGAGTGAAGTGGTTTTATGGGCGTTGTTCCGATCGGGATTTGCATCTTAAAGGGTCCTTGGCTATGCTGATCCGGAGATTGCAAAACCCTTTTGTAACACGTTCCATGAGCTTTCAGCACGAATATGTGGAATGAAGCTTCTATCTTGTATTTGTTCTATCTGCTCCTTGTTGCTTTTATTTACCTTTTGTTCTCCCAAGTGGCTTCTCGACAAGTTGATGTACCTGCGGAATTCATTCGTTCAATTCTTTGTTCGGATGATATTGTGAAGATTATGTTGCAACATATCTATCCTTTGTTTTCGTCTTGATTCTGGTATTCGAGTTGCTTCGATGTCAAATGTTGATTCCATACCTTTCCTAATCGGTGTTCTCATATTTCTATGGTAGTTCTAATCCTTCTTGACCATCGAGATTTTCATGTTAATCCTTTTCAACCGGTGTGCCTTCTCTTCAAGTTATTCTATACGGACGCCGTTGGGAAATCTGACGATTTGTCTGTTTCATTCATCCCAAGTTGTCTTTGTTTTCCCCACCCTCCCACCCTTTTCTTATGGAGCCAGAATTCTTAATCAAATATCCATTTTATTCATGTGAGGTTCTTCATTCTTTTCCTTCAATGTTCTTATCCGGTGATTTATCGTGAAGATGCTCAGGAGCTTCAAGTTCATCATTCTCCGTTCTCATTTATTCTCCGGTGGAATAAATTCAAGATTGGTGAAAGCACATTTGCTCCCTGGGTGGTTTTGGTAATTAATGACAACATACTTTGTGGTTGGACTAATGCCTTTATCAAGTATGTTTCAGGAAATTCAATCACATTGGTATGGCGAGAGGACTGAAGAAGTGGACCCCTCAAAATGCTAAGGCAAGCATTGGCAAAAGCTCAAGACTCCATTTTTGGTTTAGTGATCCAAGATCACATTGAGTCCATAGGAAAAGCCAATACTATTAAAAGGGGATGAGGTTGTGTTGATGATCTGGTTGCCCAAGTGCTTAGTGATATATCTCCTTCAACTATCAGCAACTTTCACTACAATACACACTCATAAGTAATCTCGGACCAACCGATTTTCCAAACTCAGTCACACCAAGATGAACCACCTCAGCCATAAGCCAAACCCTAGAAAAATCGGTCATTCCGAGTTTGAGATCGGTCTCACCGAAACATGGGCTGCCAAGCTTCTGTAACCGTTTGTCCTCAAATCGGAATAACCGAGTTGATGATTTCGGTCCCACCGAAACTGGCAAGTTCATGTCTTGACTCAAATCGGACTAACCGAGATGGTATTTTCGGTCCCACCGAAAACCCCAACGTTCACATTACTTGAACTTTCGGTCCGACCGAGTTGTCCACTTCGGTCTCGCCGAGATTGCTCAATTATGTGTGTAACGGTTGGATTTTGTGTGGAGGCTATATATACCCCTCCACCCCCTCTTCATTCGTGGAGAGAGCCATCAGAAAGAACTACCACTCCTACCTTACACTTTCTGAGAAGAGAACTACCTACCCTTGTGTTGAGATCAAGTTGCTCCACTCCCACCATATGAAACTTGATTTCTAACCTTCCCAAGTTGCTTTCCACTCAATCCTTTCTTCCACCACAGCCAAATCAGTGAGGAGAGTTGAGTGTTGGGGAGATTATCATTTGAAGCACAAGAGCAAGGAGTTCATCATCATCTACAACATCTATTACCTTTTGGAGGGTGGTGCCTCCTAGATTGGTTAGGTGTCGCTTGGGAGCCTCCGTCATCGAGATGTGGAGTTGAACCAAGAAGTTTGTAAGGGCAAGGAGATCGCCTCCTTCGTGAAGATCTACCCCGAGTAAGGCTAGCCCTCCGTGGGCGTAGGCCATGATGGAATAGACAAGGTTGCTTCTTCGTGGACCCTTCGTGGGTGGAGCCCTCCGTGGACTCGCGCAGCCGTTACCCTCCGTGGGTTGAAGTCTCCATCAACGTGGATGTACGATAGCACCACCTATCGGAACCACGGGAAAAATCACCGCGTCTCCAAAATTGCGTTTGCTCTTCTCCACCTCTCTTTACTACATGTGCAAGTTACTTTCCACTCAATCCTTTCTTCCACCACAGCCAAATCAGTGAGGAGAGTTGAGTGTTGGGGAGATTATCATTTGAAGCACAAGAGCAAGGAGTTCATCATCATCTACAACATCTATTACCTTTTGGAGGGTGGTGCCTCCTAGATTGGTTAGGTGTCGCTTGGGAGCCTCCGTCATCGAGATGTGGAGTTGAACCAAGAAGTTTGTAAGGGCAAGGAGATCGCCTACTTCGTGAAGATCTACCCCGAGTAAGGCTAGCCCTCCGTGGGCGTAGGCCATGATGGAATAGACAAGGTTGCTTCTTCGTGGACCCTTTGTGGGTGGAGCCCTCCGTGGACTCGCGCAGCCGTTACCCTCCGTGGGTTGAAGTCTCCATCAACGTGGATGTACGATAGCACCACCTATCGGAACCACGGGAAAAACCATTGCGTCTCCAAATTGCGTTTGATCTTCTCCACTTCTCTTTACTACTTGTGCAATTTACTTTCCGCTGCCCATACTCTAGAATTGCATGTGTAGTGTGCTACTTGACTTGTGTGTTATGCAAAATCTGCCAAAATCTGTTCTTGATAAAAGACAGAATTTTTATCTTGTCGAGTAGTCTAATCACCCCCCCCCTTCTAGACACTCTCACCTTCTTCGATCCCTCAATTGGTATCAGAGCTTTGGTCTCCATTTCTTTGGTTTACACACCATTGGAGGAAGATGGACGTGTCTACGTTTGGGAGTGTTAGCCATAGAGTGCCTATTCTTAATGGAGAGTCATATAACTCATGGAGGTCTGAAATGCTTAGTATCTTTAAGATGTACAATTTGTGCAAATATGTTGAGACCCCCTATGTGCCTCCTTTTGATCCCTTGCACCCTACCATGGATGAAGAGCTTGATTTGCTTCGTAACCTTAGGACTGTAAATCTTATCATTAGAGGGTTACCCGATAACTTGCTTAAGCTCGTTACAAACTTTGAGTGTGCCTATGCTATGTGGAAGTTCTTGGAAGAACTTTATCCGGACTACTCTATGAGAGGTCTTGATAAAATTCTATACAAGACTATTGAATTTGATAAGATGCACCCCAATGATCCTAACTTTGATAAATGCTTCTTTGAGCTTCGTGATCTTATGAAAAAGAAGGGTGATCCCGCTCTTATCAATGTTTTAATTAGAAATGCTCTTGCATTGCATTCCGAAGATTATTGTCACATTGACAAAACTAATGCAAGTACTTATCAAATTGACCTAGGTGTTGATGATGAACAATCTATGGGTCAATATGATGATGAGCATGAGCATGATGATGATTACTTCGATTCGGACGCCAAGCTAGACAAGGTCATGAAGAGTCTCAATCTTATGGCAAATCTGAGAGACTACATGTCCGGCGGAAAAGAGTGGATTCTTGATAGTGGATGCACCGATCACATGACCGGAGATAAAGACATGTTTCGAGAGCTTGCAAAGAACGATGGTCCACGCAAGTATGTGACTTTTGGAGACAACTCCAAGGGTAAGGTACTTGGCCTTGGTAAGGTGGCCATATCTCATGATAGCTCTATTCAAAATGTCATGCTTGTAGAATCTCTTGGATACAATTTACTTTCCGTGTCTAGATTAGCTGACTTTGGATTCAATGTGCTATTCACCAAAGTAGATTGCCAAGTCTTTCGTCGTGACAATCAAAACATGGCATTTACCGATATCCGTAGAGGTGATCTATATATTGTTGATTTCACTAAGAAAGCCCAACCTAGAGCTTGTTTCATTGCTAAATCTTCTAAAGGTTGGCTGTGGCATAGAAGGCTAGGACATGTTGGTATGCGTAATCTAGACAAGCTGATCAAAGGTGATCATATTCTTGGTGTTAAAGATGTTTTCTTTGACAAAGATAGACTTTGTAGTGCTTGTCAAGCAGGAAAACAAGTAGGTGGAAGTCATCCCATGAAGAACATCATGACCACAAGGAGACCGCTTGAGCTTCTTCATATGGATCTCTTCGGTCCCAATGCTTACAAAAGCCTTGGTGATAACTCCTTTGGTCTAGTTATAGTTGATGATTATTCCAGATTTACGTGGGTATTTTTCCTTGATGATAAATCGCAGGTTCAGAGAATCTTCAAGACCTTTGCCAAAAAGGCCCAAAATCAATTTGAGGTGAAGATCAAGAAAGTTCGGAGTGACAATGGAACGGATTTCAAGAACGCCAATGTAAACTCTTTTCTCGATGAGGAAGGGATTCTACATGAGTTCTCGGCTACGTACACTCCTCAACAAAATGGAGTTGTTGAGAGGAAGAACCGAACGCTCATAGAGATGGCAAGAACGATGCTTGATGAATAAAAGACACCGAAGCATTTTTGGGGAGAAGCGGTCGAGACAGCTTGTCATGCTATCAACAGACTTTATCTTCATAAGCTCATCGGCAAGACATCATACGAGCTCCTCACCGGTAACAAACCCCAAGTGGGATACTTTCGTGTCTTTGGTTCAAAATGCTATATCCTTGATAAGCATCGTCGGTCTAAATTTGCTCCTAAATCTCATGAAGGGTTTCTCCTTGGTTATGGATCAAACTCCCACACCTACCGTGTCTACAATAATTTCACCCGAAAGGTTGAAGAGACGGTAGATGTGAAGTTTGATGAATCTAATGGCTCGCAAGTAGAGCAAATGCCTATTGATGTAGGAGACAAGGACCCATCGGAAGCTATCCAAGACTTATCTATTGGAAAGATTCGTCCCATGGAAGTGAAGGAGAGTACCTCATCTACATATGTGGAGCCACCTACCTCACGGCGAGATGAACCTCAAGGCAACATGGAGGCCTCCACAAGTGGAACTCACCAAGATGAGGAAGTGCAACAAGAAGATCCACCACAACCTCCTTCTCCACCGCCTCAAGACAACACCAACAACATTGAAGAAGAAGAAGAGGAAGATGAAGATGATGAGGAAGCTCAGCCACAACCTCAACAAAAGCTATCCCGAGTTCGAGCAAGAGTCAAGAAGAATCATCCCGTGGAACAAATGATGAACGACATCAACTCCGGGAGAATTACTCGCTCTAAAACTCGCTTAGCTAACTTTTGTGAGCATTACTCATTTATCTCTAGCATTGAACCTATGAAGGTAGAAGAAGCACTTGAAGACCCGGATTGGGTGAACGCTATGCACGAAGAACTACACAACTTCGAGAGGAACAAGGTATGGACTTTGGTAGAGAAGCCCAAGGATGATCAAAACATCATTGGAACCAAATGGGTGTTTCGGAACAAGCAAGATGAAGATGGACAAGTCATCCGCAACAAGGCTCGTCTCGTAGCTCAAGGTTACACACAAGTCGAAGGTATGGACTATAGTGAGACCTATGCCCCCGTTGCTAGACTTGAGTCCATTCGCATTCTTCTTGCTTATGCCAATCACCATGATATTACTCTCTATCAAATGGATATCAAAAGTGCTTTCCTAAATGGTGAAATTGAGGAGGAAGTATTTGTGAAACAACCTCCCGGTTTTGTGAATCCCAAAAAGCCTAATCATGTTTACAAGCTGCACAGAGCTCTTTATGGTCTTAAACAAGCTCCTAGAGCTTGGTACAAATGCTTGACTAGCTTTCTTCTTGAAAAAGGCTTTGAGATTGGAAAGATAGACTCAACGCTGTTCACGAAAAGGGTTAATGGTGAACTATTTGTGTGCCAAATATATGTTGATGATATTATCTTTGGTTCAACTAACCCTCATTTTAGCAAGAAGTTTGGACAGCTCATGTCGGAGAAGTATGAGATGTCCATGATGAGTGAACTCAAATTCTTCCTTGGGTTGCAAATCAAGCAATCTAAGGAGGGTACCTTTGTCTCACAAACAAAGTACACCAAAGATCTCTTCAAGAAGTTCAACATGCAAGAAAGCAAAGGTATGAGTACCCCCATGCCTACAAGTGGACATAATGACTTGACAAAAGATGGAGAACCTGTTGATCAAAGGGTTTACCGATCTATGATTGGTTCTCTACTATATCTTTGTGCTTCTCGTCCTGACATAATGTTGAGTGTTTGCATGTGTGCGCGATATCAAGCAGCCCCCAAAGAATGTCATCTTAAAGCTGTTAAAAGGATAGTGAGATATTTGATACACACACCAAACTTTGGCATTTGGTATCCTAAGAGGGCCTCTTTCGACCTTGTTGGCTATTCCGACTCGGACTATGCCGGTGACAAGGTTGATAGAAAGTCAACTTCGGGTACGTGTCAATTCCTTGGTCGATCCCTTGTATCTTGGTCCTCCAAGAAACAAAATTCGGCATCATTATCCACTGCCGAAGCGGAATATATTGCTGCTGGTTCGTGTTGTGCTCAATTGCTATGGATGACACAAACGCTTAAGGATTATGGGATACATGTGAGACATGTTCCCTTGCTTTGTGACAATGAGAGTGCGATTAAAATTGGACACAATCCAGTGCAACACTCTCGAACAAAGCATATTGAAGTTCGTCACCATTTTATTCGTGATCATATTGCCAAGGGTGACATTAATCTTAAGCATGTTCGTACTGACAAACAACTTGCTGATATCTTTACAAAACCTCTTGATGAGAAGGTGTTTTGTCGCTTAAGGAGTGAGTTGAACATCATTGATGCTTCAAACTTGGAGTAAGAACTCCATTGATGCATGCAAGGCATGAGCCCTCTTGACTAATCCCTGATATTTCTCTTATGATGGTGATCATATGTCTTGGACACATTTGCCTCCTTGTATTGCATCTAACTCTTTGCAGGTACTTGGATGATCTACATTCCACAAGATTACCACACACTCAAATCATGAGTAATCTTGTCATTAACCAAGTATCTAGCCCTTTGGGATGTTGAGTTCAAGGAACAAAATTCCACATATCCTTTTTGATATCTTATACATCTTGTATTTCACTCTTGTCATCTTGGATATCCTCGAGTATTTCCTTGCTTGCCTAACCCATGCAGGAAGATGAACTACACAAGTAGAAATGGCGCTCCAACTTCACATTCAATGAGCACCTATATCAAGTCTACCTACATGAGCAAAGCATCAACAAGCCCAAGGTATGTTCTTCACATCTTTAAGGAGCTTTGCTCAAAGTCATGAGTACAAGCAGCTTCATAAGATGTGATCACATCAAATGCTTAATCGAAAAATGGCAACCCCATTTTGAGCTTAAATGATGAGTATGACCTATGATCAAATGTCCTCATTTGACTCCTAAGTCAATATACTCAAACATAGGTGACCTTGTCGCCGACCTTTATCTAGATGAAGTACATATGTTTTGGAGTCTTTCTATTTTCTCTTATGTTCTCTCATTGAGTTTTTCCTTTAAACAAAAAAAAACTTCATCTAGGAATCTTTTTATTTCTATTTCTTATGACTTTTTGTATATTCTTCTGGCTCTGATCAATTCCTCGAAAATCTTTCACAAATTCATTGCAAATCCTTTGAAACATTCCTCGCAAAGTGAGCTGAATTATTTCTGTATTTCCCTGGAATTAAACTCGGCGTCACCGATTTCAATATTTCGGTCTAACCGAAAAGGATCTATCCTAACTCAATTCGGTGTCACCGATTTATTTCTTCCAGGATATCATCTTCTGCAGCTCCACTCAATGAATCTCTATGCATGTTCCTATTTGCCCTGTTGTGATTCTTAAGGATCCCACTTCTTTCTTTCCATCTTCCCTAACCTTCCTAGTTTGCTGTCCTTTTCGGCACTTGATGTCAAAGGGGGAGAAGACTTAGGGGGAGTAGGGGGAGAAGAGAAGATTTAGGGAGAGAAGAAGAGCAATCTTATCTTAAGGGGGAGAGAATCACATCAAAGCTTTGCCGTGTCTTACATTGGACATCATTCTCTTTTGGCATCATTCTTTTGATTTTGCTTTTTCCATCACACCCCTTGTTCTGAGAGGACTCAAAGGGAGAGGAATCTTCACAATTGATATCTTATGGAAAGCAAAATCTCTCAGAGTTCATTGAAAATCTTTTAGTTTCGGAGACATGTTTGCTGATTCAAGCTTGTGCTCAATATGAGACACTCTTTATACATGTCATCCCTGGCTTGGTACTCTTGATGTTCTTGCAGTTGGTTGAAGGAATACTCTTGTGTTATCTAACTTTGTTTTCCCATGTTTTATCCCTTCAGGTACAATGCCAAGGAACCTCAAGGTAAGTATATGCACCTTGCAGAATGTGCATGATGGTGACTTGCTTGTGAATACTTGTTTGCAAGAAATCACCATGCACATATGCATTATCACTCACTTCTTTTCATCTGCTCTGATGCATATAGCCAAGTTGCATGTAGCACATCTTGCCTATCTCTCTTGTGTGCTTGAGGTAGTCCAAAACCAAAATTTATGAAAATCTTGCACACTTGTAGGGGGAGCCTGTGTACTACATGCTTGTCAAAGCTTTCGTGATAATTCTGTCTTTCTTTCAATAAGCTTTGATGTCTTGTTTAGTGTGATTTTAGTGTGTTGCCATCAATTACCAAAAAGGGGGAGATTGAAAGCACATTTTCTCCCTGGGTGGTTTTGGTAATTAATGACAACATACTTAGTGGTTGGACTAATGTCTTTATCAAGTATGTTTCAGGAAATTCAATCACATTGGTATGGCAAGAGGACTGAAGAAGTGGACCCCTCAAAATGCTAAGGCAAGCATTGGCAAAAGCTCAAGACTCCATTTTTGGTTTAGTGATCCAAGATCACATTGAGTCCATAGGAAAAGCCAATACTATTAAAAGGGGATGAGGTTGTGTGATGATCTGGTTGCTCAAGTGCTTAGTGATATATCTCCTTCAACTATCAGCAACTTTCACTACAATACACACTCATAAGTAATCTCGGACCAACCGATTTTCCAAACTCAGTCACACCAAGATGAACCACCTCAGCCATAAGCCAAACCCTGGAAAAATCGGTCATTCCGAGTTTGAGATCGGTCTCACCGAAACATGGGCTGCCAAGCTTCTGTAACCGTTTGTCCTCAAATCGGAATAACCGAGTTGATGATTTCGGTCCCACCGAAACTGGCAAGTTCCTGTCTTGACTCAAATCGGACTAACCGAGATGGTATTTTCGGTCCCACCGAAAACCCCAACGTTCACATTATTTGAACTTTCGGTCCGACCGAGTTGTCCACTTCGGTCTCACCGAGATTGCTCAATTATGTGTGTAACGGTTGGATTTTGTGTGGAGGCTATATATACCCCTCCACCCCCTCTTCATTCGTGGAGAGAGCCATCAGAAAGAACTACCACTCCTACCTTACACTTTCTAAGAAGAGAACTACCTACCCTTGTGTTGAGATCAAGTTGCTCCACTCCCACCATATGAAACTTGATTTCTAACCTTCCCAAGTTGCTTTCCACTCAATCCTTTCTTCCACCACAGCCAAATCAGTGAGGAGAGTTGAGTGTTGGGGAGATTATCATTTGAAGCACAAGAGCAAGGAGTTCATCATCATCTACAACATCTATTACCTTTTGGAGGGTGGTGCCTCCTAGATTGGTTAGGTGTCGCTTGGGAGCCTCCGTCATCGAGATGTGGAGTTGAACCAAGAAGTTTGTAAGGGCAAGGAGATCGCCTACTTCGTGAAGATCTACCCCGAGTAAGGCTAGCCCTCTGTGGGCGTAGGCCATGATGGAATAGACAAGGTTGCTTCTTCGTGGACCCTTTGTGGGTGGAGCCCTCCGTGGACTCGCGCAGCCGTTACCCTCCGTGGGTTGAAGTCTCCATCAACGTGGATGTACGATAGCACCACCAATCGGAACCACGGGAAAAACCATTGCGTCTCCAAATTGCGTTTGATCTTCTCCACTTCTCTTTACTACTTGTGCAATTTACTTTCCGCTGCCCATACTCTAGAATTGCATGTGTAGTGTGCTACTTGACTTGTGTGTTATGCAAAATCTGCCAAAATCTGTTCTTGATAAAAGACAGAATTTTTATCTTGTCGAGTAGTCTAATCACCCCCCCCCCTTCTAGACACTCTCACCTTCTTCGATCCCTCAATTGGTGCTGATCATATCTGTTCCTCTTGTTTCACATGTTTTCACGTGTTGAAATTTCTTATCCGAAGTCTCTCTTGTTTATTCAACTCTTCTATTCATATCCGGAGTGTACAAGGTATCTCAGAAGATTCGTGTTTCCATTCTTAATCCGTTGAAACTATTTTGAGGATTATTATCTTATTCAAGTCATTTAATTCAACTGGTGCAATATCTCTTCAGCAATCTTTTTCAACGGCGATTTCTTTAGTGGGCCCTAACCCACTTGTCTTTTCCAGGATCTTACCTGACTCTTCTAATTTCTTTTCCGGAGTATCTCGAAATTCTCATGGCATTTCTCGTCTTCATTCTCAACATTTGAAGACCGAAGAAGAGTTTCTCTTAACTCTTGGCCCGTTCTCTTGAAGATTTGTGGTTCTAGCTTCATGCCATCCTCATTTTTGTTCAGATTGTGAGGAATTCTTTTATACCCATCCGAAGCATTTCATGAATTCTTCCTATTGTGATCCTCCGAAGGCCATCATTTCAGAATATTTCTTCGTTCTCTGTTTGCAAATTTGTCCTCCAACTATTCTTAATTGATGCCTCTTCGTTCGTCTCAATATTCTTACGGTGGTTCATTCAAGTTTACTCTTCCTTGTTTTCGTATTAATTCACTCGTTCTTTTCATAATCCTACCGGTGGTTCGTTGAAGATTTACCCAAGCTTATGCGAGATCTCTCTTAATTCTTCCTACGAGAATAAGTAGTATGCCAAATCCTTTGGTTGTCATCAATTTAAATTGGTGAAGGAGATGCATGACATAATTCTTATTCTTATTCCTTCAAGGTGATTTAATTCTTTTGTCTGGAGCTTGTTCATCATATCATATTCTCTCTCTAAGTTGTTCATCTTGCTTTCCAAAGTTCCAAGTTATTTCAATTATATCATTTCAAAGCTCCAACTAATTCATCGCAGGCCTTGAATCTTATTCTTTTCATCTTTCACTTCTCATGCTTTCATTACCGGAGTTTTCATGGTGGTTCATCAAGATTTAATTCATCCTCGAAGTCTTCATCAAGATTCTTGTTGGAGCTCAAGCATTCTTCATCATGCTTTCCAATTGCAATTCTTTCTACCTTATCTTTTCAGATGGTGGTATGCCATTTTTGACAATTTCCTTCATGGAATATGATTCCCGAGTTATCAAGAATGAGATATTTAAAACCATCTTTTTCCTTGTTCAGGAGATCATATCAACCCTTCAATTATTCGTTGGAGTTATTTTGGGTTATAATTCACCTAAAAGCTTTCCCTAAGGATTGTTGCTATTGTGGTGCTTATAAATGACCCAAATTCTTCATTTATCATTCCGGCGAAATAAGTTTTTCATCTCTTTGGTGCTCTCAATCAAATCAATAGTTTTCGTTAGTGGCAGAATTTTCACCTCAAGTTTTGAGATGTTTTCCATAAGCCCACAACAAGTTTAATCGTTTTGCTGTTGATTTTCCATCAACCCCATTCAACCCTTCTTTGTAAGGAGGATTTCCTAATTCATTTGTGGGAGAAGTTGTCATTTTTCTTCTCCATTCATTTCTTTCATTGATTTATATGCTATTCTTTCATTCCGGAGGCATTGTGATGTTGCTCTCTCCAAACCATCATATCGTTTTATCGAGATCATGTTCTTTCCCTTGCTTATCATTTAACCGGAGTGTTGTATTCTTCATTCAAGTTCCCTCATCTTATCAAGTTTGCCTCTCTTTTCAACCAGAGTGTTGTCTGAAGCCTTCCTTACCCCTTGTGCCATTCTTTCAATTGTTTCAAAGGCAGTGTGTTGTTGATTTCATCAAGTATCATTCCATCTCCTCAAGTTCATGTTAATTCTTTCCATTTTTAGACGGAGTGAGGTCCAAATCATGTCATTCTTATTCCTTCGCTATACCATTGCGGTTCCGTATTCTTTTGGTTCATAAGCTCTTCTTTCATGTCCTTCAACCTACAAGGTTCTCATAATGTTCCTTGTTCCTCTTTTCTAACGGACTGTTTCATCTTCGTTCATCTCCATTGTATTCTTTATTCAAGATTGTTCAACCTCTCAAGGTTCAAGGTTTCACTCGTTTGTCAAAGAAGCAACTTTGTTTTAACTCTTCCTCTTCCGTTTTTACCGGTGCCATCTCTAGGATCTCGGGTCAAGATCCTCTGTTAGTGTGGGAGAGTTGTGACGCCCCAAGACTGACGTCCCAGAAGATTCCAGATGTTCCGGGTTCTCCCGTGTGTTTCATTTGTGCTTGTGTAATTTATTTTTGCATTGCATCATTACATCATGCCATCATGTCTTTAATTTCCGCAACTCAACCAAATAAATTGTGTGGATCTTCGATCCATTTAAATTGAGGGAAGAGTGACTTCTCTTTATAACATATCCACCTAATATTATGGAGCTATTATAAATAAATATTCCATTTGTTTGGAATTAAGCCAAACACACTTGCAATTATTCTCCAGACCTCTTTTGCTTCAAGGTTCACCCCTTACCTTGTCTATAATTATTTTTCCCATTTATCGAGGTTCCTCCAAAAATCCGAGCATTTTTGGACTCTCCAAAGCCTAGCCCTTGTTCAAACCATTTGAATTAAATTCAAATGAATTTGAATTTAAACCTTGCAAATTGGCCTTTTCTATTTTTCGCGGATCAAGCTCATTTTTATGAGCCCGAGAAAAATACCATCACGTGTAAATTCTTTCCGTAGGTGCCTTTTTCTTTTCTCTCTCTTTAGTTCTCTGTTTTATTTTTAATTTGAGAGAGAGAGGGGCAAGAGGTCCAGCCACAGCCCTCTTCTCAGGCCAGCCCATCTGGCTCAAGGCCCCCTGGCCCCAGCCACTCTATCCTAAGCCGGCCCGAGGCCCAACCGCCCTCCAGCGCTAACCCTACCAAAACCCGTCGCTCCCCCGAGCCTCTCCCTCTCGTTCTCCCTCCACCGCCGCACGCCCCTCTCGATCTTTCCCCCCTCGTTCCCTCGCTCTCTGCTCCTGTTTTCCCCTCGCATCGAGCCAGCGCAGGCTCCCCTCCTCGATCTCCCTCGCTCGCCCGATCCTTCATGCCCCACCTCCTTCTTCCTCCCTCCACCTGCGGCCTCATCTCCCTCCGGCCTCGCCTTCTGCCGCGGGAGACCAACGCACGGGCTCTGCTGCGTCGAGTACCCTGCTCCTGCGCCGCGCCTCGATGCTCTGGGCGCCTGAGGCGCTCGACCCCGCGAGCTTCACCCGTTGGAGCCATGGACATCCTCGCCCTCCGGCCTCCTCCGCGCCTCGCGCCGGCCACCGGCTCCCGTGCGGCCCCGACCTCCCCTCTAGCCGCACTGCTGGCCTCCTCCGCCTCGCCTCGCCGTCATCTGCACGAAGCTCGTCCGCGTTGCTGTCCAAGTTCACCGCCCTCTACGCGCCTCCTCCTCCCGATGACCGGCCCTGTCGCCGGCGACCACCTCGTCTCGTCGCTACCCTGCACCAGCGCGCGCCTCCTCGCCATGGCCTCTGCGCCGTCCAAACTTGCCGTGGCCGTGACCGAGACCACCATGTATTGTTGTTGTTGTTTTTTTTCGCCAAGCGCCAGGATGTCTATGTACCTCTACTGCCACCTACAACTCGCCAAGACAGAACATGGCGAACACCAAGTACCCCTTCATTTTGTCAAGACCGACAAGTTTGAAGACCCAAGTACCACGACGCATGAAGAACCATGAACGAACGCGTCAAGTACCACTACGTCGGAGCACTCGAAACCCTCAAGTTCATCTACGGAACGCGTACGACGACCGTCGCCGAAGAACCGTGTACCACTACCGTCGCCCCGAAGACGTCTAGTTCGCCAAGTACCTCTACAGTCGACCCCGAACATCTACGGAAACGTGTTCGACTACGAACGAAACGACCACTTCCCTCTACGAACGTGTACCACGACCCGTGAGTACCACTACTTCGTCTACGATCTCGAGCCGCCCCGAAACGAATGTTCCGAAGGTATAACCTGGCGTCGATGACCCGTGGAATGCTTGTGGTTGTATGAGATGTTTCCCTTGTGTGCACCGTGCCCGATTCGTCTTTTGTCATGCTCCTCGGTTGCCTCGTCGCCAACCCGTGGGAACCGGGTAACCGGGATCACCCCACCTTTCATCTTGTTCGACTCGCTCACGCCACCTTTTCTTTTGCACCAGACTCTCAACGAGTTACCGGAACCGATATATTGCGTGGCATCATTTTCGGATTCGTCGTTGTGGCCCCTTTCTTTCAACCACGGTGACAAATGCTTCATATCTCTTCATGTTAACGTTTACTAAAAATTGCATAAACTTGATCATGTCATCCGCATCATGTTAACAACATTAAAATGTGTTAAATTGTTGTTTGCTTAAAAATTACTAACATGCACATGGGGATTTTCCGGAATTGTTGTTGTAGTTTCCGGCCTCATTTAAACATGTTGCTTGTGTTGTTTTTCTGTGATTCCTACCTTGCCATGTATTGCTTCCTGTATAGACTTGTCATGCATCATACCTTGCCATGTATTGCATCATATAGGCTTGTGTTATTTTTATGTGCTTCCTACCTTGTCATGTTTTGCTTCCTGTATAGACTTGTGGTGCATCCTATATAGAACTGTCATGCATCATACTTGGATGTGCATCATATGCCATGTTTATGCTTGTGTGTTTACCGTATTGCTTGCTTCTTCTCGTTAGTGCTTGTTCCGTTGCGATCGTGAGGATTCGTTCGACTTCTCATGGTTCTTCTTCAAGGATTCTTCTTCGTCTTCTTCTTGGACCCGTTCTTCTTCCTTGCGGAATCCCATGCAAGATGACCATACCCTTGGATACCTTTACTACCATTGCCATGCTTAGTTGTCTCGATGCTATCGTTACATGTCGCGCTACCCATCATTTATGTCAGCCTCTCCTTGTTGCCATGAAACCTCTAACCTTTGACACCTTCCTAGCAAACCATTGTTTGGCTTGTTACCCGCTTGCTCATCCCCTCTTATTGCGTTGTTAGTTGCAGGTGAAGATGAAGATTGTTCCATGTTGGAACTTGATGCTTTGGGTATATCACAATATGTTATATATATAATAACACACCTATATACTGGGCATGGGTGGAAGGCTTGGCCTTTTGCTCGGTGTTTTGTTCCACTCATGCCACCTTAGGCGCCGAAAAACCGGCATTATGTTCCTTGATTTTTCGTTCCTTACACGATGGGTATATGGGGACCCCTTGACACTTCGACTTTGAATAAAACTCCTCCAGCAAGGCCCAACATTGGTTTTAATTTGCTCATA
The DNA here is from genome assembly GCA_902687465.1 of Secale cereale. Taxonomy (NCBI): domain Eukaryota; kingdom Viridiplantae; phylum Streptophyta; class Magnoliopsida; order Poales; family Poaceae; genus Secale; species Secale cereale. Next base: position 44,511,332 of record LR738709.1, on the reverse strand, counting down.
ATAACAACTTAATTAATTAATTAAAATTGCATAGGGGGTCGCGCCCTCGGGATTCTTTTCTACATAGCAGGGGGGCCAGTGCTGATGGTGTTGGTCCCAAACGGGGGTCCTGCGGGGCCACCACGGGGAAACTCGAGGTTTGGTTTTACCTGTAGCATCGCCCATCCGGTTGTGGCCTGAGACGAGATACACGCGGCTACTATCAGGGTGTCGGCACGCCGGGAGGTCTTGCTGGACTTGTTTTACCATTGTCGGAATGTCTTGTGCACCGGGATGCCGAGCCTGATCGGTTTTCCCTAAGATAAGGGGTGATGATATTATATTTATCACTTCAGCTAATCGTGAGAGCTTGTGATGGGCTAAGTTGGGACACCCCTGCAGGGTTATAATCTTTCGAAAGCCGTGCCCGCGGTTATGTGGCAGGTTGGAATTTGTTAATGTCCGGTTGTAGAAAACTTGACAGAGGATCCGAAGTAAAACACACAACTGTGTGAGTAACCATGACTGTCTCTTTTCACTTTGAGAAGAGAACACGGTGGGGTTATGTTTGACTCGTAGGTAGTTCAGAATCTTTAGCGATCACTACTAGTTTGCGACCGTTTGCGTAGATGCTCATCTTATTCTTGTACTCGTAAGCTAGCCACCATATTATGCTTAGCCGCTGCTGCAACCTCACCACTACCCTTCTCCATACCCATAAAGCTTTGCTAGTCTTGATACCCATGGTTATGGGATTGCTGAGTCCTCGTGGCTCACAGATACTACAACACCAGATGCAGGTTCAGCCGATAATGATGCAGGAGCTGGTTCAAGTACTTCTCTGGGAGTTCGATGAAGAGAGTGGCCATATGTATGTGACGTGTTTCGACGATCAGTAGTGGTTTCTACTAGGGGCGATTCGGACCTGTGGCCTTATGTTTTTGGTATCTTTCTTTTGGATCTTCACCCGTAGTCGGGTTGTGATGTTTTGAATGATGTTTTGCTTATGTAATGTATTGTGTGAAGTGGCGAGTGTAAGCCAACTATCTCCTTTTGCAATTTCATCCCTATTTTTACATGAGTCGTGCAAAGATACCAAACTTGTGATCATTCCAGAATGGGCTTATACCTTTAAGTCGTGCCTCGACACGTAGGAGGTATAGTCCCATCCTGGGCATTACACTTGTTCACGCCATTTCTAGCGACTCTATCCCATCCACGAGGTGGTCGGTCCGGCTTGTTAGCGGTGTTATTTTTCGGTGGGACGGGCACAACGGCCTCGTCGTCGAATTCGGGCAGTAGCTTGCGCTTGGGATAGCCTTTGGTTTGGCCATTAAAGCCAAGTTTCCGTTCGGCGTCTAGCACCTCATTCCATCTGTCATTGAGCGTGCCTTGTGCAGCTCGAAATTGTCTCTGCTGCTTTTTTAAGCTCCGTGCGGTGGCTATAAGCCGCCGATGGAAGAGTTTTTGTGTAGAGGGTTCTTATGGGACGGTATATTCATCGTCATCCAGGCTAGCCTCTTCTTTGGATATCAATTCATAGTCACCGCCTTCGGCGTCGCTGTCATCGGACTGCGGCTTCGGACTCTGTAAGCCCTCCTCTCGCTCCTCCTGGTCTATCATTGGGTCTGCGGGGTCTTCGGCTTGTTCCGGAATATCACCGTCATTAGTTACGGTGTTGTTGTCTTTTCCTTTACGGGATTTTGTTCGGCGTTTTGGATGCCGACTCTTGGGAGGTTCTTCGGCGAGTTTATCCTCTATGGGATTATTTTTACCGTTGCCTTCCGCCTCTTTGGGTGTATCCACCATATACACGTCGTATGAAGATGTAGCTTTCCACCGCCCTGTTATGGGCCTGCTTTGATCTCTATATGCTTCAGCTTTGAGGTCCACCCCGTCAGAGTCTTCTGAAGCATAGTCGAGTAGATCGGTTACATCTTCAACTGTGGCTACCAAGTGGGTGGTGGGTGGGGAACGAAATTCTTCACCCCCCTGGGTATAGCGCAGCTGTTCTTCAACCTCTAGTTCGAACCGGATATAGTGCGGTTGTGTGTTCTCGTCCAAGGAGAGAGATCTCAACGACCTTAACATGTCGCCAAGTGGTGAGTGCTGGAAAATATACGAAGCACGGAATTCGGCGATAGGCGCCTGATCGGATTTGAGGGGCGCAGTTCGGAATCAGAGGCCGGAGCCGAGTCCGGGGTTCTGGTAACACAGACCCCATCAGTTGGGTCCGTGTGCGGCTCCAACGTTGTAGAGTCTGCAGCTCCCATGGTGGGGTTGAGCTTCCCATCTTCGGGTGACGCAATCCATTCTAGATCTAGGGCCAGAACTGTTATAGGTGCTATTTCCTGATCCGATGACAGAGTTAAGTCATGATCATCGTGGTGGCAGAGAGGGGTTGCCGCTAGCTCAAATCCGGGGAAGATAAAGTCTCCACGGATATCAGTAACATAGTCAAGATACCGAATCTGACATGATGGCCAGGGGCGTAGCTCTCGATCTGCTCAAGGTGGCCTTCAGTGTTGGCACGAAGCGTGAAGTTGCCGAACACAAAGAGTTGGCCGGGATGGAAAATCCCCTCGATGTCGCCGTTGCAGTTGATGACGTGATCCATCAGTCTTTCCGTCTAGCCTATGAGGATTGTATGATTCTAATTCTAGCCTCTACGGACTAAAACCCTCTGGTTTATATACACACCGGAGGGGCCTAGGGTTTGTACATGTTGTCTTGCAGAGGAAGGAAAGTCTACACCCGAGCCTAAAACCTGCCATTACAAGAGTACAGGAGTCCTATCCGGATACGAGAGATGATCTTCTATAACAATATTCACGGCCCACCAGTCCGGCCCATCAGGAGCTTATCCGGCCACATGAGGACCCCTCGATCTAGGACTCCCTCACGCGTGCCGCCATCGATGTGCCATTCAGCTCTCACCACCTTGGTTGATCATTGGTGGTCGGAGACACACAACTTTCATCTCCCTTGTGGCGAGCTGATGGTGACGTTGGAGAACTTTGCCATGATCACTGGGCTTCCCATTGATGGAAAGGCTCTAACGGGACGAGTGGACAACAGGAACTGGCATGCGAGGGTTACCGCTCTCATCGGTGACTGCTCGACCTGTCTTAGTGTCCAGGGAAGGATTGACAGCAGGACAAACGGTGTCCCATTCCCTTGGACCCAACAACATAGGTCGGGATGCCCTGCATAGGCCAATGAGGAGACCGTGGAGTAGTATGCTCGAGCATACGTGTGGAAACTCCTATCACGGGTGGTCTTTGGAGACTGCTCTGGAGACGTTGCTCCTTGGATGTTTCTTGACTTCTTGGCCGACTGGGACAAGAAGTACAGCCGGGGGTTTGCTGGGCTCGCCTACTTATACCGTCAGGTAACAAGTTATGCAAAATATTCATTAAGCATGCTAGTATGTTTTCATGAATTCCTACAAAGAGCACTCCTCCAACTCTTATAACTATCATTCTAGGATCATGCAAGACATCCAGTGCAGAATTATATACTAGTACATTTTACTAGGTGAACTTTTCTAAATATTATTAGGAGGATGTAAACAAGCATTAGTCCTGCCCCTATAGGCCAAGTGTGTCAAAAACAACGGATCTCAAGTTGTCAAATTGAATTGTAATACATATTCTTCTTCTTCTTTTGCGAAAAGAATTGTACTACCTACAACCATTTAACATTTTGATTGTTAGTTTTCAAAGGAAATCACAGTTTTTTCTCTCCCTTGCTAGACTATGCCAAGTCCTTTGAAGTAATAAGAAGAAACAAATCACAGGTTGATTGTTGGTTTGCATCTCGACTTAACATGTAGGAAAGCTACCAAGCATCCATGCATGGGCGGGTGTATTTGGGGCCTCTCGGTCTGGATGTGGGAGCATTTTCCGGTTGGGCGTCCTGAAAAGCATCCTTCACTGCATGTGTGGGTGGGCCTTAATGAAGACGAAGATGTTTTTTGAGTCCCCATCGTGGCATTCTCTTGGGACAGGGTTAGAATTTTTGGAAGTGTCGGGGGAAACTATCCTCCCACGAGCACCTATGGGACCGGAGCCCCTTCTACGTTGCGGTAAGGGAGCGGAGGGAGCACGAAGAGCAGATCGAGGGGCACACACGGGCAGTTTACCCAGGTTCGGGCCGCGCGGACGCATAAAACCCTACTCCTGCTTGGATTGTATTGAGTTCTTGAGCTCGGGAGCTTGAAGAGCTAGCTACACCGAGCAAGAGAGCTGTCTAGGTTCCGAACCCCCTCTACGTTGTGCATGGGCCTCCTTTTATAGATCAAGGGGTCACCGACAGGTGTCAACGTAGAGGAGGGTAAAAATGTAACTTTGGTGGTAGTTGTAACAGTGCGGGAACAGTGCATGAACAGTGGACGAACAGTGGTCTTCACCTAACTTTGACAGTGGGGGACAAGGGCATTAAATGCCCGTCACCGTCGACCCCAAAAGTGTCCGTCCATGCTTCTCCGTTCGACACGGCGGTAGCCTCGTCATCGTGGCTGTGCCACCGTGTGCCCCAGGCTGCACAGCCGTCCGCCACGCGTCCCTGGAAGGGCCCCAGGGCGACGCGTGGGCAGATGAGCTGGAGCGCGGGCACACAGCGTGGGTTTCCCCGGCAAGCACCTTGCCGGGGTCTTGATCTTGTCGGGCCCGGAAGCTTGTCGCTCCCTGGGCCCTGCTGGGGCGCATGATGCGCCGAGGCATCTCTTTGGATATGTGTTCCTTGATCGTCCTGGCAAGTCCCACTTGCCAGGGTCTTGTGTTAAAGCGTTAACCTTGAGCCTGGTGCGGCCTTCCCGGCAAGCTCCACTTGCCGGGGCCTTGATCTTCTGACTTGTATACTTCGTTCTTGAATGGCTTCGTAGGGACCGGAAAGGTTCTTCGCGAGCACGTGGTGAGCCCCGCCTCGGGAAGCTGCTACTGCCCGTGCACAAGTTGGGGTACTAAGGTACCCCTATCTTAGTACACCGACAGGAGCCCCCGGGCCTGGGCCACACACGGTGCCGAGCGCTGTTGGGCTAGGCCCAAAACAGTGCACGGGCACGCTCGGCCCACGGCAAGCCGTATCCCCTTCCGCATCCGCCGCATCCCTCGCGCGGCCCAGTCGCCTAACGGGAGCATCTCAGGTGGAGTTCGACTTCTCCGCCCTCAGCTCCGACGACGAGGAAGAGGAGTGAGTACTTGCAACATGTAATTTCTTTGACTTTGTCTTGATTTTCCTTGTTGATTCTGATCTTGTTTTTGCTTTGCTTTCAGGACCCTGACCCAGCGGATGGCGAAGAGGGCCAAGATCCCTGTGGTTGAGGTTGAAGACGACTCGCCCGTCGCGGCGACTGGGGACGTGCCAGCGGCGAACTTGCCGGATCAACCCGCTGCTCCGAGGAGCAGCCCCCAGCGCAGCCCCCAGCGTAAGTCTGGTCTTGAGTTTTCTGTTTGTCGGGCGCGCTTGAGGTTTTTGCTTGTACTAATATCTTGTTGCCTTGTTTGTCTTGTGCAGAAGTAGAGCCGCAGCCGCAGGAGCGCCCGGAGACTGCCCCCGACGAGCTACCTGTTCCACCCTCCCCGCCAAGGGCGAATTCCCCGGCGAGGGAGAACGCTCCGCCAAGGACGGGCACCCAGCCAAGGGCGGGCACCCCGCCAAGGGTGAGCAGCCCGACAAGGGTGAGCACCCCGCCAAGGGAGGGCGCGGGCGGCCCTCCGCCAGCAGGGGCCACCACTCCGCCGCCAAGGGTGGATTCCCCGGCGAGGGAGCCTGTCGTCGAAGAAGTCCGCGAAGGTAAGTCTTGTAGCTTCTTCTTCTTGGACTTGTCTTTTTGGATATTTGCTTGACTTTTTTCTTTTCTTTTTCTTCTGCTAGATCCTCCTGCACCGGAGCGGATGGAGACGGAGACCACCGGCGAGGAGGGCGTGCACGGCGACGGCGGCAACACCACTGCCACTGAAGGCATGGCTGGAACCGACGAGCCTGCCGTTGAGGAGACCGCCCCGACCGCAGACGCCGCGACCGGAGAAGGGACCGGCGACCACACTGTTGTCCCGGAGGCAGCAGGAGCATCAAGCGCTGCACCGGCCGCCGACCCCTTCGCCTCCATGGAGCGGTCGGGCGTCTATCTTGAGGCTCCCAACGGGATCTTTATACAAGTCCCGTGGGCATCCTCGTCGCGAGCCCCCGTGGAGGGAGAGACCTACGATGGAGAGGTCCTCGCCTCCGCGGGGTTGAAGGTCGTTGAAGCGCTTGGCGGGAGTGACGAGCCCGAAGAGGAGAAACTTCTTCGCCAGCTCCTGGCCCTGTACCGGGCCAGGCAGGCGAAACTGGAGTCCCGAGAAGCTCTCACCGCCAAGGCTGGAGCTGATTTGGAGAAGCGCGCTGCGGAGCTCCGCGCCGCCAACCAGGCGGCCCTCCGCAATTTGGCGGAGGAGCGCGAAGGGCTTGCCGAGGAGCAGCAAGCGTTCCTCCTTGAGAAGGCTGAGGCCGAGGAGCAGCAGCGATTGGTTGGTGAAGAGCTGTCCCGGCGAGAAGGAGCGCTCAACCAGCGGAAGGTCGACCTCGACGCCCACGAGGACGACCTCACCGCCCGGGAGCAGGCCATTGGCGGAGCCCTGAAGGAGGCGAAGGCCGCCGCAGCCACCGCGGAGACCGCCAAGAAGGATCTTGAGGCCAAGGTGGAGCAGCTGGAGCGGTACCTGAAGGCGAGTGCGGACAGAATCACCGCGCTCAATGTGGAGCGGGAAAAAGATGCCCACACCAATTCTGACTTGCAGGTACGCCTCTCCAAGAAAGGCGACGAGCTCACTGCCGCCAAAGATTCTATTGCTGACTTGGAATTGAAGGTCTCTACTCTGACTGATTCGCTTGACGCTGCCCGGGATCGCGAGACGAAGCTGAAGGACGAGCTCCGCAAGGAACGCGGCCTGGTGGAGAGCGCTGCCGTCTCGGCGAACCAGTTCAGCCGGGCAGTGGAGCAGTGGACTGACGATCTGGTCACCTCCGCTGCCAACATTGACAAGGAGATGATGGCGCTGAGGGCGGAGCACCTCGTGTATTCTCCCGACGAGGCCCTCCCCCACAGCGCCAAGTTAAGTCTCTTCTTCAGGGGAATCGCGCCGGCGCTTGCACGGCTGCGGGAGAAGCTCCCCGTGCAGCTGGCCGACGAGTCGCGTCGGCTCTGCGCGGGCACTCTGGAGCGCGTCTTGACGAAGATCGTCTACCGCAACCCCGGCATCAACCTCGTCAACGTCCTCCGCTCCTTGCCGGACGACGCTGACCAGGAGGCGTTGAAGGCGCAGGTCGCCCACATCGTCGCCAAGGTGAACAAAGTCACGAGGCGTGAAGGCGACCGCGTAGATTAGATTTCTTCCTTTCTGTTTCCTTTGCCGCTGCAAATTATGTTATGGACATGAATCGATTAGTTATTGCGGCAAGTTATCCTTGTAATATACAGTCTTATTTTGATCAATCAATGCAGTGTTATCTCCCTTGCTTTGGTCCTTTACTTTGTATGCTTTTTACCCTACGCTTTTAGGGAACTTGCCGGCAAGGGGCCCTTGCCGCGAGCACTGAGTGCTGGACTCTGAGCAGCCTGCTGGCAAAGGCCTTGTCGGCAAGCAACCTCGCCGCAGCTAGTCGCAACACACTTAGCTTGCTGAGCGAACTCGAAAACGAAGTAAGGGCGCGACACTTGTCGCAGCTCTCTTAAGTCGTTGAGCGTGCTCGAAAACAAACTAAGGGTGCGGCTAGCCACGTGTAGGTTCCTCCGCGCACAGGTTTTCCATACAAACTGTGGTTGTTCAAGGAAGACAACTAAAATTTTAAAAATTTGAACTGCTCAAATTCTGGTAACTTAGCTTTCATAAATTGCTTGTCCCCCAATAAGGCTTCTCTTTCTTGAACAGCACTTGGCTCATCCTCCACCTCCTTCCCCCCCGGCAAACTTGTGCGCGAGGAATGTTCCTTCTGCTCAAGAGGGAAAGAAAAAGAGAAGGGAAAACAAGTATATAGCCTCACGGCTTGCTAGTGCTTACCGGGGATATGCGTTGCACAAGGTGCCAAACAATGCATGCAAATAACAAAGAAAAGCATGGAAATGGCAAATAGTGCAAAACACAAAAGTTTTACTGATGCACGGTGTCGTGGAATTAACACGGCAGATGTCCGGTTTAGCGGACTTGATGATGGAACCATCGCACGGGTTAGCTTGAAAGGATTCATGGCACACAAAGGACACAAAGGATTTATACTAGTTCGGCCCCTTCGCAGAAGGTAAAAGCCTACGTCTAGTTGGTTGATATTGCTCGGGCGTCGGTTTACAGGGAGCGAATTCGCTTTGCCTGCGTCTCGACGGATTGATTGTTGCTTGTCCTTGAACCGTCGCCGGGTCGTCCCTTTATATAGAGGTGACGCCTGGTCCGGTTTACAGAGTCCCGAGGCCGGCTCATAATCGTGTCCGCCTCGGTCTCTGTCTTTTCTTTCCTATCTCTCAAGTTACATCTCTTGGCGGTTTACAAACCGTACTTCTATACATGGGCCTTGAAATCTCATAGGCCGTAGTCTCTACTAAAATATTAAAACCAAGTACAATATAACTAAGCCGGTTTACAATATCCGGTTTATACCTACTAACCATATCCCTGACATTAGGCCCTAGAATGATTTGAACTTGTTCATATCAGTCTTCTTTGTCTCATATAATTTTCTTCTGTCTTCATCTTTTTGTAAACCGGCTTTGACGTCATCCTCCGAAATCATTAAAGTCTGACAATGACATCATCTCCGCATTTAACGCCGTGAGCTGTACTGTAGCGTATTTTAAGGGTTATCCCGAAGATCGAGGAGTCACGGGATCTTTATCCGATTTCTGTCTCCTCGATTCTCGCACCTGTCGTTTCAGATCTGACTCCTGGCTATAAATACTGCCACCCCCCATTCATTATCTCCTTCTCACTTCATCCTCTTCCTGCGTCTTCTTCCTCCATTGCTGCCCGAGCTCAAACCGCCGCCGACGACCGCCGGATCTCCAGTCTTCGCCCGGCCGCTGCATCAACCTGAGCCTCGACCAGATCAATCTCCGCCGCCGATTCTCACCGTCCCAGGTATGTTCATCCTTCTTACTGTTGATCTACATCCGCCATCGCTTTTCCTTGTTCTTCCGCCATTAGGGCTTCCAATGAAGCTTCGCCTCTTCGTAGACACGTTCCCCATAGAAAATTTGTGACCTTTAGATCCTAGTCAACAGATCTTCTGCTTAGTATTAGCTTAGATCTCACCGTCATAATGCTGTAGATTTATCCGTTCCGCCATTAGAGCTCTCAGCAAAGCTTCATCTTGTTCGTTCTTTGAACCTGTGACTCGTAGTAGTTTTACTTTTCGATCTTCTCCATTTTTACTCCGCTGTAGATGCGTCAAATCTTTATTGCTCCTGTCTGACATGTAAACCCATCTTTTTAGAAATAAGTCTGTGTAGCTTTTCTTTGAGTCTCTTAGATTAATTTCTTTTCCTCAGCATACTCAGATCTTTCCCCCTTAGCAATCATTTGGAAACCTGTTTTTCTCCTCGGTAGATTCGCTAAGTATGTTCCGGTTTAAATTGATATGCCATAAACCGGAAATGATATAAACTGACGCAATGATTTAAATTGTTCCTCTTCAACTGCCATTTAAACCGGAAATGATATAACTTGTTTTATGATTGCCGGTTTAACCTTGTCAGCTAGTTCTCAGTTTCAACCATTGTATAATATAAGTAGATCCCGGATCATTGTACGTTCATAATCCGTTTCTGTACTTTATCTTCTTCAGCACTTTGTTCAATGGCTAAGCAGTATGTTTCCTGCGATTGGGTCCGTTCCGTCGTGACTGAGGATGACTTACTCAAGCTGTCGAAAATCGGCACATTAGGCCCTCAGGCTGAGCTAAAATGGCGTGCTCCGGGTAATGAATGCCCTCCTACTCCTAGATCCGGGGAAGTCATCGTATTTCTGGACCACATCTCCAGAGGCTTCTCTCCCCCCGGTTCAAAAATTTTCCGGGATGTTCTTGCCACTTTCCAGCTGCACCCACAGGATATCGGACCAAATTATGTCTCCAACATTTGCGATTTCCAAGTATTTTCTGAAGTGTATCTGCAAGAGGAGCCTTCAGTTGATTTATTCCGGGATTTCTTCCATGCAAACCGGCGTACGGAATTTACCAGCGGACCTCACCAGGAGCTCGGTGGGATCAGTATTCAGAAGAGGAGGGATGCAGTCTTTCCTCACGCCTCCTTACATACTCACCCTAAGGATTGGAACAAATTCTGGTTTTATTGTGTAGACACTTCTCCTGAAGGAGAAAATCCTTTGCCGGGTTATCGCGAAACTCGTATCCCGGCGAATCACCCCTTGCCACAACGGCTTAGCGCTGCTGAACGGACCCGGTTTTCACCACAGCTCTCCAAGCTGAGAGCTTTTATGGCAAATGGTCTGATCGGCACTGATTTCCTTCGCTGCTGGCTATCCTGGAGCATCCTTCCCTTAAGTCGGCGCCCTAAGCTAATGTGCAAATACTCTGGTAAACCGGATGATCCTCAGAGGTTTACTAAGGATAAGCTTTCTGAATCGGAGGTAGTGGAGTCAGCCAAGAAGATTGTCAATCCTGCCTTAACAGATTACTCTAAAGTTGGCTTGGCCCCGTACTTTAAGAAGAATAAGCTGCCTGAAGTAAGTTTTTCTTTACCCTGTACTTGTAAACCGTCCTCTTTGAACCGTCTTTCACTTGCCTTTGCTTTTTTCAATTAGGCTGATGACCCCTTCTGGAGGAGAAAACCTCAGGAGAAAACTGTAAAGCAGGCTCGCCGGAAAACTCCTGCAAACAAGAAAAGGAAAGCAGCCGTCGATGTCGGTTCTCCTTCTGAGGATGATGATCCGGACTCCGAGGTATGCCTTACTCCGGTTTAAGTCTCGCTTTCATGTACTTGTAATCATATCTAATGATACCTTTTCACAGGAACCGCTTGAAGGTGATAACCCGGCTGAGATTGAGGTAACCCTTATTTCTTCTGATTCAGAACCTCTTCCTCAAAAAAGCCGTCGGACAGTCAGAAAATATCAATTTTCTCATCCTTATGCTAAGTTGGATCCTAACTTTACTTTGAAGAAGCAACAGCACGAAGCTTTTCGCCGGACCACTCGCCGCAGTGGCTTGGCGGTGGAGTCCTCTGGAATCTCATTAACTCCGGTTCGAAAGCGCCGTGCTGAGGTGATACTCTCTCCGACTCCTCTTCATCCCAAGGCCGGACTTATCCGAAAACCCCTTAAACCGTCTGATCCTGACTATCAGGAAACTCCGCTGTCTTCTTCCGGCGAATCGACCGCTACACAGCTTCCTCCTTTGAAGACCGTTCCGGGGTAACTCTCTTTACCTCTTCCGGTTTATGACACCCCTTTCCCTTTATAATGCTAACTTATTTTGCCTGTTTTCCAGCAAACCGAAACCTAGCAAAAAGGCCAAGGCGAATAAGCCTGTTGCTGATCCTTCTGCTGATGAACCAGTGATTGATCCGTCTACAGTTGTTCCTCCAGAAGGTACCCCTGCGGCTCCGGTTGAAGAACCTGCTCTTGAAACTCCTGTCGCAGAAAATGTCCAAGACCCACCAAGTCCGGCCCGGGTTAATTCTCCTCAAGTTAACCCGGCGTCTCCTGATCCGGCTCAAGTTGAAGTTATTCCTCCCAATGAACCCACTTCTCCTGATGTTGTGGTTACTGGTGCTGCTTATGTTGCTCCTGCTGAACCCACCGTTTTAGCAAAACATACAGCTAAAGCGGAAAAAATAACCCAGGAAAAAGGAAAATGGAGTACTGATATATCCAGTCTTTCTAGCATGAGTGCTCAAGATATCTATTCCGGATATTTAAACCGGCTCCACAGCAGCCGGGATTATGAAGCCAGCCTGGTGAACCTGATGAGAGAAAAATATGAAGTAAGTTTCCTCTTCTGACTTTGCTTTTTTGACGCATCTTTATCTCATAGCAGCCCCCAAGTTCCGGTTTATCTGCTTTACTGAAGGTAATCCGGAACTTTGTAGTTTGAACTGCTGATCCATACATTAGCCCCCAAGTATCAAGTAGATAACTTGGTTATGTAGTTGATACTTGTAATTTCAAATTGTCTGTGGTGCATTGCTTCAACTGCCATTAGCCCCCAAGTGTCAAGTAGACAACTTGGTTGTGTGCTTGAGACTTGTACTTTCAAATTGTCTTTGCTGTATTACTTCAACTGCCATTAGCCCCCAAGTGTCAAGTAGACAACTTGGTTGTGTGCTTGAGACTTGTAATTTCTAATCTTGCTTTTGAACTTTTGTCTGCAGGCTGAGCTGAACCAGAACGCTGTGGAGATCAGTGAACTTCGAAGCCGGCTTACGCAGACTGAGTCAGCCGCTTCAAAGGCTAAGACAGAACTTCAAGTGAGTTTAAAGACTGCTGAAGACTTGAAAAGGTTCTTTGACGAGGAGCGGACTACTTTTGAAGTCCAGAAAAAAGATCTTGAGAAACGTGTTCAGGATGCCGAAGGAGCACTTAACCCGGTTACTGAAGAATTGACCGGGTTAAAGCGCCAAATTGACTTGATGACTTCTGCTATTTTTGGTAAGCATAATCTGAACTCCTGTCTTTATCTTTGTAACCTGTGACCTGCACCGGTTTAACTTTCATTGTTGTATGTAGGACGCCGTGTCTCCCATCTTGGGGACGACTTACGGAAGAAACTCAAGGCCTGCTATACCTTGGTCGAACAGTTGTACTCTGGAACGCAAAGGATTATCAGTGCCACTTCATTTGGTAAACCGGCTCCTTCAACTATCAAAGATACTTTGAATAGTTTGTCCATTCTACCGGCTCGTCTTGAAGAGGTTAAGAAATCGGCTGCTCGAGGAGGTGCTCTTCTGGCCCTTACTAGGGCTAAAGCTTGGGTCCCAGACATTGATCCGGAGGAGGTGTTAACCGGATTTCCTGATACCAAGGAGGACGGTTCAACGTTTAATGAAAAAGATCTTTATGCTCTGACAAAGGAGATGCGTCCCCTCGCCAGCAAGCTTGCGGTGGAGTCTGACTTGTCACGATATCATCCATCATATAACCTGTAGAACGAGCGGGTGGAGCGACCGGTTTACGATATTGTAAACTTAATTCCGCCGGTTCGTCCTCACACCTTTGCTCCTGATATTGATCCTGTTGAGCTTATCAACGATGAAGTATATTTCCGTGCCTTGGCAAAGATTGATTGGCGTGCACCGGATTTCCAACCGCTTCACGAGGATGAAGACGTTCCGGAGCAAGACGGTGGCCAACCATCTCAGCAAGGAGAAGCACAATCTTGAATGCTATTGTTGTAATCATGATTGTTATTCCGTCAAACAATGCTTCCAACTATTTGGCTTTTTATGCCTTGTAATAGGTTTAGCTGAAACTTAATGCACTGTGATCCGACATTTGGTCTTCATGAAGTATTCGTTCGTTGACTTGTTGATTGATGCGGATGCCTTGTTCTGTTCGTAAAAATATCAAAAAACATGTCCTAGTGGGTTACCACTGGACGGATTAACTTGCTCTCTTCACACATCTAATAAGCATATCTTTAAAAATAACTGTGATACCTGAGATGTATGTAGCCAATATACCTTAAACCGGTCAGGATGTTAGGGTCACCTTAATCGGTCTTCATCAATTCTAATAAACACCTGAAACTCTTCGGTTCATCTTGTCGATAAATATTTCCCATCTTGGTTCAAAAAATTGTAACTTGCGCCTGATACTCCATCCGGGTTTGAATGAACACCAGATTTGGTCACAACTGGGCCGGGTTAATAAACTCCGGTCATTGTTTTGTCTCATACTGGTGACTTATAGTCAAAACCAGGCCGGTTTAAAAAACACCGGTCATTATAACTGATCGTGCCCTGCCAACCTGTTGGCTCATCATGAAGGTCAATCCGGGTTATGATGAACGCCGGTTTAATTCTCGCCGGTGTCCATAACCCAGACTTATAACATTATAGATAGGTGGTCAACTTTTGGAGGTGTTCCACTCGGTTTAAAAGGTTATGAAACACAAAAAACATCAAGAAACACACAATGCTTGTAAACCAGATCATGTAGTCGAGGCTTTTTCAAAGAGCTGCCAGGCTCAAAACAAGGTTCAGCCAATCAATGGGACGTGGGCAAACCTACTGTCCCAAGGAGCCTAGCCAATCACTGAACGTGAGCGTATCGACTGTTCAGAGGGCCGATAGAACCGCAAATAAAAACCGAGCCAATCATTGGGACGTGGGCAAACCTGACTGTCCCAAGAGGCCTAGCCAATCACTGAACGTGAGCGTATCAACTGTTCAGGGGGGCGATATAATCGTAAACATAGCCAATCATTGGGACGTGGGCAAACCGGACTGTCCCAAGGGGCCTAGCCAATCACTGAACGTGAGCGTATCAACTGTTCAGGGGGCCGATATAATCATAAACATAGCCAATCATTGGGACGTGGGCAAACCGGACTTTCCCAAGGGGCCGAGCCATCCCTGAACGTGAGCGTATCAACTGTTCAGAGAGCCCATATAATCGTAAACATAGCCAATCAATGGGACGTGGGAAAACCGTACTGTCCCAAGGGGCCTCTAAAGCTCCTCCTGACTCTGCGGGTTTTTCTTTTTATGGGATTTTTCTCTTCTTGAACCGGATATAATCTCTTGTTCCCGAGAGTTCTACCGCTCCTTCACATATCCTGCAAAGATTAGTTTCTAAAACCGGCCAACACTGAAATATGATATTTGATAACAAACTGGTATGGTTATTTGTCGCAAAATTTGTGTATATGGAGAAAGGGCTGAGCCCCCGGTTTACCGAGGGTGCCGGTTTATTCATTATTCATAATATATACATAGGATACACTGGAGCACATGGCTCAAGTGTAGTATGGCCGTAAATGAGCGATGTTCCACGGCCTTTTCGTCTCCTCTTCTGATGTCCGTGAATCCTTGTGTTCTCGAATGTCCACCAAATAATATGAACCGTTGTGTAAATTCTTGCTGACCACAAAGGGCCCTTCCCATGGCGGGGATAGCTTGTGCATATCTGTTTGATCTTGGATAAGGCGAAGTACCAAGTCACCCTCCTGGAATGTCCTGGTTCTAATCCGGCGGCTGTGATATCTGCGCAGATTTTGCTGATAAATCGCCGACCGTGCTGCAGCTATATCACGCTCTTCATCCAACCGATCCAAACCGTCTTGTCTTGACTCCTCATTATCAGCCTCCACATAGGCCGCTACCCTCGGTGAATCATGGCGTATGTCACTTGGAAGAACTGCTTCTGCGCCGTAAACCATGAAGAAAGGTGTATAACCTGTAGACCGGTTTGGTGTAGTGTTAATACTCTAAAGGACAGATGGTAATTCTTCAACCCAACACCCTGGGGTTCTCTACAAAGGTGTCATAAGCCGGGGTTTGATTCCTCGCAAAATCTCCTGATTTGCCCTTTCTGCCTGACCATTGGATTGGGGGTGAGCCACAGAAGACACGTCCAAACGAATATGCTCTCGTTGACAGAATTCTTCCATCTCACCCTGAGATAAATTGGTGCCATTATCTATGATGATGCTGTGTGGAAAACCAAACCGGAATATTACTTTTTTGATGAATTTGACCGCTGTTGCCGCATCACACTTGCTTATGGGCTCCGCTTCAACCCACTTCGTAAACTTGTCTACTGCTACCAGTAGATGAGTTTTCTGATCTTGGGATCTCTTGAAAGGACCAACCATGTCAAGCCCCCAAGTTGCAAAAGGCCAAGTTATTGGTATCATCCGGAGTTCCTGTGCCGGAACAAGGGCACGTCTTGAGAACTTCTGACAAGCGTCACACTTGCGGACCAGGTCCGCTGCATCTGCATGCGCGGTTAACCAGTAAAAGCCATGTCGGAAAGCTTTAGCCACTAAAGATTTTGATCCGGCATGATGACCACAATCCCCTTCATGAATTTCTCTTAGAATCTCACAACCTTCCTCAGCTGAAACACACCGTTGAAATACTCCAGAAGTGCTACGATGGTGCAGCTCTCCGTTGGCAATTGTCATAGACTTGGAACGCCGGATTATCTGCCGTGCTTCGCCTTCGTCCTCCGGTAACTCTCCTCGGCTTAAGTATGCCAAGTAGGGTAACGTCCAATCCGGAATTATATGGAGTGCTGCAACTAATTGTGCCTCCGGGTCCGGAATAGCTATGTCGTTCTCCGAAGGTACTTGAACCAAAGGACTGTGCAACTCATCCAAAAAGGTGTTTGGTGGTACCGGTTTACGTTGCGACCCTAGCCGGCTTAACGCGTCGGCCGCTTCGTTCCTCCGCCGGTCTATGTGCTCCACCTGATATCCCTTGAAATATCCTGTGATCGCTTCAACCTCTCGTCGATAAGCCGCCATGAGGGGATCCCTTGAATCCCACTTGCCCGAAACTTGCTGTGCCACTAGGTCTGAATTGCCCAGGCACTTAACCCGGCTCAAATTCATCTCTTTTGCCAATCGCAAACCATGAATTAGTGCTTCATATTCTGCTGCATTATTAGTACAAGGAAATAATAACCGGAGGACATAACAAAATTTATCACCTCTGGGGGAAGTTAAGACAACTCCAGCCCCCGAGCCCTCCAACTGCTTTGAACCGTCGAAGTGAATCGTCCAATAAGTAAGATCCGGCTTCTCCTCAGGAGTCTGCAACTCCGTCCAGTCATTGATGAAATCGACCAATGCCTGAGATTTTATAGCAGTACGCGGTACATACTTCAACTCATGCGGACTGAGCTCAATGGCCCACTTGGCTACCCTGCCCGTAGCTTCCCTATTCTGGATTATGTCCCCCAACGGAGCTGAACTAACCACAGTTATTGGATGCCCTTGGAAATAATGCTTCAGTTTCCGGTTTGCCATGAACACCCCATATACCAACTTCTGCCAATGAGGGTACCTTTGCTTAGATTCGATGAGTACTTCACTCACATAATAAACCGGGCGCTGAACCGGATGTTCCTTCCCTGCCTCCTTGCGCTCAACCACAATCGCAACGCTGACTGCCCGTGTATTCGCAGCAACATATAACAGCAAAGGCTCCTTATCAATGGGAGCAGCTAAAATCGGTGGTTTTGCTAGTTGCTGTTTCAGATTCTCAAACGCTGTATTTGCCTCATCACTCCAAATGAACTGGTCCGTTTTCTTCAACATTTGATAAAGCGGGATCGCTTTTTCTCCTAAGCGACTGATAAACCGGCTCAGCGCCGTGATCCGGCCAGCTATGCGCTGAACATCATTGATGCAAACTGGTTTTGTCAAAGATGTGATGGCCTTGATCTTCTCAGGGTTGGCTTCTATTCCCCTGTTCGAGACCAGGAATCCCAGAAGCTTACCAGCCGGTACACCAAAAGCACATTTCTCCGGGTTAAGCATCATCCTGTAAGCCCGAAGATTATCAAAGGTTTCTCTGAGGTCTTCTATCATTGTTCTTTCCTCCTTTGATTTGACCACGATGTCATCCACATAAGCATGCACGTTCCTTCCTATCTGCCCTTTCAAACAATTCTGAACGCAACGCTGATAAGTTGCCTGTGCACACTTGAGCCCAAAGGGCATAGACACATAGCAAAAAGCACCAAAAGGGGTTATGAAAGCCGTCTTCTCTTGATCCTCAACTGCCATCTTGATCTGGTGATAACCTGAATACGCATCCAGAAAACTCAGCCGCTCACACCCTGCCGTGGCATCAATAATCTGATCAATGCGAGGTAGAGCAAAAGGATCAGTCGGGCAAGCTTTATTGAGGTCTGTGTAGTCCACACACATCCTCCACTTCCCATTCTTCTTTAAAACCAGCACCGGATTAGCCAACCATTCCGGATGAAAAACTTCCACTATGAACCCTGCCGCCAAAAGTCTGGCCACTTCTTCTCCTATAGCCTTGCGCCTCTCTTCATTAAAGCAGCGCAGATACTGTTTTACCGGTTTAAACTTCGGATCAATATTCAACTTGTGCTCAGCGAGTTCCCTCGGTATACCTGGCATGTCAGAAGGTTTCCATGCAAAGATATCCCGGTTCTCACGGATGAACTCGATGAGCGCGCTTTCCTATTTAGGATCCAGGTTAGCACTGATGGTGAATTGCTTAGACGAGTCTCCAGGCACAAAATCAACCTGCTTAGTCTCTTCCGCTGACTTGAACTTCAAAGCCGGATCATGCTCGGTAGTTGGTTTCTTCAGCGGAGTCATATCTGCCGGATCAACATTATCTTTATAAAATTTTAACTCTTCCGTGGCACATACCGCTTCTGCATAAGCTGCATCACCTTCCTCACACTCCACTGCTATCTTACGACTGCCATGCACCGTAATCGTGCCTTTATGACCCGGCATCTTAAGCTGCAAATAAACATAACATGGTCTAGCCATAAATTTAGCATAAACCGTCCTTCCAAACAAAGCATGATACGGACTTTTAATTTTGACAACTTCAAAAGTGATCATCTCCGATCTGGAATCATGCTCATCTCCAAAGGTAACTTCTAAGTCAATCTTACCAACTGGATAAGCTGACTTACCTGGGACCACCCCGTGAAACACTGTGTTTGATGTCCTTAACTTTTTATCTGTCAGATCCATGCGACGAAAGGTCTCGTAATACAATATATTGATACTGCTACCTCCGTCCATGAGGACTTTAGTAAATTTGTATCCTCCCACCTGAGGTGCTACCACCAAGGCTAAATGTCCCGGATTATCTACCCGTAACGGGTGGTCCTCTCTGCTCCATACAATGGGCTGCTCTGACCATCGTAGAAATTGTGGCGTCGCCGGTTCTACTGCATTAACAGCCCGCTTTAAAACCTTCTGGTCTCTCTTACATAAACTCGTGGTGAAAACATGATATTGACCGCTGCTCAACTCCTTCGGATTACTCTGGTATCCGGATTGCTGCTGTTGCTGCGGACGCTGTTGCTGCTGGTTTCCTTGGTTATTGTAACTCCCTTGGCCCTGCTGCTGATTATTCTGATTGTTGTAACCACCTTGATGATGCGATTGATTTCCCTGACCATGATAACCACCTTGATGATGTGATTGACTTCCCTGACCATTGTAACCACCTTGATGATGCGATTGATTTCCCTGACCATTGTAGTTTCCTTGACTATTTTGGCCGCCTGGCCGGGATTGATAACCGCCGTTGTTCCCTTGATAACCGCCGTTGCCCCTATATCCTGATCCAGAGTTGTTCCCTTGATAACCCGGACTATAAAACCCGGGCCCTGAACCGCCGTTCGGGGGCCGGCTAGGAGGATTAAAACGGCCGTTCCCTGCTTTCATAAAGGGTATGCATTCTCTTATAGTATGCCTTGCAATCCTCCCTCTTCCGCTTTGCTTTAGACAGGGTCGATCCAAATCCTGCTCCCAACCCGGATTTCCTCCGCCGGTTTGGAGAGTGGAACCCTGCGGATTAACCTGAACACCGCCTTGAGCCTGTGTATTAGCAACAAAATCTGAACTATTTTCTGCCTTCCGTTTGCCCAAAAAGCTTGGAGTAACCGGATTAACCGGCGCCGGTTTACCAGACTTGCTGGCCTTCCCTGTTTTATCTCCTTCTGACTCCGGATACTTGGTATTATCTGAGTCTCCGTACTTCACTAGGGCACTCATTAAAGTCCCCATGTCATTGCAGTCCCGTTTAAGCCGTCCGAGTTTTAATTTTAAAGATTCAAACCGGCAATTGTTCTCCAATGTTACAATTGTTGTGCTAGGGTTGATGCCATTTGAGGAGTGCAAGATCTCTGCCACTCTGCGTACCCAAGCTGCTGTAGACTCCTGCTCTCCTTGCACACATGCTGCTAAATCTATCACCGACATCGGTTGCTTGCATGTATCCTTGAAGTTTTTGATGAATTGACTGCGCAGTTCCCCCCACGACCCAATAGAGTTTGGGGGCAGCGCCTTTAGCCAGGTCCGGGCCGTGCCCTCAAGCATCATAGTGAAATATTTGGCACAAGCCGATTCATCCACATCCAGCATCTCCATGGCCATCTCGTAACTCTCCACCCAAGCTTCGGGTCGTAAATCGGCTGTGTAATTAGGCACCTTGCGAGGTCCTTTGAAATCCTTGGGCAACTTAACGCTCCGTAGGGCGGGGACGAGACATTGTATTCCAAAACCGCTCGCTGTAGCTCCTGTCCCTGTAGTGGCTGTGTGAACCGGCATCGACTGACGAATTTCCTCCCTGGCCTCCGATCTAGGCCGGTTTAGGTCCGGGGCTGGCATCTCCGCCCTTGCCGGATTATCCTGCCTGTGCTGATGTCTCCTGCACTCACTGCTAGACACTTCTGGCTCCTCCCAATGTCTAGAGTAACTTCGGTTGGGACGTGGTGTTGAATGTAACCGTTCCCTGCTATGAGAGTACGCTTGCTGCTGTATTAACGCCGTATTAAGTAGCTTCTGGGCCCTGCGCGCCTCTATCGCCACCGGGGACGTTTCTTCCACGGGTAAAGCGGCCAACCATGCTGTCGCTGCAGCAATATTATCCAAAGGGTTTGAATAGTGTCCTGGAGGGACAGGAACATAAGGCGCCGATGTAATCCGACGCTCCCGTTCTGCGGTGGGCTGCTGAACCGGCTCATCCCGAGCCGGTGGGCTTCTCCGGTTTAAGGCCGGATTATTACTGGCCCCAGCCCCAGGTGTTTTGAACAAATTCGCAGATTCGTAACCCGGCGGTAGGCGGGACCGATACTTTCGCCCCCTTACTCCTTCCACAGAAGCCTGCTCCATCCTTAAATGAAAAGCTTGATCGTCCAACTCTGCTTGTCTTATGGCTAACATCTCTCCTTCCGCCTTTAAATCCTCCTTTAACTGATCGATCCGGGCTTTCAACTAAAGAAGCGCTGCATCATGTTGCGCCTTGTCTGCTGGAGCGACGACCTCTACTGCCTTAGCTGTGAACTCCTCGATCAAGGTGGATAGAACTTCAGTAAGGGAGGGATTTGAACCGCTTCCCCCTGCACCAGCCTCTGCTGTCGTTCCGTTCGTCGGGGGTTGTGAACCGGCCATGAAGACCGCCACCCGGTTTGGCGGGCCAAAGGGGTCCGGAATACTGTTTCCATCGGACTCGCCCTCAGACCGGCCGTCCCGCAACTGATACAGAGATTCAGTTTCCCCGGATGAAGATTCGTCATCTGAGTAGACGACGGTTGCACCATCAGATTCCGATCCGTCCTCGGCTTGGCCTCCGTGAACCGCTCCAACGAACACATGCTTCATGGCAGGCTGAATCCGGGCCGATCTCGTACGCTGAGCCGGCTCGACGATGTTGGGGAGGGTGTCCGGCTCAGGTCCCGGTTCACCAATTTTGCCGATGAAGACTTGGATGCTGCCGAAGGGGACCCGGTACCCGTATTCGATCGAATCGGCCTCCGGTCCCCAACCCGCGTCGTCGATGTAGATCCGGCCACGACGACTCTTGGTCATCCGGCCGACTGCGTAACCCTTTAACCCTTCGAAGCCGCCTTTCAAGAACTCGAAACCATCGTGCGCAGGCCCCACGGTGGGCGCCAACTGTCGTGGAATTAACACGGCAGATGTCCGGTTTAGCGGACTTGATGATGGAACCATCGCACGGGTTAGCTTGAAAGGATTCATGGCACACAAAGGACACAAAGGATTTATACTAGTTCGGCCCCTTCGGAGAAGGTAAAAGCCTACGTCTAGTTGGTTGATATTGCTCGGGCGTCGGTTTACAGGGAGCGAATTCGCTTTGCCTGCGTCTCGACGGATTGATTGTTGCTTGTCCTTGAACCGTCGCCGGGTCGTCCCTTTATATAGAGGTGACGCCTGGTCCGGTTTACAGAGTCCCGAGGCCGGCTCATAATCGTGTCCGCCTCGGTCTCTGTCTTTTCTTTCCTATCTCTCAAGTTACATCTCTTGGCGGTTTACAAACCGTACTTCTATACATGGGCCTTGAAATCTCATAGGCCGTAGTCTCTACTAAAATATTAAAACCAAGTACAATATAACCAAGCCGGTTTACAATATCCGGTTTATACCTACTAACCATATCCCTGACACACGGGATCTGCGCCCGGCTTTGTACAAAGGTTTATATGCAACAGCGGCAAGACTCGTACAAAAGGTGGTTGCCGGAGCGGATCACGGCAATCGCGCCTTACGGGTGAAACTTGCGAAGATGCTCTATGTTCCAGGAATTGCTCACCGGTAAGCCTTCTTCGGTCTCAAGGCGGACAGCTCCGGGCCTTGTGACTTGTCTCATCCGATAAGGGCCTTCCCACTTCGGCGTCAACTTGTTGGAATTCTTGGCGGACTGAACACGCCGAAGAACAAGGTCGCCTTCCTCGAGACTCTTGGCCTTAACCTTGCGGCTATGATAGCGGCACAAGGCTTGCTGGTATCGAGCAGCTCGTACAGCAGCTTGGAGACGTTCCTCCTCGAGGAGCAGTGCATCATCTTGTCGCAGTTGCTCTTGCTCGAGCTCATCATAAGCGAGCACTCGAGGAGATCCGTATACGAGTTCCGTGGGGAGAACTGCCTCTGCTCCATAGACAAGAGCAAAGGGTGTCTGTCCGGTGGCTCGACTTGGTGTCGTCCTGATTGACCAAAGAGCCGCCGTAACTCCTCTATCCAGTTTCTTCCGCACTTGCGCAGCCTGTCGAAGGTTCTTGTCTTGAGTCCGCGCAGCACTTCAGCATTGGCCCTCTCCGCTTGACCATTGCTCCTCGGGTGGGCAACAGAAGCGAAACAGACCTTGGCGCCAAGGTTTTGGACGTACTGCATGAAGGTGCGACTTGTGAACTGTGTGCCGTTGTCGGTGATGATCCTGTTAGGGATTCCGAAACGGCAAACAATTGACCTGAAGAACCTGACTGCTGACTGTGCTGTCACCTTTCTCACTGGTTCCACTTCTGGCCACTTTGTGAACTTGTCGATCGCAACGTACAAGTACTCAAAGCCCCCGACATCACGGGGGAAAGGGCCGAGGATATCGAGCCCCCAGACCGAGAAGGGCCAGGACAAAGGGATCGTCTGGAGAGCTTGAGCTGGCTGGTGAATTTGCTTGGCATGGAACTAGCACGCTTCACACTTGGTTACTTGTGCAGTTGCATCTTGGAGGGCTTCTGGCCAGTAGAACCCTTGCCGGAACGCCTTCCCGGTAAGTGCCCTTGCGCCAATGTGGTGGCCACATATGCCTCCATGTATCTCTGCCAACAGCTTCTGTCCATCTTCTCTGGAAATGCACTTCAACCTGACACCGTTGAGCCTTCTTCTGTACAGTTCATTGTCAACGAACTGGTACATACTTGACTGCCTGGTTATCTTCTCTATCTCTTCTGGGTCGTCGGGAAGTTCCCCAGTTTGCAGAAAACGGACGATCTGCTGCTCCCATGCCGGAGCCCGAGGCTCAACGGCAAGGACTAAAGGCATGAGGGCCGCTGCGGGAACCCCAGCTTCTACGGCAAGAACCTCCGGTTCTGCCGGAGCTGATGGTCCCCCGGCAAGCCTGCCGGGGCAAGGCTTGTCGGGAACGCTTGCTTCAACTGTACAGACCCTTGGGTCTGCAGGAGCAAACTGTTCCTCAGCATTTTGGTTGTTGATCTTGGGGACCTTGGCGGCGGTTTCTGGAAGATCCGCCGGCAAGTAGTCACCGGAGACCAACTTCCTCTTCTTGTTCTGCCCAACTGATGGTGTAACGGATGGCTGAGTTAGCTTGAGCAGGAAGGTCCCTGGTTCCACAGGTAACTTCATTGCAGCACACTTTGAGAGGCCATCTGCAATATCGTTCTGAGCTCTTGGGACGTGCTCCATTTGCAGACCTTCAAAGTGCTCTTCAAGCTTCCTCACTTCATCAACATAAGCTTCCATCAAAGGGCTCTGGTAACTCTTGTTTACTTGTCGGACCACCAACTGCGAATCTCCCCGCACAATCAACTTCTTGATCCCAAGTTCGGCTGCAATTCTGAGGCCGGCAAGCAGACCCTCATACTCAGCAGTATTGTTTGTCGCTTGCTCCTTGGGAAAGTGCATCTGGACAACATACTTGAGGTGCTCTCCGGTGGGCGCTATGAGTACCACGCCGGCACCGGCGCCTTGCAGCGAGAAAGCACCATCAAAGTACATTACCCATTCGCTGTTCGTTTCTTGGACGGGGACGCTTATCTCTGGAACTTCCTCATCTGGCGTTGGGGTCCATTCAGCTATGAATTCTGTCAAAGCTCTGCTCTGTATGGTTGAAGTACTCTCAAACTTGAGACCAAAGCTTGACAGCTCCAGTGCCCACTCGACGATCCTACCTGTTGCTTCGGGATTTTGCAATATCCTCTTCAACGGAAAGCGAGTGACCACTGTTATCTCGTGTGCTTGAAAGTAATGGCGCATCTTTCTCGAGGCCATGAGGAGGCCGAAAAGCAACTTCTGCACCCCCAGAGTATCTTGATCTAGCCCCCTGCAAGAGGGAACTCACAAAATACACTGGGCGCTGCACCATCTTCCTTCGCACTTCTCCTTGCTCCTGCGCAGACTTGTCCTTGTCGGAGCCAGAGCTTGTCGGGGAAGCCCCCTGCTTGTCGCTGGATTCGCTTGCCGGTGGTGTAGATTCCTCATCCGCCTCCCTCTCCGCTACTAACGCAGCACTAACCACTTGATTGGTTGCTGCTAAGTACAGCAGCAACTTCTCTTGTGGTCTAGGTGCGACAAGTATTGGAGTGGAGGACAGGTACCCTTTCAAGTCTTGCAGCGCTGCCTCCGCTTCCGGAGTCCATTTCATAGGACCTGCCTTTTTCAAGATTTTGAAGAAAGGCAGGGCGCGTTCTGCAGAGTTTGAAATGAACCTGCTGAGGGCAGCCACACAACCAGCAAGTCTCCTTACGTCCTTGACGCGCTTCGGGGCTTCGATCTGCTCGATGGCTTTTATCTTGTCGGGGTTGGCTTCAATCCCCCTTTGAGACACAAAGAACCCGAGAAGCTTGCCGGAGGGGACTCCGAAGACCCACTTCTCGGGGTTCAACTTGAGCTGGATCTTGCGCAGATTTGCAAACGTTTCTTCCAACTCTTGGATCAGGGTATCTTTGCTCTTGCTCTTGACCACGATGTCATCCATGTATGCTTCCACATTTCTGTGTATCTGTGGCTCAAAAGCAGTGTGCACCACCCTTGCAAACGTTGATCCTGCATTCTTCAATCCAAAGGGCATGCGTATGAAGCAATATGTGCCGCATGGAGTAATGAATGCAGTCTTCTCTTCATCTTCCTTGGCCATGAATATCTGGTGGTAACCTGAGTATGCATCAAGGAAGGAAAGCAGCTCACATCCAGCGGTGGAGTCAACAATCTGGTCAATACGCGGCAAGGGAAATGGATCCTTGGGACATGCTTTATTCACATCAGTGAAGTCTATACACAGTCTCCACTTCCCGTTGGCCTTACGCACGACAACTGGATTTGCTAACCACGTGGGATGG
The DNA here is from genome assembly GCA_902687465.1 of Secale cereale. Classification (NCBI taxonomy): domain Eukaryota; kingdom Viridiplantae; phylum Streptophyta; class Magnoliopsida; order Poales; family Poaceae; genus Secale; species Secale cereale. Next base: position 44,485,824 of record LR738709.1, on the reverse strand, counting down.
ATCACGCCTCTAACCAGGCCTGCTGCTTCTAGCTTCTTTATCTCTTCGGCGATGAACTCTTGGCGCTCCACGGCTTGCTTCCTGACCTTCTGCTTGACGGGCCGCGCATGAGGACAAACAGCAAGCTTGTGCTCAATTACCTTCCTGGGAACGCCAGGGATGTCAGATGGTTGCCACGCAAACACATCGACATTCGCCCGCATGAAGGCAACGAGCGCGCTTTCCTATTTGTTGTCGAGCGTAGCACTGATGGTGAAGGTACCACCAGTGCCGTCCTCCTTGGCGGACACCTTTTTGGTTGCCGATGGAGCTGCCATCCCTTTCTTGCACTTGCCGGTGGAGCTCGATGGAACGTCCTCGACGGCAGCGCAGCACTCCGAAGAGGTGCGTTTGCCGGAGTGGGCCCCAGAGCCCTTGCCGGACTTGGTCTTGGCCTTCCCCCCGGGAGCTTCAGCGGCAAGTGTGTTGCTTTCTGCTGCGGCTGCTGCATCCCGGTATATCTTGTCGGCGCAGATAAGCGCGTCCTTCTTGTCGCCAGGGACAGAGATGACGCTTATCGGCCCCGGCATCTTGAGTACGTTGTAGGCGTAGTGGGAAGCTGCCATGAACTTGGCGAGGGCAGGACGTCCAAGTATCCCATTGTATGGCAATGGGATATCGGCCACGTCGAAGGTTATCCTCTCCGTCCTGAAGTTAAGCTCCCCGCCAAAGGTCACTGGCAGTGTAATCTTGCCCTTCGGCTTGCTCCTTCCCAGGTTTATTCCTTGGAATGACCCGGTTTCTTCGAGCTCGCCGTCTGGGATCTGGAGTTTCTTGATCACAGCTGAGGAGATCAAGTTCAGGCCGGCCCCACCGTCAACCAACATTTTGGTGACCTTGAGGTTGCGGATGGTTGGTGAGACCAACATCGGCAAGCACCCGACCGCTGTTGTGCGGTCAGGGTGATCCTCAAGATCAAAAATGATGGGCGTGCTGGACCACTTCAGCAGCCTGCGTGACTCGATGGGCGGCTCAGCTGCGTTTACTTCCCGCACCCACTGCTTGAGTTGGCGGTGGGAAGTGTGCAGAGAGGCGCCTCCGTCGACACACAGAACTTCTGTGGCCTTCTGGAACTCCTGCTCGCTGTTATCTCCTTCCTCCATGTCGTCATCGTCGTCTTCTTCTTCCTCATCCTTGTCGCGGCCCCGGGGAGGTCGATCACTTTGCCGCTGCTTGGCCTTGCCGCGGCGTCCTCCCCGGCCATTGAATGGCCGCTTCTTGCTGGGCTCTCCCCCGCCTCCTTGGGCCTTCTCCTTGTCGCGACGCTCGTATTCAGCCTTCTGCTGTTCTACGAGGTACTCGACTCGTTTGCAGTTCGAAAGGTCGTGGCCCTTGGTGCGGTGGATCTTGCAATATTGCTTGTCGGAGCCGTCCTGCTTGTCGGCTGCCGCTACAGGGGCAGGTTCCTTGCCGGAACCGCCAGCCTGTGCCTTCTTGGCGGGAGCCTCCTTGCCGGACTGCTCGACGACTAGCACTTCCTTGCTCTTCTTTCTTCTGTTGTTCCGCCGCCGGCTCTTCTTTGCCGGGGCGGCGTCCTCACTGTCGCTTCCTCCTGCGCCAGTATCCTCTCCAGGGAGTCTCGTCCCCTCTTCAGCGCGCGCGCACTTGTCAGCGAGAGCGTAGAGCTCGCTGACATCCCGAATCTTGGTCATGGCCATCTCTTCCCTCATGCAGCGGTTACGCACGTTCTGGTGGAACGCGCTGATAACCGCGGCAGGGTGGACGTCGGGAATATTATGTTGCACGCGGCTGAACCTCTGGATGTACTTGCGCAGGGACTCTCCCTCCTTCTGGGCCAAGATGTGGAGATCACTCTCCTGGCCGTGGGGTTTGTGGCCGCCCGTGAAGGCACCAACAAACTGGTGGCACAGATCCGCCCACGAAGAAATGGAGCCTTCCGGCAAGTCCATAAGCCAGGAGCGGACGTTGGGCTTAAGCACTAGCGGGAAGTAGTTGGCTAGTATCTTCTCGTCGCGTCCCCCGGCAGCCTGCACCGCGATGGTGTAGATGCTGAGGAACTCCGAGGGGTGCGTCTTGCCGTCGTACTTCTCGGGTACGTCGGGCTTGAAGTTTTTCATGCTGGGCCACTGGACTCGCCGCAGCTCACGGGTGAACGCAGGGCAACCTGCCGCGTACGGCAAGTCGCCTGGTTCACCGGGCGCATACGTGTCGACAGCGGTCCCAGCGCGCTGATCCGATTGTCGCCGGGCTTCTCGTCGGCGCTCGATGCGCGTCCGAGCGTCTTCTTGCCGCCGGTCGTCGAGGACTTGGCGCTGGTCCCGACGAGCCTGCGGATCCGACGACGCCGTAGAGTCGTCGTCGACGTTAATCTGGCGGGGTGGCGTCTTCTGCTTCCGCGGCGGGGAGTGCACGGTGGTTGCACCCCCGGCGGTCTTGTCGCCATCGGCCTTCGTCTGGTCGACTTGCCGCGGCCGCGATGTCGCCGGCTGCTGCGGCGTGTCGTTGTTGGCGAAGGCGATGAGACTCTGGATCGTTGCCCTCCAGTCTTCGGCTTTGTCTGCCGCTGGAGGGAAATCGAGGAGCAGTTGCGCTCTTGCTAGCGCTTCTGCTGGAGAAGAGGGGAGCGGTGGCGAGCAGTGCGAAGAGCGAGATATGCTCGGACTTCTAACAGGGTTAGAAGGAGCAGCTTCTCGCCCCGGCGACCGTGCCTTGCTCGTGCCAGGACGATGGCCTTGAGCGTCCCGCGATCCTCCGGTTTTTCCTTGCCCCAGCAAGCGAATGGTACCTCCTGAACCACGGCGCTGCTGGCCTGGCGTCTGCTGAGAGAGACGCGGCGCATCCACGGACACCGAGGCCTTGGAATTAGCCCGGTCGTCCGTCTTGTCCTTGGATTTGGTGGCGCCGTGAGTTTCCTCGCCGGCGACCACCCTTCCGTCGGCGTCTCCCCCACCAACCGTTGGCTCTGGTGGCGGTGGGATCGACGCAGACGGGCCTGTGACCTCCGAAGCCTTCTTCTTCGGAGGCATGCTGATGTTGCTGACGAAGTTGATGAAGCTGGAGAGGTCGATGAAGAATGCGCCCGCGTGAGCGCCGGATCAGGTTCGCACAACCTCGACGCCCCCTACCTGGCGCGCCAAAGATGTCGGGGGAAACTGTCCTCCCACGAGCACCTATGGGACCGGAGCCCCTTCTACGTTGCGGTAAGGGAGCGAAGGGAGCACGAAGAGCAGATCGAGGGGCACACGCGGGCAGTTTACCCAGGTTCGGGCCGCGCGGACGCGTAAAACCCTACTCCTGCTAGGATTGTATTGAGTTCTTGAGCTCGGGAGCTTGAAGAGCTAGCTACACTGAGCAAGAGAGCTGTCTAGGTTCCGAACCCCCTCTACGTTGTGCATGGGCCTCCTTTTATAGATCAAGGGGTCACCGACAGGTGTCAACGTAGAGGAGGGTAAAAATGTAACTTTGGTGGTAGTTGTAACAGTGCGGGAACAGTGCATGAACAGTGGACGAACAGTGGTCTTCACCTAACTTTGACAGTGGGGGACAAGGGCATTAAATGCCCGTCACCGTCGACCCCAAAAGTGTCCGTCCATGCTTCTCCGTTCGACACGGCGGTAGCCTCGTCATCGTGGCTTTGCCACCGTGTGCCCCAGGCTGCACAGCCGTCCGCCACGCGTCCCTGGAAGGGCCCCAGGGCGACGCGTGGGCAGATGAGCTGGAGCGCGGGCACACAGCGTGGGTTTCCCCGGCAAGCACCTTGCCGGGGTCTTGATCTTGTCGGGCCCGGAAGCTTGTCGCTCCCCGGGCCCTGCCGGGGCGCATGATGCGTCGAGGCATCTCTTGGGATATGTGTTCCTTGATCGTCCTGGCAAGTCCCACTTGCCAGGGTCTTGTGTTAAAGCGTTAACCTTGAGCCTGGTGCGGCCTTCCCGGCAAGCTCCACTTGCCGGGGCCTTGATCTTCTGACTTGTATACTTCGTTCTTGAATGGCTTCATAGGTACCGGAAAGGTTCTTGGCGAGCACGTGGTGAGCCCTGCCTCGGGAAGCTGCTACTGCCTGTGCACAAGTTGGGGTACTAAGGTACCCCTATCTTAGTACACCGACAGGAAGAAAGAACAAGTCTTTGTACAAGAGCTTTATCAACAAGATGGACAACCTCACATATCGTCAGGTATACCGATTCATTATTTTCTCTAAGCTTTCATCGAATGCATTGGACGAACTAACTAGTTCTTCAACGGGTTAACTAGAGGCCTTATGAGGCACAAAGGGGTTTTGCATTGAACCAGATATGTACTAGGAACGCCCATCTTTGGCAGATCAGGTGCCCTCTCATATGCATTTATGTTGTCTAGTGGTATCTACCACATCGAGTGGCATTGCAATTTGGTATGAGGCAACGCACCCCACCGGAGCCAGCAAGCACGGGTGGACGCGAGCTTCACAAGTGAGTTACCTAACAGAGGCTATGTAAACCAACAATACAAGGTTTGAAATTGTTTCTTATGCTTTGTTGTTTTTTTTGACTATGCTTATGCTTTGTTGTTGTCGTTCTTTGTAGTCAGAACTCGTAACCAAAAGAATAATCAGAATGTGGTTGAGTGGTGACAACACCATGCTAGGTATATAGAGATGTGGATGCAGAGGCTCGGTTCTAGAGAGACAGATATGACTTTGGCGGACATGAGGGATTACAAAGAAACTCATCTAAAGTGGTATGACAATGGGAGGCGATTTCGGGTGCATTTGAGGCCAAGGTGAACCGACGAAGATCTCGCAGATCATGATGCAAACAATAGCTCGAGCGATGAGTATGACGCCCACGTGAGAAGTACACATTGTTCTCACAGAGAGTATGCGCCCTTGACTGATAGAGTGGTAAGTCTTGTGAACTTAGTTGGAGAGTGGACTGATATTATCTTGATTGTTCACACTTTCGAGCTTACGTTGAATTTACATACCTTTGACCTCAATAGAAGTATCATCGAAGGGTTGAATGCACTACTCCATAACTCCGGCACTGCGGAGTCAAATGCCACCTTGAGGGAAACGATGAAAGTAAGCACTCGAAGTCTTTACCCTCTTTTCTACTTCACAAATCTTTATTTGTTGCATTAAAATTTTTTGTATCTTTGCTATTTTTATTCTTGTTGTTGCTGCTGTAGCGTTTCATGAAACGTTGCCGGAAGCTAGTCATCGTTCTTGGGTGCACAAGCCAGGGTTCCATTGATGTGCATGTCCGAGCACATCGATGGTGCAGGCAAGTGGAGCCGCCGCTCCTTCTAGCTACACCGCTGCTCCTTCTAGCCACGCCTATGGTACTAGCCACGCTAGTGGTACTAGCCACGCCGATGGGCAGAGGAGGAAGATGTAGATTTGCAGGACGACGATAGCCCGGTAGAGATGAATGTCACAAATGATGGATGCACCACCGGTTTCCCAAGCAAAATGATTTCTCACCCTCATGTAGATCCATTAAGCCCGGACCCGTTCCAAAAGCCACTTCCTCGTCGCCGCAAGGATCTTGTGAATGAGGGGTGCTCTAAGAGAGGAAGAAAGTGATGTTGAACTAGTGGTTGGGCATGTTGAACTAGTGTTTGGGCATGTTGAACTAGTGTTTGTGCTTGAGGACGTATGTTTAATGGTTTATGTTGCACTTGTTTGGACTTGAGGACATATGTTTAATGGTTTATGTTGGACTTGTTTCTAGTATTTGTGCTCCAATTATTAGATATTATGACTTTCTACATTCTGCTGTCAAAGCTGGTGGATACATGCTGCTGTTTGCTCTCAAACTGTCTAAAATGTTGCAGACTAGAGTATTCTGTGGTTGGAGTGAGGGCATGACCCTACCGCCATAGTCTCGGGCAGTAGGCCTGCGTACCCTACCTCTTGAGTCTATGGCGGTAGGGTCCTGCCCTAACCCCAGCCACAGAAAAGGGATAAGGTACACCCCCACCCCCACCCACACACTCCACTCATTTAGCATCTTTATTCTTCCCCGAGCTAGTCTTCTCTTTTTCACCTCCCTCCTCCATTTAAGCCTTCCCAAATCCATCTTCATTCTTGGATATTTGTCCGGTGGATCCGGCCTATTTTCACCTTTGAGGGTATCTCTTTCACCCCTCTCATTTTTGTTGGTTGGAATCATGTCATCTGGTTGCATTGTTCACTTTGTTGCAAACCCTAGTTTTAGTCACTTCGTGTTAAATCAACTATGAAGTTGGTTTGTAAGGTTATATGTGTGCTTATTATAGTGCCAAGTTAGTGGATCTGACACTTCGTAGTAGAAACCGGGGTTGTGGTTAGGGAGTTCATTATGGTTAGCTTAATGATAAGTTAATTATGAAGGTGAGAAGACCAAATGTGGGTGGGCGTCTGCTAGGGTTAGTGGCTGAGGTTATGCTTATGATGACCCTTATAGTGACCCCTCGAATTGTAGGATGGGACCGATCCTTTTCTCTGAGATTTCGGCTGATGCAGAGGCGAAGCGTGAACGCGAAGTCATTGAGGAAAAGATGAACGAGTGGGTCGACTCCGTCAATGCATTGAATACGACTTCAAGAGACCTTTCGAAGTACTATGTGCGCAAGCACGATGATAGCAAGAAGATGATCGAAGGTAAAGAGGAATAGATAAACAAGCTCAGGAGAAACGAGAAACGTCGTAGACGTGATCTTTCAAGGCAAATTGCATTGCTTTCAACAAGGATGAAGTGCATCAGCTTGAATTGAAAAACCCTGGCTACATCATTGACTGGCTAGTTAGGCAACCATCATCGCCGATAGCTAGTTAGGCTTCTCATTGGGCTTGGGTCTTGAAAGAAGTGATGTTATTTGTTGCAATCCAGGTCCTTACGATAGAGACATTGTGTTGATGGTCGAATAAAATGGGTTGAACTACAAGATGTCGTAGAGTCATTTGAACTATAATGGCATGTACCCTTTATCATTTGCTTTGGTTGAACCGCTCCTTATGTTTAATGTAACCTTCGTTGTTTCAACTCCTTAATAACTTTGTGCTCTCATGCTATTTCAAGTAAGCTATCTTGTCTGTTAGTTGTAGGTCACTTTATTTAAGTTATCTTTTTGTGTATGTCATTTCAGGTTACCTAACATAAATATCATGTTGGATGGAAAACTGGTCGAGTTTGCAGATATTATACGAGAAGTGTGAAGAAAACTGACGCGTTTGTATGATGAAGCAGCTTGAACAGTGGATTTTGAGTGTTGAGGAGGCAAACGCGGTTAGGAGGGATTTAAACAAGTATGTTTTTTGTAAGTACCCTGAAGAGCTGGTGAAAGAAAAACAAAATATTTTTTATGAGGTGCAGAAGAAGGAAGATGATTCTAAACACTCTTTTGCAATGGACATACGGTTCTCCGTAAGAATTGATGAATTCCGCGAGCTCGACTTGTCAAGACCCGGGCAGGTTATTGGATGGGCAATCAAACAGGGAGTGTCTGAGAGCCCGAATTGACGTGCTCGATGGGCGTGGTTCTGCGACGTGAAGGATGTGCTCAACCATTTGGCTGGACCCAATGATATTCGACTCAAGCCAAATCCAGACCATGGTTCATAAATTGAGCGTAAAAATTTCAGGAACTTTTTCCCGGTGTAGAGATTTTATGCTTTGGATTCTACCGGGCATGATGTTGGTCATTTGAACTATAATGGCCATGATGTGAGTCATTTTGAAGTACCGCTATCGGACATGATATGTGTCATTTGAACTAAGTACCGGGTGTTGCATGTTATTTAATTTTTTATTTTCATTTTTGCATGTGCAACAAAGTTGACAACATGTGGCTTGTTTTTTTTTCCCTGTGCAACAAAGTTGACAACATGTTGCTTGTTTTTTTGTTCTTCATTTTGCCCTGTCTAACATGTTGCTTGTTTTTTCTGTTTTGCAGGGATTTCAACCCTACCGTCGACGTCTGTGGTGGTAGGGTGTGGACACCCTCCGCCGGAGACTGTGGCGGTAGGACCTGGAACTCACGCGCACGACCAGACACATGTTTGTTGGTGCGCGACAGGATCAGATATAGCCTTGTCATGGCACTGTACCAGGATGTGCAATGATCAAGTGTAACATGTGTAAAAAATGATGAACGGTGGTTGAGCCATAAATACTATGTCAGCTATGTGATCATGCAAAATAATATGACAATGATGATGTATGTCATAATAACGTAATGGTGGAAGTTGCATGGCAATATATCTCGAAATGGCTATGGGAATGCCATGATAGGTAGGTATGGTGACTGTTTTGAGGAAAATATAAGGAGGTTTATGTATGATAGAGCGTAATATCATGGGGTTTGGATGCACCTGCAAAGTTTGCACAACATCTCGAGGTGAGAAAGGGTAATGCACAATACTGAAGAGGCTAGCAAATTGCGATAAGGTGAGAGCGTGTATAATTCATGGACTCACGCTAATCATACATAACCCACATACTTATTACGAAAGTTTATTAGCCCTCGAAACAAAGTACTACTACACATGCCCCTAAGGGGAGGTTGGTAGGAGTTAACCATTGTGCGCCCCGACCTTCACACAAAGAAAGACACTCAATAATAATAGGTTTTGCACATATTTGGATAGAGAAAGTGGCTGGGGGTTCTGGAGCAATTGTTGGGCTTACTGTAGGGCGTGTCGACTGTAAATTAATTTTTTTCTACGCGCAAAACATCCTGGAACATGATAAGGGAGATGGATCACAGATCGTTACCACTAGATGTGCAATGCCGTGCAGCGGAATAAGAGTTGGGGCAATGCGTCTTCGGAGTCGTCTCCTCCTCGTGGATCTCCCACGTAGCCGATCGGACCCCGCGAACAGGTTCGTCGGAGCGGCGCAAGTGCACCTGTCAGATTTAGGGGCTCCGCAAAACCCAAGAAGTTCGAACACAGGGGCGTGAACGAAGATCTCTCCCACTCGCGTCTACCTAGCACCTCGCCCTCGTCGGTCAAGAGATTCAAGCAAACAACAGATAGAGCACGCAAGAGTTTACCTAGGTTCGGGCCACCGCATGGTGTAAGACCCTACTTCCTGCTTTGGTGGATTAGCCTCGGGAGGGCTGGAATATGAGCTACTACAGTGGTTCCTGAGCTCGGGAGGTGAGCTCAGGAGGGTCAGGATGCAAGTGTTCTTGCTCCTTGTGTGGTGGCAGAGTGTATGGATCTATCTCCCCTTCATAGTGGAGATCCTAGCTACTTATATAGGCGGCCACGGTCCTCTTCCCCCGAAATGTTTAGGCGGGAAGGGATCCCACAACGGCCATTTTTGAGCGGGAACACAAGGACGTTCCTACCCTGACAAAAGTAGTCTTCGCCTGCAAAATGATTAGGCGGTGACGCGGTGGTGGGCTCGACGGTGACATCCTCCTTGTCGTCCTTGCGGTCTTCGGTCTTGTTGCACCAATGGGGAAACCTTTGCCCCGCTCCTCGGGAACATGCGGCTGCGCTGTCCCCCTTGCAACGAAATGGCAACTGCGCCGCTGGCGAGCGCTGGCATCCGTTGGCATGGTGCATCACTGCTGACATCACTGCCTCCTCCTGAGGCAGGCTTGGCCTTGGATTCTTCGCCCCTCCAGAGCACCTTGCTGAGGCCACTCCTGAAGGGGTCTTGTTGTTGTTCTCCTCGCGAGGCTTAGCTCCCTCGCGAGGGTCTAGGGCGGCTGGTCGATCAAATGGGTCGTACCAGGCCGTGGTAGGAGCGCGTCGTGGCCCGCGGACAGGCAAGTCTGGGTACCCTGGTTCCCAGGACGCCGACAACATCGCCTCTAACGGTATCCGCACGTGCAGGAGGAATGTCGTGCGGCGGACTACTAGGTCTGGTCACACAACCGACGGTGAGTGGAGGTGGCTAGTTGCAACACATGCAAAGCCCTAGTGATGACGCCGAAGCGATCAACCAAATGAGTGTGCCGCACCTCCACTATTTATAGGCATCCGTCATAGGCTCAACACTAGGGCCTCGCACGGACCCTAAAGCCCAAAGTTTGTTCGTTCTGTATCCGAGTCCGACTATGGCCAATTCTGAATCGTGGAGTCGGATCCAACCTCACAGGTTCCTTCCCTTAAGCGCGCGACCCCTTAGGTTAAAGTCGGCTTGGTCACAGTTCGGATCACCTCCGACCTGCACGGTTGGTAGCGGCCTCTAGCAAGGCATGCCGACCACCAAGTAGACTATGAAGCTGGTTAGGCGAACATGTACATCACACTTCCATTCCTTTTGCCAGACAATATATGTTGTCGAGCTCAAGGCGAGACTATCATCCTTGTGCTAGCCCGACCTCTTTCTCGTTCCAGTGATGCCTACCACAAACTGTATTATCTCATAATTCTGGTCGCATGGCCATGCTTATCCTGGTCGGATCACACGAGGGGCCCAGAGTATATCTCTCCTAGTCGGAGGGGCAAATCCCATATTGTTCGACCATGTCTCGCAGCATGGGTCTAGACAAGCCCGAAACCTACCTTTGTAACTATCCAGTTACAGAGTAACGTTTGGTCGACCCAAAGCAAGTCTGTCACCATCCCGAGTACATGCGTCAGCTCAAGTCTTAGGACATAGAACGTATGTTGTACTAGAGACTCACATATGACATATCGCTGCATCTCATAGTTGGGTTTGTCCGACTCGGACCTTATCTCGACTCGGATCCGACTACGTCAAATCCGACCAGACCTTTCCAAGTCCATATTATCCGGTTAGCATCCAATGCTCCATGGCTAGTGAGCCCAAGCCATCCACCGTGTCATATGCTAGTGTAGTCCGACGTGTGCCCACACGCCACTTGCGACTAGGGACAATTTAGGATGTATCATACAACACAAGATCTCACAGACAAATCACGTACTTGCAAACAAGTGTCATCGATTACATCCAAGGACTATCTTTATTCATAAACACATAGGAAATATCATCATACATGATTGCCTCTAGGGCATATCTCCAACAGTCCCCCACTTGCACTAGAGTCAACCTAATAGACATTGTATGCCCATAGCTCTAACGTGCCCCTGATACGTCTCCAACGTATCTACTTTTCCATAACCTTTTGCCCTTGTTTTGGACTCTAACTTGCATGATTTGAATGGAACTAACCCGGACTGACGTTGCTTTCAGCAGAATTGCCATGGTGTTGTTTTTGTGCAGAAATAAAAAGTTCTCGGAATGACCTGAAAATCCATGGAGAATTATTTTGGAAAATATAAAAAAATACGTGCAAGAAGATCCAGACCAGGGGGTCCACACTCTGTCCATGGGGGTGCGGGGCGCCCCCCCCCCCTCATAGGGTGCGCCCCCTGCCTCGTGGGCCCCCTAGTGCTCCACCGACGTATCCCCAGATCCTATATATTCACTTTCGGGGAGAAAAAAATCAGAGAGGAAGAATTATCGCGTTTTACGATACGGAGCCGCCGCCAAGCCCTAATCTCTCTCGGGAGGGCTGATCTGGAGTCCGTTCGGGGCTCCGGAGAGTGGGGATCGTCGCCATCGTCATCATCAACCTTCCTCCATCACCGATTCCATGATGCTCACCGCTGTGCGTGAGTAATTCCATCATAGGCTTGCTGGACGGTGATGGGTTGGATGGGATCTATCATGTAATCGAGTTAGTTTTGTTAGGGTTTGATCCCTAGTATCCACTATGTTCTGAGATTGATGTTGCTATGACTTTGTCTTGCTACTTCTTGAGCTTGCGTTGTATTCCCCCGAAGAGGAAAGGGAGATGCAGCACGGTAGCGTAAGTATTTCCCTCAGTTTTTGAGAACCAAGGTATCAATCCAGTAGGAGGCCACGCGCGAGTCCCTCGCACCTGCACAAACAAATAAGAACTTTGCAGCCAACGCGATAAGGGGTTGTCAATCCCTTTACGGTCACTTATGAAAGTGAGATCTGATAGAGATGATAGTTTATATTTTTGGTATTTTTGTTTATAAGAACAGAAAGTAAAAGCAGTAAAAGTAAAGTAGATGTAGATTGATATGTTGAGAATAGACCCGGGGGCCATAGTGTTCTCTAGTGGCTTCTCTCATGATAGCGATATTCTACGGTGGGTAAACAAATTATTGTCGAGCAATTGATAGAAAAGCGAATATTTATGAGACTATCTAGGCATGATCATTGTATATAGACATCACGTCCGAGACAAGTAGACCGAAACGATTCTGCATCTACTACTATTACTCCACACATCGACCGCTATCCAGCATGCATCTAGTGTATTGAGTTCATAAGAACAGAATAACGCCTTAAGCAAGATGACATGATGTAGAGGGATAAACTCAAGCAATATGATATAAACCCCATCTTTTTATCCTCGATGGCAACAATACAATACGTGCCTTGCTGCCCCTACTGTCACTGGGAAAGGACACCGCAAGATTTAACCCAAAGCCAAGCACTTCTCCCATTGCAAGAACTATAGATCTAGTAGGCCAAACCAAACCAATAATTCGAAGAGACTTGCAAGGAAATTATGAGCACACATAAAAAGTTCAGAGAAGAACCAAATATTTCTCATAAATAATCTTGATCATAAACTCACAATTCATCTGATCTCGACAAACACACCGCAAAAAGAGATTACATCGAATAAATCTCCGCGAAGACCGAGGAGAACTTTGTATTGAGATCCAAAGAGAGAGAAGAAGCCATCTAGATACTAGCTATGGACCCGAAGGTCTGTGGTAAACTACTCACAACTCATGGTGATGGCGATGATGATGATGAAGAAGAACTCCATGATGGATCCCCCTCCGGTGGAGCTCCGGAACAGGCTCCAAGATGGGATCTCACGGGAACAGAAGGTTATGGCGGTGGAATTAGGGTTTTCTCTCTGTTGTCGAAGGTTTCAGGGTACGTAGACTTATATAGGAGGAAGGAGGACACCGGGGGGTGCTCGAGGGGCCCACGAGGCGCGCCCCCCACCCTCGTGGACACCCCGAGGCTCCCCTGGCGTGGTTCTCAAGTCCCCTGTGCGTGATTTTCTCCAAAAATATCTCTCGCGAAGGTTTCATTCCGTTTGGACTCCATTTGATATTCTTTTTCTGCAAACCCTGAAACAGGCAAAAACAGCAATCTGGACTAGGCCTTTGGGTTAGTAGGTTAGTCCCGAAAATGATATAAAAGTGTAAGATAAAGCCCATTAAACATCCAAGACTTCATAAATAATAGCATGGAACAATCAAAAATTATAGATACGTTGGAGACGTATCAAGCATCCCCAAGCTTAATTCCTGCTCGTCCTCGAGTAGGTAAATGATAAAGAAAGAAGTTTTGATGTGGAATTCTAACCAACATAGTTTCTCAATGTAATTTTCTTAATTGTGGCATGAATGTTCAGATCTGAAAGATTCAAGATAAAAGTCTATATTGACATAAGAAATAACAATACTTCAAGCATACTAACAAAGCAATCATGTCTTCTCAAAATACTATGGCTAAAGAAAGTTATCCCTACGAAATCATATAGTCTGGCTATGCTCCCTCTTCATCACACAAAATATTCATATCATGCACAACCCCAATTTCAGCCAAGCACTTGTTTTCATACTCTATTCTTTCAAACCATTCAACTTTCACGCAATACATGAGCGTGAGCCATGGACATAGCACTATGGGTGGAATAGAGGTGTTTGTGGAGAAGACAAAAAGGAGGGAGATAATCTCACATCGACTAGGCGTATCAACGGGCTATGGAGATGCCCATCAATGGATATCAATGTGAGTGAGTAGGGATTGCCATGCAACGGATGCCCTAGACCTAAATATGAATGAAAGCTCAACAAAAGAAACTAGTGGGTGTGCATCCAACTTGCTTGCTCACGAAGACCTAGGGCATTTGAGGAAGCCCATCATTGGAATATACAAGCCAAGTTCTATAACGAAAATTCCCACTAGTATATGAAAGTGACTAAACATGAGACTCTCTACAATGAAGAACATGGTGCTACTTTGAAGCACAAGTGTGGAAAAAAGATAGTAGCAATTGTCCCCTTTTTTCTTTTTTTTTCTTTTTTGGGCCTTTTTTCTTCTTTTTTTCTTTTTTTGCGGAGGGGCTTTATAGATTTAGCCGTTCCTCCCATGGGACAATGCTCTAATAATGATGATCATCACACTTTTATTACAACTCGATACTACAACAAAGTATGACTCTATATGAATGCCTCCGGCGGTGTACCGGTATGTGCAATGAAACAAGAGTGACATGTATGAAAAATTATGCATGGTGGCTTTGCCACAAATACGATGTCAACTACATGATCATGCATGGCAATATGACAATATGAAGCGTGTCATATCAACGGAACGGTGGAAAGTTGCATGGCAATATATCTCGGAATGGCTATGGAAATACCATGATAGGTAGGTATGGTCGCTGTTTTGAGGAATATTATGGTGGCTGTTTTGAGGAAGGATATATAGTGGGTTCATGGTATCGGCGAAAGTTGCGCGGTACAAGAGAGGCTAGCAATGGTGGAAGGGTGAGAGTGCGTATAATCCATGGACTCAACATTAGTCATAAGAACTCATATACTTATTGCAAAAATCTACGAGTCATCAAAACAAAGCAATCAACACATGCTCCCAGGGGGAGGTTGGTAGGAGTTAACCATTGCGCGCCCCCGACCTCCACACAAAGGTTGGCACTTTACAAATACCTCATGCTCTAACTTCGACACATAGCGGTTCACCATATGTGCATGCTACAGGAATCACTAACCTTAACACAAGTATTTCTCAATATCATAATAACTCCACTAGCATGACTCTAATATAACTATCCTCATATCTCAAAACAATTATCAAGCATCCAACATCTCATTCTATTCAATGCACTTAGTGTGATTTTTTTTACTACATTGACATTGGATGTCTATCATGTGAAGACTAGTTTTATTAGCCTGAACACATTACCATGTTGTTTTAATAGACTCTCAAATAGATATAAGTGGAGCATGAGAGTTCAGCAATTTCTACAAAATATAACCACCACCGTGCTCTAAAAGATATAAGTGAAGCACTAGAGCAAAAACTATTCAACTAAAAAGATATAAGTGAAGCACATAGAGTGTTCTAACAATTCCTAGGCCATATTTAACTCTATCAAATAGGTGTGTCCAGCAAGGATGATTGTGGCAAACTAACAAGCAAAGACTCAAATTATACAAGATGCTCCAAGCAAAACACATATCATGTGGTGAATAAAAATATAGCTCCAAGTATAGTTACCGATGGATGAAGACGAAAGAGGGGATGCCTTCCTAGGGCATCCCCAAGCTTAGGCTTTTGATTATCCTTGAATTTTACTTGGGGTGCCATGGGCATCCCCAAGCTTAGGCCTTTTCTACTCTTTGTTCCATAGTCCATCAAAGCAATACTCAAAACTTGAAAACTTCACAACACAAAACTTAGACAAAAATTCTCGTGAGCTCCGTTAGTATAAGAAAACAAATCACTACTCAAAGGTACTGCAATGAATTCATTCTTTGTTTATATTTGTGTTAAACCTACTGTATTACAACTTCTCTATGGTTCATACCTCCAAATATTACTCATAGATGCATTGAAATAAGCAAACAACACAGGAAAAACAGAATCTATCAAAAACAGAACAGTCTGTAGTAATCTGCAGGTTTTGCATACTTCTGTAACTCCAAAAAATTCACACTAAATTGGTAAATGTGAGGAATTTGTCTATTAATAATCTTCAAATAGAATCAACTAAATAGCATGCTCCAGTAAAATCTGACGACCACTTTAGCAAGCGCTAATGATTCTGTTTTTCACAGCAAGATCACATAAACTTCACACACATCTTCCCAAAGGTTCTACTTGGCACAAACACTAAACAAAACATGAAACCACATCTAAACAGAGGCTAGATGCAATATTTATTCCCTAACAGCAGCAAAAACAAAAAATATAAAATTGGGTTGCCTCCCAACAAGCGCTATCGTTTTACGCCCCTAGCTAGGCACGATACAAGATAAATCTAGGTATTGCCATCTTTGGAAGGCAATTCTTTGATTAAGCACTTATGATTCTTAGGCACTCCTTTGTCCCTATTAATAATCAAACTCTTCGGCAAGAAATCAAGAAATTCTAAAGTGTCAAAAGGGTCTCTTGCAAAAGTAAGAAAATTAGGGTGAACACTTATGGATTTGAGATCCGCAATTCTAGATGTTTCACCCTTGTCTTTAGGGACATACATGAACTTAGATAATTTAGTGGTAGAGGTATTTGGAGCAGTTTTTATAGCAGAAAGAACAGAGCCCACATTAGTAATAATATCATCAAGCTTATTGATTCTAGTGGAATCCTGATCTAGCTTTTCATTAACTATGGGCTCATTTTCCTTAAGATTTTTCAGAACAACTCCTACCTTAGATCCATATTGAGTAATTTCATTATGGATTTTTCTATCCAAGTTCTCTACTAGTTCTAACGTAGCAACTTTGTTTTCAATGATTTCTAACCGTTGCATAACATGCTCCAAAGTTAAAACGGTCCCATTAACCATAAGAGGTGGTGAGCCAAATAATTCAGTCATAGCATTACAAGAATCAAAGGTATGGCTACCCAAGAAATTCCCTCCGGTAATGGTATCTAAGATAAATCTATTCAACGGAGTTATGCCAACATAAAAATTACGAAGAAGCACGGAAGTGGAAAGCTTCCTATGAGATCTATTTTGAGCATTGCAAATTCTATACCAGACATCTTTTAGGTTTTCTTCCTCCCTTTGTTTAAAGTTGAGGACCTCACTCTCAGGAGTGTTGATAATGATAGGTGTGCTAGACATGATGACAAGCAAGCAAGCAGCACACAAGCAAACAAGAAGCAAGCGAACGATAAGCACACGGCGGAAGAAGGGCAAATAATACGGCAAGGGTGAAGTGAGGGAGAGGAAAAGGAGAGGCAAAAATGTAATGCGAAGGATAAGGGTTTGTGATAGGTACTTGGTATATGACTTTTGCGTGAGCCTCCCCGGCAACGGCGCCAAAAATTCTTCTTGATACTTCTTGAGCTTGTGTTGTATTCCCTCGAAGAGGAAAGGGAGATGCATCACAGTAGCGTAAGTATTTCCCTCAGTTTTTTAGAACCAAGGTATCAATCCAGTAGGAGACCACGCGCGAGTCCCTGCACAAGCAAATAGGAACTTCGCAGCCAACGCGATAAGGGATTGTCAATCCCTTTACGGTCACTTACGAAAGTGAGATCTGATAGAGATGATAGTTTATATTTTTGGTATTTTCGTTTATAAGAACAGAAAGTAAAAGCGGTAAAAATAAAGTAGATGTAGATTGATATGTTGAGAATAGACCCGGGGGCCATAGTGTTCTCTAGTGGCTTCTCTCATGATAGCGATATTCTACGGTGGGTAAACAAATTACTGTCGAGCAATTGATAGAAAAGCAAATAATTATGATACTATCTAGGCATGATCATTGTATATAGGCATCACGTCCGAGACAAGTAGACCGAAACGATTATGCATCTACTACTATTACTCCACATATCGACCGCTATCCAGCATGCATCTATTGTATTGAGTTCATAATAACAGAGTAATGCCTGGGAAGGGGGGCGCGCCCCCCACCCTCGTGGACACCCCGAGGCTCCCCTGACGTGGTTCTCAAGTCCCCTGTGCGTGATTTTCTCCAAAAATATCTCTCGCGAAGGTTTCATTCCGTTTGGACTCCGTTTGATATTCTTTTTCTGCAAAACCCTGAAACAGGCTAAAAGCAGCAATCTGGACTGGGCCCTTGGGTTAGTAGGTTAGTCCCAAAAATGATATAAAAGTGTAAGATCAAGCACATTAAACATCCAAGACTTCATAAATAATAGCATGGAACAATAAAAAATTATAGATACGTTGGAGACGTATCACTTTGCTATGCTTAATGCTTGTCACTAGGGCCCAAGTGCCATGATTTCAGATCTGAACCTATTATGTGTTCATGAATATATGTGTGTTCTTGATCCTATCTTGCAAGTCTATAGTCACCTACTATGTGTTATGATCCGGCAACCCCGAAGTGACAATAATCGGGACCACTCTCAGTGATGACCATAGTTTGAGGAGTTCATGTATTCATTTTGTGTTAATGCTTTGTTTCTGTACTCTATTAAAAGGAGGCCTTAATATCCCTTAGTTTCCAATAGGACCCCGCTGCCATGGGAGGGTAGGACAAAAGATGGCATGCAAGTTCTTTTCCATAAGCATGTATGAATATATTCGAAATACATGCCTACATTGCATTGATGAACTGGAGCTAGTTCTGTGTCACCCTAGGTTATAACTTCTACATGATGAATCGCATCTGAAATAATTCCCCATCACCCATCCAATGCCAATGAGGTTTTCACATATTGCTTGTTGCTTATTTACTTTTCCGTTACTACTATTACAAAAACTACAAAAACATTATCGTTACTTTTATTGCCGCTACCGCCACTATCATATTACTTTGCTACTAAACTATCTTGCTGTAGATACTAAGTTTCCAGGTGTGGTTGAATTGACAACTCAGCTGCTAATACTTAAGAGTATTCTTTGGCTCCCCTTGTGTCGAATCAATAAATTTGGGTTGAATACTTTACCCTCGAAAACTGTTGTGATCCCCTACACTTGTGGGTTATCAAGACTATTTTCTGGCGCCGTTGCCGGGGAGCATAGCTCTGTTTTTTAAGTCACTTGGGATTTATATCTGTTGATCACTATGAAGAACTTGAAGGACTCAAAAACCAAGATCTTACCCTCAACTACGAGGGGAGGTAAGGAACTGCCATCTAGCTCTGCACTTGATTCACCATCTGTTATGGGTAAATTTGCGACACTTACTCTTGCTATTGAATATGATATGTCATATGTTCTTAATAATGCCACTTCTGCTATGCATGATGAAACTACTTATATGCTTGATAATACCGTGCCACTAGATGAATTTCTAGATGAACAAATTGCTAAGGTTAGGGAGAATGCAAATATTGAAACTGATGATATTTATGAAAGTGATGATGAAGCTTATCCCAATAGATATGAATTACCTGTTGTTTCTCAGGGTTATGTTATGGATGATAAAACTGCTAGATACTTTCTTGCTTGCAATGATAGATATGATCTTAAGAAATTATTAGCTAAGCTGAAAGACAAGTCCTTGAATGCTAGAATGAAACATGACCCTGCTTTCGCTACTTCACCTATCTGTGTTACCGATAAGGATTATGAATTCTCTATTGATCCTGAGTTAATTACTTTGGTTGAATCTGATCCTTTCCATGACTATGAGTCTGAAACTGTTGTGGCACATCTTACTAAGTTGAATGATATAGCCACCCTGTTTAACAACGATGAAAAGATTCGTTATTACTATATCCTTAAGTTATTTCCTTTCTCGTTAAAGGGTGATGCTAAGACTTGGTTTAATTCTCTTGATCCTAGTTGTGTGCGTAGTCCCCGGGATATGATGTATTACTTCTCTGCTAAAAAAATTCCCGCTCATAAGAAACAAGCTGCCTTACGGGAAATTTATAATTTTGTGCAAATTGAAGAAGAGAGTCTCCCACAAGCTTGGGGGAGGCTTCTCCAATTACTTAATGCTTTTCCTGATCATCCTATTGAGATGAATGATATACTTGATGTCTTTTATAATGGACTAACCGATGCTTCCAGAGACCACCTGGATAGTTGTGTTGGTTGTGTTTTCAGGGAAAGAACAGTTGATCAAGCTGGATTACTATTGAATAATATGCTGGCCAAAGAAAATAATTGGACACTTCCTGAACCAGCCCCTAAGCCAACTCCGAAGAAAATAGGTGTTCTATTTCTCAGTCCTGAAGATATGCAAGAGGCAAAGAAATCTATGAAAGAAAAAGGTATTAAAGCTGAAGATGTTAAGAATTTACCACCTATTGAAGAAATACATGGTCTTGATAACCCGACACAGGTAGTAAAGTTAAATTCTCTTTATAGATTTGATGAAGGTAATATTCCTCGTTATAAGTCTGCTAGCCAATGCTTAGATGAGTTTGACAATTTTATTGTGAAACAAGAAAACTTCAATGCTTATGTTGGTAGACAATTACAACACAATGCTTATAATTGAACGCTTGAGTGATTATCTGTCTAGAGTTAAAGGTGAATTTAAACTCATTAGTATACATGCTTCTATGGTTACCACTCAAGTAGAACAAGTACTTAAGGCTCAGAATGATTTTCTCAATGAATTAAATGGTAAGAATAATGACTATGATGTTAGAGTTGCTACTAGAGGTGGTAAAATGACTCGGGAACCTTTGTATCCTGAAGGCCGCCCTAAGAGAATTGAGTAAGATTCTCAGAGAGCTAATTTAGATGCACGTAGTTCCTCTAAAAAGAAGAAAATGAAAAATGATAGAACTTTGCATGCTTCTAGTGAACCTGTAGCTGACACACCTGAGAATCCCAATGATATATCTGTTTCTGATGCTGAGACACAATCTGGTAATGAACATGAACCTAGTGATAATATTAATGATGATGTTCATGGTGATGCTCAACCTAGCAATGATAATGATATAGAGATTGAACCTGCATTTGATCTTGATAACCCATAATCAAAGAATCAACGTTATGATAAGAGAGACTTTGTTGCTAGGAAGCACGGTAGGGAAAGAGAACCATGGGTTCAGAAACCCATGCCTTTTCCTCCGAAACCATCCAAGAAAAAGGATGATGAGGATTTTGAGCGCTTTGCTGAAATGATTAGACCTATCTTTTTGCGTATGCGTTTGACTAATGTGCTTAAAACTAATCCTTATGCTAAGTATATGAAAGATATTATTACCAACAAAAGAAAGATACCTGAAGTAGAAATTTCCACCATTCTTGCCAATTACACTTTTAAAGGTGGAATACCTAAGAAACTAGGAGATCCAGGAGTACCTACTATACCTTGCTCCATTAAAAGAAACTATGTTAAAACTGCTTTATGTGATCTTGGAGCCGGTGTTAGTGTTATGCCTCTCTCTTTATATCGTAGACTTGACTTGAGTAAGTTGACACCTACTGAAATATCTTTGCAAATGGCTGATAAATCAACTGCTATACATGTCGGTATTTGTGAGGATGTGCCTGTTGTAGTTGCAAATGTTACTATTCTAACGGACTTTGTCATACTTGATATTCCTGAGGACGATAGTATGTCTATTATCCTTGGTAGACCCTTTTTGAATAGTTCAGGGGCTGTTAATGATTGCAACAAAGGCAATGTCACTTTTCATGTCAATGGTAATGAGCATACAGTACACTTTCCGAGGAAACAACCTCAGGTCCACAGTATCAAATATATTGGAAAATTTTCAACTATTACTATTGGAGGTTTTGATTTTCCTCTTCCTACTATCAAGAAGACATATCCCCATTGAGGTAACCTAGTGTTATTCGAAAATTCTCCGGTTTCATGTTATTCGAAAAGAGTTTATTAACAAGACCTGATCAACCTTGTTAATGGATTCCTTTTGATAATCATGAGATAGGTGAATCTAGATAGCACTACCTTCTATACCCTCCTTTTACTTTCTGTTAATTAGGATAAATAAAACAAAAATAATATTTTATGTCTGTTTCCAGACTTATCCGTGCAATAAAAAATACCTCGAAAATAAAAGTTCTCCAAATGCCCTGAAAATTAAATCTGATTTTTTCTGGAATATTTGAAAAAATATGGCACATAACACACAGCGAGGGGAGCCAGCACTTGGCCACGAGGGTCCAGGGCGCGCCCCCCTCGTGGGCCCCACGTGGCCCCCCTCCACTTATTTTTGCACCCACACTCTTCTTCTTCCTCCCAAAAATATCACCAACCAGCTCAAACCCGAGTTCTAGCTCATCTTGCTGCCATTTTCGATCTCCTTGCTCAAAGTACCATTCACCAAACTGTTTGGGGGGATTGTTCCTTGCTAAGTGACCCCTCCATTGGTCCAATTAGTTTTTGTTCTAGTGCTTTATTTATTGCAAATTTTTGCTGCTGTGCTGACCTTGTTCTTGAGCTTGCATGTCAAATTTTCTTGGTCCCAAGTAGTTCTAATGCATGATATAGTCTCTAGGCATGTCGTGGAATTAGCACGACAGATGTCCGGTTTAATGGACTTAGTGATGGAACCATCGCACGGGCTAGCTTGAAGAGGTTAAAAGCACACAAAGGACACAGAGGGTTTATACTAGTTCGGCCCCTTCGATGAAGGTAAAAGCCTACGTCTAGTTTGGTTTGGTATTGCTTGGGCGTCGATGAACAGGGAGCGGATTGCTTGCCTGTGTCTCGACGGGTTGTTGCTTGTCCCTGAACCGTCGCCGGGTCGTCCCTTTATATAGGAGGCAACGCCCGGTCCGATTTACAGAGTCCCGAGGCCGGCTCATAATTGTGTCCGCCTCGGTCTCTACTCTTTCTTCCTTGTGTCTCAAGTTACATGATAGGATGGTTTACAAACCGTAAACTTTACACATGGGCCCTAAGCCTTCATGGGTCGTAACCTCTACTAAGTTATCACAATCCGGTTTTCCCTAGCCGATTTATACCTGCTAGTAATATCCCTGACAAGGCACTAGTAGGAGTTGTTGCTATCAATCTTGTTGAGTTTGGTTAACTTTTATTTTGAGTTACTAAAAATTTCAGAAATTTTCATCAGGGAAAAATGATAAAGAGATTGTTGAGGGGCTCCTCCAGTAAAAGCTCAGAGGAGAAGAAGAAAGAAGAAAATAAGAAACCCAAATATAATCTTCCTCGCATGCCGAAAGTTCGATCATCCGAATGGCCTTGTAATGATTTCATGATGTTCGCCGAGATTTACGAAGACTTTTATTGGTTGGCAAATAATGCAGGCCTCACCGACTTCCTCCACGACCAGTGTGAACAGTATCTCTTACTCACCAATATTTTCACGCAAAGTTTTCATTTTCATGCTAAGAAAACACCACCTACAGTGGAGTTTCATTTATATGATGAGGTTAAGGAGATATCACTCTTAGAATTTTGTGAAGTATGCAAGATACCCTTTGGAGGTAGACTTGATGAACCACGTCATGAAGACGTTGAAGGGTTTATTGACATGATAGCTGTAGGGGAAACTAGACAAGTCTCAGGGGCAAGAATCACTAGTATACACTTCCCTGTTCTGCGTTACTTTGCTTTATTTGCTAGTAGATGTTTAATTGGTCATGGGAACAGCGGGAATCTTAGCGCCCCTGATATTGTCATTTTACGCCATGCTCTGTTTCAAGACACAACTTTTAGCTTGGGCGCCGTCGTTGCTAAACGACTAAGTTTGAACAGCTCAAAGGGGCCCGTCTTTGGAGGCATATTTGCTTCTCGCCTTGCTGAACATTTTAGAATACCTATTAGGCATTATGAGAAGGAGGAAAAATTGCTTGCCCCTGTTTATCTAGACTACAAGAGCATGGTAGCACATGATTTTATTGTTAAAGACAAGGATAGATTGCTTAATTATAAATTATGGTTTGATGAAAAATATTGTGAAATTGTTACCTTGTCTGCACCATCTCTGTTTGATCTGTCTACAGGCATATATCTCGTTACATCAGATGCCTTCTACAAGTACCAAGGCCAGGCACAAGCTTCAGAGCCTGAGCCGGAGCCACCACTTGATCCTTACCGTCAGTCTGTTTATGGGTGGGATCTGGATGAGCTTGCCAACCAATGGCACCCAGAGGACACATCTCAGTACACCGGAGGGAGTAGCTTCAATACTGGCCATAGACCAACTTAGGCCAAAAGCCTAAGCTTGGGGGAGTACGTGTTTCTCACCGATATTACATTCATGTTCACAAACTTATTCTAGTTGTCGGTGTTCACACTCTTTCATTGTACCATCCATGCTTAGTTTCAATTTCTTTTTCTTAGTCTTTTTCCTGTGTGCTAGAAAAAAACCTTAAGAAAAATAAAAAATTAGTTGTAGCTTCTAGCTAGTTTACTTTCCTTGTAGTAGTAGTAATTAAAAGAAAACCCAAAAAGATTTCCCGTTCTTCTTTTGCTTGTTGAGAGCTTTCCCGTGTAAATAGTTTCTTTTCTTTTCTTTGGGGGTTAAGAGTAGAAGACCATGATTAAAATGCTTAGTGGCTCTCATATGATTTATTGTTGATTTAACCTTGCGCCATATTACCTTGTCTTCTCTCTTGTATTAAACGCGTGCAGATTCCAGCTTAGTCCAATGCACATGCACTATTATTATTATCCATACCATTTGGTCGTGCGAGTGAAAGGCAATAAGGATGATATATGATGAACTAATTGAGATGAGGAAAGCTCGTATGAACTCGACCTCTCTTGTTTTTGTAAATATGATAGTTCATCGTTCCTGATTCAGCTTGTTATGAATGAAACATGCTTGCAATGACAATTAGAGATCATAGATGCTTATGCCATGCTTAATTAGCTGAGAGTTTATAATGGTCTATCTTGCATGCCAACATGATATTAAAATGGTTGTGATGTAGTATGATGGGGTGGTATCCTCCTTTGAACAATTCAAGTGGTCTGACTTGGCACATGTTCATGCATGTAGTTGAAACAAATCAACATAGCCTCCACGATACTTATGTTTATGGTGATTTATATCCTACTCATACTTGCATTCATTGTTGATTAATTTTAATGCATGTTCATGACCGTTGTTGCTCTCTAGTTGGTTGCTTCCCAGTCTCTTTCTAGCCTTCACCTGTACTAAGCGGGAATACTGCTTGTGCATCCACTTCCATAAACCCTAAAGTTATTCCACATGAGTCCACCATACCTTCCTATATGCGGTATTTACCTGCCGTTCCAAGTAAATTTGTATGTGCCAAACTCTAAATCTTCAAAAGAAATTATGTTTTGTATGCTCGAACAACTCATGTATCAACTAGGGTTGTCTATATCTTCCATGCTAGGTGGGTTATTCTCACGATGAGTGGACTCTGCTCATCATTCACGAGAAAATGGCTGGTAACCGGGATGCCCACTCCCATGCTCAAAATCATAATAATTAAACAAAACTCCCCCGGGGCTGTTGCTGGTTTGGACGGTACCTGTTGTTTCAGGCTAGCCGTGGAGTGTGCTTGTTGGTGGTTGGGGGAGTATAAACTTTACCATTCTATTTGGGAACCGCCTATAATGTGCGTAGCATGGGAGATATCGAGATTCTTGGTTGTTATGTTGACAATGAAAGTATACCGCTCAAAATGTTATTCATCTCTATTTAAAAATTGAGCTCTGGCACCTCTACAAATCCCTGCTTCCCTCTGCGAAGGGCCTATCTATTTACTTTTATGCAGAGTCATCATCCTCTTATAAAAGAGCACCAGTAGGAGAGCATCTCTGTCATTTGCATGCATTACCATTAATTTGCATTGAGTATGATGATGATTGGATCTCTTTTTACCATGAATTACAATGTCTAGTCAGTCCTTGATCCCTAAAGGTGCTCTGCATTTATGTTTTGCGGCCTCAGAAAGGGCTAGCGAGATACCATCTTGTTATATCATATCATGATTGTTTTGAGAAAGTGTTGTCATCCGAGGTTTATTATTATTGCTCGCTAGTTGATTATGCCATTGATGTGAGTAGACTTGAGACCTGAAAGTTATTGTGATTTGTGAATGTGGTTAGTTCATGATCATTGCTGAAAACCCGAATGGTGGCTTACATATTTACAACAACAAGAGCAAACAGAGTTTGTCAAAGTTTTTCTTTATCACTTTCAGTTTATCAACTGAATTACTTGAGGACAAGCAAAGGTTTAAGCTTGGGAGAGTTGATACGTCTCCGACGTATCTACTTTTCCAAACCCTTTTGCCCTTGTTTTGGACTCTAACTTGCATGATTTGAATGGAACTAACCCGAACTGATGATGTTTTCAGCAGAATTGTCATGGTGTTGTTTTTTGTGCAGAAATAAAAAGTTCTCGGAATGACCAGAAAATCCATGGAGAATTATTTTGGAAAATATAAAAAATACCTGCAAGAAGATCTAGACCAGGGGGGCGCCCCCTGCCTCATGGGCCCCCTGGTGCTCCACCGACGTATCCCCAGATCCTATATATTCACTTTCGAGGAGAAAAAAATCAGAGAGGAAGAATTATCGCGTTTTACGATACGGAGCCACCGTCAAGCCCTAATCTCTCTCGGGAGGGCTGATCTGGAGTCCGTTCGGGGCTCCGGAGAGTGGAGATCGTCGCCATCGTCATCATCAACCTTCCTCCATCACCAATTTCATGATGCTCACCGCCGTGCGTGAGTAATTCCATCGTAGGCTTGCTGGACGGTGATGGGTTGGATGGGATCTATCATGTAATCGAGTTAGTTTTGTTAGGGTTTGATCCCTAGTATCCACTATGTTCTGAGATTGATGTTGCTATGACTTTGCTATGCTTAATGCTTGTCACTAGGGCCCGAGTGCCATGATTTCCGATCTGAACCTACTATGTTTTCATGAATATATGCGTGTTCTTGATCCTATCTTGCAAGTCTATAGTCACCTACTATGTGTTATGATCCGGCAACCCCGAAGTGACAATAATCGGGACCACTCCCGGTGATGACCATAGTTTGAGGAGTTCATGTATTCACTTTGTGTTAATGCTTTGTTCCGATACTCTATTAAAAGGAGGCCTTAATATCCCTTAGTTTCCACTAGGACCCCGTTGCGACGGGAGGGTAGGACAAAAGATGTCATGCAAGTTTTTTTCCATAAGCACGTATGACTATATTTGGAATACATGCCTACATTACATTGATGAACTGGAGCTAGTTCTGTGTCACCCTAGGTTATAACTTTTACATGATGAATCACATCCGACATAATTCCCCATCACCGATCCAATGCCTACGAGCTTTTCACATATTGCTTGTTGCTTATTTACTTTTCCGTTAGTACTATTACAAAAACTACAAAAACATTATCGTTACTTTTATTGTCGCTACCGCCACTATCATATTACTTTGCTACTAAACTATCTTGATGCAGATACTAAGTTTCCAGGTGTGGTTGAATTGACAACTCAGTTGCTAATACTTAAGAGTATTCTTTGGCTCCCCTTGTGTCGAATCAATTAATTTGGGTTGAATACTTTACCCTCGAAAACTGTTGCGATCCCCTACACTTGTGGGTTATCAGTCCCCTCGTGCTTGGGTTGTGGAAGCGGCTTAGTCAATGGATCTGCAACATATGCATTCATGTGAATTTTGCATAACTCTATATCACCACTCTTTACGATCTTTCGTATCAGGTGATATTTCCGATCTATGTGTCTGGTCTTGTGGTGGTTCCTCGGCTCCTTGGATTGTGTGATGGCACCAGAATTATCACAATAAAAGTCCAGCGGTTTCACCGAGGCTGGGAAAATAACAAGATCAGCCAGAAAGTTCCGGATCCAAGCACCTTCCTTTGCAGCTTCACAAGTCACAATGTATTCGGCTTCTGTGGTAGAATCGGCCACAGTATCTTGCTTGGAACTCATCCAGCTCACTGCTCCTCCGTTCATGACATATACGAATCCAGACTGTGATCGACAATCATCTCTATCGGTTTGGAAACTAGCATCAGCGTAACTCTTTACGATGAGCTCCTCCTCACCTCCATAAACTAGGAACATCTCTTTAGTCCTTTCCGGGTACTTCAGAATAGTCTTTACCGCCGCCCAGTGACTCCCACCTGGGTTGGCCTGGTATCTACTTGTTAGGCTTATTGCAAAAGCAACATCAGGCCGTGTACATATCATGGCATACATGATGGATCCGATTGCCGAGGCATAAGGAATCAACTCATCCTGCTTCGCTCATCAGATGTCAAAGGACTCTGAGTCTCTCTTAGCCTTATACCATGTGAGATAGGCAAGGACCCTTTCTTGGCCTCACTCATGTTGAACCGCTTCAACACTTTATCTATGTACGTGCATTGGATCAAGCCAAGCAGCTGCCTCAATCTATCTCTATAGATCTCAATGCCCAATATGTAAACTGCTTCACCCAGGTCCTTCATCGAAAACTTTCCATTCAATGATTCCTTGACCGATTTCAGCATCGAAACATCGTTTCCGATTAATACGTCCAAAACGTATCTATAATTTCTGCTTGCTCCATGCCTTTTTTGTGTGATATTGCTATGATATTTATGCACTTCCATACATTTTTGATCATATTTGGACTAACCTCCTAATGGTTGCAAAAGTGCACAATGTTCTTGTTTTACACTTTATTGTGTAGGAATTACTTGGAAATTGACAAAAACGCAAAAGGAGTCGTATTAGAGTAGGACTCTGACTTTCCTGAAATCTGTCTGAGAATGTTTTTTAAAGATGGTCACGTTCCGGCCCGAAGACGACGTCAAAAGGAAAAAGTCTAGTTGCGAAAGTTGTGGGGAATTTCGAGGCGATGCTTCTGGATATAAAATGCGTCCAAATCGGAGTCCGGACGGCCGAGTAAAGCCTGTTTTATTGAGGCCCAAAATCTGATGACGGGAATCCGAGAGTCTATATAAAGAGAGAAAACCTAGGTCACCAAGGGCCACGAATTTTCCTCCTCCCAAGCCGCCGTCTTGGAGGGGAGGACCAGCACCATTGCAGCACCATCCACAAGGAAGAAGGGGGGCCAAGGAGCCGCTGCCCCCTAGGGCCGCCGCCGCCGCCTCCGTGGCTGCCGCCGGCCATCTCCTCCTCGCGGGGCTGCACCTCTCCATCAACACCATCATCAACCTCCTCCTCACCATGTCCATGTGTGAGTAGTCTTCTCCGGGGCCGAGGGCTCGTACGTGTAGCTATGTGGTTATCTCTCTCTCCCATGATGTGATCTTCGTTGTGATCATAGGCTATGTTAATCTAGGGTGATCCCATGATATTTCCCCTTCCTCTATGTATTAGATTGATGTACTCACTTGTCTTTATCTAGTATAATCCCCGAGACCAAGGTGACAGCGGTCTATTGGACATGGATTAGAAAAATATTTTCATGAGTGATTTCCTCTCTTGTGTGTTGATTGAAGATTGAGAGTCTCTTGGTGCTTGTCTTTGACTATCCTTTAGATATGTTGTGGTGATTGTGGGACTCTGTTTGGATGGCCGCGGTGACATTGGGAAATCCTTAGATTGAGAACTACGAACTTTGAGGTGTGCTTTTGTAGCCCTACATAATTCTCGTCCTCTCTTGACCACGAAGGAATGACCTCCGGGTGCGTCTCCATTGCATGTTTTATGGGAAATATCATGTGATTCGATTATGTTAATGTTGTTGGGAGTTGCCTCTAGTGAAAGTATGATCCCTAGGCCTTGTTTCCACCATTGCAATACCATTTGTGCTCACGTTTACCACTTGTTTGCTTGCTGCACTTTTTATTACAGATTTATATTACTTTGTTTTGCCATCCATATCACTTGCCATTTAACATCTCTTCGCCGAACTAGTGCACCTATACATCTAACAAGTGTATTAGGTGTGTTGGGGACACAAGAGACTTCTTGTATCTTAGTTGCAGGGTTGCTTGAGAGAGACCATCTTCAACCTCTACTTCCCTGAGTTCGATAAACCTTAGGCCATCCACTTGAGGGAAATTGCTGATGTCCTACAAACCTCTGCGCTTGGAGGCCCAACATAGTCTACAAGAGTAGAAGCGTGTGTAGACATCACCGATCAGCAATATGTCATCCACATATAGTATCAAAAACACTATTGAGCTCTCACTCAACTGCTTGTATAAACAAGCGTCCTCTTCGCTATTGATAAAACCGAGACCTGTGATGACCTCATCAAAACGAATGTTCCAGCTCCGAGATGCTTGTCTCAACCCATAAATGGATCTCTTGAGCTTGCATACCTTACTAGTGCTAGTTGGATCGACAAAACCCTCGGGTTGTATCATATACACGTCCTCGGTTAAATTTCCATGAAGGAAGCCGTTTTGACATCCATCTGCCATATCTCATAATCGAAATAGGCAGCTATAGCTAGTATGATCCTCACCGACTTCAGCACCGCTACCGGCGAGTAAGTCTCGTCGTAGTCAATTCCTTGAACTTGTCCATAACCTTTAGCGACAAGCCGAGCTTTGTGGATCTGAACATTTCCATCCACATCGGTTTTCTTCTTAAAGACCCATTTGCAACCTATGGCTTTTACGCCAGGTGGCGGATCAACCAAGTCCCAATCTTGATTTTCAACCATGGACTTTTTACGGACCTCATGGCCTCCAGCCATGCCTTGGAATCTGGGCTTACCATCGCTTCCGCATACGTAGCCGGCTCGTCGCTTTCTAGCAACAACACATCGCGCACTCTGCGCAATCTTTCCGACCTCCGTGGTTCCGGTACCGCTTCCACCTCGGGTTCCCTGATAGACTCCGATATGATCACATCACCCGCCGAGTTGTCCCCAAGTGGTGCTCGGACTTCTTCGAGTTGCACCTGCCTCCCACTAGCCTCCCGCCTGAGAAACTCTTTCTCAAGGAAGACCCCGTTTCGAGCAACAAACATTTTGTTCTCTTCGCGGTTGTAGAAGCTATATCCCAAGGTTTCCCGCGGATATCCCACGAATATGCATTTATCCGATTTGGGTGTAAGCTTGTCTGACATAAGTCGTTTGACAAATGCTTCACAACCCCAAATCTTTAGAAAAGACAAACTGGGACTCTTCCCAGTCCACATCTCATGGGGTGTCTTATCTACGGATTTAGATGGTACTCTGTTGAGTGTAAAAGCTGCAGTTTCTAGAGCGTATCCCCAGAATGACAAGGGTAAATTCGATTTGCTCATCACAGATCGAACCATGTCCAACAAGGTACAATTCCTCCATTCTGACACGCCATTTCTCTGTGGCGTACCCGGAGGTGTGAGCTGAGGTACTATACCTCGACTTTTCAGATGATCATCAAACTCTTGGCTCATGTACTCACCTCCATGATCAAATCGTAGAAGCTTTATAGTCTTGCCGAGCTGATTCTCAACCTCGTTCTGAAACTCCTTGAACTTTTCAAAAGTTTCTGACTTGTGCCTCATCAAATTGATATAGCCATATCTACTCAAGTCGTCGGTAAAAGTCATGAAGTACGGATAACCACCTCTAGAAGTTGTGCTCATTGGACCACACACGTCACTATGTATAAGCTCCAATAGCTCGGACACCCTCTCGCAACTCTTTGCAAAAGGAGACTTAGTCATCTTGCCTAGCAAGCATGATTCGCATGTCTCGAACGACTCAAAGTCAGGCGAAGTTAGGAGCCCATCACTATGGAGCTTCTTCATGCGTTTCAGACTAATGTGTCCAAGCCGGCAATGCCAGAAGTATGTCGGATTTATCTCATTAGGCTTATGCCTCTTGACATTCATATTATAGATAGGTTCCGTTTCCAGATTCAAAATAAATAGCCCATCAATAATGGGTGCATAGCCGTGGAACATACCATTCAAAAATATTGAACAACCATTGTCCTCTAAATTGAATTCATAACCTTGACTCATCAAACATGAGGCAGAAATAGTGTTCCGACTAAGTGCAGGAATGTAATAACAATTATTCAATTCCATAATGAATCCGGAAGGAAGCCGGAGCTGCATCGTGCCGACCTCCAACGCAAAAACTCTTGCTTTGTTGTCGACCCTGATGTTAATCTCCCTTGTGCCACACGCCTAGTTCTTACCAGCCCCTGCATCGAGTTGCAAATATGAACAACCGATCCGGTATCAAATACCCAAGAGCTACTAGGTATGTCAGCAAGGTAAATGTCTATAACATATGCAACAAGTGTACCTTTGCCTGGAGCAGCATTTCTGGCCTTGTTGCCATGCTCTGCAAGCCACTTGCTACAGTTCCTCTTCCAGTGACCGGTCTCCTTGCAGTGATAGCAAATGGTCTCTGAGTTCGGTCCAGACTTCGGCGCTGCGATGGATATTGCCTTCTCCGTGCCCTTTGCCTTAGCCTTTTTCTTAGACCAACTCTTCTTGAACTTAGTCGAGTTCTGCACCATCAACACTTGATGTGTGCCTTTCTTTATATCCTGTTCTTCCACCTTAAGCATACCATGCAATTCAGTGAGCTTCTTATCCATGCCATGCATCTAATAGTTCGAGATGAACGTCCCATAGCTGGGCGGAAGAGAACCCAGAACTGCATCTGTACCAAGCTCATCCAAGAGCGGGAAGCCTAACCGATCCAAAGCTTGCACATATCCGATCATCTTGATCGCATGTGGGCTCAGTGGATCACCTTCCTTCAGCTTACAATCCATCAAGGATCGCCAGACGTTGAACCTTTTGGTCCTACCCTGAACCTGAAACATGCTCTTGAGACTCTCGATCATATCGAAAGCCCCAACATCTTCGAAATGCTGCTGCAAATCGGGCTCCATACAAGCCAGCATGAGGCAGCTGATCTCGTTTGATTCATCAAATAGTTTCTGGTAGGCATTCCTGGTTGTGGCATTAGCAGTATCGGCAGGTTCATATGGAAGTGGATCCTCTAGAACATGTTCCTTCTTATCATGCTTGAGAACAATTCTCAAATTTCTATACCAAGTGGTAAAGTTTGTTCCATTAAGTTTATCCTTTTCCAAGATTGATTTCAATGCAAAGTTGGGTTGAGCAGGTGGTGCCATTGATCTACAACAGAAAATATGCAATCACTAAACAATGTGTTTATGTAGAGTAATTCAAGCCTTAAACAGAAATACTCCCACTGAAGTTAGCATCCCTCCACAAACTCCCAGTGATTCAGGATCCGACTAGCACATGCGACTAGTGAGATTTAGCATCACTGCTAGCCAACATGACTATCCGGTAAGCAACTCTTTGCTAATCTTATCTCTATACGAATCCTGTGGGTCGAGTAGGTATCTCATACCCCGGCTCCCGAACTCCTTTGCCACAAGGCCCAAAACCGTTTTGATAGCCTTGTCAAGTTAACCCGATGCAGTGCATGTTCGTGTCCGACACAGACCCTTCAGTTCAAGGACACCTAGCAACACCCCAATTTTATGAGCCCACCACTAGACGTACTTGACGTGCGAAGGTGCAACATCGGGAATGGCAATTTACTTGATATTAATGAGGGATCTTTCTACCATTCTAACATGCATAGAAAGTAAGAAGCATAACAATCACAAATAAACATATATTGTGAAA
Source organism: Secale cereale (assembly GCA_902687465.1). Lineage (NCBI taxonomy): Eukaryota > Viridiplantae > Streptophyta > Magnoliopsida > Poales > Poaceae > Secale > Secale cereale. The sequence goes on along the minus strand of LR738709.1, from coordinate 44,452,669 downwards.
TAGTATGGATCCTTCATGGATGTTCTTCAAGGTCGACTCCAACTTCGATGACCATCTTGGAACTCCATCTTGTTTGTCACGCTGGGACACCAAGCCACCAACCTGATCTCTATTATCCAACTACTACAACTAGTAATGAATATTACATAGAGTCACAAGTCGACACGCATGTCATTATACATTATAATGACAACACTTTGGCTCATGTCGGTTGACAAACATGATGCGCAGGCCATGTATAAATTACACACATGCATCACATACACATGAGCCATACTATTCACATCAAACCTACAAAACAAAGTTGTAAATAGAATCGCATTCTACCTGTTTGAGTGTCGGGTACGAAATACACAGCGCTGCGCACACGGCGGTCCCGCTGGCCGATTAGCGGGCGGGGTTCAAAGGGGCAGCGCCCGATCACGCCAAATTTTCTGATCAGACCAATCTTATCGATCATCGCGAATCCGATTCGGATTTACGTTTCACTGTTAACCCCGATGGCGGATAACCGACTGGTAGGGGTAGATCGTGTCACGACCTCACCGATCCTGATTGATAGAAAACATAGCCACTTCAATCCCCATGTGCAATTGATCTCATCAACCGTGCACATAGCCGATCTCATAAATGACAACAAATCTCATCTTTCGCCTCCACATATCTAATATGCTCACAATCTGAATCCAAATCCTATAGCAGATGCTCTCATACCACTGTTGGGATCTACCATAGGGTGCGTCGACTGCAAATTAAAATTTTCCTACACGCAGAACATCCAGGAACATGCTAAGGGAGATGGATCACAGATCGTTACCACTAGACACGCAGTGCCGTGCAGCGGAAGAAGAGTTGGGGCAGCGCGTCTCCGGAGTCGTCTCCTCCACGTGGATCTCCCACGTAGCTGATCGGATCTCGCAAACAGGTTCGCCGGAGCGGCGCAAGTGCACCGTCTCTAACAGTATCCGCGCGTGCAGGAGGAATGTCGTGCGGCGGACTGCTAGGTCCGATCACACAACCGACGATGAGTGGAGATGGCTAGTTGCAACACATGCAAAGCCCTAGCGACGGCGCCGAAGCGATCAACCAAATGAGTGTGTCGCACCTCCACTATTTATAGGCATCCATCGCGGGCTCAACACTTGGGCCTCGCACGGACCCTAAAGCCCAAAGTCTGTTCGGTCTGTATCCGAGTCCGAGTATGACCAATTCTGACTCGTGGAGTCGGATCCAACCTCACAGGCTCCTTCCCTTAAGCGCGCGACCCCTTAGGTTCAAGTCGTCTTGATCACAGTTCGGATCACCTCCGACCTGCATGGTTGGTAGCGGCCTCTAGCAAGGCGTGCCGACCACCAAGTAGACTATGAAGCTGGTTAGGCGAACATGTATATAACATTTCCATTCCTTTTGCCACACGATATATGTTGTTGAGCTCAAGGCGAGACTATCATCCTTGTGCTATCCCGGCCTCTTTCTCGTTCCAGTGATGCCTACCACAAACCGGATTATCTCATAATCCTTGTCGCATGGCCATGCTTATCCTGGTCAGATCACATGAGGGGTCCACGGTATATCTCTCCTGGTCGGGGGGGGGGGGGCAAATCCCATCTTGCTCGACCATGTCTCGCAACATGGGTCTGGACAAGCCCGAAACCTACCTTTGTAACTACCCAGTTATGGAGTAGCGTTTGGTCGGCCCAAAGCAAGTCTGTCACCATCCCGAGTACATGCGTCAGCTCAGGTCTTAGGACATAGAACGTATGTTGTACTAGAGACTCACAGATGACATACCGTTGCGTCTCATAGTTGGGTCTGTCCGACTCACACCTTATCTCGACTCGGATCCGACTACGTCGAATCCGACTAGACCTTTCCAAGTCCATATTATCCGGTTAGCATCCAATGCTCCATGGCTAGTGAGATCAAGTCATCCACCGTGTCATATGCTAGTGTAGTCCGACGTGTGCCCACACGTCACTTGCGACTAACAACAATTTAGGATGTTTCATACAACACAAGATCTCACAGGCAAGTCACGTACTTGCAAATAAGTATCATTGATTACATCCAAGGACTATCTTTATTCATAAACACATAGAAAATATCATCATACATGATTGCCTCTAGGGCATATCTCCAACAGCAATATCACTAAACACTTGAACAACCAGATCATCATCAAAACCTCACCCCATTTTAATAGTATTGGCTTTCCTATGGACTCTATGTGATCTTGGACCACTTAAACAAAGATGTAGAGTCTTGAGCTTTTGCCAATTCATATCCTTAGTATTTTGAAGGGGTCCACATCATCTTGTCATTGCCATGCCAATGTTGAACTTGTCTGAAATATACTAGATAAAACTATTAGTCCAACAAAATATATGTTGACATTAAATACCAAAACCATGGTGCACTTGTGCTTTCTGCAGCAGGTCGACCTCCAGATCCAAGGGAAGACCCCATGTATCCATGGTGCAGTGCAACCAAGCACCCAAAGTAGCGCGTCACCGACAGCATCGTCGTGCACAGCTACAACCTCCCCGGTCCGCCGAAGGAGCCGCCCCGCCGCACCCCCATTCCGCCGCCGCCCATGCACGTACCAGGAGCACCAAAACGATGGCCCCCGACCACAACCACGGCTGCCCCCCTCCACCTCAGAGCTCGACGATGAGCGGACGGGAGCACCGCGCCATTGGCCACCACCAGATCTCCCTGATCGAGGGGTGGCGTCGCACTGAGAGCCGTGACCCGCCGCCACCAGATCCGAGCGGGCTTTGCCTGAGGGATGCGTTTGCGGCTCTCGGCCGCTAAATCTGAGGGCATCTCCAGCCGTTGGAGCCCCCCAGGACAATCGCCGGGCCAAAAATAGCACGTCCTGGGGGCCAAAACGTTCTCGCCGGATGAAAGGCGAGTACGTTTTCCCAGCCGTTGGTGCCCCCGGACAATTATTAGGCATAAAGTGATTGGGTGGGCCAAGAAAAAGGACGCGTGGGGGAATATGATTGGTTGTTGCTTTCGCCGGCGCCCCCAACAGCCCCCCAGCGCGCCGGGTTTCGCCTGGGATTGCCGGCGCTATTTTGAGGTCTTGGGGGCGCTTGGGGGGCATGACTGGATCATTTTTTTTGCCATTTTTAGACTGCCGGCATACAAAAAATGGCTCTGGAGGGCTCTTGGGGGCGTGGCTGGAGATGCTCTGAACGGGCTTTGCCCAGGGATGCATTAGGCGGCGGGGGAGGGTGGACGACGCGGGGTAGAAAATCATTTTCCTAGCTGACTTTCTTTACCATGAGATTTTCTACAGTTTTTACCATGCATGGTGTAGCACCAGCACGCGACCACCATATTGATAGATCTACCTGCCCTCCGGCCCCGCGTGATGTGGGTCTGATCGATGTATCTGCCCCCATTTACTGCCCATGCATCCGCATTCGCCCTATGCACCGTCTACTACCGCATCTCTAACGGCAACTCACAAAAAAAATTCACATCCGTTTGTGAATAAGAAGGACCAATTCATAGACATAAATACGGGAGGCAGACATCCAACATTGGTCACATACATTTTCACAATAAATCAAACAAACCGACCAAAATTCATGCAAAAAAGTGTGGATTTCATATAAACATGGCTGATTTTATATAAATATACCGGATTTCATATAAACATGACGGATTTCATTACAAATATATTAAAGCATTCATAAGCGGGCTCTAATGTATAAATTAATACCTAATCTAAATGTTGTGGACGTCCGGTCCCCGTTTGCGGCCATCAGCCCAGAGAACTGAAGCTTTACCGTCTCCATTTCCGCCTCGGCGCTCTCCAGCTCCGTCTCCGGAGCCTCGAAAACTGAAGTTGTCCGTCTTGCTGTCGCCGCCAAGTGACTAATCAGCGGAAAATGCTCAGCCCACGGCCTTCCTATGATCCAAGCGGCAGCGACCTACCGTGCACTACTCTTTCTCGCTGCCCATGGCGCCAGCGGACGTGCCGGCTTCTTCGTGGTCGTGGTGCCGGGGCGCGGTCTCGGCGATGTCCTCCTCGTCGGTGTCGCCAAACAACACCTCGCCTACGTCTTCGTCGCACTCCTTGCCGGCGGCTGCCACCTCCGCCACCCGCTGCCGGTACCGCCAGCGGGCGAGGCGGATTTTGCGGGCGGGGCGGTAGGACTCGAGCAGCGCCTCCTGCTCCGTCAGGCCCGCGTCCAGCGCGACTGCCCTACCGGCGGCGACCTGCTCCTCTGCTTGTAGGTGCTTCTGGAGGAGGTTGTGCTTGTACTTGGCGTCGATCTGCGCCTCCCGAAACCGCTCCTCCTGCTCCTCCTGCACCATGTCCATATAATGGGCACGGGCCTCGCCGATGGTCAGGGTGCAATGCACGGACGAGGGTGGAGCGGAGGAAGAGGAGGGTGGCATTGGCTCGTCGTCGGAGGCGTCCTCCATTTGCACGTCCTATGGCTGGCTGCCGACCTGCCAGTCGACGGCAATGGCGGCCATGGCCTTCTTCTGCTCCGACATAAGCCCGTCCTAGACAGCTTTGGACGCGGAGGGATCCATGGCGGTGAGTGGTGTGGAGAGTGGTGATTGTGGCTATGGCCGGGGCGCCGAAGGAGACGTCTCGGCAACCGTGTGCCATCAATGCAGGCGGCAGACGGACGGACGAGCGGCCGTCATATTGTTAGAACGTGCGGTGGTCGCATGCACCGTGAAGCGCCGCTCTCTCGGCTGGCAGACGAACGGACGGGCGGCCGTCGTGTCGTTTGAACGCGCGGCAGTCGCCTGCACCGTGAAGCGGCGCTCTCTCGGCCGGCGCACCGCTTCAACACCGGCCCAGTGAGCGGTCGCGTCTGCTATAGACGGACATGAATGCGGGCGCTGACGCTTTGGAGCGGCACTAACCGAAAGAGTTAAATACACGACGAGTGCCTTAACTTGTCCAATGCGGTCACTTTGATGCCTAAAGTTGTAAAATACATGAAACTGATGCTATAACTTGTCATGTCGTGCAAATACAGTGCTATTGTACGTATTCAGGTGTACACTTTGCCCGCATGGCATGCCAGCAAGGCGTTGGCCCGCAAGTCAGTGGCTATCATCCGGTGAGGTGGTGGGTGATTTGCGCGTGACATTTTTTCCTTATGAAAACACCGCATATAATTTATTAATTATTATGTAGGAAAGCCAAATGTGGGTTCCACATGTCAGTATGATTAAATGCAAATTTTTTACGGACTCTGTAACCTAGTACCTCATGGGTTCAAATGTGGGTTCGAAACACAAATGGAACACAAAAAAGTGCCAAATGTGGGTTTCATCTGTCAGTATGATTAAACATAAATAAACACCTTATATATTTTATTATTTATTATTTATTATTTTATGTTTATTTTCCTGTTTGAAAATGTAAGAAAAAAAATATCATAACAGACTTAAAGAAAGTGCTATTGCATTTGAAACAGATGTCCAACATATTTTTGGAAAATTCTCAGGTTTACAAACACGTTTTTCTTTAATAATTATGTATTCTAAAAATACAAAGAAGACGCACAATAATTGTATGTGCTTGTGGTCCTGAATGAAGATCAAAATTTACAGTATATGATAATATACATTGAACTGTTTAAATCCCCACAAATTTTAGATTTTTTTTCGTGTTTACCTCTTCAAACAACACAACAATGAAAAATAGAATACATATTTAAAATAGAGAATAATCGCATCTTGATAATTATTGTATTTTTATATGTGAAAATTTATACTCCCTCCGTTCCCAATTATAAGTCTTTCTAGAGATTCCAACAGGTGACTACATACTGAGCAAAATGAATGAATCTACACTCTAAAATATTTCTACACACATCTATATGTTGTAGTCCATTTGAAATGTCTAAAAAGACTTATATTTAAAAACGGAGGGAGTATATCATAAAAACTATGCAGCGACTCGTAAAAAAGGTAATAACGTACAAGAAAATTGCAGACCGTAGATAGAAGACCTATATAAGTTTTCAGTGGACAGTAGTTCTCAAAGTACAGTTAGGCCTTTGGTGGCCAACGTGTAGGCAATTTAACCTAGAGGTCTCATACATACGTAGGCACTATATCTGCACGATAGGACAAGTTATAGCATCAATTTTGTGTATTTTACAACTTTAGACACTAAAGTGATCACATCGGACAAGTTAAGTCGCCCGCAGCGTATTTAACTCGAACCGAAAATATGCGGGAGGGGTGAGGAAGCCAAGACCGTTGCGGGAAGTTTACGAGTCGGCATTGAATGCGCTAACCTCAGTTTCAACGTTAATTAACTGGCTGCCGTTGAGACCATGCGTTCGATGGATGGATCGGCGTCATTAATCGGTCGAGTTTGTGCCCCTGCCTTCTGTGTGCCAATGCCATATTGGTGCGCTGTGACTGTGATGTCCGATCGAGCAGGCAGGTAACGTACCCCCGGTGGCCCACTTGCAGTGGGACGCTGTACTAGCAGGGAGTAGTACACTGGTACCATGCACGATCGCTCTGCCTCGTTGTCAACGTGCTAGTGAAAATCAATGCAAAGGAAGGAATTTCTTTACTCCATAGTACTCTTAATTAGCCCACACAACGGGGAAGTATAGTACTAGTACCCTGTTACCCAATCATCACATCAGCGAGCAATTAGCCAATTACCCCTCCGTTCCATGAGAAGCGTACATATAGAAATCTAAAACAAATTATGAAGTGAGGTAAAAAAATTACATTGCATATGTGCAAGCCATCATATCTCCCTTCTTTAATTACTCAACCCCGAAGAGCTAGTAGTAAGTGCATGTAGAAATTTAAAACCATGTGTAGAATATTATTGTTTTTAGATTACCGTGTGGCAAGGGAGAAGCATTTTTTTTAAATGTATTGAGAAGATGGAAACACCCTCTCTTGTGGATAAATTTAAAGCCAAACGTAGGGAGTAGTTACCTTGATTATACTAGTATATGGAATGACATTATATACGAGCGCTAGTAGTTCGTATTAACGTGTTTGGTAGACCTGCACAAGGTTCGTACCCTACCCGGACGACTTGCTCGCACCTGCATAGCCTGAATCTTAAAGCACCCATTCAGCCAGGCTGACCCGTTGCAGTGCAATCTAAACAACGAGGAAGGATGCGGATTGTGATAAATTCATACGGCCAAACGAACACGTGGAACGTGGCCAGGGCGTGCATACCCTCGAATCAGCTTCCATCGTGCATAGAGAGAGTAATACGGCGTAGAAACACGGAGAGTAGTCGAGCGACAGAGTCCAGTCCACCGAACCTTAGCCGCGCGCGTAGGTTCAAGGTAGGTGGACGAACTCGCTCCACGCTTCCACAGTGCATCGGTCAAGTCGGCGTCACCTAGTTAGGCAGCTACGTAGCTAGCTAAAGTGAGAGACCCATCGTGAAGGTAGCTGCTAGTAGAGTAGTACCACACGTAGTGGACGTAGCTAGAAACCCAACTCGACCGCTGTTGCAATGGCGACAAAAGCAGTAGAGAGGTAGCACGGCGGGCGGGCGGGCGGTCGGCGTCATGGTCACGACGGTCGTCCCCCCAAGCGCGCACACACATACATCCATATCCATACATGGAAGGAAAAGCAGTACTAGCATCCGCCTGCGCTTTACCCTCTACCAGAAGGAAGGCGAGCGGCGGGCGCTCCACTCCTCCTGCCGATACGCTGCACTTTCTACCTCCCCCCAACCAATCATGGCATCGATCGCAATCCCATGGCGCGGTGGTGCCTGCGTCGCCATCGGTAGGTGAGGCGAGAAAGAAGCGCCGGCCCAGCGTCTCCGTCCGTCTCCGTGCCTAGCGTCAGTGTAACCTCCCTCCCAGGGCTGCTGATTAGCACGCACGCACCAACCGGCCAACAATAATAGCATCACCGAGTAGTAGGAGTAGTAATATTTCTTGTAGCATCGGCTCTTTTTTTTTTCTCCTCCTTTGCCTTTGGGAGGAGGGTGTGGGGTGTGCGCTTTGCCTTTCGCCTTTGCAGCCTTTCCGCCCGTCGCACCCTCGCAGTCGCAGGCAGGCAGTGGGTGGTGTGGCCGACGGACGCCCCCACTTCCCCTTCACCCCCGTCGCTTCCCCCACTCCCCCCTTCTTCTTCTTCTTCTTCTTCTTCTTCACCTTCCCCTTCCCTGCTCTGTCTCCTCGCCGCTCCCCCGCCCGCGCGCGTGCACAATGCTGCCCTCCTCCAGATCAAGGTGCGTCCCCCCCTCCTCCTCTCTGCTCCTTTTCTGCCATGCTTGTCTGGCCGCGCTTCTTGGTTTTCTGTTTCTTGGTTGGGTTGGTTTGGGTTGGTTGGCTCTATCCTCTTCTTTATCCATCTCCCCGCGGGGGCGGCGGCAGATCTCGCCGCCACTTCGCCCCCCTTCCGCGTCGGTTTCCGCCGCTTCGTGGCGGCGACTAGGGGCGAGGGCGAGCGCCTCGGGCCTTGGGAACCGACGGTTTCCGTCGGCGGCCTCTCGCCTCACTCGGAACTGCTTCTTGATCCACTTAATTCCGCCTGCCCTTCTCACACTTCCGGTTTCAGTTCGATTTTTTTTTACTCTGCCAATGGAGCCGCGAGAGCTTTGGTTGATTTTGCTTGTGATTTGTCCGCCATTCGGGGTCTTGCATTTTGCAATTCGTACTGGCGGATGTGGAAGAGGTTGCAAGCTCTAATCGATGGCGGTGTGCTCTTGTTTGCAGATCTGGGCCGAATGAGTCGCCCGTCAGCAGCCGGACCAGGCCTTCCACGCCCTCCTCCGGCCACCGCCCCTCCACGCCCTCATCCGGCTACCGCCCCTCCACCCCCGGCGGCACCAGGAGGGGCGCTGCCACCGGCGGCACCGGCACCGGCACCGGGGGCGGCACGCCGTCCACGCCCCGGGGCTCGCGCAACACCGGCGGGCCCTTCAGGTCCGAGCCCAACTCGCCGCCGGCTGCCGCGGCGGCCCGGCCGCGCCTCTCCTTCGACCGCTCCCCGAGATCCGCCGACGCCAAGCCCGTCGCCGAGCGCCGGGTGCCCAAGATCGGCACGCCTCCTCCCGACGTGAGTTTCACTAAAACATAAGCTTTACGCTGTCGGCAGGGTGAAAGTGACTTGCGTTTGCCGAAATTGACGTGCGAATTCTCGGTGATGGCTGCAGCAGAAGCAGCTGCGGAGGGAGATCGAGCTGCAGTCGCGGCTCGAGTCCGCGCACGAGGACCTCAAGAAGGCCAAGGACCAGCTCTCCTTCGTCGTCGGCGAGAAGGACCGCCTCGTCGGCGAGCTCAACGAGGCCAAGAGGGTGGCCGATGAGATACACGAGAAGCTCCAGGACGCGCTCATGGCCAAGAGGTGGGCCGAGGAGGCCACCGAGATCGAGAAGTTCCGGGCCGACGAGCTCGAGCAGGCCGGCATCGACGAGTCGCAGAAGAGGGATGAGGAGTGGCAGAGGGAGGTTGAGAGTGTGCGCAGCCAGCACGCCGCCGATTTGGAGACGCTGGTCACCACCACCGAGGAGCTCGAGAGGTTCAGGCGCGAGCTCTCGATGGCCAACGAGGCCAAGAAGGCTGCGCTTGGCCACGCAGACGATGCCATGAAGATCGCTGAGGTCAATGCGGACAAGGTGGAGATCCTCTCCGGCGAAGTCACCCGATTGAAAGGATTGCTTGATTCCAGCGCGGCAGTTGAGGAGAGTAAAAACCGTGAAACCCAGGCGTTTGTGAAGAATTTGGAATCTGAGATTTCAGTTCTCAAAGGCAAACTAGAGGAGGCAAGAGTTCTTGAGGAGAGGTTGGCCGACATGGAAAAACTTACCGAGGAGCTTAAAGCACAGTTGGCTGATGCAAAGAAGGCCGAGTCAGAAGTCCATCAGCAGTTTGAGGAATGGAAGAACAAGGCCGGATCACTTGAAATGGAACTGGAGGAGGCTATTCTCTCCGAGAAGGCCAAAAGCGATACCCTTATATCCACGGAAGAAGAGTTGAACAAGACCCAGTCTATTTTACAGGACAGAGAATCCGAGATGGAAGTGATGAAAGGAAAGACAACAGCGTTGGAAATTGAGGTGGCAAGGCTTTCAGCAGAAATCAACGAATCTGGCGAGCACCTGGACGCCTCTCAGCAAGAGTTGTTTGGGCTGCAGACAACAATAGATGTTCTGAAAAACAAGCTTGAGGCTGCCGAAGAAGTGGCTTCGGAGGCTTTAAACAATGAGAAGACTGCTAATGCAAATATTGTGAGCATGACCGAGGAGAAAATCAAGCTAATTAACGAGCTGAATGATGCTAGGGACAGAGAGGAGAAAGAGAAAAAGTCAGTTGAGGATCTCACTGCTGCATTGAGTGAGGCATCTGGCAAAGCAGAGGAAGCACACGAGAGATTTCTGAAGAAAGAAGATGATTACGAGCACGCTCTCGCTCAGATTGGCGATCTCAAGATGTCTCTAAATAGCACCAAAGAGAACTATGAGGTAATGATTGAGGAGGCGCACTATGACATCACTTGTTTAAGGAATACAGTCGGAAAATTGGAGGCTGAGGTGAGCAAGTATAGAGAAGAATGCGAAGCTAAGGACCTTGAGATTGTCAGTTTAAACAAGCAGTCAGAGGAAGAAATTGCCGCTCTTAAAGCAGAAGCCGACAGGGTAGTAGCATCATTGCGAGATGCAGAGCACGAACTCCAAACTGTCAATGAGGAGAAAGAGATACTTCAAGAGAAGCTATTGTACACAGAATCAGCGGTTGTTGAAGCTAACAGGGTTGTGCAGGATGTAAAGGCCGAGAAAGAGGGTCTTCAGGAGCAGCTAATGCACTCGGAATCAGCGGTTTCTGAAGCTAACAAGGCTATTGAGGAGGTAAAGGCTGAGAAAGAGGATCTTCAAGCGCAGCTAATGCACAAGGAATCAGCTATTGCTGAAGCTAACAAGGCTTTGCAGGAGGTAAAGGCTGAGAAAGAGGGTCTCCAGGAGCAGCTAATGCACACGGAATCAGCTGTTGCTGAAGCCAACAAGGCTGTGCAGGAGGTTAAGGCTGAGAAAGATGATCTTCAAGAGAAGTTCTTGTACACGGAATCAGCAGTTGCTGAAGCTAACAAGGCTGTTCAGGAGGTAAAGGCTGAGAAAGAGGGCCTTCAGGAGCAGCTAACGCACATGGAATCAGCAGTAGCTGAAGCTAACAAGGCTGCGCAGGAGGCAACGTCTGAGAGTTTGCAACTGAAGGATAGGTTGCTTGATAAAGAGAACGCATTGCAGAGCTTAACCCAGGAGAACGACGAATTCAGGCTGCGAGAGGCTGACGCCATGAAGAAGATAGAGGAACTGTCTGCTTTGCTTGCTGAAGCCATGGAAAAGAAGCATCCTGAGGAGGAAGAGAAGCTAGTGGTTGTGGATGAGGTACACAGTTCAGCGCGTGAAGTTGCCATCTCAGCTGCAGAAACTGAAGACACGGAAGGAGAGAGTGACAAAAAACCGAGCATGGAATTTGTCGTCGCCAACGGAAACTCCAATGGCGACATGAATCAAGAGGAAGAGAAATGCGACAGCAAGGTCGAACAGCAGGAAGCAAAAAGTGATTTCACCGCGGTACAGGAGAGCGACAAAGTTGTTGAGAAGCAGCTGCAGGCAGATGTGAAACAAGAAACCGAATCTTCGAAAGACGACTTGTCCTCCAAGGAGGATAGCAGCACCGAACACGTAAATGCAAACGGTACAGCATCAGCAGAGGTGACCAGCAAAGTGGCCATGTCCCCGACGACGACGACGACGACGAAACCGCAGAAGAAGAACAAGCCCCTGCTGAAGAAGTTTGGTAACCTACTGAAAAAGAAGAACAGCAAGTAGTAGCAGGTGAACAGAAGAAAACACATGTACTATTATTGGTGTTTATTATTACTCTGATCTTTTCTTCTTCTTCTTCTTGTTTGACAGCAAGGTAGTGTGTGCTTAATTTCCACTTGTAATTTTTTTTACTGTCGACGCCTGTACTTTTGTGGTGATTGCAGTAGCTTTGTGGGTGTTTTCATTTTTCTCTTCTTTTTCTATAAGCTGGACCTCCTGTTCTTTGCCCTATGGCTGTGGTTATTATTATCTACACGATTTGTGGCCGTTTTCTTGTAACCAGATGGAAGAGCCCCTCCTGATTAAAAACTGTTGTAGCTCCTTATGGCAAGCTGATGTCACTCATATGATGCACTTGTACTATAATGTAATGTGATGTGATGTTACCAGTGGGTGATAAACCCTAATATATAACTAACCATCATGCTTGTTGGCATGATCTGTTGGCTATTCTAATCATGGCTGTTGGCACAAAGCATATTCACATGCCTGCTGCTGGCATTCTAATTTCTAACCATGTCTGTTGACAGAGGGCAGCACTCATGTTTGTTGCCATGTTGGCCATCCCATCCATGGTTTGCTTTTTCAACGGCTGAGATGGATTGATCTGATTTGGCTTTATTTTTTATGCTTTTTTACTAAACTTTTTGGTGTGGTTGGGCCCTCTTAATCTTGGTTGCTTGGGAAGGTGGCATCGATCGAATCAGGTGCGTGGAAAAGAAATGACAATGATGTATTTTATGTTGTAGGTGGTACAGCTAAAATAGCTGTGATTTCATAATGGTGCTAGATGGGGGCTGGCTGGCTGGGTTTTGTCACATGCACCCATGTGGCCTTTAACTGTTGCATAATTGCAGCCTGGCTGGGTGTAAAGTATCAAATGAAATGAGAGCAGCATTCATTTGGATTTGATGCAAAAGTTTCTATTATTATTTTTCTTTCAGAATTATGGAATTCTAATAATAATAATGATAATCTGATGCCTGTTTCGGACTACCTAGTGATTTTCTGCTGGGTTTGTGTGTGGACAAAACTATGTTATGTTGCATGTCTGAAATGTAAATAAAATTGGCCATTGCAGATAGTAAAATATCAAATGTATATGCATCTGCAGGAGAGGAAGCAGCTGTTTAAAAGAATTGTCTTGTCTATTTTTAAACTAGAATAAAACAACACCTTATCTGTTTCCATCAGCTTTTACTTGCTACTGACACCAAATCTGCAAAAGGAAAAAAGGAAAAAAAGAAGGAAAGAAAAAAAAATGGAGGCGAGAGTACAAACTGAGCCCATGGCCCAACTCGGTGCCACTTTAGGCCTAGCACGCACATGCCGACGTGCCGAGCACGAGCAGCAGCCACAGGCCGCGCCCAGGACAGCACACACTCCCGGGACCCACATCTCAGAGACTAGACCTCCCGAGCCCTGCACCATGCCATCTCCACCACTTCTCTGCCACTACCACCTACTGTTGGCTTCCGTTCTTCTGCCAATCAAGCATCTCCGCAGGAAGATTGGTACGAAGGATTCAGTTCCTGCTCTCCCCCTCCTCTGATCTTCCTCCTCTCCGCCGCCGCCATCTCGTTCATCTTTCGAAGATGACATACATCCACACTGCAAATGTAGGCAATGCACATTGCTGACCTTCCAGTTCGAGTCCTGTGTGCAACAGGGCTGATGATCAGCAGGGACCCACTCATGATCAGGTCTTGTGTGCGCTGGAGGAGAAAGTGAACTAGGGAGGAATTTCGGAGGAAGAGGAGGGGCTGGCTGGCTAACCGGCAGCTGGAGAAGCTCGGTGCGGCGGAGGAGAGGCAGGATGCTGCAGCGGGCGGCGAGCAACGCCTACTCGTGGTGGTGGGCGAGCCACATCCGCACCAGGCAGTCCAAATGGCTCGACAGCAACCTCCAAGGTCCGTTCACCTTCTTCGCCGCGCCAATCTGTATACGCGCCTAGATCTCATTGCTTGCTTGGCACATCTTTGATTACTTTTCCTGGCCAGAACTTTGCATGATGTCCTGCAGAAAGTTGGCAAATGAAATAGTTTTCGTATATGGTTGGTTGCTTCATGATTGTATTATGGTAGTTGCAGCAAAAAGATGTACTACTTTGTATCACCATTATGGCCAAGAAACACATAGATTATGTAAGGAAATATAGGCTACATCACTGTCAGGTGATCATGAAATTTATGCATGGCTCGGGTTGGCAGAAATGTATCACTGGTTGACAGAAGAGATATGTGATGATGTTTGGTCACTCGGATAAAGAAATACAGTGTTTAGACTTAGCATATATACAGTTAAATTCCCAGCCCAAAAAATGATGCAACATTCGAGTCGTTAAGTGGACAAGCTGAAACCACTTGGATAGCAACCCAGCACTACTGCTTTGGTTTCAACATTTCTTTAATCAGAGTACCATGAAACATGCCATAAGCAAATTTCAGCGATTCTGCACTTGCAATTGGACACCAGCGCTTGTTCTGAAAATAGGGTTGAATTTCGCTGTTATGTAACCGAGTACCTGTTTAACGTTACTATATTTTTGGTTGAACACTGAGAGATTGCCTTTGATGTGCAGAAATGGAAGACAGGGTCAAGTGCATCCTCTTACTCCTGGGAGAGGAAGCAGATTCTTTTGCAAAGAGGGCAGAAATGTATTACAAGAGGCGACCAGAGGTGATCAGCTCTGTGGAAGAAGCGTACCGGGCATACAGAGCCCTTGCAGAACGCTATGACCACATGTCAGGAGAGCTACATAAAGCAAACCACACGGTTGCAACTGCCTTCCCTGACCAGGTTCAGTATTCTATGCTGGAAGAGGACGATGACAGTCTTCCCAAGGCGTTCACGACGGTTGATCCTCGTAAAATCCACAAGTCAACGGTCGAGGGGTTGATGAATAAGAAGAAAGGAAGAAAATCAGGACAGAAAGATGGAGGAAAGAATTGTGCAGCTCCAGTCAACAAGGAGAATGCGCAGAAGGAGATCAGCAGGATGCAGAAAGAGATATTGGTGCTGCAGACTGAGAAAGAGTTCATCAAGAGCTCTTACGAGAGTGGAATCGCAAAGTACTGGGGTCTTGAAAAGCAAATCAACGACATGCATGAAGAAGTCTGCTACTTCCAAGAGGAGTTCAACGAAAGTGCTGTGATTGAAGATGATGAGGCCAGAGCTTTGATGACTGCGACCGCCATTAAATCTTGTGAAGATGCCATTGCCAGATTGCGGGAACAGCAGAGGTTATCGTTCAGCCAAGCAATGGTTGAGCTAGAAAGGGCCAGTGTTTCCAGAGAGAAACTGAAGAATATCATGAAAGAGCATGGTAAGTTCATATCAGATTCAGGAAGTTCTCATTACGAGAATGTGAGAAATGATGCCAGCGTTAAGATGGATGATGCGTACTATATGAAGCAGGAGAAAATTGGAATGGAAACAATAGTAGATAAGATCAAGGAATACTTTCTGAAAGACACTGATATTTCTGTGGCAGAGATTGCAGAGAGAATTGATGACATAGTCAATAAAGTTGTGGACTTGGAACTCATGGTTTCATCACAGACTGCAAAGATAGATAGGCTGTGTCTGGAAAACACAGAGCTGGAGATGTCACTGCAGGAACTGGAGGGAGAGAAGGCTATAGTAACCAGTGGCTCAAATGAATTGAATGACAAGCTTGAGAAGGCAGAAGATGAGCTGATGAGAGTGCAGTACCTTGAGAGCTCCTTCCATGCAGAAGAAAGCATAGTCCATTCCAATTTCACTGAAACGGCAAGTAGCTTCTGTTGTATTACAGACTTGTTGCAGTCACCTCATGTTGAGCACCAAGCTGGTTCTGCACCCAGGCTGACTCATGAAGCGACACCATCCGCTGACACTGCATCATCTGGCGAGGGCGAGAAAACAGAACCAGAAGAAGGTCATCAGATGGATAAAGCTGCAATAAAGCCTGACATAGATGGACTCCCTGATTGTTCCAGTAAACTGGAGCTAGCTACAGTCAGTGATAACTGTCACCATGACATCAAGGAAGAAACGCAATACCACGCAGATGATTTGGCGGATTTCTGGGATTGTGGAATAAAGTCCAGTTTTGCAGTTGCATCGGTGAATAAGGAAACAGCGGAAACCACAGAAAATGTTATTACAGATATGTTGCACTCACCTCTCACTGAGCACCAAGCTGGTTATGTGCCCACACTGACTGATGAAGCAACACCATGTGCCGACACCGAACCATCTGGTGAGTGTGAGAAAATAAAACCACAAGAAGATTCTCAGATGGATAAAGCTACAAGAAAGCCTGACATAGATGGACTCCCTGATTATTCCAGTAAGTTGGAGCTAGCTACTGTCAGTGATAACTCTCACCAGTCTAACTGTTACGATGACATTAAGGCAGAAAGGCATGACTGCACAGATGGTTTGGAGGATTTATGGGATTGTGGGTTTGAAAGAAATTCTAGCTTTGCAGTTGCATCAGTAAATAAGGAAACAGCTGAAAATGCATACAATGATACTACAGATATGTTGCAGTCACCTCTCACTGAGCACCAAGTTGGTTATGTGCCCACAATGACTGATGAAGCAACACCACCCGCTGACGCTGAATCATCTGGCGAGTGTGAAAAAATAAAACCAGAGGAAGATAATCAGATGGATAACGATACACAAAAGCTTGAAATAGATGGATTCCTGGATTGGTGTGGTAAGTCAGAGATAGCTATCATCGGTGCTGATTCAGAGAATTTGTGGCAGTTTGAGCTTGACGGTAAATCTAGCTCTGCAGCTGCATCAGTAGATAATGGAACCACAGAAAATGCAGGTAACAGTACATCTGGTGAACATAACAATACAGAAGTGAAATATAATCATGGAGCCATTGGCAGCAACATGCAACCATATGTTGTACATTCCTATGAGCAAGGTTCAGTAGATCGATTGCATCAAAGTTCACCTGAAGTCCCATGGGATCACGACCTAAAACAAGTGGATGGCAAGCAAGATTCATTGACGGTGGTTCATAGCACTTTTGGAGGCCACTCAGAACAAGATATGAACATAGAAGAACAGTTAGAAGACTCACATTTCACTGAAAATTTCACTCCTGGCAATGGAAGAGCTGTTGGTGTTGGAGATCAAGAGAACAACATGGCTAATATGCAGCAGTTGCTTATGAGTGAACTCCAAGACAAGAAAATGGTACTATTAACCGAGTGCAAGGAAAAAGAATCAGAAGAAGATCCTCAGATGGATAAAGCTACAGGGAAACCTGAAATATATGGATTCCCTGATTGTCCCAGTAACTCAGAGCTAGCAAACAGCAATGACAACAGGCAGCCATCTAGCAGTTACCATGAAATCATGGCAGAAAAGCATGACAGTGCAGGTGATTCAGAGGATTTGTGGTATTGTGGGCTTGAAAGAAAATCTAGCTTTGCAGCTGCAACAGTAAATAAGGAGAAGGCTGAAAATGCAGACAATCATGCATTTGGTGAACATAACAACAAAGAAGTGAAATATGCTCATGAAATTGTTGGCAGCAGCATGCAACCCTATGTTGTTCATTCCCATGAGCAGGGATTATTAGATCGATTGCATCATACTTCATTTGAAGTCCCAGGAGATCATCATGTGAAGTCAGTGGGGGGCAAGCAAGATTCATCAACATCAGGTCATAGCATTTCCAAAGGCCACTCAGAACAAGAGATGAAGAAAGCAGAAGAGTCAGAAGACACACATACCACAGAAAATTCTACTCCTGGCAGTGGAAAAGCTGTTGTTGGAGATCAAGAGGAGAACATGGCTAATCTGCAGAAATTGCTTATGAGTGGACTCCAAGACAAGGAAAAGCTACTACTGACCGAGTACACTTCTATCCTCCGAAATTACAAAAATGCAAAGAGAAGGCTTACAGAAATGGAGATAAAGAATCAGGAATGCTTGGATGAGATGAAAGCCATGATGAGCGAACTACGCTCTGCCAATGAATTGAAGGACAAGGAGATTCGGTCACTGCGTGAACTCCTGAACTCTTCTACTGACAAAGATGCACAGCACAATAGCCATCAAATGAATACATACACGTCCTTGAGTATCAAGAGTGGGTCCTTCAGGGGGCACCGAAGGATCCCAAGCTTTTTGCCCGGTCATCAAAGGAGACAAAGTGCTTCTTCGAGTTCGAGGATAATCATGAAGAATTCTAGCCCCAAGAACAAAGATGATGCATCACATGATGCTGTTTTCGAGCCAGAAAGAATCGGTATGGGTGACATCAGATTAACTAATATTCTTGAGATGCAGAACGCCTCACCTCTTGAGGACAAGTTCAGAGGAGACATCGACGGACTTTTGGAGGAGAACCTAGAGTTCTGGATGAAGTTCAGCACATCATTCGAAAAGATACTAGAATTGCAGACCAAGCATGATCGGCTACAATCAGAGATTGGCAAGCGGACAAACGAGGACAAGCTCAAAGAAAACAGCAGTAGCACAAGTGATCCTCTTGCAAAAGCTGAACCTGAAACCATAGAGAAGCGGCTAAGGGAACTTAAGATTGAAATGCAAGTATGGCTGGAACAGAATGCCATGTTCAAAGGGGAGCTCCAGTGCAGGTTTGCTTCCCTCTGCGGTATACAAGATGAAATCCAAGCCGCAATGGAGATGGATGCAGAGACTGTGGAAGGAATTCAGTTCACTTCATACCATGCTGCCAAATTCCAAGGGGAGATCTTGAGCATGAAGCAGGAGAATGACAAGGTTGCAGATGAACTGCAGGCTGGCTTAGATTATATAAGAGGGCTACAAGAAGAAGTCGAAAAGATCCTGGCAAAGATACTGAAGAGCAGTAGCTTATCTGGGTCGAAAGGCAGCAGCCCTTGGAGGAATGCACCCTCCAAGTCACGAGTGCCGCTCCGGTCGTTCCTGTTTCCAGCCAAGAAAAAGAAGCCATCGCTGTTGGCATGCATGAATCCGGCACTGCAGAAGCAGTACAGTGACATGGCGTTCTTTGCTAAAGTGGAATAGGTAAACCCTGTCTGTCTGTTCTTATGCATTAATGGCTATACTTTGTTCTTCCTATGAGTTGATGGACTAATATGCTGTTGCGGTAATCAGGCCTTCATGATAGAACCAAATTCATCACACACGGAGCAGATAAGCTGTGGTCTGTGCGGCAAAGCATGACTTGAAATATGATTATCAGGTTGTAACAGACAGCTCCATTCGGCAAATTACAAGGCTCCCACGTCATATTTAAGGGAGAAACTAGGCTTCACATATAGCTGTTTCTTTTCAGGGGACATACATATATACTATACTTTTGTCAACAATTTATTCATGGCAGTGAATCTCTCATTATTTTAGCTACAAAAGGCAGGGATTCTATCTGTGCGACTTATGGGATCAGCTGCATGACTGGTTTGGCCCTGCTATACTGCCGTTCAATTAGGATGACAACACACGCATTCTGAAACCTATATGATGTGGCGCCATTAAAGCAGGCACGAAATGTGCCATATCTTTGCTTGTGCTTAATTCGATTTCTAAACGTAGGTAATCGTGAGTTCTTACATCTCCGGACGATAGAGTAAGAAGAAGGACATATAGCATCAATGGCAGTCGAACAAAACGGTGCGTATGGTGCAGTGATCCTTACCGGCATTGGGCTCTTTCTCACGTCGCATTCCGTCGAGCAGGTCGCGGGCACCGGGCGAGGCAGCCCCATTGCTACTCTTCCTCCTCCTCACCCCACGACGGCGACGCGCTTTAGCCGAGGCAGCCCTCACCACCCACGCGGCAGAGGCGCGCGTGGGCGTGGCGCCCCGAGACGCGCCCACCTCCACGGCGGGGGAGGTGGCCCAGCTCGCAAAACCGGACCCCTCTCCCCCAACAGGACTCCCCTGAAGATAACTGAAGCAGCGTCGACGAAGCTGAAGAAGAAGCGAGGTTCAGACAAGCAACGGCCCAGATTGTCCGAGGACTCACGAGTGGAGATGAACGTCTCGGATGGATTTCAGTTCAAAACTAAGCACTGTTTATCTCTACTGTATTGATCACTTACTATTAAACGGGGAGTCTACGGTTGTACTGGCACGTCGTTGTCGTCATCGTAATGGTTCTGACCGTCCCTCCCATTCCACCTTCATTGCGACCGCTTTGCGGTGCCAACCAATAAAGTTGTTTTTTATCTTCCTTAATTTGAGATGAATGTCCATGCCCCTCCTTGAAGGGAATTTATCAACTCCATTGCGCCCATATTGCTATGACGGTGCCAGCCAATAGAATCGAAGGATTTCATAGATCCATACATACCACACTTAGCATACTTCACTACTTCCAATATTTTAAGTTGCAGCACATGTCCATTTTTTTTTAGAAAAGGAGGATGACCCCCGGCCTCTGCATCTAGGAGATGCATACGGCCACTTTATTGATTATTCTCGAGGCCCTTACAAAGTATTACAACAATATGTCTGAATCCGCCATCTTGGCAACATATGCCGCTACTCCTATCCAAATGATGAAGGCGTGCTAGCTGGGCCACTACCCAGACCACTCATCTAAGCCTAACATCAAAATGATGAAGGGGTGCTAGCTGGGCCACTACCCAAACCACTCACCTAAGCCTAACATCAAACGCCGGAAGCCCCAGCCGAGCCACATACCGGGTCTGGGGCACAATCCGGTCTGACGCACTCACATGTGTCGTCACCGCCATCTTCCACAGGTCCGTCTTCAGAGCAGATATTGAGGCTTCTACCTTGTCATGCCACTCTGCCATCGACGCCACCTTGACGCCAGACAACTACCTCCACCTGCGCGAGTCCATCACCGCGCATCGGGCGCCGAGTCTCCACTGCACCACGCCGCTGAGATCCGCCGTCATCAATGTGAAGGATGAAGTACCGCTCCACCAAAAAAGGTGCCCGCTGGTCCCTCGATCCCGTGTACGCCTCCAAGAATGACGCCCCCAAGGAGGAAACGACACCAACGCGCCGCCGTCATCCGATCAACTGATCTAGGGTTTCCCCCGGAGGTAGCGGATAGAGGTCTAGAGCTTCTCCACAGCGATGCCTTCAAGAAGGTAATGACACCACAAGGTGCCACCAACGCCGGTCTTGGCATCAAGCCGAGCACAAGGTTTTCACCCGGATCCGCTCGAAGAACCTCCATCACGTATTGTGTGCACGGGTCGCCGCCGATCTGAGCCGCCGCACATGGAGCAGGCCGCACCGGCCAGATCAGATGTCCGGAGGACACAACCCGCATGGTGCCGACCCAACCACCAGGCCCTCCATGCCGCCACCGCCGATCCGAGGTCAGATGGTGTGTCGCCGCAGACCCGGCCGCCGCCGCCGAACGCCGCCACGCAGCCCGAGGCAGGGCCGGCTGCCGCACCCCACCATCGCCGCCCTTGGCAGAGGCAGCCGCCGCGCCGCCGCCGGAAGGCAGGCCCGCCGCGCCGCCAAGCCAGATCGGCCGTGCCACCCACGCCGCGGGGCTCCGCACCGTCCGCACGGCGCAGGCAAGAGGGAAGACCCCCGCCACCGCCATCAGCCCCGGGCTATAGCCGGCGGCGTCCTTCGGCGGCGGCGGCGGGAGGGGAGGACGGATGGGGACCCCCGGCGGCTAGGGTTTTAGATCCCGCCCGAGTCGCCCGAGCGGGGGCGACGCGGGGGTTCTGTCCGAGGCAGCACATGTCCATACCACTCCTTAAAAGAATTTATCAGACAACGATGTAAAGCAATAGAGCAAATGGTTTCACAGATCCGCACATGAAGTCCAACGAAATATGGATTTGGTTAAAGTAGACATCCGAAAGGTAGAGAATGAGTATGAGCAAAAAACCGGCCAACTCGGTTTGAGGGTGATATCCCTCCCTTGAAACGCTTGGATCTTTACTTTGGCCAATAAAAGGATCGATATGGTTGACTAGAGGGGGGGGGGGAAGGGTGAATAGGCAACTAACAATTTTTAGCTTTTCTTAACCACTTAAAATTAAGCGTCAAAGTAAGTTGTTTAGATATGCTACTAAGACGACAACTTATAGGAAGTAAAGATAACAACCTCACAAGCAAGCTATATAAGATAAACAAGTAAAGCTTGCACAAGTAAAGGGAAGAAATAACCACAAGTGGAACCGGTGAAGACGAGGATGTGTTGCCGAAGTTCCTTCCCTTTGAGGGGAAGTACGTCTCCGTTGGAGCGGTGTGGAGGCACAATGCTTCCCAAGAAGCCACTAGGGCCACCGTATTCTCCTCATGCCCTCACACAATGCAAGGTGCCGTGATTCCACTAGTGGTGCCCTTGAAGGCGGCAACCGAACCTTTACAAACAAGGTTGGGGCTATCTCCACAACTGAATTGGAGGCTCCCAACGACACCACGAAGCTTCACCACAATGGAATATGGCTTCGAGGTGACCTCAACCGTCTAGGGTGCTCAAACACCCAAGAGTAACAAGATCCGCAAGGATTAGTGGGGAGGAATCAAATATCTCTTGGTGGAAGTGTACATCGATGCCTTCTCAAGCAATCCCGAGGAAATCAACACGTTTGATTGGCTAGGGAGAGAGATCGGGCGGAAATGGAGCTTTGAGCAACAATGGAGCTTTAAGGAGGAAGATGTGAGTCTTCTTGGAGAAGAAGATTCCCTATATATAGTGGGAGAACAAATCCAACCGTTATCCCACAATTCTGCCCGCAGAGCGCGGTACTACCGCATGTAAGTTGCGGTACTACCGCTCGGCCCAGCGGTACTACCGCTCTGGATGCGGTACTACTGCTGGTGCGGTATTGCCCCAGACTTAACTCTGTGCATTGACACAACGGGCGGTAGTACTGCCTGAGCGGTACTACCGCTTGTCCCTGCGGTACTACCGCAAGGCAGAGATAAGCAGGCAGAGGACAAGCACGGATGAAATAAAATACATCCGTAGCTACATCCGCAGAAATACGGTACTAGCAAAAACACGACACGGTACTACCGCTTGACCCAAGCGGTACTACCGCGTAGGATGCGGAAGTAAAAAATTACTTCCGCACCTACTACCGTACTGGGTACTGTGCCGGGCCAGATACACGGTACTACCGTCCTCATGATGCGGTACTACCGTGTGGCTGTGCGGTACTATCGCTTACCATGAGCGGTACTACCGCCTGCCAGGCAGCTGTACTAGTAGGAAGCCATGGTTTGTACTTAGGAGAAGAACGACCGGAGCTCCAGAGAGGCAAAGGAAAGGTGGTGCGAGAGTATAGATGTGTACGTGTTGATTCCACCCAAACCTTTCCGAAGCGGACCCCCTCTTAATAGTACGGCTTTCCTATTACTCAAATCCACCGAAAAAGAAGCAAAAGGAAACACCGTCTTCCATAGATTCCGAGGGGCACACAATCGTCTTGTGCCTAGGTGAGATATATCTGAAAGAGCTTAGAGCACACGATTAGTCCGCAAATGCATTGTCATCAATCACCAAAACTACTTAGGGAGAAATATGCCCTTACAATCTCCCCCTTTTTGGTGGATTGATGACAACACGGGATTTGCACAAGGATATATAAGAAAGTATGCAATCCTAATAAACACTAGAATATAGGCAAGCTCCCCCTAGATGTGTGCAAACAAAAGAGAGTGCTTTGGACTGCACAACACACATATTAGGATCAATGCTCCCCCTATATTCTGCAGAAAATATACTCCTTGCATATAAAGAATAAGAGACTACGCTCAATAGTAAGGAGGATAAGGTGAGCACATATAAAAGGGTAAGTAAATCAACTGCTCACAACATAATATAGCAGAGACATAATAACGAGTTTAACGATAGAGGAGAGCATATGTCTTACACCATACGATAGTCTCACGCACACGACACAAACGCAAACAAGCAAATAGAGTTCGACCAACGAAAAGCAAAAAGAACGGCACAAGATGCAAATCCCACTCTCTCCCCCTTTGGCATCGAGACACCACAAAGGGAAAGAGGACAACTAAGAGAGGTGGTAGCTCAGGCAGAAGATCTCAGTCGTCACGCTCTCCATCAGACTCCCGCTGCTCCTCCTGCTGCTCCTCGTCAGACTCAGACCACTTGTACCCCTGATGGGCCATCCATGTTGCCTCAGGAGTGATGATCTCCTCTGACCGACTGGACACATGCTCACCAAAGATCCTCATGATCTTCTTGTCATGCTGGCGAGATTGCTTGTGAGTGACATGTGCCTTGTACTGACCCTGAGCTTGCATACATAAGAGGGCCTTCATCTTCCTCTTCAGCTTCTTAGCCCAAGAGGGCTCAGACGAGGGAGGAGCATATCCTCCAGAGCTATCCTCAGCTGGCTCCTCCTCCACAGGCTCCTCGTCAGTACCCATCTGTGCTGCAGCAGCTTGTGCACGAGTAGCAGTGTTGGCCCAACGAGTCTTGATGCGAAGACGGATGGGGTCATGGCGAATACACTCCGCCTCGAACTCCTCATCAGGGTAAAGGTGCTCCCAAGTCTTGGAGATGAGCAGAAATAGGACCGGACCGTAGATGGGCACCTTGCGAGTGTAGATCGCAAAGCGAAGCTCACACCACATGATATGGGATATGTCAAGTGGTGGAGACTGAGCTGTGCAAGCCTCCTCACACATCAGCAGCATGTCGACGAGGTATGCATGAATCTTGTCCTTGTCCCCAACGCGAGGAAACAAGGTGTTGCGGAAGATCCTATGCATTATGTCCAGGAAGGGGTTCAGCACCCATGACTTCTTACCACTTGCAAGTGTCTTCTCCATATAGAAGGGTAACAGACGATCTTTGTTGGCAGCTTCCGGGTTGGCATGAGGCCGAGCTCCAATTGGGTTGTGGAGTCCCTCGTCAGCAACCTGAATCAGATCCGGGAAGTCCTTCCAAGTAGCAGTCATCTTGTGACCATTTGTCATCCAAGTCATTGTGCGGTCTTCCTTGGTATGAAAGTGCACCGAAGCATAAAACTGAGCAACGATTTCTGGGTCAAAATCATTCTGAAAAGTCATGATGTGCTCAATCCCAAACTGCTCTACCAGATCCAGAGCCTCGGCAAAGTAGGCCAGGTTATCAGCCCTCCGCATGTGGACCATGTCAACCCAATGAGCGTCCACATACAGGTTGTGCTTGCTCTTGAGTACCTCTGTGTAGATGCGATACTGCTGCTTGGTCCAAAATAGTTCATCTCCATGAAATTGAGCCCGGGGTTCTCCATAAGGATTGATCTTCCTCCTTGCCATAAACTCATTAGCTAGCATTTCCTCCATGGTCATAGATGATTCCTTGTGCTTGTTGGCGGCGGTCTTGAACTTGCGTTGGGGATTGGAGCCCTCCGGCACATCACTGGGGGTGCGCAGACGCTTGGACCCGGTGTCACGGATGGGATTGGTGCGACGAACATCTGAACCGGAGCCACCACCTAAGACACAAACACAAGAACACGACGGAAACACAAAGAGAATCAATGCAAAAGCCACAAAAAGCACATGAAACGAGTAGAAAGGATAATATGCATGTGTTATGAAGAAACTATGAACAAAGCGGTAGTACTGCTTGACGAACACGGAAGTAAAAAATTAGTACCGCTAGGAAGTTGCGGTAGTACCGCGCAGTATGTGGTAGTAAAAATTTACTTCCGCATAGTTACAGTAGTACCGTTCAACCGAGCGGTAGTACCGTTTACGCGACAGAGCGGTAGTACCGCGGTTAGCCAGCGGTAGTACTGCTCGGGTCAGATATGAAAAGAACGGATCTAGACTAGAATGCGTAGAACGACGAACGGTACTATGGCTGATCATAGTAACTTGGTAGCATCATATTTACTAGCATTTTTATTGCAAAACACTCTCCTACATCCTAATCTTCCATGGATAAGAACAAGAAGAACACTAGAACAACAAGCATCTCCCCAAAACCTAAAAACAACAACTAGGCAAAAAGAAGAGGGGAATTGGGGAGAAACCTTCATCCATGGCAAGAGGTCGATGTGGGGAACGATCCCACCGGTCGGAATGCGAGGAGAGTGGCCGGGGAAGGAGATCCGGCGAGGTCCTCCGGCGGCGTTCTTGAGAGGGAGAGAGAGAGACGACGTGGGGATATGAGATGAATGGGTATGGGGGAGTTGGAACTCCCCCTACCCGCTTATAACCCCCACCCGTTCGGATAAGTACGGTAGTACCGCGGTCATTGCGGTAGTACCGCACACGGAGCAGTAGTACCACTCGACCAGCGGCAGTAAAAAATTACTGCCGTGCTGGACTTGCGGTAGTACCGTACTCTCTTTGCGGTAGTACCGTGGCTACTCACGGTAGTACCGCCCCTCCGAGAATTTGCACGTTTCGACAAGAGGCTTTTAGCAAGGAAAAACGCACACGCAAGGCAAAAAGGGAAAAGAGACAACACACACAAGGAAAACAACACACAAGACACTTCTCCAAGGAGGAGGTCGGTGGCCGAGGCCACCTATGTTTGAGTTATTTGGTATGGCACCGCAAAGAAGTATCCTTGGGCCCATGACCAATACTCGTCTTGAAGCACTTATACCATCTAACATGGCAAATGACAAAAACTTGATCGATTTATGCATAATGGGGGGAGGAATAGCTCATTGAGAGAACAATACTCCCCCTATGTCCATGCCTACATCTAGACAAGATAACTGTATTGAGTGGGAGGTGTGTGTGTGCAGAGACTCAAGCCACATTGCTCAAATCGATGATATTTAGCTCATGCCTTAACTCGCGAAATCTTGCTTCATCCAACGGCTTCGTGAAGATATCTGCAAGGTTATCATGAGTGTTGACATAGTGAAGCGCGATCTCTCCTTGCCGTATATGATCCCGGATGAAGTGATACCGAATCTCTATATGCTTCGTCTTGAAGCGTTGCACCGGGTTGAGAGAGATCTTGATGGCACTTTCATTGTCACACCAAAGAGGCACTTTGTCACAAGTGACACCGTAATCCTTTAAAGTTTGCCTCATCCATAAGAGTTGAGCACAACAACTGCCAGCTGCCACATACTCAGCTTCGGTGGACGAGAGAGACACACAACTTTGCTTTTTGGAAGACCAACTAACGAGAGAGCAACCAAGGAATTGGCACCCTCCGGAAGTGGACTTCCTATCCACTTTGTCTCCCGCCCAGTCCGAATCGGAGAAACCTACAAGGTTGAAGTTTGCTCCTCTTGGGTACCATAAGCCAAAGTTTGGGGTATGAGCCAAATATCGAAAGATTCGCTTGACAGCCACAAAGTGACTTTCCTTAGGTGAGGCTTGAAACCGTGCATAGATTCCCACACTCAACATAATATCCGGTCTAGATGCACAAAGGTAAAGCAAGGATCCAATCATAGAACGATATACCTTTTGATCCACCGCTTTACCATTGGGATCGATGTCAAGTTGGCACTTGAAAGGATCGATATGGTTGACTAGAGGGGGGGGGGTGAATAGGCAACTAACAATTTTTAGCTTTTCTTAACCACTTAAAATTAAGCGTCAAAGTAAGTTGTCTAGATATGCTACTAAGACGACAACTTATAGGAAGTAAAGATAACAACCTCACAAGCAAGCTATATAAGATAAACAAGTAAAGCTTGCACAAGTAAAGGGAAGAAATAACCACAAGTGGAACCGGTGAAGACGAGGATGTGTTGCCGAAGTTCCTTCCCTTTGAGGGGAAGTACGTCTCCGTTGGAGCGGTGTGGAGGCACAATGCTCCCCAAGAAGCCACTAGGGCCACCGTATTCTCCTCACGCCCTCACACAATGCAAGGTGCCGTGATTCCACTAGTGGTGCCCTTGAAGGTGGCAACCGAACCTTTACAAACAAGGTTGGGGCTATCTCCACAACTGAATTAGAGGCTCCCAACGACACCACGAAGCTTCACCACAATGGAATATGGCTTCGAGGTGACCTCAACCGTCTAGGGTGCTCAAACACCCAAGAGTAACAAGATCCGCAAGGATTAGTGGGGGGGGGGGGAATCAAATATCTCTTGGTGGAAGTGTACATCGATGCCTTCTCAAGCAATCCCGAGGAAATCAACAAGTTTGATTGGCTAGGGAGAGAGATCGGGCGGAAATGGAGCTTTGAGCAACAATGGAGCTTTGGGGAGGAAGAGGTGAGTCTTCTTGGAGAAGAAGACTCCCTATATATAGTGGGAGAACAAATCCAACCGTTATCCCACAATTCTGCCCGCAGAGCGCGGTACTACCACACATAAGTTGCGGTACTACCGCTCGGCCCAGCGGTACTACCGCTCTGGATGCGGTACTACCGCTGGTGCGGTACTGGCCCAGACTTAACTCTGTGCGGTGACACAACGGGCGGTAGTACTGCCTGAGCGGTACTACCGCTCGTCCCCGCGGTACTACCGCAAGGCAGAGATAAGCAGGCAGAGGACAAGCACAGATGAAATAAAATACATCCGTAGCTACATCCGCAGAAATACGGTAGTAGCAAAAACAAGACACGGTACTACCGCTTGACCCAAGCGGTACTACCGCGTAGGATGCGGAAGTAAAAAATTACTTCCGCACCTACTACCGTACTGGGTACTATGCCGGGCCAGATACACGGTACTACCATCCTCATGATGCGGTACTACCGCTGGTGCGGTACTACCGTGTGGTTGTGCGGTACTACCGCTTACCATGAGTGGTACTACCGCCTGCCAGGTAGCTGTACTAGTAGGAAGCCATGGTTTGTACTTACGAGGAGAACGACCGGAGCTCTAGAGAAGCAAAGGAAAGGTGGTGCGAGAGTATAGATGTGTACGTGTTGATTCCACCCAAACCTTTCCGAAGCGGACCCCCTCTTAATAGTACGACTTTCCTATTACTCAAATCCACCGAAAAAGAAGCAAAAGGAAACGCCGTCTTCCATAGATTCCGAGGGGCACACAATCGTCTTGTGCCTAGGTGAGATATATCTGAAAGAGCTTAGAGCACACGATTAGTCCACAAATGCATTGTCATCAATCACCAAAATACTTAGGGAGAAATATGCATTGTCATCGTCAAGCTAGTTTTCATCACGATCATCAGATTCGCGTTCGGTACTTTGATAATTTGGTATGTGGGTGGACCGGTGCTTGGGTGCTGTCCTTACTTGGACAAGCCTCCCACTTATGATTAACCTCTATTGCAAGCATCCGCAACTACAAAAGAAGTATTAAGGTGAACCTAACCATAGCATGAAACAAGTGGATCCAAATCAGCCCCTTGCGAAGCAACGCATAAACTAGGGTTTAAGCTTCTGTCACTCTAGCAACCCATCATCTAGTTATTACTTCCCAATGCCTTACTCTAGGCCCAAATAATGGTGAAATGTCATGTAGTCGATGTACACATGACACCACTAGAGGAGAGACAACATGTTGGGGAACGTAGTATTTCAAAATTTTCCTACGATCACGCAAGATCTATTACTAGAAGCATAGCAACGAGAGGGGAGAGTGTGTCTACGTACCCTCGTAGACCGAAAGCGTAAGCGTCTAGTGACGCGGTTGATGTGGTCAAACGTCTTCGCGATCTAACCGATCAAGCACCGAACGTACGACACCTCCGCGTTCAGCACACGTTCAGCTTGATGACGTCCCACGAGCTCTTGATCCAGTTGAGCTTCACGGGAGAGTTTCGTCAGCACGACGGCGTGGTGACGGAGATGATGAAGCTACCGGCGCAGGGCTTCGCCTAAGCACTGCAACGGTATGACCGAGGTGTGTTTGTGTGGAGGGGGGCACCGCACACGGCTAGAACAATGTTTCTTGTGTGTCTTTGGGTGCCCCCTGCCCCCGTATATAAAGGAGCAAGGGGGGAGGTGTGGCCAGGCCTAGGGCGCGCCAAGGGAGTAGGATTCCTACTCCTAGTAGGAATAGGAACCCCCTTTTCCTATTCCTACTACGAGTAGGAAAGGAAAGGGGAAGAGGAGAAGGAAAGGAGAGGAGGCGCCTCCCCCCTTTTCCTAGTCCAAATAGGAACCCTAGGGGGGTGCAGCCAGCCCTATGGGCTGCCCCTCTCTTTCCCTCATTGGCCCACTATGGCTTATACTCCCTCGGGGGGGGGGGGTCCGGTAACCCCCTCCGGCACTCCGGTTATACCCGATAACACCCGGAACACTTCAGGTGTCCGAATATAGTCATCCAATATATTAATCTTTATGTCTCGGACATTCCGAGACTCCTCGTCATGTCCGCGATCTCATCCGAGACTCCGAACTACCTTCGGTACATCAATACTCATAAACTCATAATACCAATCGTCATCAAACGTTAAGCGTGCGGACCCTACGGGTTCGAGAACTATGTAGACATGACCAAGACTCATCTCCGGTCAATAACCAATAGCGGAACCTGGATGCTCATATTGGCTCCTACATATTCTACGAAGATCTTTATCGGTCAAACCGCATAACAACATACGTTGTTCCCTTTGTCATCGGTATGTTACTTGCCCGAGATTCGATCGTCGGTATCACCATACCTAGTTAATCTCGTTACCGGCAAGTCTCTTTACTCATTCCATAATACATTATCTCTTGACTAACTCATTAGTCATTTGCTTGCAAGGCTTATTATGATGTGTATTACCGAGAGGGCCCAGAGATACCTCTCCGACACTCGGAGTGACAAATCATATTCTTGATCTATGCCAACATCACGAACACCTTCGGAGACACCTGTAGAGCATCTTTATAATCACCCAGTTATGTTGTGACGTTTGATAGCACACAAGGTGTTCCTTCGGTGTTCGGGAGTTGCATAATCTCATAGTCATAGGAACATGTATAAGTCATGAAGAAAGCAATAGCAGTAAAACTAAACGATCATAGTGCTAAGCTAACGGATGGGTCTAGTCCATCACATCATTCTCCTAATGATGTGATCACGTTGATTAAATGACAACTCATGTCTATGGCTAGGAAACATAACCATCTTTGATCAATGAGCTAGTCTAGTAGAGGCATACTAGGGACACTTTGTTTTTTCTATGTATTCACACATGTATTAAGTTTCCTGTTAATACAATTCTAGCATGAACAATAAACATTCATCATGATATAAGGAAATAAATAATAACTTTATTATTGCCTCTAGGGCATATTTCCTTCAGTCTCCCACTTGCACTAGAGTCAATAATCTAGCTCACATCGCCATGTGATTTAATACCGATAGTTCACATCGTTATGTGAATAACACCCATAGTTCACATCGCCATGTGACCAACACCCAAAGGGTTTACTAGAGTCAATAATCTAGTTCACATCGCTATGTGATTAACACCAAAGAGTAATAAGGTGTGATCATGTTTTGCTTGTGAGAGAAGTTTAGTCAACGGGTCTGTCACATTCAGATCCGTATGTATTTCGCAAATTTCTATGTCTTCAGTTCTCTGCATGGAGCTACTCTAACTAATTGCTCCCACTTTCAATATGCATCCAGATTGATACTTAGAGTCATCTGGATTGGTGTCAAAGCTTGCATCGATGTAACTCTTTACGACGAACTCTTTATCACCTCCATAATCGAGAAACATTTCCTTAGTCATCCAGTAACTAAGGATAATTTTGACCGATGTCCAGTGATCTACTCCTGAATCACTTTTTTACCTCTTTGCCAAACTCATGGTAAGGTACACAACAGGTTTGGTACACAACATGGCATACTTTATAGAACCTATGGCTGAGGCATAGGGAATGACTTTCATTCTTTCTCTATCTTCTGCCGAGGTCGGGTTTTGAGTCTTACTCAGCTTCATACCTTATAACTCTGGCAATAACTCCTTCTCTGACTGATCCATTTTGAACTACTTCAAGAAAACTTGTCAAGGTATGTACTCATTGAAAAAAACTTATCAAGCGTCTTGATCTATCTCTATAGATCTTGATGCTCAATATGTAAGCAGCTTCACTGAGGTCTTTCTTTGAAAAAACTCCTTTCAAACACTCATTTATGCTTTCTAGAAAATTCTACATCATTTTCGATCGACAATATGTCATTCGCATATACTTATCAGAAATGCTGTAGTGCTCCCACTCACTTATTTGTTAATACAGGCTTCACCGCAAGTCTGTATAAAACTATATGCTTTGATCAACTTATCAAAGCGTATATTCCAACTCCGAGATGCTTGCACCAGTCCATAGATGGATCGCTGGAGCTTGCACACTTTGTTAGCACCTTTAGGATCGGCAAAACCTTTTGGTTGCATCATATACAACTCCTCTTAGAGATATCCATTCAGGAATGCAGTTTTGACATCCATTTGCCAGATTTCATAATCATAAAATGCGGCAATTGCTAACATGATTTGAACAGACTTAAGCATCGCTACGGGTGAGAAAGTCTCATTGTAGTCAACTCCTTGAACTTGTCGAAAACCTTTCGCAACAAGTCGAGCTTTGTAGACAGTAACATTACCGTCGGCATCGGTCTTCCTCTTGAAGATCCATTTATTTTCAATTGCTTGCCGATCATCGGGCAAGTCAACCAAAGTCCACACTTTGTTCTCATACATGGATCCCATCTCAGATTTCATGGCCTTAAACCATTTTGCAGAATCTGGGCTCATCATCGCTTCCTCATAGTTCGTAGGTTCATCATGGTCTAGTAACATGACTTCCAGAACTGGGTTGCCGTACCACTCTGGCGCGGAACGTACTCTGGTTGATCTACGAAGTTCAGCAGTAACTTGATCCGAAGTTTCATGATCATCATCATTAGCTTCCTCACTAATTGGTGTAGGAATCAGTGGAACTAGTTTCTGTGATGTACTACTTTCCAATTTGGGAGAAGGTACAATTACCTCATCAAGTTCCACTTTCCTCCCACTCACTTCTTTCGAGAGAAACTCCTTCTCTAGAAAGGATCCATTCTTAGCAGTGAATATCTTGCCTTTGGATCTATGATAGAAGGTGTACCCAACAGTCTCCTTTGGGTATCCTATGAAGACACATTTCTTCGACTTGGGTTCGAGCTTATCAGGTTGAAGTTTTTTCACATAAGCATCGCAGCCCCAAACTTTTAAGAAACGTCACATAAGCATCGCAGCCCCAAACTTTTAAGAAACGACAACTTTGGTTTCTTGCCAAACCACAGTTCATAAGGCGTCGTCTCAACGGATTTAGATGGTTCCCTATTTAACGTGAATGTAGCTGTCTCTAATGCATAACCCAAAACAATAGTGGTAAATCGGTAAGAAACATCATAGATCGCACCATATCTAATAAAGTGCGGTTACGACGTTCGGACACACCATTACACTGTGGTGTTCCAGGTGGCGTGAGTTGTGAAACTATTTCACATTGTTTCAAATGAAGACCAAACTCGTAACTCAAATATTCATCTCCATGATCAGATTGTAGAAACTTTATTTTCTTGTTATGATGATTCTCTACTTCACTCCGAAATTCTTTGAACTTTTCAAATGTTTTAGACATGTGCTTCATCAAACAGATATACCCATATCTGCTCAAATCATCAGTGAAGGTCAGAAAAATAACGATACCCGCCGCG
Source organism: Secale cereale (assembly GCA_902687465.1). Classification (NCBI taxonomy): domain Eukaryota; kingdom Viridiplantae; phylum Streptophyta; class Magnoliopsida; order Poales; family Poaceae; genus Secale; species Secale cereale. Next base: position 44,419,323 of record LR738709.1, on the reverse strand, counting down.
AGCCTCAACAGTCATCGGTCCACATACATCAGAATGTATGATTTCCAATAAATCAGTTGCTCGCTCCATTGTTCCGGAGAACGGAGTTTTAGTCATCTTGCCCATGAGGCATGGTTCGCGAGCACCAAGTGATTCATAATCAAGTGATTCCAAAAGTCCATCAATATGGAGTTTCTTCATGCGCTTTACACCAATATGACCTAAACGGCGGTGCCAAAAATAAGTTGCACTATCATTATTAACCTTTCATCTTTTGGCTTCAATATTATGTATATGTGTATCACTACGATCGAGATCCAACAAACTATTTTCATTGGGTGTATGACCATCGAAGGCTTTATTCATGTAAACAGAATAACAATTATTCTATGACTTCTAAATGAATAACCGTATTGCAACAAACATGATCAAATCATATTCATGCTCAACGCAAATGCCAAATAACATTTATTTGGGTTTTTACACTAATCCCGAAAGTATAGGGAGTGTGCGGTGATGATCACCACTTCCAACACACATCGTCACTTCACCTTTAACTAGTCTATGTTCATTTTGCAACTCTCGTTTCGAGTTACTAATTTTAGCAACTAAACCGGTATCAAATACCCAAGGGTTGTTATGAACACTAGTAAAGTACACATCAATAATCTGTATATCAAATATACCTTTGTTCACTTTGCCATCCTTCTTATCCGCCATGTATCTAGGGTAGTTCCACTTCAAGTGACCATTTCCTTTGCAGTAGAAGCACTTAGTTTCAGGCTTGAGTTTAGCTTTGGGTTTCTTCATGGGAGTGACAACTTGCTTGTCATTTTTGAAGTTCCCTTTCTATCCTTTTGCCCTTTACTTGAAACAAGTGGTCTCGTCAACCATCAATACTTCATGCTCTTTCTTGATTTCTACCTTCGCCGATTTCTGCATCGCGAAGAGCTCGGGAATTACTTTCGTCATCCCTTGCATATTATAGTTCATCACGAAGTTCTACTAACTTGGTGATAGTGACTAGAGAACTTTATCAATTACTATCTTATCTGAATGATTAACTCCCACTTGATTACGGCAATTGTAGTACCCAGACAATCTGAGCACATGCTCACTGGTTGAGCTATTCTCCTCCATCTTGTAGGCAATGTACTGTCAGAGGTCTTATACCTCTCGACACGGGCATGAGTACGAAATACTAATTTCAACTCCTGGAACATCTCATATGCTCCGTGGCATTCAAAACGTTTTTGAAGTCCCGGTTCTAAGCCGTAAATCATGGTGCACTAAACTATCAAGTAGTCATCATACCGAGCTTTTGTCAAAACGTTCATAACGTCTCCATCTTGTAGCGACCAGACCTCAAACAGTCTGATCTCCATGCATCAGTGTCATCCCTGGATCAGTAATGCTGACACGCATGGTACTCGAAGGATTAATAACAGAGTAGCAATCACACACTTATTACATCGATAGTCCAACGATGAATTTATTACAGAAATCATGGCTGAAGGCCATCTAACACGATAACACCGGAAGGCTTGGAAGATAAGTGAGTCCATCAACTTCAGCGGCATCACTGAGTATAGAACCACGACCTAAAAGGGCATCTTACTCATCGTCTGAAAAGTCTGCAACATGAAACGTTGCAGCCCGAAAAACGGGTCAGCGCATGGAATATGCTGGCAAGGTAACACAAGAGATGCAATGAAAGTAAAGCTATACTATATGCAATATGGCTGGTGGAAAGCTCTATGGTTAAGTTTTTGCGTAAAGCCATTTTTTCCCTACTTCAAAGGAATGTATTTTAGTTAACTATCATGGTAGTTGAAACATCGTTGAGAAGATAGACATCCTCTCAACCCCAATTAAAAGTAATCATTAAACCCAACAAAATTAAATTATTGTAACATGTTGAGATGCACATGATAATCCAAGTACCAGATACTCAAGATGTCCATAACCGGGGACACGGCTAATCATGATCAGTTTGTACACTCTGCAGAGTTTTGTGCACTTTCCCCACAAGACTCGATCGCCTCCGTTTGGTTTCTCGCACTGCATGGTGTTTGAGAAACGGATGACCGAGACATAGTCTTTCAGAAGCGCTAGCACCTTACGATCGGGCGGACCGTACCAACCTACATCCCCTACATCTGCTAGTCCACCACTGTAAGAGTTCACACAACTTACTCATACTATGCTAGAGCCCATAATAGCATTGTGGTTGCACATGGAAGTTTCTAGTATGAATAATCTCATGATCCCTTTGAGCCTGGGTGGCGGTCCAAAAGAAAAACAGGCAATCCTGGAATACCCAGATGCCTCAATCCACCCAGATGTGTATTAATGTTGCCACCTTAAGTTGAACCATTAATTAACAACTCACATCTGTCATGGATTTCACTCAAACCCAAACCACGTCTACGATCATAGCATGTCCTAACAGCTAACGTAGAGTAACTCCCAAGGGTTTGAATGTAATGCAGGTAATAGGTACTACCTCAAACTACTTCCCAAATCCCACAAGTTAATTGATCCTAGTCATGCAACGTGTGAGGGTTTGACTAATGCAATGAAAACTAGGTAATTGGAAAGCATGATCAAAGTGTTACTTGCCTTGCTGATGATCCGCAAAACCTAGAGACTCAAAGTAGCAAGCGGCGCACTCCGGGTTCTCTATCGCAATCAAACAAACAAGCATACAATAAGTACTTAACTAATGCACAGGTAAAACTCAAATAAGAGATCTAACCAGAAAGTTCAACTTAAGAACTCCGGTTTGCAAAAAGAATCAACTCGAAAGAAGCAACGAAACTCAAACGGCAAAAGAAACGAGCTCCGAATTACTAGTTGGCCTAAAGTCAAATTTTACAGTAGCCAAAACTTTGTTCAAGTTGATCTAACGTAAAGAGGGCTTCGAGACGAAGATCTGGGATTTTGAATCACCTGATTCCGACTCTCGAGCAAAAAGAAAAACGAAAAACAAGATCAGGGCAGAAATCGTGATCGGAAAAATCGCGGATAAATACCCCGAAAAAGAAAAACGACGAACAGGCTAACGAACGGGCGTTCGCTGTCTGTGATTAACTAACGAAAACCGTTCGTTAAAACGAACGTACGGACGAACATCCGCTATTTAACTAAACCGACAAAAAACTGATCTAAACCGAAAAAACAGATCTAGGGTTCTTTTTAAAAAAAAAAAAACCGATCGGATCTTTCTCAAAAAAATAAAAAAACCGGGCGGCATCTACCTTGACTCCGGCGGGGCGGCGGCTCCGGCGAGGTCGCGGCGGGCGGCGGGGTCCGGCCGGGTGGTGGCGG
>LR738709.1:44397943-44414464 GCA_902687465.1 Secale cereale | reverse complement strand
CGGCGGCTCCGGCGAGGTCGCGGCGGGCGGCGGGGTCCGGCCGGGTGGTGGCGGGGCGGCGGCTCCGGCGAGGTCGCGGCGGGCGGCGGGGTGGTGGCGGGGCGGCGGCGTCCGGCGGCGGCGGGTGGCGGCGTCCGGCGGCGGGGGCGGTGCGGGGCGGCGCGGTCCGGCGGCGGCGGGCGGCGGGGCTGGCTAGGGTTAGGGTTTTCGCGCGGGGCGGGCTGGCTGGGCGAGCGGGCCGGACCTGGCGCTATATAAAGCCCAGAGTCCCGGTCCGGTACGAGACTAGGTCGGTTCCCGTTTTTTTTTAAATAGAGTCCCGGCGCAGTAAAACTAACGAAAACAATATCAAACTGATTCCAAAATTCCCGAAATAAATTTTCACCGTCCTCTAATAATATTTAGGACAAAGTGAACATTTTTCTCGGACCTAAATGCAATTTTGAAAAACACGTATTTTTCCTATGCAAATAAATCCGAAAATAAATCCAGAAAAATTCCAAAAGTGATTTTAATATTTTTCCTCCAATATTTCTGTTATTTTGGAGAAGTCATATTATCTCCGCTCATTTATTTTATTTAGAAATATCTTTAGGAGAGAAAAATAATTAGAATCACACTGTCCTCGTACCGGTATTCGAGCGAACTCAGATACGAAAATGGTAAAATCCCCAACTCTCTCCGTAGGTCCTTGAGTTGCTTAGAATTTCGAGGAACTCCGCGAACAAAAATGCGAAAATATGCAAATGCAATATGTTCTATGTATAACATTCCAAATTGAAAATTTGGGATGTTACAAACCTACCCCCCTTAGAATGAATCTCGCCCTCGAGATTCGACTTGGCTAGAGAACATGTGTGGGTGGTCCTTGCGTAGATCATCTTCTCGTTCCCAGGTGGCTTCTTCCTCGGTGTGGTGACTCCACTGAACTTTGCAAAACTTGATAACCTTACTGCGAGTAACTCTACTCGAAAACTCGAGAATCTTAACGGGCTTCTCCTCGTAGGTCAGGTCACTGTCCAACTGAATGGCCTCCAAGGGCACTGTGTCTCTAAGCGGTATATCGGCCATCTCCGCGTGGCACTTCTTCAGCTGCGAAACGTGAAACACGTCGTGCACTCCTGACAATCCTTCTGGCAATTCCAACTTGTAGGCGACCTCTCCCATGCGTTCCAAAACACGGTAAGGTCCCACAAATCTCGGGGCTAACTTCCCTTTAACTCCGAAACGTTTAACTCCTCGCAGAGGCGATACTCTCAAGTATGCTCTGTCTCCGATCTCATAGGTTATCCCCTTGCGCTTCGAGTCGGCATAACTCTTCTGCCTGGACTGAGCTACCTTCAGTCTATCTCGAATCAACTTAACCTTCTCCTCAGACTCTTTGATTAAGTCTGGTCCAAACAATTGTCGGTCTCCAACTTCATCCCACGACAACGGTGTTCGGCATCTCCTTCCATACAATGCCTTGAACGGTGCCATCTTCAGACTGGCTTGGTAACTATTGTTGTATGAGAACTCCGCGTAGGGCAAGTTGTCATCCCAACTAGATCCATAATCTAATGCACAGGCTCTCAACATATCCTCCAAAATCTGATTGACTCTCTCCGTCTGTCCATCGGTCTGCGGGTGAAATGCTGTGCTAAACTCTAGTCTGGTACCCAAAGTTTCATGTAACTGATTCCAGAACTTTGAGGTAAAATGAGTTCCTCTATCAGATACAATACTCCTCGGAACTCCATGCAGACATACGATTCTGGTCATGTATATCTTAGCCAACTTCGCACTGGTATATGTGGTTTTCACCGGGATAAAATGGGCTACCTTCGTCAATCGGTCTACTACTACCCAGATTGAATCATATCCTGCTTTGGTCCTGGGCAATCCGGTGATAAAATCCATACCAAGCTTCTCCCACTTCCATTCGGGAATTGGCATAGGTTGTAACAATCCTGCTGGCTTCTGATGTTCTGCCTTTACTCTCTGACACACATCACAAACTGCTACATACTCCGCAATATCCTTCTTCATACCGGTCCACCAGAAAATATCTTTCAAATCCAAATACATCTTAGTATTTCCTGGGTGAATCGAGTATGGTGAATCATGGGCCTCCTGTAAAATCAACTTCCTAATCTCCGGGTCATTGGGCACATAGATTCGATCCTCAAACAATAAGGTGTCGTGTTCATCCTCACGAAAACCTTTAACTTTTCCTTCGCTCATCTTCTCCTTTATAGAGACAATCTCCTTGTCAGCTTTCTGAGCTTCTCTGATTTTATCCATCAGGGTAGACTGGATTTCTAGTGTTGCTACATAGCCTCTCGGAACTATCTGTTGGGGAACGTAGTATTTTAAAATTTTCCTACGATCACGCAAGATCTATCTACCAGATGTATAGCAATGAGAGGGAAGAGTGTGTCTACGTACCCTCGTAGACCGGAAGCGGAAGCGTCAAGTGACGCGGTTGATGTAGTCGAACTTCTTCGCGATTCAACCAATCAAGCACCGAACGTACGGCACCTCCGCGTTCAGCACACGTTCAGCTTGATGACGTCCCACGAGCTCTTGATCCAGTTGAGCTTCACGGGAGAGTTTCGTCAGCACGACGGCGTGGTGATGGATATGATGTATTTACCGGCGCAGGGCTTCGCCTAAGCACTACAACGGTATGACCGAGGTGTGTTTCTGTGGAGGGGGGCACCGCACACGGCGGGAACAATTCAACTTGTGTGTATTTGGGTGCCCCCCTGCCCCCGTATATAAAGGAGCAAGAGGGGAGGGCCGGCCGGCCTCCTATGGTGCGGCTAGGGCAATCCTACTAGGAATAGGATTGCAATCCTATTCCTAGTAGGAGTCCACCAAGAAGGAAGAGAGGGAAAGGAAAAGAGGGAGAGGTGGCGCCCCCCAATCCTAGTCCAACTAGGATCCCTAGGTGGGGCGCCGGCCAGCCTCTATGGGCTGCCTCTCTCCTTTCCTCAAGGCCCACTATGGACCATCCCCCTTCGTAGGGGGTTCCGGTAACCCCCTCCGGCAATCCAGTTAAATCCGAAACTTTTTCGGAACACTTCCGGTGTCCGAATATAGTCGTCCAATATATCAATCTTTATGTCTCGGACATTCCGAGACTCCTCGTCATGTCTGTGATCTCATCCGGGACTCCGAACTACCTTTGGTACATCAAAACTCATAAACTCATAATACCGATCGTCATCAAACGTTAAGCGTGCGGACCCTACGGGTTCGAGAACTATGTAGACATGACCGAGACTCATCTCCGATCAATAACCAATAGCGGAACCTGGATTCTCATATTGGCTCCTACATATTCTACGAAGATCTTTATTGGTCAAACCGCATAACAACATACGTTGTTCCTTTTGTCATCGGTATGTTACTTGCCCGAGATTTGATCGTCGGTATCTCTATACCTAGTTCAATCTCGTTACCGGCAAGTCTCTTTACTCGTTCCGTAACACATCATCTCATGACTAACTCATTAGTCTTTTGCTTGCAAGGCTTATTATGATGTGTGTTACCGAGAGGGCCCAGAGATACCTCTCCGACACTCGGAGTGACAAATCCCAATCTTGATCTATGCCAACACCACGAATACTTTCGGAGACACCTGTAGAGCATATTTATGATCACCCAGTTACGTTGTGACGTTTGATAGCACACAAGGTGATCCTACGGTACTCGGGAGTTGCATAATCTCATAGTCATAGGAACATGTATAAGTCATGAAGAAAGCAATAGCAGTAAAACTAAACGATCATAGTGCTATGCTAACGGATGGGTCTAGTCCATCACATCATTCTCCTAATGATGTGATCCCGTTGATCAAATGACAACTCATGTCTATGGTTAGGAAACATAACCATCTTTGATCAATGAGCTAGTCTAGTAGAGGCATACTAGGGACACTCTGTTTTGTCTATGTATTCACACATGTACTAAGTTTCCGGTTAATACAATTCTAGCATGAATAATAAACATTTATCATGATATAAGGAAATATAAATAACAACTTTATTATTGCCTCTAGGGCATATTTCCTTCAGTCTCCCACTTGCACTAGAGTCAATAATCTAGCTCACATCGCCATGTGATTTAATACCGATAGTTCACATCGTTATGTGAATAACACCCACAGTTCACATCGCCATGTGACCAACACCCAAAAGGTTTACTAGAGTCAATAATCTAGTTCACATCGCTATGTGATTAATACCCAAGAGTAATAAGGTGTGATCGTGTTTTGCTTGTGAGAGAAGTTTAGTCAACGGGTCTGTCACATTTAGATCCGTATGTATTTCGCAAATTTCTATGTGTCTACAATGCTCTGCATTGAGCTACTCTAGCTAATTGCTCCCACTTTTAATACGCATCCAGATTGATACTTAGAGTCATCTGGATTTAGTGTCAAAGCTTGCATCGGCGTAACGCTTTACGACGAACTCTTTATCACCTCCATAATCGAGAAACATTTCCTTAGGCATCCAGTTACTAAGGATAATTTTGACCGCTGTACAGTGATCTACTCCTGGATCACTATTGTACCCCCTTGACAAACTCATGGCAAGGTACACAACATGTTTGGTACACAGCATGGCATACTTTATAGAACCTATGGCTGAAGCATAGGGAATGACTTTCATTCTCTCTATATTTTTCTGCCGTGGTCTGGCTTTGAGTCTTACTCAACTTCACACCTTACAAGTCAGGCAAGAACTCCTTCTTTGACTGATCCATTTTGAACTACTACAAAATCTTATCAAGGTATGTACTCATCGAAAGTCTTATCAAGCGTTTTGATCTATCTCTATAGATCTTGATGCCCAATATGTAAGCAGCTTCACCAAGGTCTTTCTTTAAAAAAAACTCCTTTTCAAACACTCCTTTATGCTTTCCAGAAAATTCTACATCATTTCCGATCGACAATATGTCATTCACATATACTTATCAGAAAGCTTGTAGTGCTCCCACTCACTTCTTGTAAATACAGGCTTCACCGCAAGTCTGTATAAATCTATATGCTTTGATCAACTTATCAAAGCGTATATTCCAACTCCGAGATGCTTGCACCAGTCCATAGATGGATCGCTGGAGCTTGCACATTTTGTTAGCACCTTTGGATTGACAAAAACTTCTGGTTGCATCATATACAAGTCTTCTTTAATATATCCATTAAAGAATGCAGTTTTGTTATCCATTTGCCAGATTTCATAAAATGCGGCAATTGCTAATATGATTCGGACAGACTTAAGCATCGCTACGGGTGAGAAAGTCTCATCGTAGTCAATTCCTTGAACTTGTTGAAAAACTTTCGCAACAAGTCGAGCTTTGTAAACAGTAACATTACCGTCAGCGTCAGTCTTCCTCTTGAAGATCCATTTATTTTCGATGGCTTGCCGATCATCGGGCAAGTCAACCAAAGTCCACACTTTGTTCTTATACATGGATCCCATCTTAGATTTCATGGCCTCAAGCCATTTTGCTGAATCTGGGCTCATCATCGCTTCCTCATAGTTCGTAGGTTCATCATGGTCCAGTAACATGACTTCCAGAACCGGGTTGCCGTACCACTCTGATGCGGAACAAACTCTGGTTGATCTACGAAGTTCAGCAGAAACTTGCTCTGAAGTTTCATGATCATCATCATTAGCTTCCTCACTAATTGGTGTAGGAATCACTAGAACTAGTTTATGTGATGTTCCACTTTCCAATTCGGGAGAAGGTACAATTACCTCATCAAGTTCTACTTTCCTCCCACTCACTTCTTTCGAGAGAAAACTCCTTCTCTAGAAAGGATCCACTCTTAGCAACAAAGACCTTGCCTTCGGATCTGTGATAGAAGGTGTACCCAACAGTTTCTTTTTGGGTATCCTATGAAGATTTACTTATCCGATTTGGATTCGAGCTTATCATGTTGAAACTTTTTCACATAAGCATCGCAGTCCCAAACTTAAAGAAATGACAGCTTAGGTTTCTCGTCAAACCACAGTTCATACGGTGTCATCTCCACGGATTTAGATGGTGCCCTATTTAACGTGAATGTAGCTGTCTAATGCATAACCCCAAAAGCGATAGTGGTAGATCGGTAAGAGACATCATCGATCGCACCATATCTAATAAAGTACGGTTATGACGTTCGGACACACCATTACACTGTGGTGTTCTAGGTGGCGTGAGTAGTGAAACTATTTCACATTGTTTTTATTGAAGGCCAAACTTGCTAACTCAAATATTTTACCTCTACGATCATATCGTAGAAACTCTTATTTTCTTGTTACGATGATTCTCCACTTCACTCTGAAATTCTTTGAACTTTTCAAATGTTTCAGACTTGTGCTTCATTAAGTAGATATACCCATATCTGCTCAAATCATCTGTGAAGGTCAGAAAATAACGATACCTGCCGCGAGCTTCAACACTCATTGGTCCGCATACATCAGCATGTATGATTTCCAACAACTCTGTTGCTCGCTCCACGGTTCCGGAGAACGGAGTTTTAGTCATCTTGCCCATGAGGCATGGTTCGCAAGCACCAAGTGATTCATAATCAAGTGATTCCAAAAGTCCATTACTATGGAGTTTCTTCATGCGCTTTACACCAATATGACCTAAACGGCAGTGCCACAAATAAGTTGCACTATCATTATTAACCTTGCATCTTTTGGCTTCAATATTATGAATATGTGTATCACACGATCGAGATCCAACAAACCATTTTCATTGGGTGTCTGACCATAGAAGGTTTTATTCATGTAAACAAAACAACAATTATTCTCTAACTTACATGAATAACCGTATTGCAATAAACATGATCAAATCATATTCATGCTCAACACAAACACCAAATAACACTTATTTAGGTTCAACACTAATCCCGAAAGTATAGGGAGTGTGCGATGATGATCATATCAATCTTGGAACTACTTCCAATACACATCGTCACTTCATCCTTTTAACTAGTTTCTGTTCATTATGCAACTCCCATTTCAAGTTACTACTCTTTAGCAACTGAACCAATATCAAATACCGAGGGGTTGCTATGAACATCAATAATCTGTATATCAAATATACCTTTGTTCACTTTGCCATCCTTCTTATCCGCCAAATATCTAGGGCAGTTCCACTTCTAGTGACCATTTCCTTTGCAGTAGAAGCACTTAGTTTCAGGCTTGAGTTTAGTTTTGGGTTTCTTCACGGGAGTGACAACTTGCTTGTCATTCTTCTTGAAGTTCCCCTTCTATCCCTTTGCCCTTTACTTGAAACAAGTGGTCTGGTTAACCATCAACACTTGATGCTCTTTCTTGATTTCTACCTTCGCCGATTCCAGCATCGTGAAGAGCTCGGGAATTACTTTCGTCATCCCTTGCATATTATAGTTCATCACGAAGTTCTACTAACTTGGTGATAGTGTCTAGAGAACTTTGTCAATTACTATCTTATCTGGAAGATTAACTCCCACTTGATTCAAGCAATTGTACTACCCAGACAATCTGAGCACATGCTCACTGGTTGAGCTATTCTCCTCCATCTTGTAGGCAAAGTACTGTCAGAGGTCTTATACCTCTCGACACAGGCATGAGTATGAAATACTAATTTCAACTCTTGCAACATCTCATATGCTCCGTGGCGTTTCAAAAACGTTTTTGAAGTCCCGGTTATAAGCCGTAAAGCATGGTGCACTAAACTATCAAGTAGTCATCATATCGAGCTTTTGTCAAAACGTTCATAACGTCTACATCTGCTCCTGCAATAGGCCTGTCACCTAGCGGTGCATCAAGGACATAATTCTTCTGTGCAGCAATGAGGATAATCCTCAGATCATGGAACAATTCCGCATCATTGCTACTAACATCTTTCAACTTGGTTTTCTCTAGGAACATATAAAATAAACGTGGAGCAACATCGCGAGCTATTGATGTACAACATAGATATGCTAATACTACCAGGACTAAGTTCATGATAAATTAAAGTTCAATTAATCATATTACTTAAGAACTCCCACTTAGATAGACATCCCTCTGGTCATCCAAATGATCACGTGATCCAAATCAACTAAACCATGTCCGATCATCACGTGAGATGGAGTAGTTTCAATGGTGAACATCTTATGTTGATCATATCTACTATATGATTCACGCTCGACCTTTCGGGCTCCAGTGTTCCGAGGCCATATCTGCATATGCTAGGCTCGTCAAGTTTAACCCGAGTATTCTGCGTGTGCAAAACTGGCTTACACCCGTTGTATTTGAACGTAGAGCTTATCACACCCGATCATCACGTGGTGTTTCGGCACGACGAACTTTCGCAACGGTGCATACTCAGGGAGAACACTTATACCTTGAAATTTAGTAAGGGATCATCTTATAATGCTACCGTCGTTCTAAGCAAAATAAGAAGCATAATAAGATAAACATCACATGCAATCAAAATATGTGACATGATATGGCCATCATCATCTTGTGCTTTTGATCTCCATCTCCAAAGCACCGTCATGATCACCTTCGTCACCGGCGCGACACCTTGATCTCCATCGTAGCATCGTTGTCGTCTCGCCAACTATTGCTTCTACGGCTATCGCTACCGCTTAGTGATAAAGTAAAGCAATTACATGGCGATTGCATTTCATACAATAGAGCGACAACCATATGGCTCCTGCCAGTTGCCGATAACATTACAAAACTTGATCATCTCATACAAAACTGTATAACTCATCATGTCTTGACCATATCACATCACAACATGCCCTGCAAAAACAAGTTAGACGTCCTCTACTTTGTTGTTGCAAGTTTTACGTGGCTGCTACGGGCTTAGCAAGAACCGTTCTTACCTACGCATACAAAACCACAACGATGTTTCGTCAAGTATGTGCTGTTTTAACTTTCACAAGGACCGGGCGTAGCCACACTTGATTCAGCTAAAGTGAGAGAGACAGACACCCGCCAGTCACCTTTAAGCAACGAGTGCTCTTAACGGTGAAACCAGTCTCGCGTAAGCGTACGCGTAATGTCGGTCCGGGCCGCTTCATCTCACAATACCGCCGAAGCAAAGTATGACATGCTGGTAAGCAGTATGACTAGTATCGCCCACAACTCATTGTGTTCTACTCGTGCATATCATCTACGCATAGACCTGGCTCTGATACCACTGTTGGGGAACGTAGTATTTTAAAATTTTCCTACGATCACGCAAGATCTATCTACCAGATGTATAGCAATGAGAGGGAAGAGTGTGTCTACGTACCCTCGTAGACCGGAAGCGGAAGCGTCAAGTGACGCGGTTGATGTAGTCGAACTTCTTCGCGATTCAACCTATCAAGCACCGAACGTACGGCACCTCCGCGTTCAGCACACGTTCAGCTCGATGACGTCCCATGAGCTCTTGATCCAGTTGAGCTTCACGGGAGAGTTTCGTCAGCACGACGGCGTGGTGACGGATATGATGTATTTACCGGCGCAGGGCTTCACCTAAGCACTGCAACGGTATGACCGAGGTGTGTTTCTGTGGAGGGGGGCACCGCACACGGCTGGAACAATTCAACTTGTGTGTCTTTGGGTGCCCCCCTGCCCCCGTATATAAAGGAGCAAGAGGGGAGGGCCGGCCGGCCTCCTATGGTGCGGCTAGGGCAATCCTACTAGGAATAGGATTGCAATCCTATTCCTAGTAGGAGTCCACCAAGAAGGAAGAGAGGGAAAGGAAAAGAGGGAGAGGTGGCGCCCCCCCAATCCTAGTCCAACTAGGATCCCTAGGTGGGGCGCCGGCCAGCCTCTATGGGCTGCCTCTCTCCTTTCCTCAAGGCCCACTATGGACCATCCCCCTTCGTAGGGGGTTCCGGTAACCCCCTCCGGCAATCCAGTTAAATTCGAAACTTTTCCGGAACACTTCCGGTGTCCGAATATAGTCGTCCAATATATCAATCTTTATGTCTCGGACATTCCGAGACTCCTCGTCATGTCTGTGATCTCATCCGGGACTCCGAACTACCTTCGGTACATCAAAACTCATAAACTCATAATACCGATCGTCATCAAACGTTAAGCGTGCGGACCCTACGGGTTCGAGAACTATGTAGACATGACCGAGACTCATCTCCGGTCAATAACCAATAGCGGAACCTGGATGCTCATATTAGCTCCTACATATTCTACGAAGATCTTTATCGGTCAAACCGCATAACAACATACGTTGTTCCTTTTGTCATCGGTATGTTACTTGCCCGAGATTTGATCGTCGGTATCTCTATACCTAGTTCAATCTCGTTACCGGCAAGTCTCTTTACTCGTTCCGTAACACATCATCTCGTGACTAACTCATTAGTCTTTTGCTTGCAAGGCTTATTATGATGTGTGTTACCGAGAGGGCCCAGAGATACCTCTCCGACACTCGGAGTGACAAATCCCAATCTTGATCTATGCCAACACCACGAATACTTTCGGAGACACCTGTAGAGCATCTTTATGATCACCCAGTTACATTGTGACGTTTGATAGCACACAAGGTGATCCTACGGTACTCGGGAGTTGCATAATCTCATAGTCATAGGAACATGTATAAGTCGTGAAGAAAGCAATAGCAGTAAAACTAAACGATCATAGTGCTATGCTAACGGATGGGTCTAGTCCATCACATCATTCTCCTAATGATGTGATCCCGTTGATCAAATGACAACTCATGTCTATGGTTAGGAAACATAACCATCTTTGATCAATGAGCTAGTCTAGTAGAGGCATACTAGGGACACTCTGTTTTGTCTATGTATTCACACATGTACTAAGTTTCCGGTTAATACAATTCTTGCATGAATAATAAACATTTATCATGATATAAGGAAATATAAATAACAACTTTATTATTGCCTCTAGGGCATATTTCCTTCACTATCTCCAACCGTAGTTCTCGTAGGTCCTCGGCTAACTCCTTTGGAAAGTCCTCCATCATTAGGGTATTGACATGGCTCTTACGGCTTAGCGCATCAGCTACTACGTTAGCCTTTCCGGGATGATAATGCAATCTCATGTCATAATCCTTAATGAGTTCCAGCCATCTCCTTTGCCTAAGATTCAACTCCTTTTGAGTGAATATGTACTTCAAACTCTTATGATCCGTATATACTTCACAATGGTTTCCTATGAGAAAATGTCTTCACGTCTTCAATGCATGCACTACGGCTGCTAACTCCAAATCGTGGGTGGCATAGTTCATCTCATGAGGTTTCAGTTGTCTTGAAGCATACGAAACAACTCTTCCTTCCTGCATAAGAACAGCTCCAAGTCCTCGACGTGAAGCGTCGCAGTACACCTCATAATCCTTATGTTGATCTGGCAGAATCAGCACAGGGGATGATACCAACCTTTTCTTCAACTCCTCGAAACTTGTCTCACATTCTTCGGTCCAACTAAACTTGGTTTCCTTCTTCAACAACTCCGTCATTGGCTTGGCAATCTTCGAGAAATTCTCGATAAATCTCCGGTAGTATCCTGCGAGTCCAAGAAAACTCCGGATCTCTCCAACGGTCGTCGGTGCTTCCCAATTGGTCACAGTCTCCACCTTGGCGGGATCTACTGCTATTCCTTCTCCGGATATAACATGTCCGAGGAATCCGACTTCCTTCAACCAAAACTCACATTTGCTAAACTTGGCATACAACTGATGTTCTCTAAGCTTCTCCAATACCAAACGCAAATGTTCTTCATGCTCCACTTCATCCTTCGAGAAGATCAAAATATCATCTATGAACACTACGACGAACTTATCCAAATACTCCATAAACACTTTGTTCATCAGGTTCATAAAGTAGGCCGGTGCGTTTGTTAGACCAAACGACATAACGGTATACTGATACAACCCATACCTAGTGGTAAAGGCCGTCTTAGGGATATCTTGCTCTCGAATCTTCAATTGATGGTACCCTGATCGCAGATCGATCTTAGAAAAGACCTTAGCTCCTTGCAATCTATCGAACAGATCGTTGATCATTGGTAATGGGTACTTGTTCTTGATCGTTACTTCATTCAATCCTCGGTAATCTACAACCATTCTTAACGATCCATCCTTCTTCTCCACTAAAAGTACTGGCGAACCCCAAGGCGAAGAACTTGGGCGTATAAATCCTTTTTCCAGTAACTCCTTAATCTGCTTCTTAATTTCCTCCAAATCCTTTGCGGGCATCCTATAGGGTCTCTCACTACTAGGAAAAGGGCTATAGATGGAATTGATACTAATGGCGCACCAGACAAGCAGTGCGCCATTAGTATATAGTAATGGCGCACCAACAACAGATACGCCATTAGAGATCAAACTACTAATGGCGCACCAGGCCCAGAGTGCGCCATTAGTATCAAGAAGTTTTTTTTTTGAACTAGCGCGCCTGTCCAAACATACTAATGGCGCATCGGTACGAAGTGCGCCATTACTAGTTATAACTAGTAATGGCGCACCAGCAGTAAAGTGTGCCATTAATGTTCTTTTTTTTATTTATTCTTTTTTTACAAAACTACTAATGGCGCACTGTCCCAGAGTGCGCCATTACTAGTTTAAACTAGTAATGGCGCACTGTGCGACAGTGCGCCATTAGTATGTTATTTTTTTTTGCAAAACTAGTAATGGCGCATCGACTATAAATGCGCCATTAGTAACCTTGATTACTAATGGCGCATTTATAGTGGGTGCGCCATTAGTAAGCGGGCAGCAACAAGATATTTTGGACAGCCTCTCCTACCCACACTCACTTTCTCCCCCACTTCATTCTCTCCACCTCCTCTCCTATCGGGTCCCTCCTCTTTTTCATCTCATTTCCACCATATATTCATTCAAATTAAGTGGTTAAATTACCTTGTTTTGATAGGTAAGTAAGGGGGGAAGCTATATTTATGTTGTTCTCCATACAACAATGTGCACATGCACTTTTTATGGCCTAGCTAGATCTATGTATGTTCGTGGTGTTGCATATGTTTGTTGTGTTGCATATGTGTTTGTGTTTGGAGGTGTACCGGTATTTGAAATGCGATAGTTGCCAATATTTTCCCGGAATGTTGATTCATTTCCGTTTCAGTGAGAATTTTGGCATTAAGCATTCTTTTTTGTCCTATTTTTAGGGAAAGTCATGGCAAATTTTTTCTTGGTTCTAAAATATCGTTTTGCTCTACCCCGCAGGCGACCATGGTGCGCACGATGACCGAAGGAATCGTGAATAGGTTTTTGAGGTCTGCGAAGGCCGAGATGCTTCAAAAGAACGAGATGGAGATAAGATGTCCGTGTCGAAGATGCAAGCTGAAGAGCCTTATTGCGGACCCGGATTCCGGGCAGGTGCGGGACCACCTGCTCTTGCGTGGTTTCATGGATGGCTATCGGTGGCAAGGTGATGAAGATGACTACGAAGTCGTCCATGGGGGCCGGGCAAGAAATGAGGAAGGGCAGCAAGACAACCACCGCGGCTCGGGCGGGCGAGAAGACGAAGAATCCCCAGGAGATGATCACGACGGTGATGCTGTACACAGTCATCATGTAGAAGATGCAGGACATGATGATGAGGAAGATGCCGGAGCAGACGACGGGCATGATCATGAAGATGATGATGCCGGCGGAGCAGACGACGCTGGACCATCGATGGGCTGGGTGCAGGACCCTCATATTCAAGAGCTGCTTCTCAAGCAGACCGATAACGCAAGAGCTGCCGCCCGAGAGAAAGCCAAGATGGATCAACTTGAGTTAGACGCGGTTACTCCATTGTATGAAGGATGCAGGCCCGAGGATAACCGCCTGAAAGTAACGCTCATGGCTCTGGAGATGAAGGTAAAACACAAAATGACCGACGCATGCTTCGACGAGAACATGTCATTCTGGCACGAACGTCTTCCCAAGGGGGACAAGTGCCCCGCCAGTTTGGAGGAGGCGAAGAAAATCGTGTGTCCTCTGGATTTACCGCACGTGAAATATCATGTGTGCATGAACAATTGCATCATTTATCGGGACGAGCACGCGGAGTCTACCATATGTCCGGTGTGCGGCGTCACTCGATACAAGAAGAGGAAGAAAGCTCCTCGAAAAGTGGTGTGGTACTTTCCGATCACTCCTCGTCTGCAGCGGTATTTCGCGGACCCTAAGGTAGCAAAGCTCCTGCGTTGGCAGGCGGATAGGGAGGAGAAGAAGCGAGAAGATGACGCAAATGATCCGGAGATAGATAAAAAAGACAAGATGCTGAGTCACCCTAAGGATGTGAGCCAGTGGCAAGCGTTGAACTTCGAAGACCTAGAATTTGGGAACGATCCAAGGAACATCGTGCTGGGCGCGAGCACCGATGGAGTCAATCCGTTTGGCAGCCAGAGAAGTACACCTAGCACCTGGCCTGTGTTTGTGTGGATGTACAACCTTCCCCCCTGGTTGTGCATGAAGAGGAAGTACATTCACATGAGTATGCTAATTGAAGGACCGAAACAACCAGGGAACGACATCAATCTGTATCTGGGGCTGTTGAAAGAGGAGCTAGACACGCTGTGGAAAACGCCAGCCAATACGTGGGACGCCGCAAAGAAAGAATATTTCCCTATGAGAGCCGCGCTGCTCACGACGGTGCACGACTATCTCGGTTACGGATATGTCGCGGGGCAGGTGGTCCACGGATTTTCTGGATGCGTCAGGTGCATGGATGACACAACATATCGCCAGCTAGATAGAGATCCCGGGTCTTCGAAAACCGTGTTCATGGGACATCGAAGGTGGCTTCGCGATGATGACCTGTGGAGAAAACGCAAGGATCTGTTCGATGGTGAAACCGAACCCCGAGGACGCCCGCGTACGAGGAGCGGCGAGGAAATAGACGAGCTGTTGAAAAATTGGAAAGATTGCCCACTGCCGGGAAAGAAGCAAAAGGCGCCAGAGCCGGGAAAGAAGCGAAAGGTGCCAGAGCCGCTGCTGAAGGTATGGAAAACAAGGTCTGTTTTCTGGGACTTGCCGTACTGGAAGATCCACCGTGTGCCTCACAGCCTTGATGTAATGCATATCACGAAGAACGTGTGCGAGAGTCTGCTTGGTACCCTGCTCAACATGCCAGAGAGGACCAAAGATGGGCCGAAAGCAAGGGCAGACTTGAAATCAATGGGCATCAGGCAGGAGCTTCATGCTATATATGATGATCATGATGATGATGATGATCATGAGGCGAAGCAGGACACGGAAAGTCGTCGCAAAGGCAAAAAGGCCAAGAAGACCGGAAATGACTACCCTCCCGCGTGCTGAAGTTCAGCGGGATGAAGTCTCACGACTGTCACGTGCTGATGATGCAGATACTTCCAGTTGCAATCCGTGGTATCATGGACGCGCACGTCCATGAAACCCTATTTGGCCTATGCAACTTTTTCGACGTCATCTCTCGGAAGTCTGTTGGCGTGAGGCAACTCAGAAGGCTACAGGAAGAGATCGTGGTGATACTATGCGAGCTTGATATGTACTTCCCGCCCGCATTCTTCGACGTTATGGTGCATCTGCTGGTCCATATCGTGGACGATATCATCCAACTCGGGCCGACGTTCCTGCACAGCATGATGCTGTTCGAAAGGATGAATGGTGTCATCAAAGGATACGTTCGCAACATGTCACGCCCAGAGGGAAGCATAGCCAGGGGCTTTCTGACCGAAGAGTGCATCTCCTACTGCACGAATTATCTAGGCATCGAGAACCCCATTGGTCTGCCCGTCAACAGGCACCTCGGCAGGCTCGCTGGATGGGGTCACCGTGAGGGTCGCCGCGAAATGCATGTCGACTTCGAGGGTCGACTCGCCGACTTTGAAAGAGCAAACCTAGTCGCGCTACAACACATAGACATGGTCGATCCTTGGGTGGTTGAGCACAAAACCTTTATTGAGAAGACGTACAATGACCGAGGCCAACAGAGGACGGACGGAGATATAATCAAAGAGCACAACTCATGTTTCACGCGTTGGTTCAAGCAGAAGCTTCTGTCGTACCCTTTACATGATGATTCTTCCGCGGAAGAACAACTCATATTCGCCTTGTCACAGGGCGCCGAGCACAACCTGATGACCTATGAGGCGTACGATATTAACGGCTACACATTCTACACCGAGGCCAAGGACATGAAGAGCGATGGTTATCAGAACTCCGGGGTAACGATGGAATCCTACACCGGTAATGACAAGGACAGATACTACGGAAGGATCGAGGAGATCTGGGAGCTGAGCTACGCTGGAGAGAAGGTCCCGATGTTCCGTGTCAGATGGGCCAAGAGCGTCCTAAAAGAAGACCGGTATTTCACCACCATGGTTATACCCGAAGCCAAATCCAAGACCGCGGGCGCAAACGTCACCGCGAAAAATGAGCCATGGGTACTGGCTTCCCAAGTTGACCAATGCTTCTTCATTACCGATCCGTCAAAGCCCAGTCGTGTTGTCGTGAGGAGAGGCAAAAGGAAGATCATCGGAATGGATGGAGTAGCCAATGAGCAAGACTTCGACAAGTACGGCGACCCGAGGATCGAACATGACGACGATGATG
>LR738709.1:44377318-44397933 GCA_902687465.1 Secale cereale | reverse complement strand
ACTCAACCGCCGCCGCCGAGCACCCCCCGGTCCATCGGCCGCCGCCGCCGACCCCCTGCACCCTCGATTCCCCTACTCAACCGCCGCCGCCGACCCATGATATATTCGAAATAATAAATTTGATGATATTTTTTCATATTCATAAATATTTTCAAATAACAAATTTGATGATATTTTTTAAAAAATTATTACTTTTTTATAAAAAAATATTACTGTTATGATTTAAACAAGTTTGAACATATTTAAACACAAATAAGTGTCAAATAGCATTTTTTTTAAAGCAAAAAAAAAATTTGGGGAGGCTGGGAATCGAACCCAGGACCTCCTGGTGGGTGTGCAGAGTGCTGACCAGTCGAGCTAGTGTGGGGGTTCTGTTAGGTAGTGGGTTAGGTGAAATATATAGCTTTCTGTCGGGCTAGTGAGTAGAACACAATACTAATGGCGCACCTGGGGGCGGTGCGCCATTAGAATCTACATACTTATGGCGCACATAGCAGCGGTGCGCCATTAGTAATCCCCCCATACTTGGGGCCGGCCGCACCCTCCTCTCTCTCCCTCTCGCCAGATCTCTCCCCCCTCTCCCCGACGCCTCTCTCTCCCTCACCGCCGACGCCCTCGCCCCCTCTCCCCGACGCCTCTCTCTCCCTCACTGCCGACGCCCTCGCCCCCGACGCCCCGGCCTCGACGCCCGGAGCTACGCCACCACCGCCCACGCCCCCGACGCCCCGGACGCCCGGAGCTACGCCGCCGCCGCCCGCGCCCCCGACGCCCCGGCCTCGACGCCCGCGCCCCCGACGCCTCGGCCTCCTCCAGATCCTCGCCGACCACGGGCCCCTCACCGTCGCCAACACCACGCCAAGGTATCCTCCTCCTACCCATGGCATCATCAACGCTGTATGAAATTGATATATGTGCTCTGAATCATCAACGATGTATGTTCCTGCCCATATTTGGTATATGTGCTCTTTTAGATTTTCCCCATGGTTCCCGATGTGTTTGTGTAAGTTCTATGGAATTGATGCGATTCCTCTGCTTAGGTTTTTAGCTCTTTTATGTCTGAATCCCCTCGGGGGTAGGCGCTAGTATGTGTTTCGTTTCCTGTAGTCGCTGGTAGGTGTCTAGATTTAGGGTTTCATGTGTTCTTAGTCATGACTAAGTACATACCCCAGGAACTTGTGCTACTCCTGTCAATATTGCTAGTGCTTACTCATGTCAGGTAGTGCTAGTGTTTAACTCTAAATCGAAAGGAAACTTTAATTAATTGAAAAAAATTCAGTTAATTAAAATTAACTGGAAATTTTTTAGTTAATTAAAATTAACTGAAACATTTTCAGTTTAGTGTAGGACTTGCAAGCAGTAGTACTTGCTTAGTTTAGTGTACACTCCTTAAATTAATTAACTGAAACCTTCTTTCTTCTTCTCTCTTCTCTCTTCTTTACTTGTTTGCTTGCAGTAGTTTCACTAGTTTAGTGTAGGACTTGAAGTAGTTTCAGTAGTTTAGTGTAGGACTTGGAGTAGTTTCAGTAGTTTAGTAGATTAACCATTTGTTATAGATTATATGTTTTTAGGAAAAACTGTTCCCCGAACATTGCAATGCTATAGGAAAAAAAGCACCTGTGAGGTGCTTTCTTTCTGACATTTTGTAGATTAACCATTCACACTTACAAGTTCACTGAGGGAGAATTGATTACCTTCACAGTAGGCATGTGATCGACCTAATGAGAGGGATCGGTGAATCTTATATCTGGGTTGGACCATGGCCTAATGAGCCTAGGATGGTGCCACAGCTAGCTTGTCTAGGTTAAGTTAAATATAAGTGCTAAAGAGATGGGTTTGCTGTTCCCTTTTTTTGACTGAAATAACATAGGGGGAAGCCCCCCGCTGTGTGATTTTTTATAGATAAAAAATGTTTACATGATTTACATGGCCTCAGGTGAAAAAATAAATAAGATAAGGGGGATTTTAAACAAGGGGGTTCAAACAAAAGGATGAAGCAGCCAGTCTAACATGGGTTGAACAAGAGAAGGCTTCACTCTGAAACTTCTGTAGCTCATATGTGTTTTAAGTTTGCCAACTCTGGCTTACAGCATTTGTTGTATTTGTGTGGCCACACTTTTGTTTCTCTTTCGAGGGAGCTTTTGTGCATATGTGGAATTTGTATTTGTAGAATATAACCCTCGTATAAGTGAGGTATTTTTTTTTCTGGTTTAGGTTAATACCATGATAAGGACATTCAGGCCATTGCCTTGTTGGCTGACCTTTTGACAGTTAGCATGCCATGAGGGTTCTTGACACATATACCTCCAGTTGTAGCAATGGATTAAATATCAGTCCTAAAAATATGGGTCTGGCACTACTACCATAGTTCCTTTTTTTTACTGAAGGAAGCGTCTACAGTTTTTTTAATATGAAGTTGCTCTAATTATATGTTTTTAGGCTAGTACAGGGTGTTGCTTTATTCTGTCATCATTTGTAACTATGTCACAAATAAATTGTTCCTTCTTTTGTATTTGACAAGTAATGACCGTTGATAAGCTGAGGCATGTGGATTAAGCAGTTTCTTTGCTGTAACATACTGTATATCACTCCACAATGAAATACAGTACATATTGATGTGCTTGGTAAAACTTGTTCATGTACTGAACTACCAATGCCTTGTGATGCTCTGAATTACTTGTGATGCCTCTGAATTACTTGTGATCACATTGAGAAAGACTTGTAAAGATGATGATCACATTGAGAAAGACTTGTGATCACATTGTGATAGTTTTGCAGGTACCCCGAGAGGCCCTTGAGTTTGCTGGAATGTCGATTAACTTCCGTTCCGGCAAATTCGGGTACTCCATATGTCCTATTTTCAGCAAAGGTCATGCTGAAATTTTCCGTGAATTTTAGCATGACTTTGCTAAAAAATAGGACATATGGGGTACTTGTGACTAATGCATGGGCCGGGGTATCTTAGTAGTTAATTAAGTAGGATCAAGCGCCCCTTTATTCTAGCTGCATTAAACCATAGGCGGCAATAGAGCCAAGTGATTAGGCCCAACTTAGAATTCTCCTTCCTAGCTTAGCTTTTAGGATGCCTCGGTGTCGACAAACCATAAATTATGAAACCTTGGCTTTTAGGGTGCCTCGGTGTTGATAAAAACCGAAATGATGAAAGCTTAGGCTTTTAGGGTGCCTCGGCGTCGAAAAACCCTCAATTATAAAAGCTTAGCTTTTAGGATGCCTCGGTGTCGACAAACCCTAAATGATGAGACCATGATCTTGTTCCTTGACAATAACCAACTTTTTGACCAAACTTTGTTCCTATTTAGAGAGAAACATGGCCAACAACGATGAGGCCGGCGGTTCGGGCGGGAAGGCATTCTGGGAGCTGTCCCAGGAGATGGAGGAACAACCTCACTTGTATGAGGATGCCGCCTTCCCCACCGATCCTGACACCACTGATGGTACCGCCGAGGATGACCCCACTGATGCCACCACTGATGGTGCCGCCGAGGATGCCACCACTGATGGTGCCGCCGAGGATGCCACCACTGATGATGGCGGCGCACGCACAGATGGCAGCCAACCGAAGAGGCAACAGAAGGACCGGCGCCCGACCGTGCTCCGCACCCTCAAGGAGGAAGTTACTGAAGTGGACTCCGACGGGAATCCAACGGCGCCCGAACGAATAGTCAAGGGGTACTCGCTTCAGCTCGGGTGCATTCTCCAGAGCACCGTCTCGATCAACACCGAGAACCTGAGGCATCCTGACCGAGGGAATTTGCGCAACCTCCTCTTCACGAAGCTGCACGAATGATACAAGTTCCCCGCTCAATTTGATAACACAAGCCTCAAAGGGAATAAAGTGAACAGTGCTGCCCTCACAAGGATGAGCAAGGCCCTGTCTACTTGGAAAACCAATTTGAAGAGAATGATCGAGAAAGGTGAGAGTTATGAGAAGAACAAGGAGAAAAATCCTTCGATCACCGAAGATGACTACAACGAATTCAAGATCAATTGCTCGAGCACCGCACACTCCGAATCAAGTCAGTGGGGGAAAGAAATGCGGGAGCTCAACTTAGGGGAACACACACTCGGTCCCGGCGGTTACAGAGTGGCGGAGCCTATATGGGACAAGGAGGAGGCGGACCGTGCCGAGCAAGGCCTACCGCCCCTCTTCGATAAATACGGTGACAAGCAGACCAGGAACTTTGTCAGGGCCCGGTACAAGAAGGACCCGAAAACAAAGGAGCTTACCACGGATCTGAAGACCAGGGCGCTTGAGGCTGTTCTGGTAAGGAATACACCCCCGCGTAATTAGCTCCATATGGTTGCATTCTAATTAATGAAGCCAAATTTCTAAATGATTCACATTCCTTCCGCAGGCGACTGAAAGCAGTAGCGCGGGGTCGACTAAGAGCAGCCCTTGGGACACGACTCTAAATAGGGCGTTGAATGTAATGAAGAACAAGGATAAGCTCAAGAAGCCGACGTCAGCTGGTCGTGTGGCCGGCAAAGGCTTGTCGACAAAATGGTCGTCATACTATAACGCTGGTGGGCGGAAGGAGAAAAAGACCAGCTCGGAAAGCCAGGCGCGCGAGGTTCAAGAACTCAAGGCACAGGTGGCGCGGATTCCGGAGATTGTCCAAGAGCAAGTGCAACAACAGCTCGGAGCGACGATCACCGCCATTGTGCCTAGCTTGATCGAGGGGTTGCAGGCGTGGATTGCGGGTGGCCAACAGGGGCCTCCCCCGATTCCCAGCTTCACGGCCAGCAACTCGCAGAACGCGATGGCGGGGCCATTGGTGTCTCCGGCGGAGGCGGCATTGGTGTCTCCGACGCCGGCACGGGAGCTTAATGCACCCGGGTGTACGCCGGCCGGCACCTCTGCAGCAAGCGGCCCCTCCGTCAACTGCACGCCCGCCGTTGGCGGTGCCTCGACATTAGCCGAGCTCGACGCCATCATCACGGTAACTAATTAAGCCTCTCTCGGCCGAGGACTTCATCTCCTTGCCTTTGACTGGGCATCCCTGACGCCCTACATGTTTTCGCAGGGCGTCGCCGACGTTCCGTGCACTCTCCTGCACTTCGTGAACAACGAGTTGGTCGATGTCGCCAAGGGCAAAATCGTTCAACCGGGCAACCCCTTGTTCCACGGTACCCAGATGCCACCCAACTTGTTTAGGTTCAACTGGTTCGGGTGCTGCCAGGCTGCGACGAGGTGTTACCTCCGATTCGACCCGTCGGGGCCGACGATGATGACGTGATGACCCTCAGTGCCTGCCTGAGTTGGCCCCTGCTTTGGCCGAAGAGCCAGATTCGTTTGGGGGCGGGGGACACCACCCCAAAGACAACACCGCCAGTCGTGGCGGCGCCAAGTCGTCCCCATGGCAAGACCGCCGCAACGGTGCCGGAAATCCCTATGCCACTGGAAGCAAACATGCATATGGCACAGGATCAGAACGATGACGACGACGATACATTTTCCAACGTCGATCAGTACTTTGCCGATCATGGGTACGGTGGCGACTTCATGGGGCCTCCTTCTCAAGAACCCAACCCAACAAAAGACGTGCGCGATCTAGCTGGTACCGCGGAGAAGCCAAGTTGCAACAGGCGTCATCTGCCGTTCAGCTCTAAGGAGATGCCTCCAGCTGCCGACTTCACCGAGCCTCAGATAGGCGAGGTGCGAAATATTATCAGCCCCAACACACTAAAGAAGGCGGTCTCTGAGCAGAACTCGGTCCCAATTCAGGAGAAGAAGAAGGCACGCAAAAGAAAAACTAACAAGGGTGCGAGCCAGCCGGCACCGAGTACGATCCGTGCTCAGGATGGGCCACCTTCACCTGAGGATGTAATGAGGAGGGTGCATGTGGCGGGTAGGCCGATGCTACCGACAAATATGCTCGATGCTGCAACCGGTGCTATGCGGAGTCTGCATGACAGTGTTCTTTCTTTGGAGAAGCGGCGTCTCAGAGAGAAGGATGTGGCATACCCGGTTTTCACGGCCAAGGTGCCAGAGGGCAAGGGCTTTGTGGATAACTCCATCGGGGGTACGATCGTCCTGCGGTTTGATGACATCCACGCTATGTTGAACCTTCTTTCGCTGCACTACACCTTCGTTCGGCTATTTTCACTGAGTATTGATACGTCCAAAACGTACCTATAATTTCTGCTTGCTCCATGCCACTTTTGGGTGATATTGCTATGATATTCATACACTTCCATACACTTTTGATCATATTTGGACTAACTTACTAATCCAGTGCACCCCAGTGCCAGTTTCTGTTTTCGGCTGTTTTTGTATTTCAGGTTTTCACGTTACGAGAACTGCCAGGAAAAATCCAGAAAAATTATATAAAAAATCAGCGTTTCGGAAACTACCATGCGTCCGAAGGACAGCCGGGGGGGGGCACCAGGGCTCCAGGCGCCCTGGCGGCGCGCCCCCCCCTGGGCCGTGCCGGGGGGCGCCTGGGCCCCCCGAAGCTTCCCCGATGCCCCCCTTTGGCATATATTTAAAGCGTCCTCCGAAACCCTCAGAACAGGAACTCTTTTCGCGATCCCATCTCTGTTCCGCCGCCGCCGCCGCTTCCAAGATCGGGAGCACCAGGAGAACTCTTCCCGGCACCCTGCCGGAGGGGAGGATCACCACCGGGAGCTTCTCCACCACCATGGACGCCTCCCAGATGAGTCGTGAGTAGTCTCCCTTGGACCATGAGTCCATGACCAGTAGCTATGTGATGTTCTCCTCCCGTTCTTGTGCTTCACTAATTAGTCCTCATGAGCTGCCCTACATGATCGAGGCACATATGTAATCCTTATGCTGTTGCTATGTTGAGTTTGCTGGGATCCGATGTATTATGAGATTATGTTCAGATTGTTCTTGAGTAATATATTTGATTCACCTCTTTTATATTTATGTTCATAAGTAATTCTTGCATGTTCTCCGTTGTTATTTATTGCTTTGGCCAAGTAGTAGGTAGTGACTCCAAGAGGGAACGTTATGCTTGATTGTGGGTTCATGCCCCTCGATGACTAGCTTGAGTGACAGAAACATGAGTCTAGGGGATGTGCTATTGCCACAAGGGGGAAAACAACGGTGCTTGTGCCCGCGGGTGCAAGGATTGTTTACTTTACGCAAAGTTCTTCTAATGCAGTTGTCTGTTGCTTTGAGTTTACACTATGGGTGGGGCTCGCAACTTAATACCAGCGAGATGTTCTGGATAGATATCTCAAGGTGGATGATTAGTAGTAGATACTGATGGATTTCGGTCTACTTACTTTGGCGTACTGCCCATGCTTTGAACCTCAACCTTTCTTGCAATGTAGTCAGCATTAGTTTGCGTTCGTGGTCCTGTCAATTGCCCAGCTGTAATTCGTTTACCTGACATAGCTGTTTTATCGTCTTTTGGGAGAGAGACATCACTAGTGAACATCATGAGACTCCGGTCCATATTACCATCATTGATCACATCCGCTATTTACTTTTCGCTTTTACTTACTATTGCAAACATTATCTATCACTACTATCATTTGCGTTTAATCCTTTGTGAACTACAAGGCCGGAGGGATTGACAACCTCTCTGTACTCGTTGGGAGCAAAGTTATTTGTATCCGTGTGCAGGTCCACGTTGATTGCTAATATCTGGCGCCGTTAGCAGTTGACACCTACTTGTTGAACCTAGGAGTCTCTGGGGATTCGATCCTTGGCATCTTTGCTAAGGGAAAAACTTCCACAACACTGCATCTTACACCTTCCACTTGGGGTAACCAACAAGGGGTTAGAGGCCCATCAAGGAGTTTTTCTGGCGCCGTTGCCGGGGACTCCACTCTTCAGGATAGGGGAGTTGCATGCTATCTTTTACCTTTGCTTTTTAGTCTTGTTAGTTTACCTTTCAGTTTTTGCTTTAGTATCCTTTATCGAAAATCACAAAAATAGTTATCTTGCTTGCTTGCTACTATGGGTTCCACCGAGAACACCAAGTTGTGTGACTTCACTAGTCACAACAACGATGACTTTATCAGCACACCTATCACCACACCTGCCACTTCAGCACCTTCATATGAAATTAAACCTGCTTTACTGAACTTAGTCATGAAAGATCAATTCTCCGGTGCTGGAGATGATGCTGCTTTACACTTAAACAACTTTGTTGAACTTTGTGATATGCAAAAGTACCACGAAATAGATGGTAATATTGTTAAGCTTAAGCTTTTTCCTTTCTCCTTGAGAGGAGGAGCTAAAATTTGGTTTCAGTCTTTGCCTAGAAATAGCATAGATTCTTGGGACAAGTGCAAAGATGCTTCTATTGGAAAATACTATCCACCTGCTAAAATTATCCAACTTAGAAGTAACATAATGAATTTTAAACAATTGGATAATGAACACGTTGCCCAAGCTTGGGAACGTATGAAATCTCTTATCAAGAACTGCCCTACTCACGGTTTGACTACTTGGATGGTTATCCAAGCCTTTTATGCAGGCTTGAACTTTACCTCGCGGAACTTGTTAGATTCGGCCGCGGGACGAACTTTTATGTCAACTACACTTGGTGCTGCCACAAAGCTTCTCGATGAGATGATGACCAACTATTCCCAATGGCACACCGAACGCGCTCCAACAGGTAGGAAGGTAAACTCTGTCGAGGAGATTTCCTCCTTAAATGAAAAAGTTCACTTGATCATGTCTCTACTTTCGAAGCAATCTACTGTTGATCCTCGTGATGTTCCTTTAAATTCTTTGATTGCTCAAGAACAAGTAGATGTGAACTTTATCTCTAGAAACAATTTTAACAACAATGCTTATAGGAGTAACTTTGGTAACAATCCTAGACCGTTCCCCTCTAACTCTTATGGGAACAATAATGCTTATCCTAGTACCAAGA
Organism: Secale cereale; assembly: GCA_902687465.1. Taxonomy (NCBI): domain Eukaryota; kingdom Viridiplantae; phylum Streptophyta; class Magnoliopsida; order Poales; family Poaceae; genus Secale; species Secale cereale. The sequence continues at coordinate 44,389,060 of LR738709.1, read as the reverse complement.
ACTCCACTACTGAACTAGAGATTATGCTTAGAGATTTCATCACTACCCAAAAAGCCTTTAATAAGAGTGTAGAAGAAAAACTACATAAACTAGATGATCTTTCTTTTAAGGTAGACCATTTAGCCAATGAGGTAAAATTGCTAAAAATTAAAACTTCTCCTCTTGAGGAGAGGGAAGTCACTCCTATAAATGATATTCAAGTGCAAATTAATGAAAACATTAGGATGATGGCTAAACTTAAAGAGAGATGGGCTAGAGAAAGGGAGGAAGAAGATAGAATTAAGAGCCTTCCTACCCACCACACTGTTGCTACTATCCAAGTTGTTGAGGATGTTCAAACTCTTAGCACCCAATGTACTCCTGGTCCCATTGGACCTATTAATGGTGATGCTATGACTATAGAAACTACCAAACAAGTGAACCTTAAGGACACCACTACCACTTTACTTGATGCTCGTGACCTTGATTTTGATAATTGCACTCTTACCGAAGTTATTGATTTCCTTCACAAGATGTCTAGAGATTCCCGCACTAGCACGCTTAACCTTGCCTTCACAGAGCATATCACTAATGCTCTCATCAAAGCTAGGGAGGAGAAACTTAGAGTAGAAGCCTCCATACCTAGAAAGCTAGAAGATGGTTGGGATCCTATGATAAAAATTAATTTGAATGACTTCTCTTGTTATAATTTATGTGATGTTGGTGCTAGTACCTCTGTTATGCCCAAAAGAATATATGATATGCTTAAATTGAAACCTTTTGATTCTTGTTCTTTTGGTGTTCGTCTCGTTGGTTCTTCCATAAAGAAACCTTTGGGGAGGATCGACGATGTTCTTATTGTTGTCAATGATAATTATGTGCCCGTTGATTTTACTATTATGGATATTGAATGTGATCCTTCATGTCCAATTATTTTGGGACGTCCCTTTTTACGCACCGTTGGTGCTATCATTGACATGAAAGAGGGTAATATAAAATTTCAGTTTCCTCTCAAGAAAGGGATGGAACACTTCCCTCGAAAGAAGATCAAGTTTCCTTTTGAGTCCGTTGTACGGGCTAGCTATTCTTTTACTCTTGATAAAACTTGATCTCTATGCATTATGCCTAGCTCAAAGGCATAAAAGAAAGCGCTTTTGGGAGGCAGCCCACATGAATAATTTTTTTGCTTTTGTTGTGTCTTGATGTTTTTTACTGCTGTAGCATCATCATTGTATCTTTGCTTTTCATATTTGTGCCAAGTATAGCCTCTGATTGCTAGAAAGTTCAAAAGTTGTGAGGTGCTGTCCAGGAAACAGATTCTGTCCTTGGATAGAAAAATTCGTATAAAATCACCAGATCATATTTTTTGTCTGAATTTTTTCGACAGCGTTCTCTATATAATTGTATTTCGTGCGTCTGTTCTGAGTTTTTTGATTTGAGTTGCAGAAGTATCCCGAACAGATCAATTACTACCTGCTGTTCTGTTTTTCACAGATTCTGTCCTGTTTTGCCTTTCCTTCATTTTGCAAATCAAGAACTTGCTTTTTCTTTGCAAAAAATCTTTTGGCAATCTTGAGAAACAGTAGAACTTCAAGAATATCTTTATTTCCAGCAAGGTATAATTATTTTATTAAGGGTACTAACCTCGCTAATCAGATTATGATGAGTTATGTATGAAGGGAGTTTTCAAGTGTGCGAGGGAAGATGATAAAAAAGATTCAGGAGTGTCAAGCGCTCAAGCTTGGGGATGCCCCCGTGCACCCCCAAGAAATATTCAAGGAGACTCAAGCGTCTAAGCTTGGGGATGCCCCCGTGCATCCCCTTCTCCATCAACATTATCAGTTCGTCTTTCGTTCCACTATATTTTTATCACTTCATGTGTTATGTGCTATGCTTGGAGCGTCTTGCTTTTAGTTTTCTTTTTAGTTTTTCATAACGAGTCGGAACTCAGCATTCTTTATGTGGGAGAGAAACACGCTCCACTTCTACCTAGAACATAACATAGAATTTTCATGTATATCTTCGCTGTGTGTGTTCTTTGTCTTTTAATAGCTACTATCATGCTTTGCTCTTAGTATTCATGCTTATCTTTTCAAAGAGCTTTTGTTTAGTTGGTTGCTTGAACTCTCTTTAATTATCATGCTCACCTTATTAAGAGAGTTTGCTTCCGTTTCATTGGTTAATGTGTCTATGATAAAGATGCTACTTGCATAATGGTGCTTAGTAGTTCAGGTTTTCTTATGGTTAATCTCAAATAGCTGGGGGATTCCCAATGTGTTATTGGAGTACCAACATGATTTGTTTGCCTATGATGTGGTATGGTTTAGTAATATCTTCCTTCGAGAATTTATTTTGATTGACTTGGCGTATGCTCACGCATATTTAAGACTGTAAAGAAAGTCTGTCAAGCCTTGCTGATCTTTTATTTCTGAGTAGCGATATAACTACCATGCCTGATTCAATGTTGCTTTGTCGCTCTGCATTATTATGACCGTCATTGCTCTCTTAGTTGGTCGCTCCCAGTCTTTTGCTAACCTCCACCTGTACTAAGCAGACTAACTTTGCAATACATAGCTCATGGGAAAGTAGCTTAAAAACTACTGTGGTAAAGAATATGTTGCTTATGTATCTTATTTCTTATAAGTTGCTTGCTGAGCGGTAACCATGTTTCTGGGGACGCCATCAACTGTCACACTTTTGTTGAATATCATGTGAGTTGCTATGCATGTTCGTCTTGTCTGAAGTGAGGGTGATTTGCCGTGGGTTGTATGAATATGCATATTGTTAGAGAAGAACATTGGGCCGCCAACCAAAGCCATGTACCATGGTGGAAGTTTTAGCTTGGACGTTAATCCTCAATCTCTTATGAGAATATGCTTATGCATTCAAGAGGAGTCCATCATCTATTTTCTATGTTGTCCCGGTATGGATGTCCTCAAGTTGAGATCTATCAAAAACGAGAAATCAAATGCGATTTATCTCCTTGGACCTTTGTACAGGTGGCATAGAGGTACCCCTTTGTGACACTTGGTTGAAACATATGTAATTCAATGATAACCCATGGAAATCCGAGCTAATTAGGACAAGGTGCGATCACTATTGGTATACGATGCATGAGGCTTGCAACTTATAGGATGTCTTATGCATGACACATATGAAGTACTACTACCGTTGACAAAATTGCTTCTATGTTTTAAAAAATAAAAAAACTCTAGCACATAACCATTCTTTTACTTTTATGTTAAAGCACCAACTACTGAGAGCATGATTGTCATTCTGAGTGTAATGTGCATTGTCCCAAAGTAGCATTGTCTTTTGCACGATTGTGATATCGTTTATTCTGAAATCATTGTATCTAGTCATCACTTAAACCTTGAAGGTGCCCCTGCATTTATGTTTTGCTTCACTAAAGGGGGCAAGCTAGATATCACTTTATCATATTTGCACATCATGTTCATTGCAAATCTTTTTGATGTTTCAATGTCATGTTGTAAAACTTTCAGTCATTTGTGATTTTCTCATGAGGCAACTTAATTACTACAGATTCATTGTCTCAGTAAGCTTTTGTCATATGACTATAAAAAGTCCTATATGGTTAATAGCATGTCACCACAAAAATTATTCTTGTTATCATTTACCTACTCGAGGACGAGCAGGAATTAAGCTTGGGGATGTTGATACGTCCAAAACGTATCTATAATTTCTGCTTGCTCCATGCCACTTTTGGGTGATATTGCTATGATATTCATACACTTCCATACACTTTTGATCATATTTGGACTAACTTACTAATCCAGTGCACCCCAGTGCCAGTTTCTGTTTTCGGCTGTTTTTTGTATTTCAGGTTTTCACGTTACGAGAACTGCCAGGAAAAATCCAGAAAAATTATATAAAAAATCAGCGTTTCGGAAACTACCGTGCGTCCGAAGGACAGCCGGGGGGGCCACCAGGGCTCCAGGCGCCCTGGCGGCGCGCCCCCCCTGGGCCGCGCCGGGGGGGTGCCTGGGCCCCCCGAAGCTTCCCCGATGCCCCCCTTTGGCATATATTTAAAGCGTCCTCCGAAACCCTCAGAACAGGAACTCTTTTCGCGATCCCATCTCTGTTCCGCCGCCGCCGCTTCCAAGATCGGGAGCACCAGGAGAACTCTTCTCGGCACCCTGCCGGAGGGGAGGATCACCACCGGGAGCTTCTCCACCACCATGGACGCCTCCCGGATGAGTCGTGAGTAGTCTCCCTAGGACCATGAGTCCATGACCAGTAGCTATGTGATGTTCTCCTCCCGTTCTTGTGCTTCACTAATTAGTCCTCGTGAGCTGCCCTACATGATCGAGGTACATATGTAATCCTTATGCTGTTGCTATGTTGAGTTTGCTGGGATCCGATGGATTATGAGATTATGTTCAGATTGTTCTTGAGTAATATATTTGATTCACCTCTTTTATATTTATGTTCATAAGTAATTCTTGCATGTTCTCCGTTGTTATTTATTGCTTTGGCCAAGTAGTAGGTAGTGACTCCAAGAGGGAACGTTATGCTTGATTGTGGGTTCATGCCCCTCGATGACTAGCTTGAGTGACAGAAACATGAGTCTAGGGGATGTGTTGTTGCCACAAGGGGGAAAACAACGGTGCTTGTGCCCGCGGGTGCAAGGATTGTTTACTTTACGCAAAGTTCTTTTAATGCAGTTGTCTGTTGCTTTGAGTTTACACTATGGGTGGGGCTCGCAACTTAATACCAGCGAGATGTTCTGGATAGATATCTCAAGGTGGATGATTAGTAGTAGATATTGATGGATTTCGGTCTACTTACTTTGGCGTACCGCCCATGCTTTGAACCTCAACCTTTCTTGCAATGTAGTCAGCATTGGTTTGCGTTCGTGGTCCTGTCAATTGCCCAGCTGTAATTCGTTTACCTCACATAGCTGTTTTATCGTCTTTTGGGAGAGAGACATCACTAGTGAACATCATGAGACTCCGGTCCATATTACCATCATTGATCACATCCGCTATTTACTTTTCGCTTTTACTTACTATTGCAAACATTATCTATCACTACTATCTTTTGCGTTTAATCCTTTGTGAACTACAAGGCCGGAGGGATTGACAACCTCTCTGTACTCGTTGGGAGCAAAGTTATTTGTATCCGTGTGCAGGTCCACGTTGATTGCTAATATCTGGCGCCGTTAGCAGTTGACACCTACTTGTTGAACCTAGGAGTCTCTGGGGATTCGATCCTTGGCATCTTTGCTAAGGGAAAAACTTCCACAACACTGCATCTTACACCTTCCACTTGGGGTAACCAACGAGGGGTTAGAGGCCCATCAAGTATGGAGATGCGGATCATTCGCGACAAGACCCCGGACATCGTGATAGTCGACCCCTTCTACATGCGTGCCAAGATCTTGGGCAGCGCTGGGGACCGGCAAGTCGCGAGTTCTTACCTTGAAGGCGTCATTCTGGCAAACCGAGATAAGGATAACTTCCTCGTGCCTTACTTTCCCGAGTAAGTCCTCCGCCTCAACCGCCCCGTAACATATGAATTTTTAGATTTCGATCGTTCTTCTTTTAACATTCTGTGTTTTCTGCAGTGACACACAGTGCACGCTCATCCTCCTAAGCCCCAAATATTCCATGGCCACGTATTTCGACCCGGACCGTCAGTCGAAAGTAGACTACACAAATGTCAAGAAGGTTCTTGATGATGTTCTCCCTGGCTACGCCAAATCTGGAGGCACCTTCACCAGGCCTATTCGTAAGTACGGCAAGCACGTGTTCTCCCACAATACGACGTTCTGCTGCGTCAAGCAGCCGCCTGGTGGTCAGAAGGGTGCCTACTACGCCATCCGTCACATGCGGGCGATCGTACGGGACCATCATCAACTTCTGCTATCGAGTAAACTCAAAGATTGGGCCGCGAGCGTGTCGGCAATCCAGGACGCGGACATCAGACAAGAATTCTTTCGCATCCAGTCGGAGTTTGCGGAAATCATCCATCAAGATGTCCTTCGTACCTCGGGGCAGTTCTACCTCAGAAATCAACCGTCGAACAGTGACATCGACACAATGCTACAAATGCAGGCTGACAACGCCCGTGATTTCATGACTCCCACGATAGACGGCGGCTTCATCCACGCTCCGGTGCATTGAGTCGAGTCGAAAGCAATGATGCTGTGTCTAGTTCTGAAACATCGATTGGCTCATGTTGTAATTAAACTTTAATGAACTTGTAGTATGTCTCTTTGGTTTCGAGAGTCGTTCAACTTAGATGTAATCGATGCTATTAATGTCTTGCTTTTCTCTTTCGATCGTTCTGTTGCATACTTATATATTGCTTATGTATTGTCTGTGAATTGGTACTAACGTTTCGTTTGGCTAGTGCATAGCGATGCCGTCGTATGTCGTGTACAAGGGTAAGGTTCCCGGAGTCTACGACGACTGGGAGGAGTGTCGGAGACAGGTTCACCGATTCAGCGGTAACAGTTACAAAGGGTACACCAGTAGGGCCGAGGCCGAATCTAGATACGCCCGCTTTCTAGCGGGAGAGGGGAGGGAGCGTTGGAGGAACCGGATGAAGACGAGTTTCATCGTGATGATGCTCATCGTGATGACCGCAGCTCTCTTCTATGTGATGGTAGTTTAGATGATCGATATCGACTTGTAATGTGAAGACAAACTCGCTACTCGCGGTCTCGAGACTTGTAATATATTGTTCTATCTTTGTTCGGTCTTTTCAATTTGGAGACTAATATGATGAATTGTATTCGGAGACTAATATGATGAATTGTATTCAGAGACTAATCTTCTATTGTATTCGATGAATTTGTTGTTGATGTGTGCTGTCTATATTCTGTGCAATTATACATTTTGTAATCTGTGCAAAAAAACAGAAAAATAATATTAAAAAAAACCTAATATTCATACTAATGGCGCATCACAACACAGTGCGCCATTAGTATGCCAAAGGATACTAATGGCACATCACCAGCCAGTGCGCCATTACTATGCGGACATTACTAATGGCGCATCCTGCTGGAGTGCGCCATTAGTATGCCAAAGCACCTGGGTACACATGGCCCCTGGGAGGCATACTAATGGCGCATCTGCGGTGCGCCATTAGTATACCAGATACTAATGGCGCACCAGAGGTGCGCCATTAGTAAAATATACTAATGGCGTGCTAGTAATGGCGCACCACTAATGCGCCATTAATGGCCAAATTAGGTGCGCCATTAGTAGGCCTTTTCCTAGTAGTGTCTTAGAAATTGGCCCAGTGCCTGGCAAAAGTTCAATCAAAAACTCTATATCTCTATCCGGTGGCATGCCAGGTAACTCCTCTGGAAACACATCCGGATAATCCTTCACTACTGGCACTTCCTCCTGAACAACTCCTGACAAGGAATTTAATCTACTCCTCTTTGACTCATGCCGGGATACATACTTGATCCTTCTTCCTTCCGGCGTAGTAAGCAAAATGGTCTTACTGGCACATTCAATATTCCCTTCATACTTAGATAACCAATCCATGCCTAATATCACATCCAGTCCTTGAAATTCCAATACTATTAGGTCCGAAGGGAATATGTAATTACCAATCCTTAAGGGCAACTGATCACACCATGACTTAGCCATATACTCTGCTCCTGGTGAGGTTACTAACATGGGCGATCTAAGGGCTTGGGTCGGTAGTTTATACTTATCCACGAATCCTCTTGAAATGTGTGAATGCGATGCACCAGTATCGAAAAGAATGAGTGCAGTAAAGGACTTAACTATGAACTTACCTATGACTGCATCTGGTTGCTCTTCTACTTCTTCCACAGTCACGTGGTTCACTTGTCCTTTGTTGAACGGGTTGGGCTTCTTCCCGGCGCTTCCATTGCCGTTCCCATTCTTAACTTCTGGGCATTCATTAGCATAATGTCCAGTCTTCCCACACTTGTAACAAGTGACATGGCTAAAATCCCTCTTGGTGGGTGTGGATGGTGCAGGGCGGCTCTGGTTTCCATTGGCTCCATTCCCATTCCCATTACCATTTCCATTCTTGGTGCCATTGTGGTTGTGTGAGATACTTCCTCCATGGGTATGCTGAAACTGTCCTACTGCTTTAGGGGTAAAGCGAGGCTTCTGGTGAGCTCCAGAATTATACTTTCCCTGCCCATACTTCCTCTTGCGGCTCTCAATCTGCTGGTGTTTCCTTTCAATCATCAGGGCTCGGTCAACCAACTCCTGATAGTTATTGAAAGTTGCCACCATCAGCTGTACACTCATCTCATCATTCAGCCCTTCCATAAATCTCTCCTGCTTCTTGGCATCTGTGGCCACATCATCTGGGGCATAATGAGATAGGGTACTAAACTCATCCACGTACTGAGCCACAGTACGGTTCCCTTGGCGCAAGTTGCGAAACTCCTGCTTTTTCATACTCATTGCTCCAGTCGAGACATGGGCAGTATGAAAAGCTTACTAAAACTGATCCCAAGTCACATTGGCTACGGGGTAAGTGGCTGTGTAATTCTCCCACCATGCTGCGGCTGGTCCAGACAACTGGTGTGCGGCAAATCGCACCTGCTCAGCATCCGAGCAATTGGCGGTGGTCAAATCCCTTCCAATCTTGCGTAGCCAGTCATCACCACAATTGGTTCGATGCTGCTAGCAAACACAGGTGGTTGCAACCTTAAGAAACGTGTCAGGTTGTCCACAAGTGGGGGTGGTGGAGGGTTGTTGTTGTTGTTCTGGTTGTTCTGTGTGTTCTTGACAAGAAGTTGCATCAGAGTGTTCTGCTGCTGGATCAACTGGGTGAGCTCAGGGGGAAACTCGAATTCACGTCTTGGAGGCATCTGATGGGTGTAGAGGGAAGAGATTAGAATAGAAAAGAGGTCTAAGGGAAAATCACTACCCATATTCACATGAGACAAACACACAATCATATCACACCAATCAATTTCAAACAAGGTCTTACAAATCTAACGATCGTTTACAAAAGTGCTCTAAATCTAATGTATGGGGTATACTACTAGTCATAGGGTGGTCATCTAAAAATATTGGTCGGCAGAGGATTCCATAATATCTGCCCCAGCTTCATCTTCATAATCTTCGTCCTTGCTATCTTAAGCTTTAGAATCCGTGTCATCTATAATGATATAGTCTTCCGGTGGAATCTCCTTGGGTTCTTCTTCCTCATCTTCTTCTCCCATGAGTATCCCTAACTTCCGGGTCAAATCATCATTCTTCTCCACAAGTATCTTCATCTCCTCCTCATATCCGTCGCGTGTAGACTTGAGTTCTTCTTCTAGCTCCAAATTCCTATTTAGGGCCTTCTTCAAATCTATCATCCCAGCACACATCTGGTGCTCTTGGCGACGAATGTGGTGGTTCAACTCCTGGATGAATGCTGCTATGGATATACCCTTCTTAGTGCTGATCATCTCCCAGTTCTCATCTCGGCGTCCACAAATCTGGTAGATAGTGTCCTTTAGCTCCTGCTTGTAGACTTCTCCAATCCTTCCCATAGCAATGTGGGCTGCCATACTCCTTCCTAGGCTCCATGTAGGTGCATTAAAGGAAAATGCTACGAGTGAGGTGACGGGTGCGAACGTCCTTCCTGGAACTTGAGCTTGAATCAACCAACGCTCCTCCTCAGGTAGAGGGGCATTGTAGGTTCCAGTGAAACTTGGTAATCCAATGTGTAGATATCTGGTGACTTCCTTCAGGTGTCGTCCAAATGGCGTGTCATCATCCGGTTGCATGAACTTGTGCTTTGCTTCCACCATCCTAAAGAATAGAAAAGATGAGGAGTTAGAAGAGAGAAGAGTGAATAGTATTCTAGGGCTTGTCTTAGTGGTCGTGTCCTACAGTCAGCGTGTGCTCTGATACCATCTTGTAGCGACCAGACCTCAAACAGTCTGATCTCCATTCATCAGTGTCATCCCTGGATCAGTAATGCTGACACGCATGGTACTCGAAGGATTTATAATAGAGTAGCAATCACACACTTATTACATCGATAGTCCAACGATGAATTTATTACAGAAATCATGGCTGAAGGCCATCTAACACGATAACAACGGAAGGCTTGGAAGATAAGTGAGTCCATCAACTCCAGCGGCATCACTAAGTATAGAACCACGACCTAAAAGGGCATCTTACTCGTCGTCTGAAAAGTCTGCAACATGAAACGTTGCAGCCCGAAAAACGGGTCAGCACATGGAATATGCTGGCAAGGTAACACAAGAGATGCAATGAAAGTAAAGCTATACTATATGCAATATGGCTGGTGGAAAGCTCTATGGTTAAGTTTTTGCGCAAAGCCAATTTTTCCCTACTTCAAAGGAATGTATTTTAGTTAACTATCATGGTAGTTGAAACATCGTTGAGAAGATAGACATCCTCTCAACCCCAATTAAAAGTAATCATTAAACCCAACAAAATTAAATTATTGTAACATGTTGAGATGCACATGATAATCCAAGTACCAGATACTCAAGATGTCCATAACCGGGGACACGGCTAATCATGATCAGTTTGTACACTCTGCAGAGGTTTGTGCACTTACCCCACAAGAGTCGATCGCCTCCGTTTGGTTTCTCGCACTGCATGGTGTTTGAGAAACGGATGACCGAGACATAGTCTTTCGGAAGCGCTAGCACCTTACGATCGGGCGGACCGTACCAACCTACATCCCCTACATCTGCTAGTCCACCACTGTAAGAGTTCGCACAACTTACTCATACTATGCTAGAGCCCATAATAGCATTGTGGTTGCACACGGAAGTTTCTAGTATGAATAATCTCATGATCCCTTTGAGCCTGGGTGGCGGTCCAAAAGAAAAATAGGCAATCCTGGAATACCCAGATGCCTCAATCCACCCAGATGTGTATTAATGTTGCCACCTTAAGTTGAACTATTAATTAACAACTCACATCTGTCATGGATTTCACTCAAACCCAAACCACGTCTACGAGCATAGCATGTCCTCACAGCAAACGTAGAGTAACTCCCAAGGGTTTGAATGTAATGCAGGTAATAGGTACTACCTCAAACTACTTCCCAAATCCCACAAGTTAATTGATCCTAGTCATGCAATGTGTGAGGGTTTGACTAATGCAATGAAAACTGGGTAATTGGAAAGCATGATCAAAGTGTTACTTGCCTTGCTGATGATCCGCAAAACCTAGAGACTCAAAGTAGCAAGCGGCGCACTCCGGGTTCTCTATCGCAATCAAACAAACAAGCATACAATAAGTACTTAACTAATGCACGGGTAAAACTCAAATAAGAGATCTAACCAGAAAGTTCAACTTAAGAACTCCGGTTTGCAAAAAGAATCAACTCGAAAGAAGCAACGAAACTCAAACGGCAAAAGAAACGAGCTCCGAATTACTAGTTGGCCTAAAGTCAAATTTTACAGTAGCCAAAACTTTTTTCAAGTTGATCTAACGTAAAGAGGGCTTCGAGACGAAGATCTGGGATTTTGAATCACCTGATTCCGACTCTCGAGCGAAAAGAAAAACGAAAAACAAGATTATATAGGGCAGAAATTGCGATCGGAAAAATCGCGGATAAATACCCCGAAAAAGAAAAACGACGAACAGGCTAACGAACGGGCGTTCGCTGTCTGTGATTAACTAACGAAAACCGTTTGTTAAAACGAACGTACGGACGAACATCCGCTATTTAACTAAACCGACGAAAAACCGATCTAAACCGAAAAAAACAGATCTAGGGTTCTTTTTAAAAAAAAACCGATCGGATCTTTCTCAAAAA
>LR738709.1:44353617-44377253 GCA_902687465.1 Secale cereale | reverse complement strand
AAAAGCGGGGCAACATCTACCTCGACTCCGGCGGGGCGGCGGGGTCCGGCGGGGTGGTGGCGGGGCGGCGGCGGGCGACGGCGTCCGGCGGCGGGGGCGGTGCGGGGCGGCGGGCGGTGGCGGCGGCGGGGCTGGCTAGGGTAAGGGTTTTCGCGCGGGGCGGGCTGGCTGGGCGAGCGGGCCGGACCTGGCGCTATATAAAGCCCAGAGTCCCGGTCCGGTACGAGACTAGGTCGGTTCCCGTTTTTTTTTAAATAGAGTCCCTGCGCAGTAAAACTAACGAAAAAATATCAAACGGACTCCAAAATTCCCGAAATAAATTTTCACCGTCCTCTAATAATATTTAGGACAAAGTGAACATTTTTCCCGGACCTAAATGGAATTTTTTAAAACGCGTATTTTTCCTATGCAAATAAATCCGAAAATAAATCCAGAAAAATTCCAAAAGTTATTTTAATATTTTTCTCCAATATTTCTGTTATTTTGGAGAAGTCATATTATCTCCGCCCATTTATTTTATTTATAAATATCTTTAGGAGAGAAAAATAATTAGAATCACACTGTCCTCGTACCGGTATTCGAGCGAACTCAAATACGAAAACGGTAAAATCCCCAACTCTCTCCGTAGGTCCTTGAGTTGCTTAGAATTTCGAGGAACTCCACGAACAAAAATGCAAAAATATGCAAATGCAATATGATCTATGTATAACATTCCAAATTGAAAATTTGGGATGTTACACATCTGCTCCTGCAATAGGTCTGTCACCTAGCGGTGCATCAAGGACATAATTCTTCTGTGCAGCAATGAGGAAAATCCTCAGATCACGGAACAAGTCTGCATCATTGCTAATAACATCTTTCAACTTAGTTTTCTCTAAGAACATATAGAAACAAACGGGGAGCTACATCGCGAGCTATTGATCTACAACATAGATATGTTAATACTACCATGACTAAGTTCATGATAAATTAAAGTTCAATTAATCAAATTACTAGAGAACTTCCACTTAGATAGACATCCCTCTGGTCATCTAAATGATCACGTGATCCAAATCAACTAAACCATGTCCGATCATCACGTGAGATGGAGTAGTTTTCATTGGTGAACATCTTATGTTGATCATATCTACTATATGATTCACACTCAACCTTTCGGTCTCCAGTGTTTCGAGGCCATATCTGCATATGCTAGGCTTGTCAAGTTTAACCTGAGTATTTTGCGTGTGCAAAACTGGCTTACACCCATTGTATGTGAACATAGAGCTTATCACACCTGATCATCACGTGGTGTCTCGGCACGACGAACTTTCGCAGCGGTGCATACTCAGGGAGAACACGTATACCTTGAAATTTAGTGAGAGATCATCTTATAATGCTACGGTCGTACTAAGAAAAATAAGAAGCATAATAAGATAAACATCACATGCAATCAAAATATGTGACATGATATGACCATCGTCATCTTGTGCTTTTGATCTCCATCTCCAAGGCACCTTCATGATCACCATCGTCACCGGCGCGACACCTTGATCTCCATCGTAGCATCGTTGTCGTCTCACCAACTATTGCTTCCACGACTATCGCTACCGCTTAGTGATAAAGTAAAGCAATTACATGGCGACTATATTTCATACAATAAAGCGACAACCATATGGCTCCTGCCAGTTCGATAACTTTACAAAACATGATCATCTCATACAATAACGTATTACTCATCATGTCTTGACCATATCACATCACAACATGCCCTGCAAAAACAAGTTAGACGTCCTCTACTTTGTTGTTGCAAGTTTTACGTGGCTGCTACGGGCTTAGAAAGAACCGTTCTTACCTACGCATACAAAAGCCACAATGATTTTTCGTCAAGTATATGTTGTTTTAACCTTCACAAGGACCGGACGTAGCCACACTCGATTCAAAGTGAGAGAGACAGACACCCGCCAGTCACCTTTAAGCAATGAGTGCTCATAACGGTGAAACCAGTCTCGCGTAAGCGTACGCGTAATGTCGGTCCGGGCCGCTTCATCTCACAATACCACCGAACCAAAGTATGACATGCTGGTAAGCAGTATGAATATTATCGCCCACAACTCATTGTGTTCTATTCGTGCATATCATCTACGCATAGACCTGGCTCATGATGCCACTGTTGGGGAACATAGTATTTCAATATTTTCCTACGATCACGCAAGATCTATCTACTAGAAGCATAGCAACGAGAGGGGAGAGTGTGTCTACGTACCCTCGTAGACCGAAAGCGGAAGCGTCTAGTGACGCGGTTGATGTAGTCGAACGTCTTCGCGATCTAACCGATCAAGCACCGAACGTACGGCACCTCCATGTTCAGCACACGTTCAGCTTGATGACGTCCCACGAGCTCTTGATCTAGTTGAGCTTCACAGGAGAGTTTCGTCAGCACGACGGCGTGGTGACGGAGATGATGAAGCTACCGGCATAGGGCTTCGCCTAAGCACTGCAATGGTATGACCGAGGTGTGTTTCTGTGGAGGGGGGCACCGCACATGGCTAGAACATGATTTCTTGTGTGTCTTTCGGTGCCCCCTGCCCCAGTATATAAAGGAGCAAGGTGGGAGGTGCGGCCAGGCCTAGGGCGCGCCAAGGGAGTAAGATTCCTACTCCTAGTAGGAATAGGAACCCCCTTTTCCTATTCCTACTAGGAGTAGGAAAGGAAAGGGGAAGAGGAGAAGGAAAGGAGAGGGGGCGCCTCCCCCCTTTTCCTAGTCCAACTAGGAACCCTAGGGTGGTGCGGCCAGCCCTATGGGCTGCCCCTCTCTTTCCCTCACTGGCCCACTATGGCCCATAATCCCTCGGGGGGTTCCAGTAACCCCCTCCGGCACTCCGGTTATACCCGATAACACCCAGAACACTTCCGGTGTCCGAATATAGCCGTCCAATATATTAATCTTTATGTCTCGGACATTTCGAGACTCCTCGTCATGTCCGTGATCTCATCCGGGACTCCAAACTACCTTCGGTACATCAAAACTCATAAACTCATAATACCGATCGTCATCAAACGTTAAGCGTGCGGACCCTACGGGTTCGAGAACTATGTAGACATGACCGAGACTCATCTCAGGTCAATAACCAATAGCGGAACCTGGATGCTCATATTGGCTCCTACATATTCTACGAAGATCTTTATCAGTCAAACCGCATAACAATATACGTTTCCCTTTGTCATCGGTATGTTACTTTCCCGAGATTCGATCGTCGGTATCATCATACCTAGTTAATATCGTTGCCGGCAAGTCTCTTTACTCATTCCGTAATACATCATCTGGTGACTAACTCATTAGTCATTTGCTTGCAAGGCTTATTATGATGTGTATTACCGAGAGGGCCCATAGATACCTCTCCGACACTCGGAGTGACAAATCCTATTGTTGATCTATGCCAACACCACGAACACCTTCGGAGACACCTGTAGAGCATCTTTATAATCACCCAGTTACGTTGTGACATTTGATAGAACACAAGGTGTTCCTCCGGTATTCGGGAGTTGCATAATCTCATAGTCATAGGAACATGTATAAGTCATGAAGAAAGCAATAGCAGTAAAACTAAACGATCATAGTGCTAAGTTAACGGATGGGTCTAGTCCATCACATGATTCTCCTAATGATGTGATCCCGTTGATCAAATGACAACTCATGTCTATGGCTAGGAAACATAACCATCTTTGATCAATGAGCTAGTCTAGTAGAGGCATACTAGGGACACTCTGTTTTGTCCATGTATTCACACATGTATTAAGTTTCCTGTTAATACAATTCTAGCATGAACAATAAACATTTATCATGATATGAGGTAATAAATAATAACTTTATTATTGCCTCTAGGGCATATTTCCTTCACAACATACATCTCATCAAAATATCGAACGAATACCAAATTCGCATGACTACTTATAGCAAGACTTCTCCCATGTCCTCATAAACAAAAGTAACTACTCACAAGACATAATATTGTTCATGATCAGAGGGGTATTAATATGCATAATGGATCTGAACATATGATCTTCCACCAAGTAAACCAACTAGCATCAACTACAAGGAGTAATCAACACTACTAGCAACCCACAGGTACCAATCTGAGGTTTGGGTACAAAGGGATACAAGAGATGAACTAGGGTTTGAGAGGAGATGGTGCTGGTGAAGATGTTGATGAAGATAACCCTCCCCAAGATGGGAGAGTTGTTGGTGATGACGGCGGTGACGATTTCCCCCTCCCAGAGGGAAGTACCCCGGCAGAACAGCTCTGCCGGAGCCCTCGAGACGGCGGCGTCTAGTCCCGAAAGCCTCCCTCCTATTTTTTCCAGGTCAAAACACCTCATATAGGAGAAGATGGGCATCGGGGGGCCCACGAGGCAGGGGGGCGCGCCCAGGCAGGGGGGCACGCCCCCCACCCTCGTGGATAGGTGGTGGCCCCCTGGTGATCCTCTTCCGCCAGATATTGTTTATATTTTCTGAAACGGTGTCATGTGGAGTTTTGGAACTTTCTGAGTTGTGCAGAATAGGTTTCCAGAGTTTGCTTATTTTCCAGCCCAGAATTCCAGCTGTCGGCATTCTCCCTCTTCATGTAAACCTTGTAAAATAAGAGAGAAAAGGCATAAGTATTGTGACTTAACGTGTAATAACAGCCCATAATGCAATAAATATCAACATAAAAGCATGATGCAAAATGGACGTATCAACTCCCCCAAGCTTAGTCCTCGCTTGTCCTCAAGCGAAAGACGATATCGAAAAATATGTCCACATGTTTAGAGATAGAGGTGTCGATAAAAATAAAATATGGACATGAGGGCATCATGATTATTCTTATAATAGGAAAACATATATTTTGTCATATGATTCTTATGATAAAGTAACAATTCATTCACCATGTCAAGTATGAATCAGAAACTTCATTGAAAACCAACAAACTATGATCTCGGCCATTGAAGCAATTGCAATTTATCGTAACATCAGAAAGAGTCAACATAAGAGCTTTTCAGCAAGCCTACATACTCAACTATCATATAGTCTTTCACAATTGCTCACACTCACGCAATACTTCTGGTTATGGAGTTTTAATCGGACACAGAGAAAGATAGGGGCTTATGGTGTTGCCTCCCAACCTCTTACCTCAAGGGTAATGTCAACAGTAATAGACCATGATAACTTATATCCAATTGGGTATATATGTCAGGATCTTTCCAACACAGTGTGCTTGCCAAAGGATAAAATGTAAAAAGGAAAGGTGATTTTCACCTTGACTCTTATAAGGCAAGAATAATAGATAGGCCCTTCGCAGAGGGAAGCAGAGGTTGTCATGTGCTTTTATGGTTGGATGCACAAAGTCTTAGCGCAAAAGAACGTCACTTTATATTGCCACTTGTGATAAGGACCTTTATTATGCAGTCCGTCGCTTTTATTACTTCCACATCACAAGATCGTATAAAGCTTATTTCCTCCACACTAATAAATCATACATTTTTAGCGAGTTTGCAACATGACAACTCACTTGAAGGATCTTACTCAATCCATAGGTAGGTATGGTGGACTCTCATGGCAAAACTGGGTTTAAGGATGTATGGAAGCACAAGTAGTATCTCTACTTGGTGCGAGGAGTTTTGGCTAGCATGAGGGGGAAAGGCAAGCTCAACATGTTGGATGATCCATGACAATATACTTTATTTTAGATATAAGAAAACGTAACCCATTATGTTGTCTTGCTTGTCCAACATCAACTCTTTAGCATGTCATATTTTAATGAGTGCTCACAATCATAAAAGATGTCCAAGATAGTATATTTGTAGGGCGCTGCTACGCGTCGGCCGGCGGATCTTTTAAAAAGATCCACCGCCTCGCGAGCTATCCAATTCTATGGAGCGAGTTGTCCTCTTCTCTAATTCCTGCAACAATACTCTTGTTGCGGAATCTTCTCTTCTTTAATTCATGCAACAATACTCTTGTTGCGGAATCTTCTCTTCTTTAATTCTTGCAACAAGACTTGTGTTGCGAAAACTTTCTCTTCTCTAATTTTCTACAACAAGTCCCGTTTTGCAAACCTCTTCTTTTATTTTTTGCAACAAGACCCTTGTTGCAAAAATTGCGAACACAGCGGGATAAAAATTGCAAACACAGCTCCCGCTGCATCTAATTTTCTGTAACCTGATGTTGCAAAAATTGCAACAACATCTCCGGCCGCATCTCCAGATGTTCTAAAACGGAGGACGTGGACGTGCACACAAACGTGCTCCTGTTGAGTGATAGTGTTTTCCTTAGAAAAAACTGCATATTTTTTTGCAACAAAGGTCTTGTTGCAGAATTATTCTGCAACACAGGTCTTGTTGCAGAAATTTATAGTCTTTTTACAACCTATGCTCCTGGGTGAGACGAGAGCTATAAAATCGTGATGTTTCTGGGATGGAAAGGTGGAGAGTGGGTGGGGCCAGATGTACACGTGGTAGACGATGGAGGTGGTTGATGTTTGGGAGCAATCGCCGGTGGATGCTAATCATTTCCCATATTTGTATGTGAAACCTCTCTTTCTTTATTACTTCCTATTAATTGCAACGATGACCAAAACTATGTTCATCAACCCTCAACAACTTTTATTCATCATACTCTTTATATGTGAAGTCATTACTTCCCATAAGATCAATATGATCTCTTTGATACTTTTTTATTCTTTTATTTCTATCATGACCAATGGTGAGGAAATCAAGCCCTTGACTCAACACTAATCTTTATTATATAGCTCACGGACTCGATTACAAAAGGTAAAGATCATAAAGCAAAAGCTCACAACTAGATCATGCTAACTTTATTCTACTAGATCAAGATACTACCAAAAGGATCGAACTAAGAAAAACGGTAAAGATACGAGTGTGATGGTGATACGATACCGGGGCACCTCCCCCAAGCTTGGCAGTTGCCAAGGGGAGTGCCCATACCCATCTGATTATGTCTCCTTCTTCGGGGGTGCTGATGATGGGGTTGAAAGTAGTGACGCCGGATCATCATACATCGAGCGTAGGAGATCCTCCAACTTGCGGATAATACCTTTAAGTGCACCTATATGCTCCTTCAACAAAATATTTTCACTTGTGAGATACTTGTTTTGGATTTGAGCTAACTCAATCATCTTGAAAGCTTCAATCTCAGTTGAAGTAAAGAGGTTGGGAAGGGGTTGATGGATGTCTTCTTCTCCTGTTGCCAGAGCCTGATCTTCCACCACCTTCTTGATCCTTTTCTCCTTGTTGATCTCCTCGGGTCCTTTCCTCTTCAGATCTATCTTCATTAGCCAAGCATCGTTTCCCTCATTGTTGGAGGAGGAGGACGACATGATGCATGGCCTTGTCAACCCTAGCAGAAAAACAGCTCGAAACAGGAACAGAGGATTTTTGCGTGATACGGTGGTCAAAACCTTCGGGAGAATATATAATGAATTTTTACCGACCAAAAGGAGTAACATACAAGAAATCAGAGTCCGGGAGGCACACGAGGTGCCCACGAGGCAGGGGGCGCGCCCTCCACCCTCGTGGACGGCTCGTGTCTCTTCCGGACTGCCACTTATTTTTCTATTTTTCTAAATATACAAACGGTGAAAAATTGCCAATAGAACTGTTTTGGAGTCGGTTTACTTACCATATCACATACCTCTTCCTTTTTAGAGGCTGGATCGTTCTGGAAGGTGTCCCTTATGTATTCATCTAGGATTACAGTTTCATTAACATTGGTTTCAACATTTATAGGATTACCTGAGATATAATGTTTGATTCTTTGACCGTTCACCACCTTCGGATTTGTGCCTTTGAAGTTGTTGATTTTTATAGCACCGGAACGATAGACCTCCTCGATAACGTAAGGACCTTCCCATTTAGAGAGAAGTTTTCCTGCAAAAAATCTTAAACGGGAGTTGTATAGCAAGACATAATCACCTACGTTAAACTCATGCTTTTGTACCCTTTTGTCATGCCATCTTTTAACTTTTTCTTTAAACAGCTTGGCATTCTCATAGGCCTGGGTTCTCCATTCATCAAGAGAGCTAATGTCAAATAACCTCTTCTCACCGGCAAGTTTGAAATCATAATTGAGCTCTTTAATAGCCCAATATGCCTTATGTTCTAGCTCAAGAGATAAGTGACATGCTTTTCCATAAACCATCTTATATGGAGACATACCCATAGGATTTTTGTATGCAGTTCTATAGGCCCATAATGCATCATCTAGTTTCTTGTACCAATTCTTTCTAGACCTATTAACTGTCTTTTGCAAAATTAATTACAGATCTCTATTACTTAATTCTACTTGACCACTAGTCTATGGGTGATAAGGGGATGCAATTCTATGATTTGCATCATACTTAGCAAGCATTTTACGGAAAGCACCAGGAATAAAGTGTGAACCACCATCAGTCATTAAGTATCTAGGGACTCCAAACCTCGGAAAAATAACTTCTTTAAGCATCTGAATAGAGGTGTTGTGATCAGCACTACTAGTTGGAATAGCTTCTACCCATTTAGTAACGTAATCAACAACAACTAAAATATGTGTATACCCATTAGAGGAAGGAAACGGTCCCATATAATCAAAGCCCCAAACATCAAATGGTTCAATAACAAGTGAATAATTCATAGGCATTTCTTGACGTCTACTGATTGATAACCCACAAGTGTAGGGGATCGCAGCAGTTTTCGAGGGTAAAGTATTCAACCCAAATTTATTGATTCGACACAAGGGGAGCCAAAGAATACTCTTAAGTATTAGCAGCTGAGTTGTCAATTCAACCACACCTGGAAACTTAGTATCTGTAGCTAGATAGTTTAGTAGCAAAGTAATATGATAGTGGCGGTAGCAGCAGTAAAAGTACCGATAGTGTTTTTTGTAGTTTTTGTGATAGTAGCAGCTGAAAAGTAAATAAGCAACTAGCAATATAGGTAAAGCTCATAGGCATTTGATGGGAAATTATGTCGGATGCAATTCATCATGTAGAAGTTATAACCTAGGGTGACACAGAACTAGCTCCAGTTCATCAATGCAATGTAGGCATGTATTTCGAATATAGTCATACGTGCTTATGGAAAAGAACTTGCATGACATCTTTTGTCCTACCCTCCTGTGGCAGCGGAGTCCTATTGGAAACTAAGGGATATTAAGGCCTCCTTTTAATAGAGTACCGGACCAAAGCATTAACACATAGTGAATACATGAACTCCTCAAACTATGGTCATCACCAGGAGTGGTCCCGATTATTGTCACATCGGGGTTGTCGGATCATAACACATAGTAGGTGACTATAGACTTGCAAGATAGGATCAAGAACACACATATATTCATGAAAACATAATAGGTTCAAATCTGAAATCATGGCACTCGGGCCCTAGTGACAAGCATTAAGCATAGCAAAGTCATAGCAACATCAATCTCAGAACATAGTGGATACTAGGGATCAAACCCTAACAAAACTAACTCGATTACATGATAGATCCCATCCAACTCATCACCGTCCAGCAAGCCTACGATGAAATTACTCACACACGGCGGTGAGCATCATGGAATTGGTGATGGAGGAAGGTTGATGATGACGATGGCGACGATCTCCACTCTCCGGAGCCCCAAACGGACTCCAAATCAGCCCTCCCGAGAGAGATTAGGGCTTGGCGGCGGATCCGTCTCGTGAAACGCGATAATTCCTTCTCCCTTATTTTTTTCTCCCCGAAACGGAAGATATAGGATCTGGGGGTACGTCGGTAAGGCACCAGGGGGCCCACGAGGCAGGGGGCGCGGCCCCCACCCTCGTGGACTGGCCCAAGGCCCCCTGGTGTGGATCTTCTTGCAGGTATTTTTTATATTTTCCGAAATAATTCTCCGTTGATTTTCAGGCGATTCCGAGAACTTTTTATTCTGCACAAAAACAACACCATGGCAGTTCTGCTGAAAACAGCGTCAGTCCGGGTTAGCTCCATTCAAATCATGCAAGTTAGAGTCCAAAACAAGGGCAAAAGGGTTTGGAAAAGTAGATACGTTGGAGACGTATCAACTCCCCCAAGCTTAAAACTTTGCTTGTCCTCAAGCTATTCAGTTGATAAATTGAAAGTGATAAAGAAAAACTTTGACAAACTCTGTTTGCCCTTGTTGTTGTAAATATGTAAGCTAGCATTCAAGTTTTCAACAAGATCATGAACTAACCACATTCACAATAACTTTCAGGTCTCAAGACTACTCACATCAATGGCATAATCAACTAGCGAGCAATAATAATAAACCTCGGATGACAACACTTTCTCAAAACAATCATGATATGATATAAGAAGATGGTATCTCGCTAGCCCTTTCTGAGACCGCAAAACATAAATGCAGAGCACCTTTAAAGATCAAGGACTGACTAGACATTGTAATTCATGGTAAAAGAGATCCAGTCATGATCATACTCAATGCAAATTAATAGTAATACATGCAACGACAGAGGTGCTCTCCTACTGGTGCTCTTTCATAAGAGGATGATGACTCTGCATAAAAGTAAATAGATAGTCCCTTCGCAGAGGGAAGCAGGGATTTGTAGAGGCGCCAGAGCTTGATTTTTAAATAGAGATGAATAACATTTTGAGCGGTATACTTTCATTGTCAACATAGCAACCAAGAATCTCGATATCTCCCATGCTACGCACATTATAGGCGGTTCCTAAACAGAATGGTAAAGTTTATACTCCCCCAACCACCAACAAGCACACTCTACGGCCATCCGAATCCACGGGGTACCGTCCAAAAAAGCAACAACACTGGGGGAGTTTTGTTTAATTATTATGATTTTGAGCATGGGACTGGGCATCCCGATTACCAGCCATTTTCTCATGAATGATGAGCGGAGTCCACTCATCGTGAGAATAACCCACCTAGCATGGAAGATATAGACAACCCTAGTTGATACATGAGCTGTTCGAGCATACAAAAAATAATTTCATTTGAAGGTTTAGAGTTTGGCACATACAAATTTACTTGGAACGGCAGGTAAATACCGCATATAGGAAGGTATGGTGGACTCATATGGAATAACTTTGAGGTTTATAGAAGTGGATGCACAAGCAGTATTCCTGCTTAGTACAAGTGAAGGCTAGAAAGAGACTGGGAAGCGACCAGCTAGAGAGCAACAACGGTCATGAACATGCATTAAAATTAATCAACAATGAATGCAAGCATGAATAGGATATAAATCACCATGAACATAAATATCGTGAAGGCTATGTTGATTTGTTTCAACTACATGCGTGAACATGTGCCAAGTCAGATCACTTAAATCATTCAAAGGAGGATACCACCCATCATACCACATCACAACCATTTTAATATCATGTTGGCATGCAAGATAGACCATTATAAACTCTCAGCTAATTAAGCATGGCATAAGCAGCTATGATCTCTAATTGTCAGTGCGAACATGTTTCATTCATAACAAGCTGAATCAGGAACGATGAGCCATCATATTTACAAAAACAAGAGAGGTTGAGTTCATACCAGCTTTTCTCATCTCAATTAGTTCATCATATATCATCCTTATTGCCTTTCACTCGCACGACTGAATGGTGTGGAAAATAATAATAGTGCACGTGCATTGGACTAAGCTGGAATCTGCAGGCATTTAATACAAGAAATAAGACAAGGTAATATGGCTCAAGGTTAAATCAACAACAAAGCATATGAGAGCCACTAAGCATTTTAATCATGGTCTTCTACTCTTAACCCCTAAAGAAAAGAAAAGAAACTATTTACACGGGAAAGCTCCCAACAAGCAAAAGAAGAACAGGAAATCTTTTTGGGTTTTCATTTTAACTACTACTACAAGCGAAGAAAGTAAACTAGCTAGAAGCTACAACTAATATATTTTTTGTTTTTCTGGGGTTTTCTGGCACACAAGAGAAAGACTAAGAAAATAAATTGAAACTAAGCATGGATGGTACAGTGAAAGAGTGTGAGCACCGACAACTAGAATAAGTGTGAACGTGAATGTAAGTCAGTGAGAAACACGTACTCCCCCAAGCTTAGGCTTTTGGCCTAAGTTGGTCTATGGCCACAGATCGAAGCCACTCCCTCCAGTGTACTGAGATGTGTCCTCTGGATGCCACTGGTTGGCGAGCTCATCCAGCTCCCACCCATAAACAGATTGACGAGAAGGATCGAGTGGTGGCTCCAGCACAGGCTCTGCATCTTGTGCCTGGCCTTGGTACTTGTAGAAGGCATCTGATGTAATGAGAAACTTGCGTGTGGACAGATCAAACAAAGATGGCGCGGTCAAGGTAACAATTTCACAGTATATTTCATCAAATCTTAATTTATAATTAAGCTGCATATTCCTATCTTTGACAATAAAATCATGAGCTACCATACTCTTGTAGTCTAGATAAACAGGGGCAAGCAATTTTTCTTCCTTCTCATGATGCCTAATAGGTATATTGAAATATTCAGCAAGGCGAGAAGCAAAGATGCCTCCAAAGACGGGCCCCTTTGAGCGGTTTAGACTCAATCGTTTGGCAACGATGGCGCCCAAGCTAAAAGTTGTGTCTTGAAACAAAGCATGGCGTAAAATGATAATATCAGGGGCACTAAGATTCCCACTATTCCCGCGACCAATTAAACATCTACTAGCAAATAAAGCAAAGTAGCGCAGAACATGGAAGTGTATGCTAGTGATTCTTGCCCCTGAAACTTGTCTAGTTTCTCCTACAGCTATCATATCAATAAACCCTTCAACGTCTTCACGACGTGGTTCGTCAAGTCTATCTCCAAAGGGTACTTCGCATATTTCACAATAATCTAAAAGTGGTATCTCCTTAACCACATCATATAAACGAAACTCCACCCTAGGTGGTGTTTTCCTAGAATGAAAATGAAAGCTTTGCATGAAAATATTGGTGAGTAAGAGATATTGTTCTTTCTGGTCATTGAGGAAGTCGGTGAGGCATGCATTATTCGCCAACCAATAAAAATCTTCGTGAATACCGGCGGACATCATGAAATTATTACAAGGCCATTTGCACGGTTGAACTTCCGCCATGCGAGGAATATTATACTTGGGCTTCTTATTTTCTTCTTTCTTCTTCTCCTCTGAACTCTTGCTGGAGGAGCCCCTCAACAATCTTTTTAACATTTTATTTTTCTGAAAATTTCTGTAATTTTTAGTAACTTCAAAATAAAAGTTAACCAAACTCAATAAGATTGATAGCAACAACTCCTATAAGTGCCTAGAGGCTATATCATGCATTAGAACTACTTGGGACCAAGAAATTTTGACATGCAAGCTCAAGAACAAGGTCACCACAGCAACATAAATTTGCAACAAATAAAGCTCTAGAACCAAGACCAATGGAGGAGTCACATACCAAGGAACAATCTCCCCAAACAGTTTGGTGAATGGTGCTTTGAGCAAGGAGATCGAAAATGGCAGCAAGATGAGCTAGAACTCGGGTTTGAGCTGGTTGGAGATTTTTTTTTGGGAGGAAGAAGAAGAGCATGGGTGCGGGAATAAGTGGAGGGGGGGCACGTGGGGCCCACGAGGTAGGGGGCGCGCCCTGCACCCTCGTGGCCACGTGCTGGCTCCCCTCGCTGTGTGTTCAGTGCCATATTTTCTTAAATAATCTAGAAAAAAACATATTTCATTTTCATGGCATTTGGAGAACTTTTATTTTCGTGATATTTTTTTATTGCATGGATAAGTCTGGAAACAGCCAGAAAACTATTTTTGCTTTATTTAATCCTAATCAACAGAAAGTAAAAGGAGGGTACAGAAGATTGTGATATCTAGATTCACCTATCCCATGTTCATCAAAAAGAATCCATTAACAAGGTTGATCAGGTCTTGTTAATAAACTCTTTCCGAGTAACATGAAACCGGAGAATTTTCGAATAACACTATGTTATCTCAATGGGGATATGTATGTCCCCAACAATAAGGATGTCATATGTCTTCTTGATAGTAGGAATAGGAAACTCAAAACCTCTAATAGTGATAGTTGAAGTTTTTCCGATATAATTGATACTGTGGACCTGAGGTTGTTTCCTCGAAAAGTGTACCGTATGCTCATTACCATTGACATGAAAAGTGACATTGCCTTTGTTGCAATCAATAACAGCCCCTGCAGTATTCAAAAAGGGTCTTCCAAGAATAATAGACATACTATCATCCTCGGGAATATCGAGTATAACAAAGTCCGTTAGAATAGTAACATTTACAACTACAACAGGCACATCCTCACAAATACCGACAGGTATAGCAGTTGATTTATCAGCCATTTGCAAATATATTTTAGTAGGTGTCAACTTACTCAAGTCAAGTCTACGATATAAAGAGAGAGGCATAACACTAACACCGGCTCCAAGATCACACAAAGCAGTTTTAACATAGTTTCTTTTAATGGAGCAAGGTATAGTAGGTACTCCTGGATCTCCTAATTTCTTAGGCATTCCACCCTCAAAAGTGTAATTAGCAAGCATGGTGGAAATGTCTACTTCAGGTATCTTTCTTTTGTTGGTAATAATATCTTTCATATACTTAGCATAAGGATTTTTTTTAAGCACATCAGTCAAACGCATACGCAAAAAGATAGGTCTAATCATTTCAGCAAAGCGCTCAAAATCCTCATCATCCTTTTTCTTGGATGGTTTCGAAGGAAAAGGCATGGGTTTTCTGGACCCATGGTTCTCTTTCCCTACCGTGCTTCCTAGCAACTAAGTCTCTCTTATCATAACGTTGATTCTTTGATTGTGGGTTATCAAGATCAACAGCAGGTTCAATCTCTACATCATTATCATTGCTAGGTTGAGCATCATCATGAACATCATTATTAATATTATCACTAGGTTCATGTTCATTACCAGATTGTGTCTCAGCATCAGAAATAGATATATCATTGGGATTCTCAGGTGTGTCAACTACAGGTTCACTAGAAGCATGCAAAGTCCTATCATTTTTCTTTTTCTTCTTCTTAGAAGAACTAGGTGCATCAAATTTAGCTCTCTGAGAATCTTGCTCAATTCTCTTAGGGTGGCCCTCAGGATACAGAGGTTCCTGAGTCATTTTACCCCCTCTAGTTGCAACTCTAACATCATAGTCATTATTCTTACTATTTAATTCATTGAGCAAATCGTTCTGAGCCTTAAGTACTTGTTCTACTTGAGTGGTGACCATAGAAGCATGTTTACTAATAAGTTTCAGTTCACCTTTAGCTCTAGACAGATAATCACTCAAGCGTTCAATCATATAAGCATTGTGTTGTAATTGTCTACCAACATAAGCATTGAAGTTTTCTTGTTTAAAAATAAAATTGTCAAACTCATCTAAACATTGGCTAGCAGACTTATAACGAGGAATATCACCTTCATCAAATCTATAAAGAGAATTTACCTTTACTACCTGTGTCGGGTTATCAAGACCATGTATTTCTTCAATAGGTGGTAAATTCTTAACATCTTCAGCTTTAATACCTTCTTCTTTCATAGATTTCTTTGCCTCTTGCATATCTTCAGGACTGAGAAATAGAACACCTCTTTTCTTTGGAGTTGGCTTAGGGGCTGGTTTAGGAAGTGTCCAATTATTTCCATTGGCTAGCATATTGTTCAATAGTAATTCAGCTTGTTCAACTGTTCTTTCCCTGAAAACACAACCAGCACAACTATCCAGGTGGTCTCTGGAAGCATCGGTTAGTCCATTATAAAAGACATCAAGTATATCATGCATCTCAAGAGGATGATCAGGCAAAGCATTAAGTAACTGGAGAAGCCTCCCCCAACCTTGTGGGAGACTCTCTTCTTCAGTTTGAGAAAAGTTATATATTTCCCGTAAGGCAGCTAGTTTCTTATGAGCGGGAAAGTATTTAGCAGAGAAGTAATACATCATATCCTGGGGACTACGCACACAACCAGTATCAAGAGAATTAAACCAAGTCTTAGCATCACCCTTTAACGAGAACGAAAATAACTTAAGGATATAGTAGTAACGAATCTTTTCATCATTGGTAAACAGGGTGGCTATATCATTCAACTTAGTAAGATGTGCCACAACAGTTTCAGACTCATAGCCATGGAAAGGATCAGATTCAACCAAAGTAATTAATTCAGGATAAATAGAGAATTCATAATCCTTATCAGTAACACAGATAGGTGAAGTAGCGAAAGCAGGGTCATGTTTCATTCTAGCATTCAAGGATTTTTCTTTTAGCTTAGTGCTTGATGGCTTCTCGCCCCTCGTTGGTTACCCCAAGTGGAAGGTTTGAGATGCAGTGTAGCGGAAGTTTTCCCTTGGCAAAGATACCAAGGATCGATTTCCCTGAGACTCCCAGTTTCAACAAGAAGGTGTCAACTGCTAACGGCGCCAGATATTAGCAATCAACGTGGACCTGCACACAGATACAAATAACTTTGCTCCCAACGAGTACAGAGAGGTTGTCAATCCCTCCGGCCTTGTCGTTTACAAAGGATCAAACGCAAGTGATAGTAGTGATAGGTTTTGCTGCAATAGTAAGTAAAAAGCGGAAAGTAAATAGCGGATGTGATCAATGATGGTAATATGGACCGGAGTCCCATGATGTTCACTAGTGATGTCTCTCTCCCAAAAGACGATAAAACAGCTATGTGAGGTAAACGAATTACAGCTGGGCAATTGACAGAATTATGTGCGCAAACCAATGCTAACTATGTTGCAAGAAAGGTAGAGGTTCAAAGCATGGGCGGTACGCCAAAGTAAGTAGACCGAAATCCATCTGCATCTACTACTAATCATCCACCTTGAGATATCTATCCAGAACATCTCGCTGGTATTAAGTTGCGAGTCCCACCCATAGTGTAAACTCAAAGCAACAGACAACTGCATTAAAAGAACTTTGCGTAAAGTAAACAATCCTTGCACCCGCGGGCACAAGCACCGTTTTTTCCCCCTTGTGGCAACAGCACATCCCCTAGACTCATGTTTCTGTCACTCAAGCTAGTCATCGAGGGGCATGAACCCACAATCAAGCATAACGTTCCCTCTTGGAGTCACTACCTACTACTTGGCCAAAGCAATAAATAACAACGGAGAACATGCAAGAATTACTTACGAACATAAATATAAAAGAGGTAGATCAAATATATTACTCAAACACAATATGAACATAATCTCACAATCCATCGGATCCCAGCAAACTCATCATAGCAACAGCATAAGGATTACATATGTGCCTCGATCATGTAGGGCAGCTCACGAGGACTAATTAGTGAAGCACAAGAACGGGAGGAGAACATCACATAGCTACTGGTCATGGACTCATGGTCCAAGGGAGACTACTCACAACTCATCCGGGAGGCATCCATGGTGGTGGAGAAGCTCCCGGTGGTGATCCTCCCCTCCGGCAGGGTGCCGGGAAGAGTTCTCCTGGTGCTCCCGATCTTGGAAGCGGCGGCGGCGGCAGAACAGAGATGAGATCGCGAAAAAGAGTTCCCGTCTCGAGGGTTTCGGGAGACGGTATAAATATATGCCAAAGGGGGGCATCAGCGGAGCCTCGGGGGGCCCAGGCGCCCCCCGGCACGGCCCAGGGGGGGCGCGCCACCAGGGCGCCTGGGGCCCTGGTGGCCCCCCTCCGGCTGTGCTTCGGGTGCCTGGTAGCTTCTGGAACGCTGATTTTTTATATAATTTTTCCGGGATTTTTCTGGCAGTTCTCGTAATGGGAAAACCTGAAATACAAAAACAGCCGAAAACAGAAACTGGCACTGGGGTGCACTGAGTTAATAGGTTAGTCCAAATATGATCAAAAGTGTATGGAAGTGTATAAATATCATAGCAATATCACCCAAAAGAGGCATGGAGCAAGCAGAAATTATAGATACGTTTTGGACGTATCAACATCCCCAAGCTTAATTCCTGCTCGTCCTCGAGTAGGTAAATGATAACAAGAATAATTTCTATGGTGACATGCTATTAACCATATAGGACTTTTTCATAGTCACATGACAAAAGCTTACTGAGACAATGAATCTGTAGTAATTAAGTTGCCTCATGAGAAAATCACAAAGAACTGAAAGTTTTACAATATGATACTGAAACATCAAATAGATTTGCAATGAGCATGGTGTGCAAATATGATAAAGTGATATCTCGCTTGCCCCCTTTAGTGAAGCAAAACATAAATGCAGGGGCACCTCCAAGG
Source organism: Secale cereale (assembly GCA_902687465.1). Taxonomy (NCBI): domain Eukaryota; kingdom Viridiplantae; phylum Streptophyta; class Magnoliopsida; order Poales; family Poaceae; genus Secale; species Secale cereale. The sequence continues at coordinate 44,359,073 of LR738709.1, read as the reverse complement.
TTTAAGTGATGACTAGATACAATGATTTCAAAATAAACGATATCACAATCATGCAAAAGACAATGCTACTTTGGGACAATGCACATTACACTTAGAATGGCAATCATGCTCTCAGTAGTTGGTGCTTTAAAAGAAGGTGGAGACTCTCGAACCATGGCTTTTGTTGGCAAGGTTGAAAACCCGTAGTCGGAAACAAAGACAAAACATGTACCAGAGCTCTTGGTTTTAAAACAGAGGTAATAATATTTTTTTAGATCATGCATGTTTCGTCAACGAATGCTAGCAGACAACTCAATCACTTCTTGAGATGGACAAGTTTCGAGGAACGGCTCCCGAATGAGGACGATCACATCCTCTTAATCTCCTTTGTTTATCACTGCCAAAGTTTTCTGATTTCTCATGAAATAAGCGTGAAGGAGGGTTTCTTTGTTATATTATCTTTTTGAGCCGGGCGCACTCAATGCCAGATCCTTCTCGTATTATGGGTTTGCACATTATACATGCAATCCCGGGGTGAAGCTTGTCCAACTTAAAAAGATCATGAATTAACTACTACTTCCTCATGAACTTACAACAGAGGCACAAAATAAGAATGCATTTTTTTGAACAATTTCGAGGTGGCACTTGCAAGTCTCCGTTAGGAATGGCAGGTAAATACCATGTAGGAAGGTATGGTGGACTCATATGGCATAACTGGTATAAAGGAATTTGGATGCACAAGCAGTCAGTCCGCTTAGTACAGGTGGAGGTTAGCAAAAGACTGGGAGCGACCAACTAAGAGAGCAATGGCGGTCATAATCATGCAGAGCGACAAAGCAACATTGAATCAGGCATGGAAGTTATATCGCTACTCAGAAACAAAAGATCATCAAGGCTTGACATACTTTCTTTACAGTCTTAAATATGCGTGAGCATACGCCAAGTCAATCAAAGTAAATTCTCGAAGAAAGATATTACTAAACCATACCACATCATAGGCAAACAAATCATGTTGGTACTCCAATAACACATTGGGAACCCCCGAGCTATTTGAGACTAACCATAAGAAAACATGAACTACTAAGCGCCATTATGCACGTAGCATCTTTATCATAGACATATCAACCAATGCAACGGAAGCAAACTCTCTTAATAAGATAATCATGATAAATAAAGAGAGTTCAAGCAACCAACTAAATAAAAGCTCTTTAGAAAGATAAGCATGAAAGTTAAGAGCTAAGCATGATAGTAACTATTAAAAGACAAATAACACACACAGCAAAGATAGACATGAAAATTATATGTTATGTTCTAGGTAGAAGTGGAGCGTGTTTCTCTCCCACACAAAGAAAGCTGAGTTCCGACTCGTTATGTAAAGCTAAGGAAAACTAAAAAGGAAAACTAAAAGCAAGACGCTCCAAGCATAGCACATAACACATGAAGTGATTAAAATATAGTGGAACGAAAGACGAACTGATAATGTTGATGGAGAAGGGGATGCACGGGGGCATCCCCAAGCTTAGACGCTTGAGTCTCCTTCAATATTTCTTGGGGTGCATGGGGGCATCCCCAAGCTTGAGCGTTTGACACTCCTGAATCTTTTTATCATCTTCCCTCGCACACTTGAAAACTCCCTTCATACATAACTCATCATAATCTGATTAGCGAGGTTAGTACCCTTAATAAAATAATTGTTCCTTGCTGGAAATAAAGATACTCTTGAAGATCTACTGTTTCTCAAGGTTGCCAAAAGGTTTTTGCAAAGAAAAGCAAGCTCTAAGTTTGCAAAATGAAGGAAAGGCAAAACAGGACAGAATCTGTGAAAAACAGAACAACAGGTAGTTAATGATTTTTTCGGGATACTTATGCAACTCTAATAAAAAAACTCAAAACAGACGCACGAAAGACAATTATATAGAGCACGCTGTCGAAAAAATTCAGACCAAAAAGATGATCTGGTGATTTTATACGAATGTTTCTGTCCAAGGACAGAATCTGTTTCCTGGACAGCACGTCACAACTTTTGAACTTTCTTGCAATCAGAGGCTACACTTGGCACAAAGCTGAAAAGTAAAGATACAATGATGATGCTACTGTAGTAACAAACATCAAGACAACTAAAACTGAAAGAACAAACTGAAAGCAAAGATAACAAGGGTTGTCTCCCTAGAGCTCTTTCTTTATAGCCATAAAGATAGGCTTAAGACTTTAATGATGCTCTCGTAGGAATAAGAGTTGAAGAACAAAAGAGAGCATCAAGAAGCAAATACCAAACACATTTAAGCCTAACATGCTTCCTATGCATAGGAATATTGCAATACAATAATTCATTGAAGCACAAAGCAATAAGCATAGGATGACAAAACAAGTGCAGCTTCAAAACCTTCAACATAAAGAGAGGGAACTTGATATTATTGAAATATCTATAAGCATATGTTCCCTTCTCATAATAATTTTCAGTGGGATCACGAATAAACTCAACAATATAAGCATCACATAAAGCATTGTTACCATGATCCACATGCAAAAAGGTATCATTACTCTTCATATGAGCAAAATCTTTCTTATTAGGGATAGTGAGAGTAAAGCAATCATAACCATCATGGTAATCATTGTATTTAGGAGGCATATCATAATCATAATAAATTTTATCCTCAATAGTAGGTGGACTGAAAACATCATATTCATCATTGTAATCATCATGTATAGGAAGCAAAGTATCATCAAAGTAATTTTTCTCTTCAAAAGTTGGGGGACTAAAAATATCATGTTCATCAAACGTGTCATCCCCAAGCTTAGAGCTTTCCATGTCATTAGCAATATTGATATTCAAAGAAAGCATACTAATAACATCACCACCATCATAATTGTTATGCAAATAATAAAGTTCCATAGGTTTTTTAATTTTCTCTTCAAACACATCATGTCCCAAAGCAAGGTAGAGCTTATAAAGCTCTCTCATATTTTTGTTGTTTTCCATTAAGCAAAACTAGTGAAAAGACATAAAGAAAACTGAAAGGTAAACTAACAAGACTAAAAAGCAAAGGTAAAAGATAGCGTGCAACTCCCCTATCTTGAAGAGTGGAGTCCCCGGCAACGGCGCCAGAAATTGCTTTGCTTGATGGCTTCTCGCCCCTCGTTGGTTACCCCAAGTGGAAGGTTTGAGATGCAGTGTAGCGGAAGTTTTCCCTTGGCAAAGATACCAAGGATCGATTTCCCTGAGACTCCCAGTTTCAACAAGAAGGTGTCAACTGCTAACGGCGCCAGATATTAGCAATCAACGTGGACCTGCACACAGATACAAATAACTTTGCTCCCAACGAGTACAGAGAGGTTGTCAATCCCTCCGGTAAGGATGGCAATTTTATCCATGGACATGGATACCCATGGATATCCGACCCATATGGACAGGGTTTGGATATGCTTTTGCGCCCATGGGTGGCGCCCAAACCCGACCCGATTACTCGTGGGTAGGGCATGGATATAATCTTGTACCCGTGGATATATCCAAACCCGACCCGATAGTATGACTTAATGGCAATATTCTGCTATCCCTACCCCACAGTCACATGTCCCACTATAATTTCACCCATTATGATCCAAAACATTCAAAGCAAATTACACAATCCACACAATAACTTTTATTACAGTCGATATTCAATCCCCGCCTTAATATTACTTTAACCCCTTCTGATCTTTTATGTCGTTGTTAAATATCTCATCATTAAGTATCATTCCCATCTCTTCTTCTTACTACTCCTTCATCCCAAGATATGGTCGACACTTTCAAGCTAGTCATAGTGGGAGTAACTTTGCAAGTAACATAATGTGTTAATGAGAGGTGGTAAGTAGTTAATGAGCGGTGGTAACATAATATGTTACTGTAACATAGCGCTTTCCAAGACAAGATGAGTCTACAAGCTATTAAATGAAGCCACATATGACACTACTACTATGTTACTTTGCACTATGAAGGTTGTAACTTAGACTAGTGTTATATGCATGACACTAGTATAAGTTACTTCCCACTATGACTAGCCTGAGCCGCTCTCTCCATGTATGGTGGAGCACTTCAATAGCCAGCACCACTGGCCTATGACAACGCAACTAAATATCCCCTCGACCCCTCTATTTCTGCTTTTTCACATGTGCATTGATGCATGGGTGCAACAACTTATGTGCAGGTTGTGTTGTGTCTTATGTATATGTCTTGGGAGGACCCCATGGATATCCAATGGATATGGATATCCATCGGGTTTGGACATGGACATAATTTTTCGCCCATGGGTTTTTTCATGGGCGGGTAGAGACTGTCTTCATGGATATGGATATGGATTTGATATTGTTCAACCCGATCCAAACCCGACCCATTGCCATCCTTACCCTCCGGCCTTGTCGTTTACAAAGGATCAAACGCAAGTGATAGTAGTGATAGGTTTTGCTGCAATAGTAAGTAAAAAGCGGAAAGTAAATAGCGGATGTGATCAATGATGGTAATATGGACCGGAGTCCCATGATGTTCACTAGTGATGTCTCTCTCCCAAAAGACGATAAAACAGCTATGTGAGGTAAACGAATTACAGCTGGGCAATTGACAGAATTATGTGCGCAAACCAATGCTAACTATGTTGCAAGAAAGGTAGAGGTTCAAAGCATGGGCGGTACGCCAAAGTAAGTAGACCGAAATCCATCTGCATCTACTAGTAATCATCCACCTTGAGATATCTATCCAGAACATCTCGCTGGTATTAAGTTGCGAGTCCCACCCATAGTGTAAACCCAAAGCAACAGACAACTGCATTAAAAGAACTTTGCGTAAAGTAAACAATCCTTGCACCCGCGGGCACAAGCACCGTTGTTTTCCCCCTTGTGGCAACAGCACATCCCCTAGACTCATGTTTCTGTCACTCAAGCTAGTCATCGAGGGGCATGAACCCACAATCAAGCATAACGTTCCCTCTTGGAGTCACTACCTACTACTTGGCCAAAGCAATAAATAACAACGGAGAACATGCAAGAATTACTTACGAACATAAATATAAAAGAGGTAGATCAAATATATTACTCAAACACAATATGAACATAATCTCACAATCCATCGGATCCCAGCAAACTCATCATAGCAACAGCATAAGGATTACATATGTGCCTCGATCATGTAGGGCAGCTCACGAGGACTAATTAGTGAAGCACAAGAACGGGAGGAGAACATCACATAGCTACTGGTCATGGACTCATGGTCCAAGGAAGACTACTCACAACTCATCCGGGAGGCGTCCATGGTGGTGGAGAAGCTCCCGGTGGTGATCCTCCCCTCCGGTAGGGTGCCGGGAAGAGTTCTCCTGGTGCTCCCGATCTTGGAAGTGGCGGCGGCGGCGGAACAGAGATGAGATCGCGAAAAAGAGTTCCCGTCTCGAGGGTTTCAGGAGACGGTATAAATATATGCCAAAGGGGGGCATCAGCGGAGCCTCGGGGGG
>LR738709.1:44336656-44353589 GCA_902687465.1 Secale cereale | reverse complement strand
GGGGGGGGCAGGCGCCCCCCCGGCGCGGCCCGGGGGGGCGCGCCACCAGGGCGCCTGGGGCCCTGGTGGCCCCCCTCCGGCTGTGCTTCGGGTGCCTGGTAGCTTCTGGAACGCTGATTTTTTATATAATTTTTCCGGGATTTTTCTGGCAGTTCTCGTAATGGGAAAACCTGAAATACAAAAACAGCCAAAAACAGAAACTGGCACTGGGGTGCACTGAGTTAATAGGTTAGTCCAAATATGATCAAAAGTGTATGGAAGTGTATAAATATCATAGCAATATCACCCAAAAGAGGCATGGAGCATGCAGAAATTATAGATACGTTTTGGACGTATCACTTAGCTAATAATTTCTTAAGATCATATCTATCATTGCAAGCAAGAAAGTCCAGCAGTTTCTTCATCCATAACATAACCCTCAGGCACAACAGGCAATTTATATCTATTGGGAGTAGTTTCATCATCACTTTCATAAATATCATCAGTTTCAACATTTGCACTCTCCCTAACCTTAGCAATTTGTTCATCTAGAAATTCACCTAGTGGCACAGTATCAGGCATAGAGGTAGTTTCATCATACATAGCAGAAGTAGCATCATCAAGAACATACGACATATCAGATTCAATAGCAGGAGTAGGTGTCACAAGTTTACTCATAATAGAAGGAGAATCAAGTGCAGAGCTAGATGGTAGTTCCTTACCTCCCCTCGTAGTTGAGGTAAGATCTTGGTTTTTGAGTCCTTCGAATTCTTCATAGTAATCAACAGATATAAATCCCAAGTGACTTAAAGAATAGAGCTATGCTCCCCGGCAACGGCGCCAGAAAATAGTCTTGATAACCCACAAGTGTAGGGGATCGCAACAGTTTTCGAGGGTAAAGTATTCAATCCAAATTTATTGATTCGACACAAGGGGAGCCAAAGAATACTCTTAAGTATTAGCAGCTGAGTTGTCAATTCAACCACACCTGGAAACTTAGTATCTGCAACAAGATAGTTTAGTAGCAAAGTAATATGATAGTGGCGGTAGCAGCAATAAAAGTAACGATAGTGTTTTTTGTAGTTTTTGTGATAGTAGCAACTGAAAAGTAAATAAGCAACTAGCAATATAGGTAAAGCTCATAGGCATTGGATCGGTGATGGGAAATTATGTCGGATGCAATTCATCATGTAGAAGTTATAACCTAGGGTGACACAGAACTAGCTCCAGTTCATCAATGCAATGTAGGCATGTATTCCGAATATAGTCATACGTGCTTATGGAAAAGAACTTGCATGACATCTTTTGTCCTACCCTCCCGTGGCAGCGGGGTCCTATTGGAAACTAAGGGATATTAAGGCCTCCTTTTAATAGAGTACCAGACCAAAGCATTTACACATAGTGAATACATGAACTCCTCAAACTATGGTCATCACCAGGAGTGGTCCCAATTATTGTCACTTCGGGGTTGCCGGATCATAACACATAGTAGGTGACTATAGACTTGCAAGATAGGATCAAGAACACACATATATTCATGAAAACATAATTGGTTCAGATCTGAAAGCATGGCACTCGGGCCCTAGTGACAAGCATTAAGCATAGCAAAGTCATAGCAACATCAATCTCAAAACATAGTGGATACTAGGGATCAAACCCTAACAAAACTAACTCAATTACATGATAGATCCCATCCAACCCATCACCGTCCAGCAAGCCTACGATGGAATTACTCACACACGACGGTGAGCATCATGGAATTGGTGATGGAGGAAGGTTGATGATGACGATGGCGATGATCTCCACTCTCCGGAGCCTCGAACGGACTCCAGATCAGCCCTCCCGAGAGAGATTAGGGCTTGGCGGCGGCTCCGTATCGTGAAACGCGATAATTCCTTCTCCCTTATTTTTTTTCTCCCCGAAACGGAAGATATAGGATCTGGGGGTATGTTGGTAAGGCACCAGGGGGCCCACGAGGCAGGGGGCGCGCCCCCCACCCTCGTGGACTAGCCCAAGGCCCCCTGGTGTGGATCTTCTTGCAGGTATTTTTTATATTTTCTGAAATAATTCTCCGTTGATTTTCACGCGATTCCGAGAACTTTTTATTATGCACAAAAACAACACCATGGCAGTTCTGCTGAAAACAGCATGAGTCTGGGTTAGTTCCATTCAAATCATGCAAGTTAGAGTCCAAAACAAGGGCAAACGGGTTTGGAAAAGTAGATACGTTGGAGACGTATCACTGATATTACCAATTCTTTGACATTCATCACAAGATAAGACAAACTTATGTGCATCCTTGAAGAGAGTAGGCCAATAAAAACCCGATTGTAATACCTTATGTGCAGTTCTATCTCCAGCATGGTGTCCTCCATAAGCTTCGCAGTGGCACTTGCGTAGGATCTGGTCCTGTTCATGCTCAGGTACACAACGTCACCATCTACTCCTTCTTTATAAAGATGTGAGTCATCCGAGAAGTAATGTCTCAAATCATAGAAGAACTTTTTCTTTTGCTGGTACGTGAAGCTAGGAGGTATAAACTTAGCAACAATGTAATTAGCATAATCAACATACCATGGAGCAGTATGAGAAGTATTTATGGCAGCTAAATGTTCATCAGGAAAGCTATCATCAACAGGTTGTGGGTCATCAAGTATATCCTCTAGCCATTGTCAGCTATGGGGTTCTCAGCTCCTTTTCTATCAATAATATGCAAATCAAAGTCTTGCAGCAAGAGAACCCATCTAATAAGTCTAGGTTTAGCATGTTTTTTTCCATAAGGTATTTGATAGCAGCATGATCAGTGTGAATAGTTACTTTAGAATCAACAATATAAGGTCTAAACTTATCACAAGCAAATACAACTGCTAAAAATTCCTTCTCAGTAGTAGCATAATTTCTCTGAGCACTGTCTAGAGTTTTTTTTGACCATGAGCACTGTCTAGAGTTTTACTAGCATATTGGATAACATTCAATTTCTTATCAACTCTTTGCCCTAGAACAACACCTACAGCATAATCACTAGCATCGCACATAATCTCAAAGGGTAAATTCCAGTCAGGAGGCTGGATAATAGGTGCAGAGATCAATGCTTTCTTAAGTATTTCAAATGCTTCTAGACAATCATCATCAAAGACAAAAAGTAATATCTTTTTGTAAGAGATTAGTCAAAGGCCTGGAGATTTTGGAGAAGTCCTTAATGAACCTCCAATAAAACCCGGCATGACCAAGGAAACTTCGTATACCTTTGATGTCCTTGGGACACGGCATCTTTTCAATAGCATCAACTTTAGCTTTGTCAACTTCAATACCTCTTTCAGAAGTTTTATGTCCCAAGACAATGCCTTCATTAACCATAAAGTGGCACTTCTCCCAATTCAAGACAAGGTTAGTGTCTTCACATCTCTGCAAAACTCGATCAAGGTTGCTCAAGCAATCATCAAAAGAAGTTCCGAAAACGGAGAAGTCATCCATGAAAACCTCAACAATCTTTTCACAAAAATCAGAGAATATAGCCATCATGCATCTTTGAAAGGTAGCGGGTGCATTACAAAACCAAAAGGCATACGTCTATAAGCAAAGGTACCGAAACAACAAGTAAAGGTGGTCTTTTCTTGATCCCCTTTTGACACAGGTATTTGAGAGAAACCAGAATAACCATCTAGAAAGCAAAAATGAGTATGTTTGGATAACCTTTCTAGCATTTGATCAATAAAAGGCAAGGGGTAATGATCTTTCTTAGTAGCTTTATTTAATTTGCGGAAATCAATTACCATCCTATAACCTGTAACAATTCTTTGTGGGATAAATTCATCATTATCATTAAGGACAACAGTCATACCTCCCTTCTTAGGGACACAATGGACATGACCTACCCACTGGCTATCAACAACTGGATAGATAATACCTGCTTCTAGAAGCTTTAGTATTTCCTTCCTTACCACTTCTTTCATTTTAGGATTTAACCGTTGTTGATGATCAATAACCAGTTTAGCGTCTTCTTCCAATTTTATCTTGTGTTGGCATAAAGTGGGACTAATGCCCTTAAGATCACCCAGAGTATATCCAATAGCAGCATGGTGCTTCTTCAGAGTTTTCAATAATTTCTCTTCTTCCTGCTCTGAAAGGTTAGCACTGCTAATAACATGATATATCTTCTTTTCATCAAGATAAACATACTTAAGATTATCAGGTAAAGGTTTAAGTTCAAACACGGGATCACCCTTGGGTGGAGGAGGATCCCCTAGGATTTCAACACGCAAGTTGTTTTTCAATATGGGTCCCTGCTTAAAGAATATTTCATCTATTTCCCTTCTCTCATTCATACACATATCATTTTCATGGTCTAGCAGATATTGTTCTAAGGGATCATTAGGAGGCACAACAATAGAAGCAAGACCAATAAGTTCATCCTTACTAGGAAATTCTTTATCATGGGGTTGTCTACGGAATTTAGCAAAGTTAAAATCATGAGACATATCCCCTAAACCAACAGTAACAATATCTTTCACGTAGTCTATCTTAGCATTAACAGTATTCAAGAAGGGTCTACCAAATATAATGGGACAAAAATCATCTTGTGGGGAACCGAGAACAAGAAAATCAGCAGGGTATTTAACTTTCCCACAAAAGACTTCAACATCTCTAACAATCCCAATTGGTGAAATAGTGTCTCTATTAGCAAGCTTAATAGTGACATCAATACCTTCTAGCGCAGCGGGTGCAATATCATGCATAATTTCATCGTATAAGGAAATGGGTATCACACTGGCACTAGCACCTATTTTAACAAAAATACCAGGCAAACCTACAACGGGTCTATGTTTATTCCTAGCATCGGGTTTGGCTATTCTAGCAGCTTCCTCTTGGAGGTAAATAACATGTCCATCTAAATTTTCAACCAAGAGATCTTTAACCATAGCAACACTAGGTTAATCTTTAATTTTCTCAGAGGGTATAGGTGTTCTAGTACTACTCTTACGAACCACAGTTGAAGCTTTAGCATGATCCTTAATTCTAATAGGGAAATGTGGTTTCTCAATATAAGCAGTAGGAACAATAGGATCAACATTATAAGTGATAGTCTTTTCTTCAACTTTAACGGGTTCAACTACTTTTATTTCAATGGGAGGATGGTATTTAAACCACTTCTCCTTGGGAAGATCAACATGAGTAGCAAATGATTCACAGAAAGAAGCTACTATCTCATAGTCAAGTCCATATTTAGTGCTAAACTCACGGAAAACATCTGTATCCATAAAAGCTTTAACACAATCAAACTTAGGGGTCATACCTGACTCCTTACCTTCGTCGAGATCCCAATATTCGGAGTTGCGTTTAATTCTTTCTAATAAATCCCATTTGAATTCAACAGTCTTCATCATAAAGGAGCCAGAACAAGAATTATCGAGCATGGTGCGATTATTGAGAGAAAGCTGAGCATAAAATTTTTGAATAACCATTTTTCTTGAGAGCTCATGATTGGGGCATGAATATAACATTGACTTAAGCCTCCCCCAAGCTTGAGCAATGCTTTCTCCTTCGCGAGGCCAATAATTATAAATATAATTACGATCACGATGAACCTGATGCATAGGGTAGAACTTCTGATGAAATTCCAACTTTAGTCGATTATAGTTCCATGATCCAATATCATCACATAGCCTAAACCATGTCAATGCATCTCCCTTCAAAGATAAAGGGAAGACTTTCTTCTTGATAACATCCTCAGGCATACCTGCAAGCTTAAATAATCCACATACTTCATCCACATAGATTAGATGCAAATCGGAATGCAGTGTTCTGTTTCCTGTAAAAGGATTATCTAGCAGTTTCTCTATCATACCCAAAGGAATTTCAAAGCAAACATTTTCAGTAGGTGCAGTAGGTTGAGGAGCAACTCTTTGCTCTTCTGTTCGGGGTGAAGATACCCCGAACAAGCCCCTCAAAGGATGATGAGCCATAGTAACAAGTGACAGTAAATGTCAGCACACTATATAAATTTTTCCTTACCAAATTTCACTTACCAAAGGCGCTTCACTTCCCGGCAACAGCGCCAGAAAAGAGTCTTGATGACCCACAAGTGTAGGGGATCTATTGTAGTCCTTTCGATAAGTAAGAGTGTCGAACCCAACGAGGAGCAGAAGGAAATGATAGGCAATTTTCAGTAAGGTATTTTCTGCAAGCATTGAAATTATAGGTAACAGATAGTTTTGTGTAAGGTAATTGGTAGCAAGTGACAAAAGGTAAAAGTAAATAAGGTGCAGCAAGATGGCCCAATCCTTTTTGTAGCAAAGGACAAGTCTGGACAAACTCTTATATGGAGGAAAGCGCTCCCGAGGACACATGGGAATTATCGTCAAGCTAGCTTTCATCACGATCATCTGATTCGCGTTCGGTACTTTGATAATTTGGTATGTGGGTGGACCGGTGCTTGGTAGCTGTCCTTACTTGGACAAGCCTCCCACTTATGATTAACCTCTATTGCAAGCATCCGCAACTACAAGGTAAACCTAACCATAGCATGAAACAAGTGGATCCAAATCAGCCCCTTACGAAGCAACACATAAACTAGGGTTTAAGCTTCTGTCACTCTAGCAACCCATCATCTAGTTATTACTTCCCAATGCCTTCCTCTAGGCCCAAATAATGGTGAAGTGTCATGTAGTCGACGTTCACATGACACCACTAGAGGAGAGACAACATACATCTCATCACAATGTCGAACGAATACCAAATTCACATGACTATTTATAGCAAGACTTCTCCCATGTCCTCAGGAACAAAAGTAACTACTCACAAGACATAATATTGTTCATGATCAGAGGGGTATTAATATGCATAATGGATCTGAACATATGATCTTCCACCAAGTAAACCAACTAGTATCAACTACAAGGAGTAATCAACACTACTAGCAACCCACAGGTACCAATCTGAGGTTTGGGTACAAAGATTAGATACAAGAGATGAACTAGGGTTTGAGAGGAGATGGTGCTGGTGAAGATGTTGATGAAGATAACCCTTCCCAAGATGGGAGAGTTGTTGGAGATGACGACGGTGACGATTCCCCCCTCCCAGAGGGAAGTATCCCCGGCAGAACAGCTCTGCCGAAGCCCTCGATTGGTTTCCGCCAAGGTTCCGCCTCGAGACGGAGGCGTCTGGTCCCGAAAGCCTCCCTACTATTTTTTTCCATGTCAAAACACCTCATATAGGAGAAGATGGGCATCGGGGGGCCCATGAGGCAGGGGGGCGTGCCCAGGCGGGGGGGGGGGCACCCTCGTGGACAGGTGGTGGCCCCCCTATTGATCCTCTTTTGCCAGATATTTTTTATATTTTCTGAAACGGTGTCCTGTGGAGTTTCGGAGCTTTTTGAGTTGTGCAGAATAGGTTTCCAGAGTTTGCTTCTTTCCCAGCCCAGAATTACAGCTGCCGACATTCTCCCTCTTCATGTAAACCTTGTAAAATAAGAGAGAAAAAACATACGTATTGTGACATAACGTGTAATAACAGCCCATAATGCAATAAATATCAACATAAAAGCATGATGCAAAATGGACGTATCAATATGGTCATGTAACACCCCTATGTACCAGCTACTGTGTCACCTTACTAATCTTGCCTTGTCATCATCTTTTGCAATGAATAAACACAGTGGTTAAAATACACAATTCAAATCTTCCTCTAGAAATCAGTTCAAATTTGAAGTGCAATTTGAAGTTGTTCAAAAATTTGCTGCAAAAATGTTCATCATTTAGCAAAAATTCCAAAACAATTATTTGTTAAGAAAAACAATATCACTATTGTGCAAAGATGAACAGTAGCACCTAAAACAGAGCCATTCCAGCAAATTTAAATGCCTTTGCATTTAAATAAATTCAAAACAACTTCAAATATTTCCTCCAACCTTATATGGCAGTGCCAAATATTGCTAAAGAATTATGTGACTTGGTTTCACATTTTTCAAAATTAATTTGGTTGCCCAAATAAATCCTTTTACCTCTCTGTTATTTAACTAAAAGAAATAACAGAAAAGTAAAGACAAGGCAGGACCTTACCTGTCGCCTGGCGAGGCCCAGCTCGGCCCAGCCCACAACCGTCTCCTACCTGCTCCCGCGCGCGTGTCGTCCCGTCCGTGGACACGCCGGCGCCGTTCCGGCCAGCGCTCGACAGCGCGACGCCGCGGCCATCCGAGGGGATAAGGGCAAGACCTCGCGCCTTCCCCCTGGCCCCCTCGTCCACTTCTCCCCTCTCCCCTCGCTCGCCTCGCCTCCTCCCCTCTCAGATCCGAGCGCGTCCGAGCGCTTCGTCGCCGTTCGACCGTCGTCGTCATCGCCACCGTCACCACCCCGTCCCGCCGTCGTGCCGTGGAGCTCCGCCGTGGTCGGCTACGCCGTCTGGAACAGCTGAGTGGAGCCGGGGTGACCTACATCGCAGCACACGCGTCGTCTTCTTCCTCGGGACGCCGGCGATCCCCTTCTTCCCCGACGCCGAACTGCTGCTCCTAAGCTATCACCGGGCCTTCGTGCGCCTCCACGGTGAGCAGCAGCATCTCTCCCCTCTTCTTCCTGCCCGTTTGCGCCACCGTAGCCACTGTGCCACCGAAGCCCGAATGGAGCTCCGCCGCCGTTGGCCTTGCCATCGCTGCGGCCATTATCGTGCTCGCCAGAGCTCGCAGTCGTGCTCAAGGTCGCCGTAGGAGTAGAATGCGACCATTGTCGCTGCTTGCCGTGCTCGTTTTCGTCGTTATCATCTTCGCCCGACGCCGCCATCCGCCATGGCCGTCGTGGAGCTCAGCTCCGTCCTCTCCTGCTTCCCCCGACCGCACAGATCGATGTACGGCTCCGCTAGCTCTCGAACGAGCCTAGCCACGCCCCCTGTCGAGCCTCCTAGCGCCAAATCCGTGAACGCCCGAACGACGGCGCCGCCAAACCTCGACGCCGGCGAGACTCCGGCCATCTCCGGCCCGGAGATCACCCGCGTTTGACGCGGCGCTCTCTCCCCGTTCGAACGCAAGTGGACGCACTCCAAATGGTGCCCTACAGCCGTTTTCCGGCGTGCTCCGGCGAGTGACCGCCGCGTTCGGTGGTCGCCGGCGTGTTTCCAGCGTCGGCGCCGACGTGGCAGGTGGGCCCCGCCCGCAGTGTCACTGCCAGTGGGCCCCACCACGTTTTAGTTAAATAAAATGTTTTTCTAATTAAAATTAATTAGTTATGTTAATAAGACACTGACATGTGGGGCCCTGGTGCTAATTAATCTCTGGATTAGTTTATAACAACTCTGTTTAGTAACAGAGGCTGACATGTGGGTCCCACTGGACCCACAGGTCAGGTTTGACCTGGTCAGCCGTTGGCTGACGTCATGCTGATGCAATAACTCATTTCTATTATTTAAAATAAATCCAGAAAATGTTTAAATCTTTAGAAATTCATATCTTTTAAACCGTAGCTCGGATCGAAAAACTTTCTACATGAAAGTTGCTCAGAACGACGAGACAAAGCCAACCGTGCTATCTGTTTCCATGTCGGGACCCTCTACGGAGGTGAACCCGCAACTTTTAGCCTGTTTCCGGTAGATGAATAGTGCACATACACCGGTTAATAAATCCAGTAAAATCCTAAAAATAACCAATATAACTTAGACATGTTTTTAGGCAACCCTGCATTGCACATTAGCTTAGCACGCTTTGTGATGCTTGATTTCTGTGTATTTATCTGTTTCTTCCCCCCCTCTTCTCTCTCGGTAGAGTCCGACGCTGACGCCGCTCCAGAGACCGACGCCGTCCCGGTGATTGGTTCCCCCTCCGACGACCTTGCTTTTGCCACCGAGCAACCAGGCAAGCAACCCCCCCCCTTTTGATCATTCCGATATCGCCTATGTCTATTCTCTCTTATTCTTGCATTAGAATTGCTGCTACTGCTACTGCTCCTACTACTGTTGCATAGCTTGTTTTTGCAATACTGTTGATACCTGTCTTTATTCATAAACTGCTTAGTATAGGTTGGGTAGCACTGCTGTGGTCCCGCTTTCTCGTAGTTGCCTCGCATAGTACCCTTGCCTCGATCAAGCGATCGAGCCCCTTCCCCTGACCTTCTTCACACCACCGCACACCCCCTAATATGCTCGACTCCGCAGAGTTAACATCGGGTGACGAGGGTGATACCTCTGAACTCACTTCCGATGTTGTCCCTGTAGTATAGCTAGCTCGTTGTGGGTTACCGAGGGTGATTCCTCTTCCCACTTCCGACTTAGCTTTTGTCGTGCATCCGCTATGGTGATTACCGCCGAGGGTGATTCCTCCGGTATCACCTTAACGGGATTTGTCGTTTAGGAGTCCAACGAGGGTGATTCCTCGGATTCCTCATCGGCATGGAAACCACACGGATGCCCTGGTTTACCGTACCGTGTTTAAAGACGTATCGATCCCCGAGGCCGGACGTCGCCAGGAACAAAGGCGTGCGGCCAGAGGTATCGTGCGTCTGAAGACACTTTGAAGTTACTACTGCACATGTTGGATGGAGGCGGGTTGACCCAGAGGGGTACCCGCGAGTGCCTTTGAGGCGTGAGCTGTGGAGTCGGGTGACCAGTGAGGGTACCCGCGAGATAACTACGAAGCGTGGCCGGTCCGTAAGGTCCTTGTCACAAGTCTTCGAGACGGGACGTCGGGGCCACCGGTGTGGTGGCAACGCTCGTTACCGCGCGCTCCCAATCCACTAAGCGATTTGGATATTTGATCCGAGGGGCCTTCGGGTCCGATAGCACTAACCACCACGTGGGTGTGAGTGGGTGCTCTGCGTCGTATACATCAGCCGGAGTCGTCACGACGTCAGCGATTGAGCGGCCCGTTCGGATTGGACCCAGGATGCAACTGCGTGCTTGTATAAGGGGTTGCTAGGTCTGCTACCGAACGGCCACGTAACGTGCAGGAGCGTCCGGGGCGATAGGCCATGACCCCCGGGTGCATAGGTTTAGTCCGACGTGCTTGATCCTCTCTGGCGGTATCCGGTCGGGTTGCATCGTATTGTTTAGCCGAGGCCGGGCAGGACCCAGCAAGTGTGTCCGGCCGGAGTTAAGCGAGCGTGGTGGGTAAGTTGGTGCACCCCTGCAGGGAAGAAAACATCTATCGATAGCCTGTCCTACGGTAACGGACACTCGGAGTTGTATCCACTTCGGTACAACTAGAACTGGTGACTTGAGATATGAAGGATATTGCTATAAACACCCTACATTATGATGAACTAATCTGCACCCTTCTAATTGCTGCAAGACCCTGAAGATGCTAGTCTTCGTCAGGACTAGGCTTTCCCCTCTCTACTCTGGCTTTCTGCAGTCTAGTCCACCCACATAAAGCCTCCTTTGAAAATGATGCATTGCTTAGTATAGATCTGATGTAAGTCTTGCTGAGTACTTTGGATGAGTACTCACGGTTGCTTTGCTTCCTCTTTTGTCCTACCCGCTTGATAAATCAGACGACGGAGCCATGGTGCCTACAGCCCCCGTTGACGACTACTACTACCAGCCCGAGGCTGGCTACTACTACTACCCGGCCGGCGAGTACTTCTACAAGGAGCCGGCGGACGACGACCAGGAGTAGGATCGGAGGTCCCAGGCAGGAGGCCTGCGCCTTTTCGATCGTAGCTTTTCTTTTGCCCCGCCTTTGCAAAAGGCCTATCTTCTTCTGTGTTGTATCTGTACCCAGATACCTAACGCTTCCGCTGACTATGTGTGTGGCACTTGTTATGTATTCGAGCCCTCGAGGCCCCTGGCTTGTAATATATAACTTGTATGTACTTATTTATGTTTTAGAGTTGTGCTGTGATTCCTTCACGTGAGTCCTTAGGCTTGATCGTGTGCATTTGCGTGTATGGTTAGTGCACGGTCGGGCCGGGGTCGTCACAGGTTGGTATCAGAGCCGACTGCCTGTAGGAACCCCTTTCCAACTCCTTGGTCGAAGTCGAGTCTAGAGGTCAAAAACTGTTTTACTAACTTGGCTGTGTGGCTTATGGCCCCACGTCGCCACTTGGGTGGTGTAGCTTCTTTTATTCCTCGTCTATACTCTGGGACTCTTCTCTCTCGTCTATTCGGGTTAAGTTTTACTAACTCCATTAGGTTCTCGTTTTCACATCTACCCGGAGAGCTGGATCATCGGTGTTTTCTAAACTCGACTTGAGGTTGGGTTATCACCAGATCCGTGTTCGCGAAGAGGATATTCCAAAGACTGCATTCGTAACTCGCTATGGCTCTTATGAGTACACTGTCATGTCTTTTGGACTGACTAATGCACCAGCTACCTTCTCCCGCCTGATGAATTACATATTCATGGATTACCTCGACAAGTTCGTCGTGGTATATCTGGATGATATTCTGGTATTCTCAAAGAACAAGGAAGAACACGCCGAACATCTTCGCCTTGTTCTGGGGAAGCTGCGAGAGCATCAGCTTTATGCTAAGTTTTCCAAATGCGAGTTCTAGCTTTCTGAAGTA
Organism: Secale cereale; assembly: GCA_902687465.1. Lineage (NCBI taxonomy): Eukaryota > Viridiplantae > Streptophyta > Magnoliopsida > Poales > Poaceae > Secale > Secale cereale. The sequence continues at coordinate 44,341,127 of LR738709.1, read as the reverse complement.
ACCTACCTTGGACATGTGATTTCCAAGGATGGCATTGCCGTTAATCCGGAACGGGTTCAGGCTATTCTGGACTGGACTCCTCCGAAGAATGTCAAGCAAGTGAGAAGTTTTCTCGGCCTTGCAAGCTATTGTCGTCGCTTCGTCGAGAACTTTTCCAAGATTGCCAAGCCCCTGACTAATCTGCTTCACAAAGGCGTTAAGTTTGAGTGGACAGATAAATGCCAAGAAAGCTTTCAAGCTCTTAAGGACAAGCTCGTTTCTGCACCAGTGCTTGCTCCTCCAGATTCTCGCAAGGACTTCGTGATATATTGTGACGCCTCTCGTCAAGGATTAGGCTGTGTCCTAATGCAAGAACGACGAGTAGTTGCTTATGCATCACGTCAATTACGTCCGCATGAAGAGAATTATCCAGTGCATGATCTTGAACTTGCTGCAGTGATCTTTGCATTGAAGCTATGGCGACATTACCTTCTTGGTAACCGGTGTGAGATTTATACTGATCACCAAAGCTTGAAGTATTTATTCACTCAGCCGGATCTTAATCTCCGCCAACAGCGATGGTTGGAAACTATTTCTGAATATGACTGCGGTATTTCTTATATCCCTGGCAAGGCTAATGTGATGGCCGATGCCTTGAGTCGCAAGTCATACAGCACTAACCTCAAGGTTAAGCGAGCTCAACCTCGTCTTTATGAGGAATTACGCAAGCTGAATCTGCATATCGTTCCACATGGTTCGCTTAATGACCTTGTGATACAGCCGGATCTTGAGAAGGCTGTCAAGGTAGCGCAAACCAAAGATGCTTACGTTGATGTTATAAAACAGGAACTGCATCTTCCGAAATACAGGGATTTCTCAATATCCGGAGATGGAACCTTGTATTTCCGAGGCCGCATTGTGGTAACTCGTTTCGACCTAATGACTGACAAGGTCATGAAGGAGGCACATGATACACCGCTGTCTATTCATCCTGGTAGTACTAAGATGTATCGTGATCTCCGCCAAAGGTACTGGTGGCCTAATATGAAGCGGGATATTGCTCGTTATGTTGCTGAATGCGATGTCTGTCGTCGCGTGAAGGCAGAACATCAGAAGCCTGCTGGACTTCTGCAACCTCTTCCTATTCCGCTGTGGAAATGGGATAAGGTGCAGATGGATTTCATTACTGGTTTTCCTAAGTCCCAGAAGGGTAACGATGCCATTCTTGTCGTCGTCGACCAACTCTCAAAGGTTGCACACTTCCTGCCAATCAAGGAGACTATCACTGCTAGCCAGTTAGCAGAACTGTATATCTCCCGAATTGTATCCCTCCACGGAATTCCGAAGGAGATCAGTTCGGACCGTGGCACCCTGTTCACTTCCAAGTTCTGGGAAAGTTTCCAAGAAGCTTTGGGAACTCATATCAACTGGAGTTCAGCTTATCACCCCCAGTCCCAAGGTCAAGTTGAACGAGTCAATCAAGTGCTTGAAGATATGCTGCGAGCTTGTGTTATATCATTCGGTAAGAAATGGGAAGAATCCCTTCCATATGCCGAGTTCTCGTATAACAACAGCTATCAAGCAAGCTTGAGGATGGCTCCTTTTGAAGTTCTGTACGGACGTAAGTGTCGAACCCCTCTGAACTGGTCAGAAACTGGAGAACGACATGTTATTGGTCCGGACATTATTCAACACGCCGAAGAGCAAGTCCGTATCGTGCGTGAAAATCTCAAGGCGGCTCAAGACCGTCAGAAGAGCAACTATGATCGCAAGCGATGGGGATTGACTTATCAACCAGGTGATCAAGTTTATCTTCGTGTCACCCCTATGAAGGGCACGCACCGTTTCGGCATCAAGGGCAAGTTAGCTCCACGCTACATTGGTCCCTTCCCCGTGGTTGCTAGACGTGGATTCGTGGCTTACAAATTGCAATTGCCTTCGCAATTCTCTCATATCCACGATGTGTTCCATGTGTCGCAACTTCGTCGATCCTTCAAGGAGTCCCCGCATCGTGCTGTGGATCACGAGATGCTCGAGCTTCAAGATGATCTTTCTTATAAGGAGCATCCGATCCGCATCCTCGATCAAACTGAACGTCGGACCCGTCAGAAGACAACCAAGTTCCTGAAAGTGCAGTGGTCAAATCATACTGAAGATGAAGCCACTTGGGAACGCGAGGAAAATCTTCGGGCGGAATACCCCGACCTCTTTCCTTCTACCTCCTAAATTCTCGGGACGAGAATTTCTTTTAGAGGAGGAGAATTTGTAACACCCCTATGTACCAGCTACTGTGTCACCTTACTAATCTTGCCTTGTCATCATCTTTTGCAATGAATAAACACAGTGGTTAAAATACACAATTCAAATCTTCCTCTAGAAATCAGTTCAAATTTGAAGTGCAATTTGAAGTTGTTCAAAAATTTGCTGCAAAAATGTTCATCATTTAGCAAAAATTCCAAAACAATTATTTGTTAAGAAAAACAATATCACTATTGTGCAAAGATGAACAGTAGCACCTAAAACAGAGCCATTCCAGCAAATTTAAATGCCTTTGCATTTAAATAAATTCAAAACAACTTCAAATATTTCCTCCAACCTTATATGGCAGTGCCAAATATTGCTAAAGAATTATGTGACTTGGTTTCACATTTTTCAAAATTAATTTGGTTGCCCAAATAAATCCTTTTACCTCTCTGTTATTTAACTAAAAGAAATAACAGAAAAGTAAAGACAAGGCAGGACCTTACCTGTCGCCTGGCGAGGCCCAGCTCGGCCCAGCCCACAACCGTCTCCTACCTGCTCCCGCGCGCGTGTCGTCCCGTCCGTGGACACGCCGGCGCCGTTCCGGCCAGCGCTCGACAGCGCGACGCCGCGGCCATCCGAGGGGATAAGGGCAAGACCCCGCGCCTTCCCCCTGGCCCCCTCGTCCACTTCTCCCCTCTCCCCTCGCTCGCCTCGCCTCCTCCCCTCTCAGATCCGAGCGCGTCCGAGCGCTTCGTCGCCGTTCGACCGTCGTCATCGTCGCCACCGTCACCACCCCGTCCCGCCGTCGTGCCGTGGAGCTCCGCCGTGGTCGGCTACGCCGTCTGGAACAGCTGGGTGGAGCCGGGGTGACCTACATCGCCGCGGACGCGTCGTCTTCTTCCTCGGGACGCCGGCGATCCCCTTCTTCCCCGACGCCGAACTGCTGCTCCTAAGCTATCACCGGGCCTTCGTGCGCCTCCACGGTGAGCAGCAGCATCTCTCCACTCTTCTTCCTGCCCGTTTGCGCCACCGTAGCCACTGTGCCACCGAAGCCCGAATGGAGCTCCGCCGCCGTTGGCCTTGCCATCGCTGCGGCCATTATCGTGCTCGCCAGAGCTCGCAGTCGTGCTCAAGGTCGCCGTAGGAGTAGAATGCGACCATTGTCGCTGCTTGCCGTGCTCGTTTTCATCGTTATCATCTTCGCCCGACGCCGCCATCCGCCATGGCCGTCGTGGAGCTCAGCTCCGTCCTCTCCTGCTTCCCCCGACCGCACAGATCGATGTACGGCTCCGCTAGCTCTCGAACGAGCCTAGCCACGCCCCCTGTCGAGCCTCCTAGCGCCAAATCCGTGAACGCCCGAACGACGGCGCCGCCAAACCTCGACGCCGGCGAGACTCCGGCCATCTCCGGCCCGGAGATCACCCGCGTTTGACGCGGCGCTCTCTCCCCGTTCGAACGCAAGTGGACGCACTCCAAATGGTGCCCTACAGCCGTTTTCCGGCGTGCTCCGGCGAGTGACCGCCGCGTTCGGTGGTCGCCGGCGTGTTTCCAGCGCCGGCGCCGACGTGGCAGGTGGGCCCCGCCCGCAGTGTCACTGCCAGTGGGCCCCACCACGTTTTAGTTAAATAAAATGTTTTTCTAATTAAAATTAATTAGTTATGTTAATAAGACACTGACATGTGGGGCCCTGGTGCTAATTAATCTCTGGATTAGTTTATAACAACTCTGTTTAGTAACAGAGGCTGACATGTGGGTCCCACTGGACCCACAGGTCAGGTTTGACCTGGTCAGCCGTTGGCTGACGTCATGCTGATGCAATAACTCATTTCTATTATTTAAAATAAATCCAGAAAATGTTTAAATCTTTAGAAATTCATATCTTTTAAACCGTAGCTCGGATCGAAAAACTTTCTACATGAAAGTTGCTCAGAACGACGAGACGAAGCCAACCGTGCTATCTGTTTCCGTGTCGGGACCCTCTACGGAGGTGAACCCGCAACTTTTAGCCTGTTTCTGGTAGATGAATAGTGCACATACACCGGTTAATAAATCCAGTTAAATCCTAAAAATAACCAATATAACTTAGACATGTTTTTAGGCAACCCTGCATTGCACATTAGCTTAGCACGCTTTGTGATGCTTGATTTCTGTGTATTTATCTGTTTCTTCCCCCCCTCTTCTCTCTCGGTAGAGTCCGACGCTGACGCCGCTCCAGAGACCGACGCCGTCCCGGTGATTGGTTCCCCCT
>LR738709.1:44265471-44336546 GCA_902687465.1 Secale cereale | reverse complement strand
TGATCATTCCGATATCGCCTATGTCTATTCTCTCTTATTCTTGCATTAGAATTGCTGCTACTGCTACTGCTCCTACTACTGTTGCATAGCCTGTTTTTGCAATACTGTTGATACCTGTCTTTATTCATAAACTGCTTAGTATAGGTTGGGTAGCACTGCTGTGGTCCCGCTTTCTCGTAGTTGCCTCGCATAGTACCCTTGCCTCGATCAAGCGATCGAGCCCCTTCCCCTGACCTTCTTCACACCACCGCACACCCCCTAATATGCTCGACTCCGCAGAGTTAACATCGGGTGACGAGGGTGATACCTCTGAACTCACTTCCGATGTTGTCCCTGTAGTATAGCTAGCTCGTTGTGGGTTACCGAGGGTGATTCCTCTTCCCACTTCCGACTTAGCTTTTGTCGTGCATCCGCTATGGTGATTACCGCCGAGGGTGATTCCTCCGGTATCACCTTAACGGGATTTGTCGTTTAGGAGTCCAACGAGGGTGATTCCTCGGATTCCTCATCGGCATGGAAACCACACGGATGCCCTGGTTTACCGTATCGTGTTTAAAGACGTATCGATCCCCGAGGCCGGACGTCGCCAGGAACAAAGGCGTGCGGCCAGAGGTATCGTGCGTCTGAAGACACTTTGAAGTTACTACTGCACATGTTGGATGGAGGCGGGTTGACCCAGAGGGGTACCCGCGAGTGCCTTTGAGGCGTGAGCTGTGGAGTCGGGTGACCAGTGAGGGTACCCGCGAGATAACTACGAAGCGTGGCCGGTCCGTAAGGTCCTTGTCACAAGTCTTCGAGACGGGACGTCGGGGCCACCGGTGTGGTGGCAACGCTCGTTACCGCGCGCTCCCAATCCACTAAGCGATTTGGATATTTGATCCGAGGGGCCTTCGGGTCCGATAGCACTAACCACCACGTGGGTGTGAGTGGGTGCTCTGCGTCGTATACATCAGCCGGAGTCGTCACGACGTCAGCGATTGAGCGGCCCGTTCGGATTGGACCCAGGATGCAACTGCGTGCTTGTATAAGGGGTTGCTAGGTCTGCTACCGAACGGCCACGTAACGTGCAGGAGCGTCCGGGGCGATAGGCCATGACCCCCGGGTGCATAGGTTTAGTCCGACGTGCTTGATCCTCTCTGGCGGTATCCGGTCGGGTTGCGTCGTATTGTTTAGCCGAGGCCGGGCAGGACCCAGCAAGTGTGTCCGGCCGGAGTTAAGCGAGCGTGGTGGGTAAGTTGGTGCACCCCTGCAGGGAAGAAAACATCTATCGATAGCCTGTCCTACGGTAACGGACACTCGGAGTTGTATCCACTTCGGTACAACTAGAACTGGTGACTTGAGATATGAAGGATATTGCTATAAACACCCTACATTATGATGAACTAATCTGCACCCTTCTAATTGCTGCAAGACCCTGAAGATGCTAGTCTTCGTCAGGACTAGGCTTTCCCCTCTCTACTCTGGCTTTCTGCAGTCTAGTCCACCCACATAAAGCCTCCTTTGAAAATGATGCATTGCTTAGTATAGATCTGATGTAAGTCTTGCTGAGTACTTTGGATGAGTACTCACGGTTGCTTTGCTTCCTCTTTTGTCCTACCCGCTTGATAAATCAGACGACGGAGCCATGGTGCCTGCAGCCCCCGTTGACGACTACTACTACCAGCCCGAGGCTGGCTACTACTACTACCCGGCCGGCGAGTACTTCTACGAGGAGCCGGCGGACGACGACCAGGAGTAGGATCGGAGGTCCCAGGCAGGAGGCCTGCGCCTTTTCGATCGTAGCTTTTCTTTTGCCCCGCCTTTGCAAAAGGCCTATCTTCTTCTGTGTTGTATCTGTACCCAGATACCTAACGCTTCCGCTAACTATGTGTGTGGCACTTGTTATGTATTCGAGCCCTCGAGGCCCCTGGCTTGTAATATATAACTTGTATGTACTTATTTATGTTTTAGAGTTGTGCTGTGATTCCTTCACGTGAGTCCTTAGGCTTGATCGTGTGCATTTGCGTGTATGGTTAGTGCACGGTCGGGCCGGGGTCGTCACAGGTCAACTCCTTATGAATCGGTGGCACAACAATAGTTGTGATTAGCTTCTTGCAATTAGGGTGTGGCTGGACGCTGAATCACAACCGAGCCCTGAGACAAACATAGAATGCTTTCACTGACCATGGTTAAACTCATGGATATGGATGTATAACACCAACATGTATTTGGCAACTATCAAATTTATAGCGCTTTGTGTCTCAATCACCCTTGATAATAGTCATAACTTGACGGTGTTCTGTTATCCCCATTCACATGAAGGGTCCACACCACCTCAAGGAGGTGAATATCCGGGCAATTATGCAAACCGAGGTGGCCATGTGGATCAGGGCGGCCTTAAAACCACAACCTTTGGACCAGGACATTGATCCATATGATAGACGTCCACTTGAGTGTGACTATCGTGGGTTTCATAAGTTCATAAATTTGAACATATTTTACAAATTCGACGATTTGTGTGAGTTAAAAAGAGGTTTGCAAATTCAAAAAAAAATTGTACGTAAAAAATGTTAACGAATTCAAAATATGTTCATAAATTAGAAAAATCACAAATTTAGAAAAATGTTCATGAAATTCGAAGAATGTTCACAAATTCAGAAAGAGGTTCGCAAATTTATAAGGTGTTCATGAATTTAATAAATGTCCACGGAGAAAAACAAATGTTCTCAAACTCGAAAAATGTTCAAGAATCAAAAAAGTGTTAGCAATTTTCAAAATAAAAAAAATTGCAAAATAAAGTCACCAATTTGGATTATTTTTTTGTGAATTAGGGGGGAAAATGTGAAATTCTCTTGAAATTGTGAACATTTTTTAAGACACCAACATTTTCTGAATTTGGTAACAAAATTTGAAATATCAAACATTTTCTGCAAAATATGAACAAAATTCGAAAACACGAACATCAAAATCTCACATGATTTTGTGAAGATTTGACCTTTTTTGAAATTGTTTTTTTCAAAGAAAAAATAAATCAGAGTAGATGATGTCAAAAAGGGAAAGGAGAAAAATCTCAAAAAGAAAAAAATATATCAGAGATAGAGTTTGATGAAACCCGAAGGACATCGAACCATCTAGAGCCTTACCGAAGCAGCTAAGGCAGCCAGCCCTATTTACGGCTTTGCCCTCATTGACTTCCCTCCTATCCCCTTCCTCGACACCCGCAACATTCTTGCTCCTCGTTTCCTCCGTCTCTCCTCAGGCGCTCTCCCCTCCCCTCCTCGTCCTGGTGCCGCGACTCTTCTGAACCCTAAACCGCAGATCCCCGCGCAGCAGGAGCGAGATTTCCTCCAGCAAGCATGAGGTGATAGCCGCTCGCGATCCTTCTCTCGGCGTTCTCTTGTTCTAATTCACGAGATTCATGTGCGGTCGCGTGGTTGATTTTGGGGTAGGCCGCCATGCCGCCGGCTGACCGGTCCGGGCTGGGATGGGATGGGATTGATTGACGGGGCGCTGCTATTTTAGTTTGGTTATTATAGTAGATTCTGCACATGGCCTTCTTCCCTGTCTGTCATATACAGTACTAGGAGTAGTTTTTTTAATCAGTTAGATTCATTAGATTGGATCATGGGTCTGGAAGTTGGGACCTGGGAGTCTGGACATTGCGCCTTGTAAGTTGCTGTATTTCTTGGTTAGGCGGCACAAGCGTGCGTGTTATTGCGGTTTGTGATATCCTAGGTTTTTTTGTTCAAAGGGACGCCCTGTTTTGGCGTTCCAGAGCATGATTGGTGGCTGATTACCATTTGTTTGGCCAACCTCACACACTATTGGATGGAATCAAGTGACAAGGTTTTGTTTGGATGTTGCACCTTTTGTGTGCCCCAATTCTTTGGTTGTTTGCTTGTGTGTGATCGTGTGATCTTTAGAGATCATTTCTTTGGTGTGATCTCTAGAGACATCAACAATTCTTTGCTAGTTTGGTTGCTTCAGACTCTAGGTTTTGTGTGTGATCTCTAGATAACATATTTTGGTTGTTTGTGTGTGATCTCTAGAGAACATGATAGAAGCAAACGGTCTCTTGGAGTACATAAGAAGCGCAAGCTGCGGCGATCTGAAACAGCCTAAATCAGATGACTTGCGTTGCTATTAGTGATGTCTCGCATCGCATTGTATTGTTTCTAATTGGTTATCAATTATTTGGAGGTCTCTCATTGTCCATCAATCCTATCTGTTCTCGCGCCAAGAAATGGGTTATCAATTACTCCCTCTGTCCCAAAAAGTTTGTCACTCAAATGGATGTACCGGGAGTACTACACATACATGATCACTAGTTTGAGAAGTTGCCTGTTAGCATTGGATCAAGGATAGGACAAAATATGTATATACTGGAAGCAAGACTATTTTCTCTCTCGGATAAGCTGTATATGTAACACTGAGTTGTGATAATTAAGCATCAAGACAGTTTGGCCGAGTGGTCTAAGGCGCCAGATTTAGGCTCTGGTCCGAAAGGGCGTGGGTTCAAATCCCACAGCTGTCATTTTTTTTTTTTGCAATGTACCTTCTATTTTTTCCCCTTCTGTAAATCCACGAATCTTGTAGAAGTGTACTAATCATTGCTAAATTAGATTATGTACATTGCACCTTGGAGTTGGGACCTGGGAGTCTGAACATTGCGCCTTGTAAGTTGCTGTATTTCTTGGTTAGTAGGCACAAGCATGCGTGTTATTGCGATTTGTGATATCCTAGGTTTTTGCTAAAAGGGCCGCCCTGTTTTGGCATTCCAGAGCATGATTGGCGACTGACTACCATTTGTTTGGCCAACCTCACGAAAAGTTGCCATTTCTTGGCCAACAAATTGTCTGGCCATTTCTTATTTGTTGATAATGATTGTCGTGATTGTAGAAATGAGATTTGATTGAAATCGTGACGGTGATTGTTTTGAGTGCAGTCGCCACCCGAGCACTAAGTGGGCGCAGAGGCTCGACAAGGTTTACTTGACGATTGAGCTGCCCGACGCAAAGGATGTGAAGCTCAACCTCAGGCCTGATGGCCATTTCAACTTCTCAGCAAAGGCCCCTGCTGATGACATGCAGTATGAGCTTGACCTTGAGCTCTTTGATGCTGTCAGTGTTGAGGTTGGTGTCTGCAATTACAGACAAATGTCATCTTCTTGGGGGAGCACTTTTTACATGCTGACTGCTGTTATTTATGTGTTTACATTACATGCAGGAGAGCCAAGCGGCTGTTGCCCCGAGGACTATATGCTACCTTGTCAAGAAAGCTGAGGGCAAGTGGTGGCCTAGGCTGCTCAAGAAGGAAGGCAGGCCACCTGTGTTCCTGAAGGTTGACTGGGATAAATGGCAAGACGAGGATGATGAAGACGCCGGATGTAAGTAATGTGGTTCAAACATGTGTTTGTTTGGGTCCTATACCATACTACGCTGTTCAGGGTGAACTGACCTCAGGTTATCTGTCTCGCAGTTGGTGACTTTGGTGATATGGACTTCTCGGTATGGGCCTGGTACAATCTTTCTTCGGTTATGAAGTAAATGTTAGCAAGGCTTCTCATTGTTATTTGTGTTTGCAGAAGCTGGACATGGGAGGCGGTGATGACGACGATGATGATGAGATTGAGGAGGAGGATGAAGAAAATGTGGTTGACAGTGCTAACAAAGGTAGCTTATGATGTTTATCTTGCACCTCATGATTTGTTTGGGAAGCATGTGGCTGTTCAAGGCTTCATATTTCTATCCTGCTATTTGATTAGTGACATGCCGATAATGTTCAGAACGAGGATACTAGTAAGACATTTTGCTGAATCCTACTCTTAATTAATTTAGCCTTTTTGGTGAACCCTCAGTTTTTCTGGAGGTCCAATGTGAGAGTAGCATAGACATGTCTTCAGTGTTGCTTTCATAATCTGCCTATCACATACACATGCCTGTGGAAGTGTCAAACTCTGTTCAGTGTTGTTCAATGCAAGTCAAGGAGACTGTCTTAACCATCTGTTCCAAGAACAGTACAGAAAGACTTTGGCTGGCCTTCTCTTCTGTGAATTATTACAAATTTTTGATTTGGTCTTATTTATTGCAACCTAGAATGATAACTTGACCGTTTCGAAAAAACATTAAGAACTTGTGAAGTCTGGTCTCGACTCTTGGATATTGTGTGTGCTGAACTGCTAACCATGTTGCTGTAAATGCAGCTGATGTAGATGCTGAGACAGAGCCGGGGAGCAAAGGAGGGGTGGCGTTGCTGTAAATGCAGCTGATGATCATGGGATCTGTTTCTACTCTCTAGTCGCGAGGTAGAATTTTGGTGTGCCCCTGAATTTCGGTAGTAGTACGTATAGGTGGTGTTGGTAGCTTTTGGCCTGGGGCTATCTGTAGTGTTTAAATGTTATCCTGCACCTTTTGTTTAATTTTAGACCTGCTATGGTACTGTAATTACATGAGATTGTGGTGTCACGTATCTCAGATAATATAAGATTCCTTCCTGTTGATGAAAACATGAAATAGCTTAAATGTAGGCAGTATGTAGAATTGACAGGATTTTACTAGAGACATACTCCCTCTGTTCCCAAATATTTGTCTTTCTAGACATTTTAAATGGTTACAACATACGGATGTATGTAGACATATTTTAGAGTGTAGATTCACTCATTTTGCTTCGTATGTAGTCACCTGTTGAAATCCCTAGAGAGATAAATATTTAGGAACGGAGGGAGTACATTTTTTAGTCGGCATCGATTGCAGTACCCGGTTCATCATCGCACGTCAAAGGACAATGAAATAAAATACAGATACATATGAGAAAAGTGGTATAACCTTATAGGTAAGGATGGCAATCGGTTGGGTTAGGATTGGGTTGAACAATATCAAATCAATATTCATGAAGATAGTCCTTGACCGCCTATGAAAAAATTCATATTCATATCCATTGGATATTCATTGGATCCTCTTGAGACATATAAATAAGACATAACAAAAACTCTTCCATTTCTTCACCTTGTTGTAGGCTAGACTTCATTTATAAAAGTTATGATGGGCATTTGTAATTTCTTTTACATGTTTTAGATAACAAAGTGTAAAATTGCGTTGGGACATGTGACTGTGGGGCAGGGATAGCAGTTTTTTTGCTCACTAAGTCATATTATCGGGTTGTGTTTGGGGTATACCACGGATACAAGATTATATCTATGTCCGGGTAGGGATAGCAGTTTTTTTGCCCATTAAGTCATATTATGGGGTTGTGTTTGGGGTATACCACGGATACAAGATTATATCTATGTCCTACCCACGAGCAATCGGCTTGGTTTGAGCGCCACAGATGGGTACAATAGCATATCCAAATTTTATCCATTCGAATCCGATGTTCATGGATAAAATTGTCATCCTTACCTTACCTATAGGTAAAACGAATGCCATGTTAAATTGGCATAGTTTCCATGCTTTTGATAAAAAGATGGATTGGTATGACCTAGAATGAAACTACCATTGTGTCCCATACTCATGTACATCAACCACCGGCTACAGAGGGAGCTAGCCTTGAAAGAAAAGGAAATGAATGAAGGGTATAAGTATTTCACTTGTTGTCAATGTATCTGATCTGCCGTCGGTATACTTGGCCATTTGTCGGGCTGGGCCGGCTTCGGGTCAGGCCTACCAAAGCCCGCCGCACAAAGCCCGAGCCTGGCCCGGCCATCCGGCCTAAAAATCGCGCCTGAGCCTGGCCCATCACACTAAAAGCCCTATGACGAGCCCGGGCCGGTCGTCGGGCTTGAAATCTAGGTCCGAGCCTGGCCCGTGGACAAGGTCTGGTCGGGCCGGGCCGGCCGGGCCGGGCTGCCCATGGCAGGAGCTGTCGGGTAGTCTCATGTTTAAGTACTTCTGGTAGGGAAAATATCCGCTGATACGGCTCATCACATGATACACTACTCCACGATTGTGTGGTGCATTTGATCTACATGCAAGGGACATGATCAACTCAGTTATCATTTGGAAAACGCTTCACGCCCGCGCGCCGGCCGAAACTTCGGCCGGTCGAGTGCGAGCCATGCGATGCAACCCAATTCCACGTCTCGCGTGGCCCCGAGCCCATCCTTTTTTTTCTATCTTCTTCCTCCCGATCTCCTTCTCCTACCCAACTGCTCGTCTTCTTCCTCTCGATCCCCTTCTCCATCGTTGTGATCTTCCCCGCGCCAGCTAGCCGGAGTTGGGCACCCATCGCAGCCCCCCGTCGCCGCTCCCCGTCGCTGCACCGCTTTGTAGCACACGGCCGTTGCGGTGGTAGCAAAAAACGCACCGGTGGTAGCAAATCCTAGTCGCCATGATCACCCATGTCGTCGCTCGTCGCACCACCGCACACTGGTTGCAGCAAATTCGGTCACCGGTGGTAGCTTTTCCTACTACCGGTTGCAGCAAATTCGCAACCCGTCGCCCCTAGCCACACTTCGTCGTCTTAATGGTTGTAGCAAAAACGACCACTGCTTCTTGTCGTGTGTAGCAAACATCGTGGATAAAAAGCTTCAACCACAAAAAAAATCTATGAGCGAAGGTGAAAAGCTTGAACCGGTGTGTGAAAAAGCTTCAACTGCTGTGTGGAAAAGGTTCAACCCTTGAAAAAAAGCTTCAATGGCCATGGACAAAAAAAGCTTCAGCCGACGTCACAGGTCGCAACATCGACATGAATGGTTGTAGCAATTCCCATCACCAGTCGTAGCAAAAATGAACGACTGTTGTAGCAAATTATCATTTTTTGTCGCTATCGAACTGAATGGTTGCAGCAATTCCCATCGCCGGTCGTAGCAAAGGCCAACGGTGGTTGCAGCACCAATCCTCGTCGGTTGTAGATTTGCACGTGGATGACGAAGGAGAAAGGGATGGTTGGGTGCGGCCATGGCGAACGGGGCTGCGACGGCGGAGCTACACTCGTCGCCGCTTGGAGCTGAAACCGCAGGTGCAGCAGTTGCTTGAGTCAAGGCCACGACGAGGATGGCCGACGAGGGTGGGGACCGGCGACGAGGACGGCGGCGGTGGTTGGGACCGGCAACGAGGACGGCCGGCATGGGTGAGGGGGACTGGCGACGAGGACGGCAACCGGAAGGGAGAGGAGGTGCGTCGCGCACCCAAGCGACAGATGTGGTCCCCTAGCCAGAGGAAGAAGAAGATACGGGGCGAACCGTTTTTTTAGATCCAACGGACCATGCGGTTCAGATCCAACGGCTCCGACGCGACCGGCCGAACGTTTGGGCCGGCGCGCCGGCGCAGATTAGTGCCCATGCCCATTTGGCACATTTGCATCCGCATCCGGCAAAACAGCATGTTTTTGCAAACTCAAAACAGCATATTAAGAGTAGGGAGCCTGTTAGCTGAGATGAACGAGCTAAGCAAGCATGGCGATCGTGAGGGTAGACCCGGTCGTGGCTGTTAGCTACCAGGGCCTGCATGTGATGACGTGTTCCAATAGTCAGTATAACCAGCGACAAAAAAAGAACAGTATGGCTAAAATAAGCGCCCTTTTTACAAGTTCATACAGATTCAACAAGGTTTCTCTTATTTGTGGCATGACAGTAATCCAAAGACGATATCGAGCAAGCTCCTGCATCAGGTCCGGCCTTGTGCGCGAGCAGCTTGATCCCCTGCACAAGCAGCCTCTTCTCACAGTCACGGTAGAGATTTGGGTCATAGCTGTTGAAACTAATTGTGTAATTAGGGGGAAAATCTCCCTTTACCCGCAGCGTCGTTGCGGTTCTTCCTACAACCGACGCCTCCCTTCGTTTCTTCTGGAACCGACGCCCCTTCGTGGAATCGTCGTGTCTCTTCGGGAGATATAAAAGGGCATGTAATCATCGATCAAGAACACGGATCACTTCTGATTCGAACACGTTATCAGCACGTAGAACTCTCCTGAGAGCGAAAAGCAGAGAGGGAGAAGGGAAGAAGCACTCGCCGTCGGTGAGATGTCGCCCCTCACTTCCTTCTTCCTACGCCTCATCAGTGAGGACAACCGTCGGGACCGCCTCCTTGCCCGTCGCCGTCGTGTCGTCGCTGGACGCGGCGTGGGCGTCGCCGGGCGCGACATGGGCGCCGCTGGACGCGGCCTGGGCGTCGCTGGACGCGGTCAGCATGCCGCTGGTGGCACCGCCCGGGGCGGTTACCGCGCCCCTGGGCACACCACGGGCGGCCAGCGCGCCACAGAGGGCGCCGCGCATCCCCTCGTCGGCTTTGACCCGTGGCTGCTCGCCGGCCCGGCCGCACTGATGATGTACGTGGACCCGCCTCTGCCCCCTCCTCCGCCGGCGTGCTGGCTGCCTCCGCACACGCCGACGCCCGCTGCCGAGGACGCCGGCCCAAGTCGCCGCCCTCCCGGCTACTCACCCGTGCCGATGCGCAATGAGGTGACCGCGGAGGAGGCGCTCGCCTTCGTCTCCACGCCGACCGGCGCCTCCGGCGTCATCCGCTTCGGGGCCGGGATCGACTCCTCCAACGGACTCGCCTCGCCGCAGACGGAAACGGCCGCCGGCTCTAGCAGCCGCGCCGAGCGAAGATTCGGCCGCCTCTTCAAGCAGCCCGTCGCTGCCATCGACCGCCGTCCTCGCCGCCGCGCCGGCTTGTGGGCTCCGGCGAGCCTCGGCCTCACCAGCGTCGCGTCATCGGGAGCACGCCTGGACCCCGTCGTCGTTGCCTCTTCATCAGACGAGGAGGAGTTGGCGGGGTTGCGCCGGTGACCACCGGAGTCGCAAGGGGAGGCACTGGCGCCCGCTCCAGTCGGCGGCGGCGGCAGCTTATCCCCGCGAGCGAGCAGAGTTGGAGGGGATCGAGAGGTGGAGTGTCGGGGCGGATCCCTTATCCGTAACCGCCCCACCCCTCGCTTTCCTCTCTTATGCGGTGCGGGAGTGGCATGGGCCGGCCAAATCCTGCCGAGGCCCAAGCCCAAGCGCCTGAGTTGCCTCCGACCGGCTACTGTTGATTTTTTTTCTTTCTTTCTTTTTCTCTCTTTTTTTAGTCTAGTACTAATTATTGTATATGGTGTAGTTTTTAGACTATATTTGGTACTGTTTTAGTACTGCTACTTACATTCAGTTCTAGATTAAATCTAGGTTAGGATTTGTGTAATCACTAGTGTGTTTATATTATGCATTGGATTGATAATATAAATAAAGTACCGGCTTCCATCCGGGAAGAACGACATGTTCCATGTGTTTACCACATATCAAGTTCTCTTGAACATGTTCTTGCGATCGAGATCATCTTCTCTCGCATACCAAACTTGCAAATTTTTGAATATTTCTCCCTCCTTATATATGAATTGTAGCATACACAATGTAATGTCAATGTAGCCTATTACTGTGAGATCTAAGTGATCATCAATGTGTTATGTTTACACAATTGAGGTTGAGAATTTTTCAAGTTTTTCACTTGAGCATCAAATTTTTTCGTTCTTATTACAGAACCATGATGGTTTTTAATTTACCACCTGTAAATTAATTATCTCTGGTTCCTCATGTAGGCAAAGATGACTGCCAAAGAGTTTGAGGAGTTTGCCCTCAAAGGCCACAACTATCCTACATGGGCTATGGACATCAAGATCAGTCTTGCGTCTCGTGCGATTGCGCGTGCAATCCAGCCCCCTGAGACTCCTCTTCCGACTGGAGCCACGCCCCTGACAGAACAGCAGAACTATGCTGCTTTATTCATCATAAGGTATCATATTCATCCAGATCTCAAGTCTGAGTATTTACAGGAGGAATCTCCTAGTACTCTGTTTCTGGCCCTCAAAACGAGGTATGAACAGCAGAAGGCAGTAGTCCTGCCAGAAGCACTTCATGATTGGACTCATCTCCGTCTCCAGGATTTCAAATCCATCGGTGAGTACAATCATGCTGTTCATAAGATATGTTCCAAACTGCGCTTTTGTGAGAAGGAATCTACTGAGGGGGAGAAGATAGAAAAAACTCTGTCTACTATGCTCACTTCAGATAGGATCCTCCAACAACAATACCGTGCTCGTAACTTCACTGTCTATTCCGAGCTTATTCACATGTTACTTTAGGCTGAAAAGCATGATGAGCTACTTGCTAAGAATGGCTCTCAGCGCCCAGTTGGGGCACAACCTTTACCTGAAGTTCATATGAATATCGGGAATAGACAAAAGTTTAATGGTATCTTTCGGGGTAAACAATCCAATTTTGAGCATAAGCAAAAGCGCAATGGGAACAGAAGATCCAGAAACCCAGGCAAGGGAAAAGGCACTTCAAAGCCCAGGTTTGATAAATCTAAGCTTTGCAACAAGTGTGGATGCTACACGCATTCTACTGAAAAGTGCACAATGCCCAAGCATCTGCTTATGCTGTACCAGCAATCTCAGGGACGCAAAGCACCTCAAGGGAAAAGGTTTGAAGCCAACTTCAACCTTCATCCGCATAGCACACAAGGAGCCGGTGATTCGCACGATGTCCCTCCTGGATCGAGCAATGCCATGATTCCTTATCTGCCTGAGGATCCTGCTGAAATGGAGAACACGTTGATTGAGTACACCGCAAACAACGTGTTTGGCGACTTCGACTAGTCCCTCAATCTCCTAGTGATCTACTCATTTATGTCCATTTGTGATGATTGTAATAAGAACATAAGTTTGTTGTTGTATTTATATTGTATTGTATCAGCACATTTGATATAATAAAGATTGTATACTATGTATTACCATGAGATTTTCTTATTGAAATTCTTTGTTTTATATAGTTATCTACGGGGACAATCCGATGGAAGAGGAATTATGCCTTGTGGACAGTGGTGCCACAAATTCCATACTAAGGGAGATGAAATATTTCCAAACTCTAAAAAAGACGAATGGAGATATTCTAACTATCGCTAGACGCGATACAGTGATTGTTGGTACTGGACGTGCCATGTTCACCCTCCCAAGTGGTACACATGTGACAATTGAGGATGATTTACTGTATCCCGATTCTTCACGTACCCTGATCAGTTATCGAGATATCCGTAAAAATGGTTTTCATATTGAAACCCATGAAGACAACAAAGAGGAGTATCTACTCTTTACCAAATATCACGGATATGGCAAAAAGGTACATGAGAAAATTCCTTCTCTATCGTCTGGATTGTACTATACGTACATCAAACCCGTAGAACATGTTGCATACAAAGTAGTTTTTCAGAATGTTAATGCATTCCAAACCTGGCATGATCGCCTAGGCCATCCCGGAATCGGGATGATGAGAAAAATTACTAGCAATTCCATTGGTCATAATTTGCTTAAGTCAAAATTTCCTCAATCTTCTGATTTTGTGTGCACATCTTGTGCCACAGGAAAGCTAATTTTGAGGCCCTCGCACCTCAAAATACAAGCTGAACCACTTCAGTTCCTTGAACGTATTCAAGGAGACATTTGTGGTCCCATTCAACCATTATCTGGACCTTTCAGGTATTTCATGGTTTTCATTGACGCATCTACACGATGGTCACATGTGTGTCTTCTATCCACACGTAACCATGCATTTGCCAAGATAATGAGGCAAGTCATTAAGTTGCAAGCCCATTATCCTGAAAGTCGAATCAAGTCAATTTGAATGGACAACGCTGCAGAATTCTCCTCTCATGCTTTCAATGATTATTGCATGGCTTTGGGGATTGAAGTTCAGCACTCTGTTCCATATGTCCATACACAAAATGGTTTGGCTGAATCATTAATTAAGAGGATCAAACTCATTGCAAGACCTTTGTTGACGAATTGCAACTTGCCAACCTCTTGTTGGGGTCATGTTGTCTTACACGCTGCTGACTTGATACAATTGAGGCCAACTGCATATCACAGTTCTTCCCCTCTGGAATTGGTACGTGGAAATCCTCCAAGCATTTCCCATCTGCGTAAGTTCGGATGTGCTGCATACATCCCGATCTCACCACCACAGCCGACATCTATGGGCCCACACAGGAAGTTGGGGATCTATGTGGGGTACAAATCGCCGTCGATTATTAAGTACCTGGAACCCCTAACTGGGGATCTGTTCATAGCCCGTCACGCTGATTGTATATTTAACGAGGAACATTTTCCGGCATTAGGGGGAGATTTCAAGTACCAGAAAGAATGCCCGGAAATTGATTGGAATGCTCATGCCATTTCATCCTCTGATCCACGTACCCAAGAGACCGAACTTCAAGTTCGGAAGATCATTAATTTGCAACATCTTGCAAATAATCTGCCAGATTCATTTACTGATCTGAAAGGTGTTACAAAATCCTTAAATCCGGCCAGAAACGCGCCAGAAAGAGTGGAGGTACCAATAAAAACCACTCAACTCCCTATTCCTAAAAAGAGGGGGAGTAGTACGGCCTCTGACCTGGAGCATGCTTCTAGCAAGCAGCAAAGGAAATCGAGGAGAAAAACCTCGGAGTCAGTAAATGCAGGTCAACTCAACATTGACAAACACCTGATGGGTAGTATATACCCAGTGGAAGGGCAACCTCCACAGTCCAGCTCCAGTGTGCACAAACTGGCTGGGACATCGGAACACCCAGACTCAATCGTATTGGGAAATCACGAAGAGTCACTAGGGGTGCAGGAAATTTCTATCAACTATGTTGATTCTGGAGAATAATTTGACTGTAAGACTACGACTGTCGACATACATTTCGCTGAAAAGATTGTAGATACCCTTCTCACTGATCATGATCCAAGGTCTATCGTTGAGTGCCAAAAGCGCTCCGACTGGCCTAAATGGAAGGATGCAATCCAAGCAGAAATTGCCTCGCTTAACAAAAGAAAGGTATTCACTGAAGCAATACCGACACCACCCAGTGTTTTCCCTGTGGGATTTAAATGGGGTTTTCTCCGGAAACGGAATGAGAACAATGAGGTGGTGAGATACAAAGCAAGGCCCGTAGCACAAGGTTTCACGCAGAAACCCGGCATTGATTTAACTGAAACATATTCTCCAGTAATGAGTGCAACCACTTTCCGATATCTTATATCTTTGGCAGTGCAAAATCGTCTATCTATGCAGTTGATGGACGTCGTGACCGCATATCTTTATGGGTCACTAGATTCGGACATATATATGAAGGTTCCTGATGGAATTTCTGTCCCGAATGAAAATGCAAAACGCAACATGTATTGTGTAAAGCTAAATAAGTCATTATATGGCTTAAGGCAGTCCGGACGGATGTGGTACAACCGAATCAGTGAGTTCCTTCTTCAGAAAGGTTACTCTAATAGTGCTGATTGCCCATGTGTTTTCATCAAGAAGTCCTCTACAGGATTTTGCATCATTTCTGTGTATGTTGATGATCTCAACATCATTGGCAGCACCCCAGACATTGATGAAGCACGCAATCACCTAAAGATGGAATTTGAGATGAAGGATTTGGGTAAAACCAAATTTTTCTTAGGTATTCGACTTGAGCACCTTCCCTCAGGAATCATGGTACACCAAACTGCCTATATCCAGAAAATATTGGAGAAATTCAATATGGACAAATCCTATCCATCTAAAACTCCTATGGTGGTTCGATCTCTAGACGTAGAGAAAGATCCGTTCAGACCGAGGGATGATGGAGAAGAGGTGTTGGGACCTGGAGTTCCATACCTCAGTGCCATTGGAGCGCTTATGTACCTTGCAAATTGCACAAGACCTGATATTGCATTTGTAGTGAATCTACTTGCTAGACATAACGCAGCTCCCACTAAATGCCATTGGTCTCGAGTGAAAAATATCTTTCGATATCTCCAAGGCACAAAGGATCTTGGCCTATTTTTCCAGTTCCAGAGAAATCTGGACTCTGATATGATTGGATATGCAGATGCCGGTTATTTCTCTGATCCCCACAATGCCAGATCTTCGACCGGTTTTGTGTTCCTACATGGTGGTACTGCTATATCATGGAAGTCTTCAAAACAGACTCTGGTGGCAACTTCGACCAATCATTCTGAAATAATTTCATTATTTGAAGCAACATGCGAATGTGTATGGCTTCGCAGAATGATAAACCACATACAACAGTCATGTGGAATTGGTTTGATAAAATCACCTACCATTATCTATGAAGATAATGCTGCCTGTGTTGCACAAATGCAAACATGATACATCAAGAGCAATATCACCAAGCATATTTCTCCTAAATGGTTTTCCCCATAATCTTCAGAAAATCAGGAAAATAAGCATTCTGCAAGTCAAATCATGCGACAACCTTGTAGATTTATTTACTAAGTCTCTACCAAATTCAATATTCCAGAAATATGTTCATGGAATTGGTATGCGACGACTTAGGGACTTGCAGGTGTCAGGGGGAGTCTCTTCTTAAGATATCCTTATTTAAATGACATCACATTATACTATCTTTCTTTGTGAGTATATGTTTCAGGTTCTCATGAAAGATTTTATGAAGAACTTTTGGAAGAGAATCTTTGAGATGATAGAGCTTCCTGGACAATCGTGAAGATAATTCTACATGGTCAAGCGTAGATTAGGGGGAGTGTTGAAACTAGTTGTGTAATTAGGGGGAAAATCTCCCCTTGCCCGCAGCGTCGTTGCAGTTCTTCCTACAACCGACGCCTCCCTTTGTTTCTCCTGGAACCGACGCCCCTTCGTGGAATCATCGTGTCTCTTTGGGAGATATAAAAGGGTATGCAATCATCGATCGAGAACACAGATCACTTCTGATTCAAACAATAGCGGCTGCCACCGAGCTTGTGCTGCTGCAAGAAAACACTTCCACCTGTAGTTTTTCCAAGCAAGATCCAAAGCCATGAAAGCAAGCTGCAAAATAGTTACATTATTTGCATAAGATAGAAGCTCATAAAAGAAGCGCTTATAATTAAGCAGCAGCATGAACCAGTACTACGCATATGTTTTGGTTAGTACAGAGTGAGCATAATATGTAAATTATTTTTTCATGCACAAGACATCGAGTTGTAGCAAACTCGGGTTGTAAAGTTTTCTCTAGAAATAACTAAAAGATACATGCAGCAGGCTCAAACATTTTTGAAAGTGCAGTATATCGACTAGAGGGGGGGTGAATAGGCGATTTTTATGAAATGCTTCAAAACATGGTAGTTTCGAAGACAAATGATAAACTCAATCATATTAGTATGCAGCGGGAAGTGGACTACACTAGATAAGCCATAGTCATGTATTCAATGAAGTGAGAGCTCGAAGACTAATAGCAGCTAGGCAGTAGGGATCATGATGGAAGAAGGAATGAAGCCAATCACAACAAGTAGATACTCAGTGAAGTCAATCAGATAAGGCAAGCATGCAATGACTTCACAACATAGATCAGTAAGTAAAGGTAAGGAAAGGATAGAACTAGTAGCTCGGGGAAGACAGTGATTTGTTGGACCAGTTCCAGTTGCTGTGACAACTGTACGTCTGGTTAGGGAGGCTGAGATTTAACTCAGAAGACCGCGTCTTCACCTTGTTCCCCTTGAGCTAAGGACACCTAGTCCTCGCCCAATCACTCTGGTAAGTCTTCAAGGTAGACTTCCAAACCTTCACAGACTTCGTTCACCGGCGATCCATAATGACTCTTGGATGCTCAGAACACTACGCCTAACCGGCTGGAGGAAACACAGTCCTCAAGTGTAATAAGTCTTCAGGTCACATAGACAGAAAGACTTCAGTGATGCCTAACACTCTTTGGCTCTGGGTGTTTGGGCTTTGTCCTCGCAAGGATTTCTCTCTCAAATGCTTCGGAGGTGGGTTGCTCTCAAACGACAAAAGCCGTGCAATAACTCTGAGCAACCACCAATTTATGGTGTAGGGGGTGGGCTATTTATAGCCACTGGGCAACCCGACCTGATTTGTCCGAAGTGACCCTGGGTCACTAAGGAACTGACACGTGTTCCAACGGTCAGATTTCAAACACACACGACAACTTTACTTGAGCTACAAGTAAAGCTGACTTATCCGACTCTGGATAAGATTTGCTCCCATAGTCTTCGCTCTAAGACATAGGATTTGGTTGAGCATCACTTCAGTCACTCTGACTTAGTTAACTTGGACCCCACTTAACAGTACGGTGGTTCCTATGACTCAACAAAGAAGAAAAGGAAACAACGAAACATCTACGTCTTCGCTCTCCATAGTCTTCACACAATGTCTTCTCATGTCATAGTCTTCAATATGATTATCTTCATATACCACCACTGATATCAATGTCTTCATACATTTTTAGGGGTCATCTCCGGTAGGTTAACCGAATCAATGAGGGACTACTACCTGTGTTATCCTGCAATTCTCACAAACACATTAGTCCCTCAACCAGGTTTGTCGTCAATACTCCAAAACCAACTAGGGGTGGCACTAGATGCACTTACAATCTCCCCCTTTTTGGTGATTGATGACAAACTGGTTGAAGTTTTCAACGGGGATAAAGATATTTGGAATTGTAAAGGATAAAGGTATTGTCTTCGTAAGTAGCAAAAGGTCTCCCCTAAAGATGTGCATATAGTTGATTTGCCTTTGAATGCAAATGCACATGGCAGGTTGTACTTGTGGAGATCCTCTTCAACTTATGAAGACAATTCATCATGTACAATTGATATGTCGAAGATAATGACATGCATAATGAAAAATGGACGTCTGCAATAATGACTAAGTGCGGAATATAAGATAGCAGATGCGGAATTTATCATCGCATTACAGAGTAGCATAAAAACGTAGCAGACGACCATCAGTTTAAGTGTTACAACTCAAAGAACCAAATGTTGCAAAACGAGAGTTGTAAACACTTGGCAAATTATAAAGCACCCGCCCATATGGACCCGCTTGAAGACTATCAACTCATATGCTTCTCCCCCTTTTGTCAGTAAGGACCAAAAAGGTTTGAAGACATAGAGCCTCTACTCATTCCTAGTTGGAGCAGGAGAGGATGCAGGGTCGGTGTTGGTGTTTGGCGGTGCAGAAGTAGTTGGTACAGTGTCGATGCGCGCTGAAGTAGGAGGCGGTGAAGTAGCATCATCTTGATCATCGATCACCGTGGCGTCAATTGTTGCAGCGGAGGAGGAGTATTCAGAATCTTCAAGAGATGGAGTTCGACGCATAACAGCAGTCCTTGGAGGAGTGTGGTCGAACTTGAATCTCTCTGTGAAGCCATCGTCTTGAAGATCTGCTTCAGCACTCAGCAAGGTCAAACTCTTCCAAGACCTCCAACATGTTTCATGAGCAACAAAGGCATTCTTGGTGGCAAGATTGCGAATGCGATTGACATCCACCAAGAGGCTTTGCATCTGACGCTTTAACCAGAGGCGATGCTTGTCCTGTTTCTGATGAAGGGCAACAAGAAGCTCTCGATTATTCAGGACACGAGATCGCTTCTGAGGCCTTTGGGCGATGGTGCTCTCAGTGGCTTCGGTTTCAGCGTGTCGAGGTAGATGAGTACGGCCAGCCAGAGGATAAATGCGAGAGACTGCTAGAACTCCTTCAATCTGCTGAGTGAAGCTCTGGTGATCAGCGTTGTGAAGACTAACTGGCTCTTTGGCAGGCTCTTGGTAGATAGCTTTAGCTGACATATCAACCTCAGGCAAGAAGATTTGATGGTTGCGAGCAGAGGGCTGATAGGTGACAGCTGAATGCAGCTTGATGAGGCGCATAATCCAAGGGGCATAGAATTTCAGACCAAATATATCAGCTCCAGACATAGCCATTTGCCTAATGAAGAAATCTTGAGCATTGAAGCTGATGCCATTGAAGATATAGAAGACCAAAGTCTTCATAGTGCCTTCAAGCTTGGCTGATGAAGAATGTCCTTTGATGGGCCATAGAGTATGCCTGATGATATGATAGATGGTGCGCGGCAGGTACTCTAGGTCTTCAACAAAGAATTCCTTAGGATATTCAGCATCACTTGGCAGAGGCTTCATCATGCTTAGCATTTGGCTCATGTTGGGCTGGCGCTTCTGAAATATACTCTCCAAGGCTTTAGTGTGCAATTGACAGCCAGGTTCGTACAGATCTCCTGTAGTGGGCAAGCCAGTAAGCTCAATGAGATCAAAGGCTTTAGCTTCATGATGGACATTGCCTGTCATCCACTCAAGGACCCATGTCTTCGGATCCCTGCTGTAGCCTCGAATGTGGAGGGTTGCATAGAATTGCAGAAGCAGCTCTTCATTCCAATGCTCTTTGTCTGTTACAAAATTGAGCAGGCCAGCATCACGGAAGCAGTCAAGAGCTTCCTCCAGGCAAGGCAGACCAGCAATAGCTTCAGTGTCAAGACGCATATGAGGGGAAATGCGCCCTTGATCATAGAGTACTCTTGAGTAGTAGCTGTGCTGCTGATGGCTCCAGAACCTATCTGATGATATTCTTGGTTTGGAATATGGGTTCTTGGAGCTGTCAAAGAAGGTGTTGTATGCAGTGAAGCTATTGGCATTGAATGACCCTTGAGAGGTTGCAATACCTGGAAACCTTGGCAGTCTTGGCTTAGGCTTCTCAACTTGGGGCCTGTGCTCAACATGATGATCAAACTGAGGACCAGCAGCACGCGGTCCAGTGGTAGGTGGTGGAATCAGAATGGGCCACTGGACAGTAACAAGCTGATCATCCTTGTTGTATGCTTGCTCAATGGTATGGGACCGTGGAGGCGGAACAGGAGCAGAGGCATTATCTTCAAGCTGCAGATTTGCTTCAGGTGCAGCATCGGCTTCAGACGCAACACTGGCTTCAGGCGCAGCACTGGCTTCAGGCGCAGTCACTTCAGGCGCCACTGTGTCTTCAGGTGCCACATTAGCTTCAGCCATGACTACGTCATTGGCTTCAGTGTTGGTGGTGGCAGCCTCTGAATTTGTAGCCTCCACTTCAGGAGCTGGAGGGTCGGACACGTTCTCCTCGAGAATAGGGGGTGTGGCAGTACGTTCCTCTTCAACTTGGGGTTGTTCTTCTCCTTGGGGTGGTTCTTCTTCGGTTGATGCAGCCGGAATATCTTCAGCCGCTTTGGCTTTAGATTCTGAGGGGTTCGCAGTAGGAGCAGCATCAGGTACAGATGGTTGCTCTACTCCTTCTGGAACACTTGGGGCGATGACTTGAGGCCTTGGTCCTTTGCGAAGCCTGCGAAAAGCTGGCAACGCCTGAGGGGATGGAGGTTGTTGGGCCTCAAAGTCTTCATCTTCAAGCACTGGACTGGTGTCTTGAGTTGGCTGAGGTGTGGCTGGTGTATCCTGTGGGTGATCAGCCCACGAGTCATCCTGTGCAATTGGCGTCAATGGACGACCAATGCTGATGCGTTCGCTGTTCGTAAGAACAGGCGAAGATTCAATGTTGTATTCGATCTAAGGAAGGACTTCATCATCTTCAACATTGTCATGAGGACCAATGTCTTCAGCTGAGGTGGGGTCAGCAGCTGGAATGTCTTCAGCCTCTGTGGGAGCAGGCTCATGAACAGTCATTCGACATTCTCTCTGGGCAGATGCAGGGCGAGCAACTGAGATTGGCTCGACAAAGATAGGCTCTTTGGAAGCAGCCTTATCCTTCTTGGTTTTGCGCTTCTTGGTGGGTGGAGCTTCATCAGTAGTTTGCTTGCTCTTGCGAGCTTCAGCTTCAGCCACCTTTGTCTTCTTGAGCTTTGAAGTGGTTCGAGTTGCCTTAGGCTTCGTGCCAGTCATGCTAGCAGGGAAGACTATGATAGGCATTTCCTGCCCTGATTCTTCAGCTTCGGGCACATGTTGCTTCCTCTTCTTCTTGGCAGCCATCCTTGGGTCAATACCAGGACGCCCAAGGGCCTTGCGCTTTTCAGCTTCATTGAACGCTTGAACGCATTTGGCAGCCAAGTCCTTGATTCGCTCACGAGAACCTTTAGCTTCATCACGCCTCTGGCGAAAGGCTTCCTTGAGCTCATGCATCATAACCTTGAAGTTTTGAATCTCTTGTACGCTGAGCTTGTCCACATGCTTCTTGAACTGAGCCTTTTCATAGTCTATCTTTTGCTTCAGCTCAACAATTCTTTGAGCCAGAGCCAGCTCGGAAGCAATGGCGCCATGGAAGGAGACGCTGAGGCCAACTGGAAGTTGAAGATCGTCGAAGCTCAGGTTGGGTGTGTCAAACCATTCATCAATGAAGTTATTGAGCACTTTAACGTCAGAGAGTGGCAAATCATTGAAGATTTCAGCATCTTGCTTGCTCTTGATCAATAGCTCCAGAGCATCATCACCAAGATCTTCATCACTTGAGAGATCAAGGGCATCATTGTCAGTCTTCAGAACAGCATCAGGAGTGAGAGCTGGACCGGGGTTGCGTGATGGCTTCCTCTTCAGCTGTCTGCTCTTGGAGATACGAGAGTGTTCCTCAGATTGCACACTTGGTGCAGGTGGAGCAGTGGCCAAAGGCTTCACTCTAGAAGCAATTGGTGGAGTGGTCTTCGAAGCCTTTGATCTCTTCTTCTTGGGCTTCAGTGTTGCAGGTGCTTCTTCAGAATCAGCATCTGCAGCAGGCTGATCCACATCCGCCCCTTGAACCCTGATGTGACTGATGAGGCCTTCTAAGTTGTAGAAGGGCCCAACCAGATTTGGTTCAGCTTCGCGCGTGCCATCAGCGCGGGGCGCAGAGGGGCCAGGATTGAAGTCTAATCCCCAATGCTTTTTGTTCTCTTTGGCCGAGTTCTTGGCGTATTGAAGATTTCTCTTGAATAGATTGTCGTCGCGACACCAGAGCAGAGAGCTAGGATCAGCATCGACAGGCTGAGGCCCTCTGACCATGCAAGGATAGAAGCCTTGAGCAATGGCTTCAGCACGAGTCTTGGGGGGAAGATTTTTATATGTGATATCTCTCCATGGATGCTTGATGGCGTTCTTCTCAGCATACTCTTGGGTCACGAACCTGTACTTGAACCACTGTTCAGCCCAGTATCTTCGAATCCATTGGACTCGTGTCTTCCTTTGATTGTAATCCTCCTCTGGATCAGTCTTGTATATCTCAATGAGATCAGGAGGCAAATCAATGGAGGTGTTGCCACGACGCTGTCTGCCACCCTTTCTAACTGTATTGTCAGTTGCAATTTGCTTCAACCTGAAGGGCTTCAAACTGAATGGCTTCAAAATAGGCAAATGCTTCGGTTTGCTGGTCAGACATGAACTGTCTTCAGGGGAGTGAATGTGACGCTGCAAAAATTCTGCAAACGAATGCAGACTATGAGAACCAAGGGATTCTCCCACGAACATGTACCTGTGACAGCATTAGAGATGCGAGGGAAGGGGAAGAGGTCATATGCATTCTCAGAAGTTTTGAAGATTAAAACAGTTTTGAAGACTTTGACCTCATAGCGCGAAGACATTCACTCATGAGAGTTGGTTCCAGATTTGTACGAATCCACGAATAGGTACAAGTGAGGAATCTAACTATGGTTGAAGCATATGTGAATGTACTAGGCAAGATATGAGATGCAGACAGGATAGATCTATATATCTAAGTACGCAGAAACCTCTTGTGGTAAAATAGATGAATCTTTATGGATCAGGAAGATGGTAAAAGGCAAGTTTTATTTACCACACGATGAACTGCTTAGACGGAGAGGAGTTGGATGCCCAGCAGTTTGGTCTTCCGTGCCCTAACTTGGCGACGCAGGACAGCTACGATGACGACGGAGTAGAAGATGTCCGCAGCCGGCGTGAGGACGGCGTCGACGAGGTTGCGGCAGCGAAGCGCTTCGTCGCTGGCGTCGTCGAAAGCTAGCGGAGGCGCTAGTGCTGGTCGAGGTGGAGAGGTGGTAGAAGAGCTTTTGACCGTGATGGGACGTGCATTTATAGGCATGGGAGACGGCACAAGGCAATTACGCAGGTGCACCTGACGGTTCACGTACGAGTGACACGTGGCGGTCATGTAACGCATTGGGAGTTGTCCCACGATCCCACATTCACCACGACTGTCGGAGTGGTCGTTCCGGCTTCTCTGGGTTTCATGCATAAAGGATGGAGCATTAAAATCAGATTTAAAGTTTGTCTCCGTATCTTCTGCTGACAAGGACGCAGAGAAGATATTCGACAGTTTCAACAGAATGCATATGTTTTGGACAGACAGAATGTGAGATGAGAAAGCATAGAGAGGTTAGGGTCCGATCACATTCACTTAGTCCAAAAGATTCAAATATGAAGACATAGCTATAAGTGAATGCTGTTGAGGACAGAACACAACTCTATCTATATATGTCCTATTTGAAGATAAGCCAAGTGCGAAGACTTTGCAAATGTAACGCCACGAGAAACACTTCAAACAAGAATTTGGTGGTGGCGTTACCCACCGTATAGGAAGTATTAGACCCAGACACGGCGCACAATTATCGTGGCACTCCGAAGTCAAATCCCATATCAATGTATTCACACTTAGAATGTAAGTCTTCATTGATTGAAGATATACTTTACTTCGTGTGTTGCACATCTAAGTCATCAATATGCATAAGTGTTAGGATGTGTGCCTGATTACATGACATTTGAGGATTCTAAGATATTTAGCTCACACTGCAACTTGCAAAACTTTTTCTCATCCAAGGGCTTTGTGAAGATATCTGCCAGTTGCTCTTCAGTGTTGACGTGTATGATATCAATATCTTCCTTCATAACATGATCTCTGAGAAAGTGATGACGATTTTCAATGTGCTTTGTCTTCGAGTGCTGAACTGGGTTGTTGGCAATCTTGATGGCTGTCTGGGATATGACTAGCAGGTATGAACCGGCTAGTGTAAACCGGTTTATTATAATATGTTTGGTTGTAATATTTAGTAAAGGCTACGGCCCATGAGATCTTAGGGCCCATGTATAGAATTATGGTTTGTAAACCGCCCGATGATGTAACTTGAGAGATAAGGAAGAAAGAGCAGAGACCGAGGCGGACACAAGTATGAGCCGGCCTCGGGACTCTGTAAACCGGACTGGGCGTCGCCTCTCTATATAAAGGGACGACCCGGCGACGGTTCAGGGAGAAGCAAGAATCAACCCGTCGAGACTACAGGCAAGCGATCCGCTCCCTATAATCCGGCGCCCAAGAAATACCAAACCAACTAGACGTAGGCCTTTACCTTCATCGAAGGGGCCGAACTAGTATAAACCCTCTGTGTCCTTTGTGTGCTATGAACCCCTTCAAGCTAACCCGTGCGATGGTTCCATCATCAAGTCCGTTAAACCGGACATCTGCCGTGTTAATTCCACGACAGTTGGCGCCCACCGTGGGGCCTCCGCACGATGGTTTCGAGTTCTTGAAGGGCAGCTTTGAAGGGCTCAAGGGTTACGCGGTCGGCCGGATGACCAAGAGTCGCCGCGGCCGGATCTACATCGACGACGCAGGCTGGGGACCGGAGGCCGATTCAATCGAATACGGGTACCGGATTCCCTTCGGCGGCATCCACGTCTTCATCGGCAAGATTGGCGAACCGGGACCTGAGCCGGACATCTTCCCCAACATCATCGAGCCGGCTCAGCGTGCGAGATCGGCCCGGATTCAGCCCGCCATGAAGCGCGTGTTCGTTGGAGCAATTCATGGGGTCCAAACCGATGACGGATCGGAATCCGGAGGTGAAACAGTTGTCTACTCTGATGACGGATCTTCATTCGGAGAAACTGAATCTTTGTATCAGTTGCGGGACGGCCGGTCTGAGGGTGAGTCCGACGGAGACAGTATTCCGGACCCCTTTGATCCGCCAAACCGAGTGGCTGTCTTTATGGCCGGTTCACAATCTACGCCACAGTCCACGGTGAACGGGGCGACAGCAGAAGCTGGTGTAGGAGGGAGTGGCCCGACCCTCTCACCTACTGACGTTCTATCCACCTTGATCGAGGTGTTCACAACTAAAGCTATGGCAGTGATAGCTCCAGCAGACAAGGCGCAACATGATGCAGAGCTCCTTCAGTTAAAAGGCCGGATTGATCAATTAAAAGATGTTTTGAAAGCAGAGAAGGCAATGATAGCAATAAGGCAAGCGGAGCTGAATGACCAAGCTTTTCATCTAAGGATGGAGCAGGCCTCTGTGCAGGGAGTAAGGGGACGAAAATACCAATCTCGTCTACCGTCGGTTTATGAAGCAACGGATCTGTTCAGGACACCCGGGGCTGGGACTAGCAATGATCCGGCTTTAAACCGGAGGGCACCTCCAGCCAGGGATGAACCGGTTCAGCAACCCACTGCGAAGCAAGATCGGCGGATCATGTCTGCACCTCACGTTCCTACCCCTCCAGGTCATTATTCAAATCCTTTGGATAACATCGTTGCTGCTGCTGCACGTTTGGCCGCTTTACCCGTGGAGGGGACATCCCGGGCAGCATTGGAGGCACGCCGGGCCAAGGAGCTGCTTAATACGGCGTTAATACAGCAGCAAGCATATTCTCATAGCAGGGAAAGGCTACATTCAACACCACGTCCCAGCCGGAGTTACACTAGGCATTGGGAGGAGCCAGAAGTGTCTAGCAGTGAACGCAGGCGACACCGGTGCAGACAGGATAATCCGGCAGGCGCGGATGCTCAAGCTCAGGATGCAAACCGGGTTAGATCCGTAGCCCGGGAGGAGGTCCGTCAGACAACGCCGGTTCAAACCGCCACGACAGAGACAGGAGTCACGACGAGTTCCTTTGGAGTACAGTGTCTTATCCCCGCTTTACGGAGTGTAAAGTTGCCCAAGGATTTTAAAGGGCCCCGTAAAGTACCTAATTACACTGCGGATTTACCTCCTGAAGCTTGGGTGGAGAGTTATGAGATGGCCATGGAGATGCTGGACGTGGATGAAGCGGCTTGTGCAAAATACTTCACCATGATGCTTGAGGGTACAGCCCGGACCTGGCTAAAGGGTTTACCCCCTAATTCCATCGGATCATGGGGAGAGTTACGTCGCCAGTTTATCAAAAATTTCAAAGATACGTGCAAGCAGCCAATGTCAGTAGTAGATCTGGCGGCCTGTGTGCAAGGAGAACAGGAATCTACAAGTGCATGGGTGCGGCGAGTATCAGAGATGTTGCACTCTTCGAATAGCATCAATCCTAGTACGGCAATAGTAACTTTAGAGAACAATTGCCGGTTCGAGTCTCTAAAGTTAAAGCTAGGATGACTTAAAAGGGATTGCAATGATATGGGAACTCTCATGAGTGCTCTGGTAAAGTATGGGGACTCTGATAATACCAAGTATCCAGAGGTTGAGGGAGACAAAGCAGGGAAGGTTAACAAACCTGGTAAACCGGCGCAGATTAACCCGGCTACTGCAAGTTTCTTAGGCAAGCGAAAGGCAGAAGGTGGCTCTGATTTCGTAGCCAATACCCAAGTTCAAGGGGGTTTTCAGCGTGATAGGGGCAACCCACCTCAACAAACCGGCGGAGGGGATGTTAGTTAGGACCAAGAGTTAGATCAGCCTTGTCCGAAGCATGGCTCGAGCAAACGACCGGCAAAACAGACTATAAGAGAGTGCAGGCCTTTTATGGAAGCAATGATGGGCCGCTTTAATCATAATGACAGGCCTCCAAATGGCGGTTCAGGCCCAGGGTTCTATGGTGCGGGTCATCAGGGGAACAGCTCCGGATCAGGATATCGGGGCAATAACAATGGTTATCAAAACCGGGCCGGTAATCAGAATGGTCAAGGAAGTTATAATAACCAGGGCAATCAGCTGCGTAATCAGGGTGGTTACAATAACCAAGGCAGTCAACAGCAGGGCCAAGGTAATTACAATAATCAGGGTAATCAGCAGCGTCAACAACCACAATCCGGATATCAGAGTAATCTGAAGGAGTTGAGTAGTGGACAATATCATGTGTTCACCACGAGCCTGTGTAAACGAGATCAGAAGGTTTTAAAGCGGGCAGTACACGCGGTTGAACCGGCGACACCGCAATTCCTGCGTTGGTCGGAACAGCCCATTGTATGGAGCAGGGAGGATCACCCGATGCGAGTGGATAATCCGGGCCACTTGCCCTTGGTAGTGGCACCACAAGTGGGTGGTTACAAGTTCACTAAAGTTCTCATGGACGGCGGTAGCAGCATCAATATCTTGTTCTATGAGACCTTCCGTCGTATGGGCCTGACGGATAAGAAGCTAAGACAATCGAACACGGTGTTCCATGGGGTGGTCCCAGGTAAGTCGGCTTATCCGGTTGGAAAGATTGACTTGGAAGTTACCTTTGGAGATGAGCATGATTCCAGGTCAGAGATGATAACTTTCGAAGTCGTCAAGATCCAGAGCCCTTATCACGCTCTGTTTGGGAGGACGGTTTATGCCAAGTTTATGGCTAGACCGTGTTATGTTTACTTGCAGCTCAAGATGTCGGGTCACAAGGGCACAATTACGGTTCACGGAAGTCGCAAGGTTGCGTTAGAGTGTGAAGAGGGAGACGCTGCTTACGCAGAGGCAGTATGTGCTACCGAAGAGTTAAAATTTTACAAGGATAATGTTGATCCGGCAGATATGACTCCACTGAAGAAGCCAACTACAGAGCATGATCCGGCGTTGAAGTTTAAATCGGCGGAGGAGACCAAGCAAGTTGATTTTGTGCCAGGTGATTCATCCAAGCAGTTCACTATTAGCGCGAACCTTGATCCCAAATAGGAAAGCACGCTCATCGAGTTCATCCGTGAGAACCGAGATATCTTTGCGTGGAAACCTTCTGACATGCCAGGTATACCGAGGGAACTCACTGAGCACAGCCTTAACATTGATCCGAAATATAAACCGGTTAAACAATATTTGCGCCGTTTCAACGAAGAGAGGCGCAAGGCTATAGGAGAAGAAGTGGCCAGGCTTTTGGCCGCAGGGTTCATAGTGGAAGTTTTTCACCCAGAGTGGTTGGCTAATCCGGTGCTGGTGTTAAAGAAGAATGGGAAATGGAGAATGTGTGTGGACTACACAGACCTCAACAAAGCTTGCACAACTGATCCTTTTGCTCTCCCTCGCATTGATCAGATTATCGATGCTACAACGGGATGTGAGCGACTAAGCTTTTTGGATGCATATTCAGGATATCACCAGATCAAGATGGCAGTTAAAGACCAAGAGAAGACAGCTTTCATAACCCCTTTTGGTGCCTTTTGCTATGTATCTATGCCTTTTGGGCTCAAGAGTGCTCAAGCAACTTATCAGCGTTGCGTTCAGAATTGTCTTAAAGGACAGATAGGGAGGAATGTTCATGCTTATGTGGATGACATTGTGGTTAAATCAAGGAAAGAGGAGACGATGATAGAGGATCTTAAGGAGACTTTTGACAATCTTCGAGCCTATAAGATGATGCTTAATCTGGAGAAGTGTGCCTTTGGTGTTCCGGCAGGTAACTACTGGGATTCTTGGTCTCAAACAGAGGAATATAAGCTAATCCGGAGAAGATTAAGGCAATCACATCTTTGACTAAACCAGTCTGCATCAACGATGTTCAGCGTATCGCTGGCCAGATCACATCGTTAAGCCGGTTCATCAGCCGTTTGGGAGAGAAGGCGGTCCCGCTTTACCAGATGCTGAAGAAAACAGATCGGTTTATATGGAGTGATGAGGCGAACACGGCGTTTGAGGATCTGAAGCGGCAACTGGCAAAGCCGCCGGTCCTGGCTGCCCCTGTTGATAAGGAGCCGTTGCTGTTATACGTCGCTGCCAATGTACGGGCAGTCAGCGTCGCAATTGTGGTTGAACACAAGGAAGCAGGAAAGGAATACCCGGTTCAGCGTCCGGTTTATTACATAAGTGAAGTACTCATTGAATCCAAGCAGAGGTACCCACATTGGCAGAAGCTGGTATATGGTGTGTTCATGGCAAACCGGAAGATGAAGCACTATTTCCAAGGTCATCCAATAACTGTGGTTAGTTCAGCACCGTTGGGGGACATAATCCAGAACAGGGAAGCTACAGGTAGAGTAGCAAAGTGGGCCATTGAGCTCAGCCCACATGAGTTGAAGTATGTGCCACGCACCGCTATAAAATCTCAGGCATTGGTAGATTTCATCAATGATTGGACAGAGTTGCAAACCCCTGAGGAGAAGCCAGATCTTACGTACTGGACGATTCACTTTGACGGTTCAAGACAGTTGGAAGGCTCAGGGGCTGGAGTTGTCTTAACTTCCCCCCGAGGCGATAAATTTTGTTACGTCCTCCGTTTATTGTTTCCTTGTACTAATAATGCAGTGGAATACGAAGCATTGCTTCATGGCTTACGGATGGCAAAGGAGATGAACTTGAGCCGGGTCAAATGTTTTGGCGATTCAGATCTGGTGGCACAGCAAGTTTCAGGCAAGTGGGATTCAAGAGATCCCCTCATGGCAGCTTACAGACAGGAAGTGGAAGCA
This sequence comes from Secale cereale, assembly GCA_902687465.1. Classification (NCBI taxonomy): domain Eukaryota; kingdom Viridiplantae; phylum Streptophyta; class Magnoliopsida; order Poales; family Poaceae; genus Secale; species Secale cereale. The sequence goes on along the minus strand of LR738709.1, from coordinate 44,306,326 downwards.
GTTGCTGGATATTTCAAAGGGTATCAGGTGGATCATATAGACCGGCGACGGAACGAAGCGACCGATGCTTTAAGCCGGCTGGGCTCCCAACGTAAACCGATGCCGCCAAATACTTTTTTGGATGAGTTGCACAGTCCTTCGGTTCAAGTACCATCGGAGGAAGACCTAGCTGTTCCTGATCCGGAGGCACAGTTAGTTGCAGCGCTTCATGTAATTCCGGATTGGACGCGGCCTTACTTGGCGTATTTGAGCCGAGGAGAGTTACCGGATGATGAGATAGAAGCACGACAGATAATCCGGCGTTCCAAGTCCATGACGATTGCAAACGGAGAGCTTCATCATCGCAGTGTTTCTGGAGCGTTTCAACGGTGTGTATCAGCTAAGGAAGGTTGTGACATCCTTCGTGAAATCCATGAAGGGGATTGTGGTCATCATGCCGGTTCAAAATCCTTGGTGGCTAAGGCTTTTCGACATGGTTTCTATTGGTTAACAGCTCATGCTGATGCGACAGATCTAGTCCGAAAGTGTGATGCTTGTCAGAAGTTTTCACGACGCGCTCTTGTTCCGGCACAGGAGCTCCGGATGATACCAATAACCTGGCCGTTCGCGACTTGGGGGCTTGATATGGTTGGAACTTTCAAACGATCCCAAGATCAGAAAACTCATCTACTAGTGGCAGTGGATAAGTTTACAAAGTGGATTGAGGCAGAGCCTGTGGGCAAGTGTGATGCGGCAACGGCAGTCAAATTCATCAAAAAGGTAATTTTCCGGTTTGGTTTTCCGCACAGCATCATCACAGACAATGGCACCAATTTATCTCAGGGTGAGATGGAAGAGTTTTGTCAACGAGAACATATTCGCCTAGATGTATCTTCTGTGGCTCACCCCCAATCCAATGGTCAAGCTGAAAGAGCAAATCAGGAGATTTTGCGAGGTATCAAGCCCCGGCTTATGACTCCCTTGCAAAGAACCCCGGGGTGTTGGGTTGAGGAATTACCATCTGTCCTATGGAGTATCAACACTACGCCAAACCGGTCCACAGGTTATACACCTTTCTTTATGGTATATGGTGCTGAAGCGGTCCTTCCAAGTGATATCCGTCATGATTCACCAAGGGTGACAGCCTATGTCGAAGCGGCCAATGAGCAGGCAAGACAAGACAGTTTGGATAGGCTGGATGAAGAGCGTGATATAGCAGCAGCACGGTCTGCAATCTATCAACAAGACTTGCGCAGATATCACAGCCGCCGGATCAATAGCAGAACATTCCAGGAGGGTGACTTAGTACTCCGGCTCATCCAAGACCAAACAGATATGCACAAGCTATCCCCACCTTGGGAAGGGCCCTTTGTGGTCAGCAAGAACCTACATAACGGTTCATATTACCTGCTGGACGTTCGAGAACACAAGGACTCACGGACATCAGAGGAGGAGACGAAGAGGCCATGGAACATCGCCCACTTACGGCCATACTATACTTGAGCTATGAGCTCCACTGTATCCTATGTATATATTATGATTAATGAATAAACCGGCACCCTCGGTAAACCGGGGGCTCAGCCTTTTTTCCAATACAAATATCTTGTGAGGACAACCATATATATATATTTCAAACATATCGGCCAGCTTAAAACTAATTTTTGCAGAATATATACTCAGAAGCAATAAAACTCCCTGAAGAGCATGAGGTCACATCCGGCTCAAAAGAAGATGCTTCACGGAAACCCTCTGGAAAGACGGGATTACCCGCATCCAGTGATTGGTTTATATTTACCCATGGTTTCAAGGCACCATGGAGGCCCTCTGGAAAGACGGGATTACCCGCATCCAGTGATTGGCTACAATTTTTGGTTCCTATGGAAAGACGGATAATCCGCATCCATCGACCGGTCCTCTGGAAAGACGGGATTGCCCGCATCCAGTGATTGGCTAAATTTTTTTCTTACGGTTCCTATGGAAAGACGGGATTACCCGCATCCATCGACCGGCCCTCTGGAAAGACGGGATTACCCGCATCCAGTGATTGGCTAATTTTTTTCTTATGGTTCCTATGGAAAGACGGGATTACCCGCATCCGGCCCTCTGGAAAGACGGGGTTACCCGCATCCAGTGATTGGCTGAACCTTGCTTTGAGCCTGGCAGCTCGTAAAAAGCCTCGACTACATGGTTTTATTTGCAAATTTACGTTTTCTGATCTTTATGTGTTATGATTCTTTAATCCGGAGTGGGACAATTCAAGAAATTGACCGCACATCTACAAAGTTAAAAGTCTGGATCATGAATACCAGCATGAGATAAACCGGTGCTCATTATAACCCGGATCATTCATCAGGCAAAAAGCTACAAACTTCTAGACAAAGTTTCGGAATGATATAAACCGGTGTCTTTTATCAAGCCTGGGTTTGTTATTGGATCCATGAAGGTCTTCATCAAGAAATTCTACCGGATTAAGAGTATTGAGCATACTTGGTCTTAGGTATAGAGTTATTTATGATATGAGTATATACTTATTTGATATATCATGAGAACAATTTAATGGGTCCAACGGTCAAACCGTTAGGACATATTTTCAAATATTGTATATGCAGGAACAGATGATATATAAGACAATTTATATCATACCAAACTGGCAATGTCAAAACGAGAAGTTGGCATATCTGGATCAAAACGGACAAAGTTATCAGCTATCCTATTATAAGGCATAGCAAGCCTGACGGATTAAAGATTGTTCGATAAATGAGACTGCAATTGCAAACATTAAACTATGACTTATGCTCCTTCCTGCTGCGACGGCTGGGCATCGACTTGATCTGGAGTCTCCTCCTCTTCTTGAAGCGGTTGGAAGTCCGGAACACACCAGTCGATCTTCGTTAGGGCCCGGAAGTACATCTCTTCACTGATAAGTTCAGAAGGTTCGATATCTGGAGCGAAGGTATGAGGGCGCACTGGTGGGATTAAATTGACGGTGTCATAAACCGGCCGCTCCACCCGCTCGTTTTGCAAGTCGTACCCCGGATGATACCTGGATAAATCGGATTCGGCTGCAAGCTTGCTGGCGAGTGGACGCATCTCCTTCGTCAAGGCATGGAGGTCCTTTGCAGTAAAAGTTGATCCGTCTTCTTTGGTATCGGGAAATCCGCTCAAGGCTTCTTTCGGATCAAGATCCGGGACCCAGGCTTTAGCCCTGGTAAGTGCCATGAGGGCACCGGCTCGAGCAGCAGATTTCTTAACTTCTTCTAGGCGCACTGGCAGCACAGACAGCTTTTCCAACGTGCCTTGGATGGTCGTGGGAGCCGGTTTATTGAATGATGTTGCACTTATAATCCTCTGAGCACCGGAATACAGCTGCTCGACCAAAGTGTAACATGCCTTAAGTTTTTTCCGTAAATCATCCCCAAGGTGGGTGACACGGCGCCCTGCAGATGATTATCACAGTTAAACCGGCACATATGGAAGATTACAAAGATAAAAGCAGGAATACAGATTATATACTTACCGAAGATTGCAGAAGTCATTAACTCAATTTGCCGCTTTAAACCTGTTAACTCTTCAGTAACCGGGTTAAGCGCCTCCTCAGCATCCTGAGCCCTTTTCTCCAGCTCTTTCTTCTGAACCTCAAAGGCGGTCCGCTCTTCCTCAAAGAATTTTTTCAGCTCTTCAGCAGTCTTTAAACTCACCTTCAGATCTTTCTTGGCTTTCGAAGCAGCAGCCTCCGTTTCAGCAAGACGGCTTCGAAGTTCATTGATTTCGTCAGCACTCCGGTTTAAATCAGCCTGCAAGTAAAATCAAGTGATAAGAAGCAAAAATCAGACAAAAGTCTCAAGCACACAAGCAAGTTGTCTACTTGACACTTGGGGACTAATGGATCATTGAAGTATCAGAAGAAATTATTACAAGTATCAAATACATAACCAAGTTATCTACTTGATACTTGGGGGCTAATGTAAAATCAGTTGTTCAAGTTATAAGTTCCGGTTCACCTTCAATGCTCAGCTAAACCGGAACTTGGGGGCTATTATGAGATAGTTAGAAGAATATCAAAAGCACAAAGTCAGAAGGAAAGGATTACCTCATATTTTTTTTTCATCAGGTTAACCAAGCCTGCTTCATAATCTCGGCTGGTGTGGAGCCGGTTCAAGTACCCGGAATAGAGCTCCTGGGCACTCATATCAGCAAGGATGGATAGCTCGGTACTCCATTTACCTTTCTCTTTATGCAACTTCTCCGCTTTAGCCGTATGTTTGGCTAAAACAGTGGGCTCAGCCGGAGCAGTAAAAGCAGTGCCAGTCACCTCAACTTCTGGAGAAGCAGGTGCTGTTGGTGGAGCTGCAGTATGAACCGGACTGGGAGATGACGGATTGGTCTGAGGAGAATTGGCCCGGGCAGGACTTGGCGGATCATGAACATCATCAGCAGTATGGTTCTCAGGCATTGAAATATGATCCGTAGGAGCAGGATTCTCAAGAGGAATCGTGGGTTCGCCTTCTGGGGGGACGGTTGTTGCCGGATCAACCGCCGGATCATCAGCAGTGGTCTCAGCAGCGGGTTTGTTGGCCTTTGGTTTTTTGCTAGGTTTTGGCTTGCTGGAAGAAGTTCGGAAAATGAGTTAAGATTATGAAGCAAAATGTAATCATAAACCGAATAAGTTAAAAAGACTTACCCTGGGACGGTTTTTAGTGGAGGAAGTTGCGTGGCAGTCGATTCACCGGAAGAAGATAATGGAGTCTCCTGATAATCAGGGTGAGACGGTTTAAGAGGTTTGCGGATAAGCCCGGCCTTGGGATGAAGGAGGGTTGGAGAGAGTATAACCTCAGAGCGGCGCCTCCGAGCCGGAGTTAGAGAAATCCCGGATGATTCCACTGCAAGACCACTATGGCGAGTGGTCCGGCGAAGAGCTTCGTGTTGTTGTTTCTTCAAAAGAAAATTAGGATCCAATTGAGCATAAGGATGAGAAAACTGATATTTCTGGACTGTCCGACGACTTTTTTGTGGAAGTGGTTCTGAATCGGAAGAAAGGATAGTTACCTCAACTTCTGCCGGTTTATCTCCCTCAGCCAACTCCTGTGGAAAAGTTATCATTAAATACAGATATGAGTAAAGGCGAGTAAGTTAAAGCCGGATTAATTCATACCTCAGAATCCGGATCGTCATCCTCAGCGTGAGAACTAGAGCCACCGGCCGCTTTTCTCTTCTTGCTAGCGAAGGTTTTTCGGCGTGCCTGTTTGCCGGGTTTCTCCTGAGGTTTTCTTTTCCAGAAAGGATCATCGGCCTATTCAGACAGGTAAGAAACAGTTAAAGGATGGATTATATAAATGGATTAAAAAATATACATAAGGAAGCAAAGCTTACTGTAGGCAGCTTGTTCTTCTTGTAATACGGAGCTAATCCGATTTTGCTGCAATCCTCTAAAGAGACGTTGAGCATCTTCTTAGCCGATTCAGTAACCTTCGATTCGGAAAGTTCATCCTTGGTAAACCGTTGAGGGTCGTCCGGTTTACCGGAATATTTGCACATCAGATGTGGTCGCCGACTCAAGGGAAGGATACTCCAAGAGAGCCAACAACGCATAAAATCGGTTCCAATTAGACCGTTGGCCATAAAAGCTTTCAGTTTAGTAAGCTGAGAAGCAAACCGGGGCCGTTCGGCAGAGGTAAGTCGCTGTGGCAAAGGGTGATCCTCCGATAGACGGTGCTCGCGGTAACCCGGCAGTGGGTTCTCCCCGGCAGGAGAAGTGTCAATACAGTAAAACCAGGACTTATTCCAATCCTTTGGGTGCGTATGAAGAGCGGCGTGAGGAAAGACTGCATCTCTCCTTTTCTGGATGCTAACCCCACCCAGTTCTTGATGCGGTCCACTGGTGAATTCAGTGCGCCGGTTCAGGTGAAAGAAATCCCGGAACAGGTCAACAGACGGTTCTTCTTGCAGATATACCTCTGAGAACACTTGGAAATCACAGATATTGGAGACAGAGTTTGGACCATGTCCTGAGGATGGAGTTGGAAGGCGGCAAGTACATCCCGGAAAAACTTTGAACTGGGGGGTGTGAAGCCTCGAGCTATATGATCAAACAAAACAATAACCTCCCCATCTCTGGGAGTAGGAGGGCATTCACCTTTTGGAGCCCGCCACTTTAAAACAGATCGAGGGCCTAAAGTGCCAATTGACACAGCTTTGACTAAATATTCTTCCGTGACAATGGAAGGAGCCCAGTCGCAAGAGACAAACTGTTTGGCCATAGCAACAGAAGGGCAAAGTACTGAAAAGGTAAAAGTAAAGACTGGATTATTTAAGTACAGCGGTATAAACCGGAAGATGTATACGAAGATCACGCAACGGTTTAGACAAGGGACTAATGATATGGCTAACCCGTCAATAACAGGGAGCTGTGTTACTACTGGTTCATGACAGCAAAAGAGGAACAGCTAAACCGTTGCGTTCATCTTTAACATTTTTGCAGGAACAGTGCATGACAGTATAAACCGGAGTATATTTAACAGATCTACAAAGGAGAAGAAACAGGTTTTTGCAAACAGCTAAAGGTGGAACAGATCTGAGCACACAAGAAAAAGAAAAATAATGCAAGGATATACGGGAAGAAAATACAAGGATCTTATGCAGAGCGGATGAATCTACAGGTTGGGTGTAGGTGACAAGATCTAAAGCATATATTAGCGGAACAAAAGTAAGATCTAAGAGCTAGATATAAAGGTCAAAACTTCTGCGAAACTGGTGTTTAAGATGAACAAGGTGAAGCTTTCGTTAAAAGCTCTAATGGCGGAGACGCAAGCAAGAACCCTAGAAACTACGGATCTACAATGAAGAAGAAAGACGTACCTGGAACAGCAGGGATCAGCGGCGGAGGTTCTCTGGTCAAAACTCAGGTCGATGCAGTGGCCAGTGAGGTCTCGGATTCGGCGATCAACGGCGGCGGTTCGAGCTCGGGCGTCAATGGCGTCTGGAGCTCGGGCGACGGTGGAAGAAGAGAGAGGAAGAGAATAACATATGTGGACAGCGGTATTTATAAGGAAAAATCAGATACGAAGCGACAGATGCTGGATTCGAGGGAGCAAAGGATCGGATAAAGATCCTTTGACGCCTCGATTTTCGGGATGACCATTAAACAAAGCTACAGTACAGCTCGCGGCGTTAAATGCGGAAGTGATATCACGGTCAGATTCAGTGATTCTCGAGGATGACGTCAGGGCCGGTTTACAAAAAAGGAGAAGACACAGAAGAAAATTATACAAGACAAGGGAGATTGATATGAACAAGTTCAAATCATTCTGGGGCCTAATGTCAGGGATATGACTAGCAGGTATGAACCGACTAGTGTAAACCGGTTTATTATAATATGTTTGGTTGTAATATTTAGTAAAGGCTACGGCCCATGAGATCTTAGGGCCCATGTATAGAATTATGGTTTGTAAACCGCCCGATGATGTAACTTGAGAGATAAGGAAGAAAGAGCAGAGACCGAGGCGGACACAAGTATGAGCCGGCCTCGAGACTTTGTAAACCGGACTGGGCGTCGCCTCTCTATATAAAGGGACGACCCAACGACGGTTCAGGGAGAAGCAAGAATCAACCCGTCGAGACTACAGGCAAGCGATCCGCTCCCTGTAATCCGGCGCCCAAGCAATACCAAACCAACTAGACGTAGGCCTTTACCTTCATCGAAGGGGCCGAACTAGTATAAACCCTCTGTGTCCTTTGTGTGCTATGAACCCCTTCAAGCTAACCCGTGCGATGGTTCCATCATCAAGTCCGTTAAACCGGACATCTGCCGTGTTAATTCGACGACAATGGCGCTTTCATTATCACAGTAGAGTGGCACATGCTTCAGATGGACTCCATAGTCCTTGAGTGTTTGCTTCATCCAGAGAAGCTGAGCGCACCAAGATCCAGCAGCAATGTATTCAGATTCAGCAGTGGAGAGTGATACACAGTTCTGCTTCTTTGAAGACCAACAGACAAGTGATCGTCCTAGAAAGTGACATGTGCCTGATGTGGACTTGCGATCAACTTTGTCACCAGCATAATCAGCATATGCAAATCCTACTAAATCAAACTCTGAGCCCTTTGGATACCATAATCCTAGTGTTGGGGTGTAAGCTAAATATCGAAGTATTCGCTTCACAGCTAAGTGATGCGACTCCTTTGGTGCCGCTTGATATCGAGCACACATGCAAACACTAAGCATAATATCTGGCCTAGATGCAGATAAATAAAGTAAAGAACCAATCATGGAGTGGTATACCTGTTGATCAAACTCTTTACCATTGGCGTCGGGACCCAGATGATGTTTAGCAGGCATTGGCGTCGAGTACCCTTTGCAGTCTTGCATTCCAAACTTTTCCAGGCAATCTTTAAGGTACTTCTCTTGAGATATGAAGATGCCGCTGCTTTGCTGACGAATTTGAAGACCAAGGAAGAACTTCAGCTCACCCATCATGGACATTTGATATTGCTCTTGCATCATGTGACCAAACTCATCGCTGTATTTCTTGTCCGTGTAGCCGAAGATAATGTCGTCCACATAGATTTGACAGACAAATAGCTCATCATCATATGTCTTTGTGAAGAGTGTGGGGTCTAGGGATCCAGGTTTGAAGCCTTTGCTCTTCAGGAAGTCTTTGAGTGAGTCATACCAAGCACGAGGCGCTTGTTTGAGGCCATACAGTGCCTTGTTGAGCTTGTATACCATATCGGGACGTTTTTGGTCTTCAAAGCCAGGTGGTTGTGCAACATACACTTCTTCTTCAATCCTTCCATTGAGAAAGGCACTTTTTAAATCCATTTGATATAGAAGTATGTTGTGATGATTTGCATAGGCTAGCAGTATACGAATAGCTTCAAGTCTAGCCACAGGAGCAAATGTTTCATCGAAGTCAATCCCTTCGACTTGAGTGTATCCTTGAGCAACGAGACGAGCTTTGTTTCTGATCACTTGACCATGCTCATCTTGCTTGTTGCGATAGATCCATTTTGTGCCTATTCATCAGCTCAAACTATTGAAGCTCTTCTTGCATTGCTTGAATCCATTCAGGTTCCATAAAAGCTTCAGCAACTTTCTTGGGTTCAGATATTGAGACAAAAGCAAAGTGCCCACAGAAATTTGCAAGCTGTGTTGCTCTTGAGCGAGTAAGTGGACTAGGAGCATTTATGCTATCAATTATCTTCTCAACTTGTACTTCATTTGCAACACGAGGATGAGCTGGACGAAGATTTTGCTCTTGCTGTACATTGTCATCGTCAGGAGTGTTGTCTTCAGGCTGAGCATTGTCGTCAGGTTGATTTGGTGCAGAGATGATGAGTTCCTCGTCAGGTTGTGCTTCTGAGGGCATGATCTCACCGGTTCCCATAAGCTTGATAGATTCATTTGGTGAAGCTTCATCTAGCACAGTTGGTAGGGTCTCTCTTTGTGAACCATTTGTCTCATCAAATCGCACATCCACAGTTTCAATAGTTTTATAGAGAAAGATGTTGAAGACTCTATAGGAGTGTGAATCCTTTCCATATCCGAGCATGAAGCCTTCATGTGCTTTGGGTGCAAATTTTGACTTGTGATGAGGATCCTTGATCCAGCACTTTGCTCCAAATACTCTGAAGTAACTTACGTTAGGCTTCTTTCCAGTGAGGAGTTCATAGGATGTTTTCTTCAGAAGCTTGTGAAGATAAACACGGTTGATGATATGGCATGGAGTATCAATAGCTTCAGGCCAGAACCTTCTTGGTGTCTTGTATTCATCGAGCATCGTTCGAGCCATCTCAATTAGAGTTCTGTTCTTGCGCTCAACGATCCCATTTTGCTGAGGTGTATATGGGGCTGAGAATTCATGGGTGATTCCCATTTCATCCAGATAAAGATCGAGGCCAGTGTTCTTGAACTCAGTGCCATTGTCACTTCTGATATGCTTGATCTTGATGCCATAGTTGTTCATGGCACGGTTGGCGAAGCATCTGAAGACATCTTGCACTTCAGTCTTGTAGAGTATTATGTGCACCCATGTGTATCTTGAATAATCATCAACAATGACGAAGCCATAGAGGCAGGCTGTGGTAGAGAATGTGGAGTAGTGAGTAGGGCCAAATAAGTCCATGTGAAGCAGCTCGAATGGTTTGGATGTCGTCATGATTGTCTTCGAGGGGTGCTTGGCTCTAGTCATCTTCCCAGCTTCACATGCACCACATAGATGATCTTTCTTGAACTTGACTTCCTCGATGCCTATGACATGCTTCTTCTTTGCGAGAGTGTGCAAGTTCCTCATGCCAGCATATCCTAGCCTCCGATGCCAGAGCCAGCACTCTGAAGCTTTTGCTAGAAGACATACGGCCATCTGTGGTCCAGCTGAGAAATCTACCATATACAAATCACCTTTTCTGTATCCTTCAAATACTAAAGACTTGTCAGATTTCATTAGTACAAGGCAACGAAATTTACCAAAAAATACAATCATGTTTAAGTCACAAAGCATTGAGACAGACATTAAGTTGAAGCCAAGAGATTCAACAAGCATGACTTTATCCATGTGCTGATCTCTTGAGATTGCAACTCTACCTAGACCCAACACTTTGCTTTTACCAGTATCAGCAAATGTGATGTGACTCTTGTTAGATGGACGTAAGGTTGAGTCCATGAGAAGTTTTCGATCACCAGTCATATGATTTGTGCATCCGCTATCCATAATCCATTCTGAAGACTTTGGTGTCACTCCCTACAATGCAGTTAGGAGGATAGGCTTCACCAAAAGCCATTATGAAGCATAAACATTTGATGCATAAGTGGATTATGAAAGCTTAGATGAATGTTAGGACTGATAAGATGTTCAGCAAGTGATTCATGAATAGTATGAGCAGTAAGTCATTTTGGGCATTTGATCTTGTGCCCTACAAGTGTTTTAGGTCCCCAGCAATAGCATCAGAATACTTTGATTATCGGCTGGAGACCTTTCCCTGCAAGAGAAAGTTAGTTCTTCTTAACCACCCACATTTTCAGGGGTGGCTTAGAAGCAATGAGTCTAAGAGCAGCATCTGAGAATTTTGGCTTTGGAGCCCTAGCAAATAGTCTTACAGTAGGAGAATAATACTCATAAGAATAGGCAGAAAAATTCTTTGATTTATGAATATAGCGGTTTGAAGAAACACGCTCATATTCATGGATCTGAGTATGGTTTCCCTGCAAAACATCCGCGTTAGGGTGACTCTGGTGAGTCCTTTGTCTGTATGAAGCCTTTGGTCTGGGGTTTGTCTTCATCCCAGGAGGTGTCATGATAGTATTTGCTGGAAGCTTCTCAAGACAACCTTTGGGTACCCAGATCTTCTTCATAGGTGGCCCGTTCCTGCAGTTAGTACCAATATACCTGGCAAACACTTCACCATTTTGATTCTTAAACAGTTTATAGTTTGCATCAAAGGATTCATCAATGATAACAGGATTAGCACAAGTGAAGCCAGATAAGGTAGATGGATCCACTGAAGGTCCCTTTGCAGCAACCCATGTGGTTTTGGGATACTGCTCAGGCTTCCAGTACGATCCATCAACATTCATTTTCCCGTCGAACCCAACACCCTCTTTCCTAGGGTTTCGGTTCAGTATCTGCTTTTTGAGGACATCACATAGAGTCTGATGCCCTTTGAGGCCTTTGTACATCCCTGTTTCAAGCAAAGTCTTCAACCTAGCATTTTCATCAGCAATAGTAGTGGTATCCTCAGCAGAGGGGTTAGTTACCACATCAGTAGTTGAAGATATTGCAATAGTGGCAGCAGTAGAACATTCAGCAACAGATGTAGCATTATCACGTTCAATGCATTTTAGACATGGTGGTTCAAACTCTTCGTGAGTGGAGCTGATCAGTTGCGCGCAGAGTGACTCATTTTCCTTTTGAAGATCTTCATGAACCGCTTTCAATTTCTCAAGTTCTCGTTTCCTTTAAATGTAATCGTGGGAAAGCTTTTCATGAGTTTTTGAGAGCGATTCATAAAGACCTTCAAGTTCCTTGTACTTAACCTGAAGATTTTTTATGTCTTCAATTAAGGACTGAGAATGGGTCATTTCCGCATCCAACAGGTCATCGCTTTTGTCTAACAGTTTTTGAATATGTTCCATGGCTTTCTGCTGTTCAGTGGTAATTTTAGCAAGTGTTTTGTAGCTAGGTTTTGATTCACAATCAGAGTCATCTTCACTAGATGTTTGAAAGTAAGCATCGCGTGATTTTACCTTGGCACCGCGTGCCATGAAGCAGAAGGTGGGAGCAGAGTCGTCGTCCTCATCATCAATGTTGGGGACGGGGCCATTGTCTTCAGTGTTGAAGATGGACTTGCCCACGTAGGCAGTGGCTAAAGCCAGACTAGCAGCACCAGAATCAGACTCCTCCTCCGACTCCACCTCCGCCTCTTCAGAAGCAGACTCTTCCTCAGAATCCATCTCCTTGCCAACAAATGCGCGAGCCTTGCTAGATGAATTCTTCTTGTGTGATGAATACTTTGATGAAGACTTAGAAGAAGACTTTGAGTATTTCTTCTTTTTCTTGTCATCAGAATCATATTCCTTGCTCTTCTTCTTCTTCTTCTCATTGTCCCACTGAGGACACTCAGAGATGTAGTGACCAGGTTTCTTGCACTTATGACATGTTCTCTTCTTGTAGTCATGAGTAGAAGCTTCATCATTTCTTGAGCTGGATCGTGAAGACTTTCTGAAGCCTTTCTTCCTAGTGAATTTCTGGAACTTCTTCACAAGCATGGCAAGCTCCTTTCCAATGTCTTCAGGATCATCAGAACTGCAGTCAGATTCTTCTTTAGACGAAGAAATAGCTTTTGCCTTTAAGGCGCGAGATTGGCCATAGTTGGGACCATAGATGTCACGGTTCTCAGATAGCTGGTGTGTTAAGCCTCTCAAGTATATCAGACGGATCGAGAGTCTTGAAGTCAGGGCGTTCTTGAATCATCAGGGCAAGGATATCAAATGAGCTGTCGAGTGATCTCAGGAGAGTCTTGACGATTTCATGCTTGGTAATCTCAGTGGCGCCAAGTGCTTGAAGCTCATTTGTGATGTCAGTGAGACGATCAAATGTGTGCTGGACATTCTCATTGTCATGTCTCTTGAAGCGATTGAAGAGATTGCGAAGGACACTGATCCTTTGATCTCTCTGTGTAGAGACTTCTTCATTGACCTTTGAGAGCGAGTCCCAAACTTCCTTTGACGTGTCCAGAGCACTTACACGACCATACTGTCCTTTGGTCAGATGACCACAGATGATGTTCTTGGCCGTTGAATCCAATTGAACGAGCCTCTTGACATCAGCAGGGGTGATACCTTCACCAATCTTGGGAATGCCGTTCTTGACGACAAACCAGAGGTCCACGTCAATGGCTTCAAGGTGCATGCGCATCTTGTTCTTCCAATAGGGATATTCGGTGCCATCGAAGACGGGGCACGCAGCGGAGACTTTGATTATCCCTGCAGTCGACATAGCTAAAACTCCAGGTTGTTAAACTGAATCACACAGAACAAGGGAGTACCCTGCTCTGATACCAATTGAAAGTGCAGTATATCGACTAGAGGGGGGGTGAATAGGCGATTTTTATGAAATGCTTCAAAACATGGTAGTTTCGAAGACAAATGATAAACTCAATCCTATTAGTATGCAGCGGAAAGTGGACTACACTAGATAAGCCATAGTCATGTATTCAATGAAGTGAGAGCTCGAAGACTAATAGCAGCTAGGCAGTAGGGATCATGATGGAAGAAGGAATGAAGCCAATCACAACAAGTAGATACTCAGTGAAGTCAATCAGATAAGGCAAGCATGCAATGACTTCACAACATAGATCAGTAAGTAAAGGTAAGGAAAGGATAGAACCAGTAGCTCGGGGAAGACAGTGATTTGTTGGACCAGTTCCAGTTGCTGTGACAACTGTACATCTGGTTAGGGAGGCTGAGATTTAACTCAGAAGACCGCGTCTTCACCTTGTTCCCCTTGAGCTAAGGACACCTAGTCCTCGCCCAATCACTCTGGTAAGTCTTCAAGGTAGACTTCCAAACCTTCACAGACTTCATTCACCGGCAATCCACAATGACTCTTGGATGCTCAGAACGCGACGCCTAACCGGCTGGAGGAAACACAGTCCTCAAGTGTAATAAGTCTTTAGGTCACACAGACAGAAAGACTTTAGTGATGCCTAACACTCTTTGGCTCTGGGTGTTTGGGTTTTGTCCTCGCAAGAATTTCTCTCTCAAATGCTTCGGAGGTGGGTTGCTCTCAAACGACAAAAGCCGTGCAATAACTCTGAGCAGCCACCAATTTATGGTGTAGGGGGTGGGCTATTTATAGCCACTGGGCAACCCGACCTGATTTGTCCGAAGTGACCCTGGGTCACTAAGGAACTGACACGTGTTCCAACGGTCAGATTTCAAACACACACGGCAAATTTACTTGAGCTACAAGTAAAGCTGACTCATCCGACTCTGGATAAGATTTGCTCTCATAGTCTTCGCTCGAAGACATAGGATTTGGTTGAGCATCACTTCAGTCACTCTGACTTAGTTCACTTGGACCCCACTTAACAGTACGGTGGTTCCTATTGAAGGAAATATGCCCTAGAGGCAATAATAAAGTTGTTATTTATATTTCCTTATATCATGATAAATGTTTATTATTCATGCTAGAATTGTATTAACCGGAAACTTAGTACATGTGTGAATACATAGACAAAACAGAGTGTCCCTAGTATGCCTCTACTAGACTAGCTCATTGATCAAAGATGGTTATGTTTCCTAACCATAGACATGAGTTGTCATTTGATCAACGGGATCACATCATTAGGAGGATGATGTGATGGACAAGACCCATCCGTTAGCATAGCACTATGATCGTTTAGTTTTACTGCTATTGCTTTCTTCATGACTTATACATGTTCCTATGACTATGAGATTATGCAACTCCCGAATACCGTAGGAACACCTTGTGTGCTTTCAAACGTCACAACGTAACTGGGTGATCATAAAGATGCTCTACAGGTGTCTCCGAAAGTATTCGTGGTGTTGGCATAGATCAAGATTAGGATTTGTCACTCCGAGTGTCGGAGAGGTATCTCTGGGCCCTCTCGGTAACACACATCACAATAAGCCTTGCAAGCAAAAGACTAATAAGTTAGTCACGAGATGATGTGTTACGGAACGAGTAAAGAGACTTGCCGGTAACGAGATTGAACTAGGTATGGAGATACCGACGATCGAATCTCGGACAAGTAACATACCGATGACAAAAGGAACAACGTATGTTGTTATGCGGTTTTGACCGATAAAAGATCTTCGTAGAATATGTAGGAGCCAATATGAACATCCAGGTTCCGCTATTGGTTATTGACCGGAGATGAGTCTCGGTCATGTTTACATAGTTCTCGAACCCGTAGGGTCCGCACGCTTAACGTTTGATGACGATCGGTATTATGAGTTTATGAGTTTTGATGTACCGAAGGTAGTTCAGAGTCCCGGATGAGATCACGGACATGACGAGGAGTCTCGGAATGTCCGAGACATAAAGATTGATATATTGGACGACTATATTCGGACACCGGAAGTGTTCCGGAAAAGTTTCGGATTTAACGGGATTGCCGGAGGGGGTTACCGGAACCCCCTACGAAGGGGGATGGTCCATAGTGGGCCTTATGAAAAAGAGAGAGGCAGCCCATAGGGGCTGGCCGGCGCCCCACCTAGGGTTCCTAGTTGGACTAGGATTGGGGGGCGCCACCTCTCCCTCTTTTCCTTTCCCTCTCTTCCTTCTTTGGTAGTTCCTACTGGGAATAGGATTGCAATCCTATTCCTAGTAGGATTGCACCCCTAGCCGCACCATAGAAGGGCCGGCCGGCCTCCCCCCTTGCTCCTTTATATACGGGGGCAGGGGGGCACCCAAAGACAGACAAGTTGAATTGTTCCAGCCGTGTGCGGTGCCCCCCTCCACAGAAACACACCTCGGTCATACCGTCGTGGTGCTTAGGCGAAGCCCTGCGCCGGTGAATACATCATATCCGTCACCACACCGTCGTGCTGACGAAACTCTCCCGTGAAGCTCAACTGGATCAAGAGCTCGTGGGACGTCATCAAGCTGAACGTGTGCTGAACGCGAAGGTGCCGTACGTTCGGTGCTTGATCGGTTGAATCGCGAAGAAGTTCGACTACATCAACCGCGTCACTTGACGCTTCCGCTTCCGGTCTACAAGGGTACGTAGACACACTCTTCCCTCTCGTTGCTATGCATCTGGTAGATAGATCTTGCGTGATCGTAGGAAAAATTTAAAATACTACGTTCCCCAACAGTGGTATCAGAGCCAGGTCTATGCGTAGATGATATGCACGAGTAGAACACAATGAGTTGTGGGCGATACTAGTCATACTGCTTACCAGCATGTCATACTTTGCTTTGCCGGTATTGTGAGATGAAGCGGCCCGGACCGACATTTCGCGTACGCTTACGCGAGACTGGTTTCACCGTTACGAGCACTCGTTGCTTAAAGGTGACTGGCGGGTGTCTGTCTCTCTCACTTTAGCTGAATCAAGTGTGGCTACGCCCGGTCCTTGTGAAGGTTAAAACAGCACATACTTGACGAAACATCGTTGTGGTTTTGTATGCGTAGGTAAGAACGGTTCTTGCTAAGCCCGTAGCAGCCACGTAAAACTTGCAACAACAAAGTAGAGGACGTCTAACTTGTTTTTGCAGGGCATGTTGTGATGTGATATGGTCAAGACATGATGAGTTATACGGTTTTGTATGAGATGATCATGTTTTGTAATGTTATCGGCAACTGGCAGGAGCCATATGGTTGTCGCTTTATTGTATGAAAATGCAATCGCCATGTAATTGATTTACTTTATCACTAAGCGGTAGCGATAGTCGTAGAAGCAATAGTTGGCGAGACGACAACGATGCTACGATGGAGATCAAGGTGTCGCGCCGGTGACGAAGGTGATCATGAAGGTGCTTTGGAGATGGAGATCAAAAGCACAAGATGATGATGGCTATATCATGTCACATATTTTTGATTGCATGTGATGTTTATCTTATTATGCTTCTTATTTTGCTTAGAACGACGGTAGCATTATAAGATGATCCCTTACTAAATTTCAAGGTATAAGTGTTCTCCCTGAGTATGCACCGTTGCGAAAGTTCGTCGTGCCGAGACACCACGTGATGATCGGGTCTGATAAGCTCTACGTTCAAATACAACGAGTGTAAGCCAGTTTTGCACACGCAGAATACTCGGGTTAAACTTGACGAGCCTAGCATATGCAGATATGGCCTCGGAACACTGGAGACCGAAAGGTCGAGCGTGAATCATATAGTAGATATGATCAACATAAGATGTTCACCATTGAAACTACTCCATCTCACGTGATGATCGGACATGGTTTAGTTGATTTGGATCACGTGATCATTTAGATGACCGGAGGGATGTCTATCTAAGTGGGAGTTCTTAAGTAATATGATTAATTGAACTTTAATTTATCATGAACTTAGTCCTAGTAGTATTAGCATATCTATGTTGTAGATCAATAGCTCGCGATGTTGCTCCACGTTTATTTTTTATATGTTCCTAGAGAAAACCAAGTTGAAAGATGTTAGTAGCAATGATGCAGAATTGTTCCGTGATCTGAGGATTATCCTCATTGCTGCACAGAAGAATTATGTCCTTGATGCACCGCTAGGAGACAGACCTATTGCAGGAGCAGATGTAGACGTTATGAACGTTTTGACAAAAGCTCGAAATGATGACTACTTGATAGTTTAGTGCACCATACTTTACGGCTTATAACCGAGACTTCAAAAACGTTTTGAAACGCCACGGAGCATATGAGATGTTCCAAGAGTTGAAATTAGTATTTCATACTCATGCCCGTGTCGAGAGGTATAAGACCTCTGACAGTACTTTGCCTACAAGATGGAGGAGAATAGCTCAACCAGTGAGCATGTGCTCAGATTGTCTGGGTAGTACTGAAAGTGCAACTAATCCCCGGGTGGTTTTGGCAATTAATAACAACATATATATCATTGAACTAATAGTTACTTGAGAATCATTTCAGAGAAGTTCAGTGATATGGGTATGGCAATGACTGAAGAAGTGGACCCCTCAAAATGCTAAGGCAAGCATTGGCAAAAGCTCAAGACTCCATTTTTGGTTTAGTGATCCAAGATCACATTGAGTCCATAGGAAAAGCCAATACTATTAAAAGGGGATGAGGTTATGTTGATGATCTGGTTGCTCAAGTGCTTAGTGATATATCTCCTTTAACTATCAGCAACTTTCACTACAATACACAGTCATAAGTAATCTCGGTCCCACCGATTTTCCAAACTCAGTCACACCGAGATGAACCACCTCAGCCATAAGCCAAACCCTAGAAAAATCGGATATTCCGAGTTTGATATCGGTCTCACCGAAACATGGGCTGCCAAGCTTCTGTAACCTTCTGTCATCATATCGGAATAACCGAGATGATATTTTCGGTCCCACCGAAACTGGCAAGCTCCTGTCTTTGCTCAAATCGGAATAACCGAGATGGTATTTTCGGTCCCACCGAAAACCCCAACGTTCACATTATTTGAACTTTCGGTCCGACCGAGTTGTCCACTTCGGTCTCACCGAGATTGCTCAATTATGTGTGTAACGGTTGGATTTTTGTGTGGAGGCTATATATACCCCTCCACCCCCTCTTCATTCGTGGAGAGAGCCATCAGAAAGAACTACCACTCCTACCTTACACTTTCTGAGAAGAGAACTACCTACCCTTGTGTTGAGATCAAGTTGCTCCACTCCTACCATATGAAACTTGATCTCTAACCTTCCCAAGTTGCTTTCCACTCAATCCTTTCTTCCACCACAGCCAAATCAGTGAGGAGAGTTGAGTGTTGGGGAGATTATCATTTGAAGCACAAGAGCAAGGAGTTCATCATCATCTACAACATCTATTACCTTTTGGAGGGTGGTGCCTCCTAGATTGGTTAGGTGTCGCTTGGGAGCCTCCATCATCGAGATGTGGAGTTAAACCAAGAAGTTTGTAAGGGCAAGGAGATCGCCTACTTCGTGAAGATCTACCCCGAGTAAGGCTAGCCCTCCGTGGGCGTAGGCCATGATGGAATAGACAAGGTTGCTTCTTCGTGGACCCTTCGTGGGTGGAGCCCTCCGTGGACTCGCGCAGCCGTTACCCTCCGTGGGTTGAAGTCTCCATCAACGTGGATGTACGATAGCACCACCTATCGGAACCACGGGAAAAATCACCGCGTCTCCAAATTGCGTTTGCTCTTCTCCACCTCTCTTTACTACATGTGCAATTTACTTTCCGCTGCCTATACTCTAGAATTGCATGTGTAGGGTGATGCTTAACTTGATCATAATTGTGAATCTGCCAAAAACTGTTCATGATCAAAATGCAGAATTTTTATATTTACAAGTAGTCTAATCACCCCCCCTCTAGACATACTTTCGATCCTACAAGTGGTATCAGAGCTTTGGTCTCCATTGTATTGGTTTCCATTGCATTGGACTCCATAAGCTTGGTTTCACAACCTAGGAGAGTATGGCGTCTAGTGAGGGTAATTATCGTAGAGGTCCTTACTTTGATGGTACAAATTTTGCTAGTTGGAAGCATAAAATGAAAATGCATATTCTTGGTCATAACCCAGCCGCATGGGGCATTATTTGTGTTGGTATGCAAGGTGAATTCTTCGAGGAAGGAAAAGTTCCGGATCGCGAAGCTACACCGGAAGAGTTGCGGATGTTGCAAAACAATGCTCAAGCTTGTGACATTCTCTTCAATGCTTTGTGTCCCGAGGAGTTCAACAAAATCAGCCGTCTTGAAAATGCAAAAGAGATTTGGGATACTTTGGTTGAAATGCACGAAGGTACCGAGTCTGTGAAGGAATCAAAGCTAGATATTCTTCAAGGTCAACTTGACAAGTTCAAGATGAAGGATGGTGAAGGAGTCGCTGAAATGTACTCTAGGCTTGCTCTCATCACAAATGAGATTGCCGGCTTAGGAAGTGAAGAAATGACCGACCGATTCATCATCAAGAAGATTCTAAGAGCTTTGGATGGAAAGTATGACACCGTGTGCACTTTGATCCAAATGATGCCAAACTACAAGACTCTCAAGCCAACTGAAGTCATTGGAAGAATTGTTGCTCATGAGATGACACTTAAGGATAAGGAAGAGCTTCACAACAAGTCAAGTGGTGCTTACAAAGCTACAAGTGATGCTCCCACAACCTCAAGTGACAAGTTAGTTTCCAATGAAGAGATAAGCCTAATGGTTAAGAACTTCAACAAATTCTACAAAAATAGAGGCAAAGAGAGAAGCTCAAAGTCTAGATCATATGATGAAAAGAGATCTTCTAGTCGTGATCGAAACTGCTACAATTGTGGAAGACCCGGACACTTCTCAAATGAGTGTACGGCTCCCCACAAGAGAAGAGAAGAATCTCCAAGAAGAAGATCAAGAGATGAGTCACCTCGGAAAGAGAGAAGGAGTAGAGATGATCGTTATGAACGAAGACCCTCTCGGAGAAGCAAGGATTCGGAGAGGAAAGACAAGTCATCAAGGAGCTACACAAGAAGAAGACATCAAGCTCATGTAGGTGAATGGGTCTCCGGCTCCGACTCCGACAATCAATCCGATGGAAGCTATCACTCCGACTCCGACTACAGTCAAGATGAAGGTGTTGCCGGTCTTGCTCTTGTATCCTCCAACTCCAACTCCTACGACTTATTTGATTCACCAAATGAGGGAATTGGAAGATGCTTCATGGCTAAAGGCCCCAAGGTATCACACCCTGAATTCATTGACTTCAATAGTGATGAGGATGACTTGCTTGGTGAAGATGAGCTCTTGCATGATAAATCTAGTGAGCTTAGTAACGATGAAAATGCCAGTAGTCTTTATAGTAGAGAAGAGTCGAATGACAATGCTATGAAGGAGATTGAGCGTCTAACTAAAGAACTAAACATTCTTAAGTTAGCTCATGAAACAACTCAAGAAGATCATAGAGAGCTCCTAAGATCTCATGAGAAGCTACGCTTCGAGAAGCTCACTCTAGAGCAAGAACATGAGTTTCTAAAAGCGATCAATGACGATCTTCGAAAGAAGAGTTCTTCATATCTTGCCAAACGACTTCTCTTGTCTAATTTCTTGCCACCTATTAAGACTAAGCATGACAAGCATAAGAAAAATTCTTCCTCTAGTAGTAACAATAACCATGCTAAATCCAATATTGTTGCTTCTAGTAGTTCTCTTGATTCCACTAACAATGTTTCAAGCCAAGTTACACTTGAGCAAGAGAATAGTTTATTGAAGGAGATCATAGAGAAAGGTGTCTACAAGAGTCTTGCCGGAAGCAAGAACTTTGAGGAAATTATTCGCAAGCAAGGAAGGCACCGGAAGAATCAAGGGATTGGTTTTGAGCGAAAGTTCAACGCCGAAGGTGTTGAGTGGGAAGAAGGTCAATATCCTACTCCACAGTTTGTTTCTCAAAAGGAGAAGTATGATCCTACTTCTTCCAATGTGGAACAAGCTCAAGATGACCTTCCACCACAAGACCACAAGCTAAAAGCCAAGGACAAGCTTCAAGAGGAGATTGATGCATTCATTGAAGCACCTCAAGCCATGGTCAAGTGGGTTCCCAAGGACACATCAAGTTCTACTTCGTCAAGCTCAACTACAACCCCAAGGATTCCCATCAAGATGATGTGGATCCCAAAGAAGAAGAACTAGAAGGTTCTTGAGGGTGACTCCGCCAACATACTTCACTCACATTCATTTTGGCAACTTGTGCAATCAACTTCCATATCATGCACTAGTTCATGGAGTCACAAACCCTCTTGTTGGTAAGTCAAGGGACAAGGTAATCATTGCTTTCATGGACATCATCTATTGTGAACTTCAATCTATGTCTATGGATATCCTTGTTTGTTCCTTGTGGGACTAACCCATGTAGGTATTGAAAGTGCCCTAATCCAAAGGATAGCTCCCAACTCTTGATGATCTACATCAACATTGAGCATCCACATCTTCAACATCTACATGAAGTCTTCTACGACAACCCAAGGTTAGTTTGACCCTTTAAAAGGGGTTCTCACATCTAGGGGGAGCTTTGCTATAAAAAATTGAGCTAAAGCATCTCCAAATGATGTGAACACATCAATGCTTTATGTAAAAGTGGTAACCCCACTTGTGCTTAAACGATGAGTATGACCTATGATCAAATGTTCTCATTTGGCTCCTAAGTCAAAATACTCATATAAAGATGACCTAGTCATCGACAAATTGTGTGCTAGTAGCTAGAGTTTTGGTTGTGCATGTTTGACACATATTTCATTTGCTATCTTATTGTGTGAGCATGTTGAATGCATGATTTTATCCATTCGAGGACATCCATTTGTTGTTTTGGTTGTTTTGATTTTTCTGGCCAAATGGATGGACAAGAATGCCTAAGTACCTTCCCTAGCTATCTATGCTTTCTTGTCTCAAATTCTATTCTTGCTTATATCACAAACTTTGAACAAGTCATTTTCGGACCCTCCGAGTGAGGAGCACTCGGAGCCATCGATCCGTCAAGGGCTAACTTCCAAAACCTTCTAAGTGATTTCGGTCAGACCAACTCATTCACACTCGGTCAAACCGAAAACATTTAGACTGATCTAGGTTTCATCTCGGTGAAACCGAGTTGTAAGTTTCGGCGTGACCGAAATGCATAACTGCATGGCTGTTATCCATCTCGGTGACACCGAGTTTTTCAACTCGGTCCCACCGACAGCAAAGGGATATATATACTGAGGGCAGCGCGCGTTGATTATTCCTTCAAACGTTTTCGCCCCACGTCCCCTGCTGTCGTCGCCCTGATCTCCGGATCGTCGCCGTCGTCGCCTGTGCGCCCTCGCCGCAGGTCTCCACCGCCGTCAACGGACTTCTCCTCCGCACCGTTGCCGCCGTAGAGAGACTCCACCAAGTTAGGGTGAGTCTCGATCCCACTCGTGCTCCCATCTCCGATTCAATGCACGTTTGGTTTGCCCTATATCTGGCCACGATTGAAATCTTCCTTAACACCAGATCGGTTCGTTTGAACTAGCTTCGAGTAAAAATTTTTAGGGTTAGGTTTCCACGGAACACATCTCGGTGAAACCGATTTTAAAATCTCGGAATGACCGATTCGGCCTCTGGCCATTGCACTGCACCTTTCGGTCCAACCGAGTTGGGCAAATCGGTGTGACCGAAATATAGTTTTAGTGAAACCCTAGTGGTTCGGCAGGACCGAAACCCACTTCGGTCAAACCGACAGTGGTGTGTAAAGTTTCTGTTTCACACTTTGGATTCACCGAAACTGAAAAATTGTCTGACCGAAATGCCTTCTGTGAAAACTTAAAACTAAAATTTGAACTCATTTTTTTTGCAAAAACTTCTGCGGTTTGTGATAACTCTTCTTCTCTGCCTATACCTTATCTATTCACAGGTTGTCAGCCATGTCAGATGCCAGTGACAGTCAGAACAGGTCAGAGTCACCTTTTGCAGACATTCCTGAGGCAGACACTAGTCCTGAGGCTAGTAGTCCATTTGATGATGGTGAGAGGAGTACACCAAGTGGCTTGCCTCCTGCAGCCACCAGAGCTAGAAAGGAGAAGAACTCCGATGATGAGGATTCTGATTTCGTAGCTGAGGAAGTGGTGTCCTCCAAGCTTAAGAGAAAGGTTGTTGCCAAAGAGCAACAAGGTCAGCAGTCAAAGAAGGGCACCAGCAAAGTCAAGCAGTCAACTGTTGCCAAGAAGCTGAACTTGGGAGAGCCAGCCCCAAGCAAAGTGAAGAAAACCTCCAAGAGAAAGAGGGTTGTGTATAGTGATCCTCATGCAGATGCAGCAGTCGAGGAAGAAGAAGAAGAAGCACCCCAGCCTGCTCCTCAGAAGCAGAAGCTCATGGGTGATGCCATTAAGGCCGGAGCCACTTCAAAGCCCAAGAAATCTGCTCAAGCCAAGGCAGCTCCTGCAAAGCCTGCTGCCAAGCCCAAGAGGACTACCAGAAACATTCCAGCATCTGAGAAGAACAAGGGTGATGTGCCACCAGCTGAGTCTGATGAAGAAGAACAAGTGTTGCTGAAACTCCGTCCAAAACTGCCACTTCACAATGATGCTCATCCTCAAGCCGAGGATATGAAGGCAAGGAAAGATAGAGGTCTCAGGCTATGGAGACAAGCTGACCCATATGCCGTGAGGAGAAGAACTGCTGTAGACCCCAGATTCCACACCAGAGAGCAGCAGGACTTCTATGAGACCGTGCTAATGGACAAGAAGCCAATAGTTGCAGACACCAGATACGTTGACTGGGAATACATTGACAGCGAAGAGCACAGAGACTTCTTTCCCCATGTGCATGAAAGCTTCACTGCATGTGGAGTTGCTGAGTTTGTGGGTCAGAAACTGACAGACTGGAACGATGAGATGATTATGCAATTCTATGCCACAGCTCATTTCTACCCTGATGGGAAGATCACCTGGATGACTGAAGGTCAGAGATTTTCTTCTTCTGTTGAAGAATGGGCAGAACTTCTGAATGCTCCAGTGTAGCGTGAAGATGACATTGATGTCTATGGGATTCCAAAGAAGAATCATGATTCCATGAAGAACATGTACAAGGAGATCCCCGCAGCAGATTTGGAAGTGTGGAAGCTCGGCTCAGTCTACTATCTCCAGGCAGGTCTACCTACCACTAACACTATTTTGAGGCATACCTTGATGCCCAAGTCTGGAGATCATCGCATGATCAGAGGGTATTCTATCAACATGCTGCATATACTTGATGAAAAGGCACCTTTCAAGGTGATGGACTTAATGGTAGAGACCATTAAGAGGACTGCAGCTGACCAGAAAAGGTCATGTGGATTTGCCCCACAGATTCAGATGCTTATCAATGCCAAGTTTGGCACGGGCAAATTCCTGTTGGATAGGAAACACTTACCCCTGCAGCCAGAGCATGAAGACAATGTTGTTGTGATGGATGAGGAGGACCCAACATCTGTTGAAGGTCAAGCCAAGATTGAAGCTGCTAGGAAAGCCAAAGCTGATAAAGAAGCAGCAGCAGCAGCAGCTAAACCAAAGATTTTCGGAGAACAGATTCTTGAAGCTACCCAAAGGATTGAACAACGCCTGGCCAGCATTGAACAATCTCAGGAGAGCCTAGAGAGGATTGTTGACGAGAAGATCCACGCTCTGGACGTGAAGCTGACTGAAATTCAGGTGACCGTCAACAAGCATGAGGCAGATATGGAGGAAGCAAAGCAGGACAAGGCAGAGCTTGTGCAGGATGACCTAGTCCAGGATTCTCAGCGACAGACTGCTCCGATTCCCAGAGGATCCCGATCAGCTGCTATTCCAGTGACTGACACCAGGACTACCACTTCAGCACCTCCCACAGCTCCAGCAGTCACTCCAGCCACAGCTCCAGTATCCACTCCTCCAGCACAGATATCAGCTGAAGTCTTCGCCGATGCCGTCATATCTAATCCGACATCAACCCAGACGGGAGCCGCCAGCAGAGCCCACAGTGACGTTTAGCTCTATGCTTTTTCAAACTTTTTGGTAACTTGTTGCCAAAGGGGGAGAAATTGTATAGATCATAGGGCTTCGAGAGAGAGAGAGTGCTGTTATCTTTGCGCTTTTGCTCTTTCGTTCTTTTGCGGTCTCTTTGAGATACTTTTGGTTTTTGAAACTTTCAGTGTGCTTGATACTACGTTTGATGCTACCTTAATGAGTGCTTGGTCATACTATGCTTTAATGTGTGCTTAATGCTTATCATATGCTATTCCTATCTTGTATGACTATTTACTCATGTCTTGGTGTTTGGGTGCATGCTATTCATTCTTATCATTTTGTGCGCTCCACCAAGATGTATGTGACATGGAAGAGTGACCCATGATCCTAATCGATTGTGCATTTGCATTCAAACGCAAATTTTAAATAATGCACAAATTTAGGGGGAGCTCTTGCTTATCACATACTTCTCAAAGCGACGATATTATTCATTGATTATATCC
The DNA here is from genome assembly GCA_902687465.1 of Secale cereale. Lineage (NCBI taxonomy): Eukaryota > Viridiplantae > Streptophyta > Magnoliopsida > Poales > Poaceae > Secale > Secale cereale. The sequence continues at coordinate 44,280,260 of LR738709.1, read as the reverse complement.
TTTGTCGAAGCTTTGATCTATATGTTGTCATCAATTACCAAAAAGGGGGAGATTGAAAGTGCAACTAATCCCCGGGTGGTTTTGGCAATTAATAACAACATATATATCATTGAACTAATAGTTACTTGAGAATCATTTCAGAGAAGTTCAGTGATATGGGTATGGCAATGACTGAAGAAGTGGACCCCTCAAAATGCTAAGGCAAGCATTGGCAAAAGCTCAAGACTCCATTTTTGGTTTAGTGATCCAAGATCACATTGAGTCCATAGGAAAAGCCAATACTATTAAAAGGGGATGAGGTTATGTTGATGATCTGGTTGCTCAAGTGCTTAGTGATATATCTCCTTTAACTATCAGCAACTTTCACTACAATACACACTCATAAGTAATCTCGGTCCCACCGATTTTCCAAACTCAGTCACACCGAGATGAACCACCTCAGCCATAAGCCAAACCCTAGAAAAATCGGATATTCCGAGTTTGATATCGGTCTCACCGAAACATGGGCTGCCAAGCTTCTATAACCTTCTGTCATCATATCGGAATAACCGAGATGATATTTTCGGTCCCACCGAAACTGGCAAGCTCCTGTCTTTGCTCAAATCGGAATAACCGAGATGGTATTTTCGGTCCTACCGAAAACCCCAACGTTCACATTATTTGAACTTTCGGTCTGACCGAGTTGTCCACTTCGGTCTCACCGAGATTGCTCAATTATGTGTGTAACGGTTGGATTTTTGTGTGGAGGCTATATATACCCCTCCACCCCCTCTTCATTCGTGGAGAGAGCCATCAGAAAGAACTACCACTCCTACCTTACACTTTCTGAGAAGAGAACTACCTACCCTTGTGTTGAGATCAAGTTGCTCCACTCCTACCATATGAAACTTGATCTCTAACCTTCCCAAGTTGCTTTCCACTCAATCCTTTCTTCCACCACAGCCAAATCAGTGAGGAGAGTTGAGTGTTGGAGAGATTATCATTTGAAGCACAAGAGCAAGGAGTTCATCATCATCTACAACATCTATTACCTTTTGGAGGGTGGTGCCTCCTAGATTGGTTAGGTGTCGCTTGGGAGCCTCCGTCATCGAGATGTGGAGTTGAACCAAGAAGTTTGTAAGGGCAAGGAGATCGCCTACTTCGTGAAGATCTACCCCGAGTAAGGCTAGCCCTCCGTGGGCGTAGGCCATGATGGAATAGACAAGGTTGCTTCTTCGTGGACCCTTCGTGGGTGGAGCCCTCCGTGGAATCGCGCAGCCGTTACCCTCCGTGGGTTGAAGTCTCCATCAACGTGGATGTACGATAGCACCACCTATCGGAACCACGGGAAAAATCACCGCGTCTCCAAATTGCGTTTGCTCTTCTCCACCTCTCTTTACTACATGTGCAATTTACTTTCCGCTGCCTATACTCTAGAATTGCATGTGTAGGGTGTGACGACCCCGGCCCGACCGTGCACTAATCATACACGCAAATGCACACGATCAAGCCTAAGGACTCACGTGAAGGAATCACAACACAACTCTAAAACATAAATAAATACATACAAGTTATATATTACAAGCCAGGGGCCTCGAGGGCTCGAATACATAACAAGTGTCACACACATAGTCAGCGGAAGCGTTAGGTATCTGGGTACAGATACATCACAGAACAGAAATAGGCCTTTGTCAAGGCGGGGCAAAAGAAAAGCTACGATCGAAAAGGCGCAGGCCTCCTGCCTGGGACCTCCGATCCTACTCCTGGTCGTCGTCCGCCGGCTCCTCGTAGAAGTACTCGCCGGCCGGGTAGTAGTAGTAGCCAGCCTCGGGCTGGTAGTAGTAGTCGTCAACGGGGGCCGCGGGCACCATGGCTCCGTCGTCTGGTTTATCAAGCGGGTAGGACAAAAGAGGAAGCAAAGCAACCGTGAGTACTCATCCAAAGTACTCAGCAAGACTTACATCAGATCTATACTAAGCAATGCATTATTTTCAAAGGAGGCTTTATGTGGGTGGACTAGACTGCAGAAAGCCAGAGTAGAGAGGGGAAAAGCCTAGTCCTGACGAAGACTAGCATCTTCAGGGTCTTGCAGCAATTTGAAGGGTTCAGATTAGTACATCATAAGGTTATGTGTTTATAGCAATATCATCCTCATATCTCAAGTCACCAGTTCTAGTTGTACCGAAGTGGATACAACTCCGAGAGTCCGTTACCGTAGGACAGGCTATCGATAGATGTTTTCTTCCCTGCAGGGGTGCACCAAGTTACCCACCACGCTCGCTTAACTCCGGCCGGACACACTTGCTGGGTCCTGCCCGGCCTCGGCTAAACAACACGACGCAACCCGACCGGATACCGCCAGAGAGGATCAAGCACGTCGGACTAAACCTATGCACCCGGGGGTCATGGCCTATCGCCCCGGACGCTCCTGCACGTTACGTGGCCGTTCGGTAGCAGACCTAGCAACCCCTTATACAAGCACGCAGTTGCATACCGGGTCCAATCCGAACGGGCCGCTCAATCGCTGACATCGTGACGACTCCGGATGATGTATACGTGTGACGACCCCGGCCCGACCGTGCACTAATCATACACGCAAATGCACACGATCAAGCCTAAGGACTCACGTGAAGGAATCACAACACAACTCTAAAACATAAATAAATACATACAAGTTATATATTACAAGCCAGGGGCCTCGAGGGCTCGAATACATAACAAGTGTCACACAAGGTTAGCGGAAGCGTTAGGTATCTGGGTACAGATACAGAACACAAGTACAGATAGGCCTGTTACACAGGCGGGGCAAAAGAAAAGCTACGATCGAAAAGGCGCAGGCCTCCTGCCTGGGACCTCCGATCCTACTCCTGGTCGTCGTCCGCCGGCTCCTCGTAGAAGTACTCGCCGGCCGGGTAGTAGTAGTAGCCAGCCTCGGGCTGGTAGTAGTAGTCGTCAACGGGGGCTGCAGGCACCATGGCTCCGTCGTCTGGTTTTTCATGCGGGAAGGACAAAAGAGGGAGCAAAGCAACCGTGAGTACTCATCCAAAGTACTCAGCAAGACTTACATCAGATCTATACTAAGCAATGCATTATTTTCAAGGGAGGCTTTATGTGGGTGGTCTAGACTGCAGAAAGCCAGAGTAGAGAGGGGAAAAGCCTAGTCCTGACGAAGACTAGCATCTTCAGGGTCTTGCAGCAATTAGAAGGGTGCAGATTAGTACCTCATAATGTAAAGTGTTTATAGTAATATCAACCTCATATCTCAAGTCACCAGTTCTAGTTGTACCAAAGTGGATACAACTCCGAGTGTCCGTTACCGTAGGACAGGCTATCGATAGATGTTTTCTTCCCTGCAGGGGTGCACCAACTTACCCACCACGCTCGCTTAACTCCGGCCGGACACACTTGTTGGGTCCTGCCCGGCCTCGGCTAAACAACACGACGCAACCCGACCGGATACCGCCAGAGAGGATCAAGCACGTCGGACTAACCTATGCCCCCGGGGGTCTTGGCCATCGCCCCGGACGCTCCTGCACGTTACGTGGCCATTCGGTAGCAGACCTAGCAACCCCTTATACAAGCACGCAGTTGCATACCGGGTCCAATCCGAACGGGCCGCTCAATCGCTGACGTCGTGACGACTCCGGCTGATGTATACGACGCAGAGCACCCACTCACACCCACGTGGTGGTTAGTGCTATCGGACCCGAAGGCCCCTCGGATCAAATATCCAAATCGCTTAGTGGATTGGGAGCGCGCGGTAACGAGCGTTGCCACCACACCGGTGGCCCCGACGTCCCGTCTCGAAGACTTGTGACAAGGACCTTACGGACCGGCCACGCTTCGTAGTTATCTCGCGGGTACCCTCACTGGTCACCCGACTCCACAGCTCACGCCTCAAAGGCACTCGCGGGTACCCCTCTGGGTCAACCCGCCTCCATCCAACATGTGTAGTAGTAACTTCAAAGTGTCTTCAGACGCACGATACCTCTGGCCGCACGCCTTTGTTCCTGGCGACGTCCGGCCTCGGGGATCGATACGTCTTTAAACACGGTACGGTAAACCAGGGCATCCGTGTGGTTTCCATGCCGATGAGGAATCCGAGGAATCACCCTCGTTGGACTCCTAAACGACAAGTTCCGATAAGGTGATACCGGAGGAATCACCCTCGGCGGTAATCACCATAGCGGATGCACGACAAAAGCTAAGTCGGAAGTGGGAAGAGGAATCACCCTCGGTAACCCACAACGAGCTAGCTATACTACAGGGACAACATCGGAAGTGAGTTCGGAGGTATCACCCTCGTCACCCGATGTTAACTCTGCGGAGTCGAGCATATTAGGGGGTGTGCGGTGGTGTGAAGAAGGTCAGGGGAAGGGGCTCGATCGCTTGATCGAGGCAAGGGTACTATGCGAGGCAACTACGAGAAAGCGGGACCACAGCAGTGCTACCCAACTTATACTAAGCAGTTTATGATTAAAGACAGGTATCAACAGTATTGCAAAAACAGGCTATGCAACAGTAATAGGAGCAGTAGCAGTAGCAGCAATTCTAATGCAAGAATAAGAGAGAATAGACATAGGCGATATCGGAATGATCAAAGGGGGGGGGTTGCTTGCCTGGTTGCTTGGCAAATGAAAAGGAACAACGGCGGTGAAGTAGTCGATCACCAGGGCACCGTCAGCGGTCTCGGGGTCTACCGGGAAGAAAGGGGGAGAGGAAACAATATAAATACACAGTAACGAAAGTAATCACAAGGCATGACGATCTAACGCAGTGCTACCGATAACGGAGAAGGGGAACCCATCCGGGAAAGTATTCCCGGTTCCGGACCTGTGTCGGACAGATTACCGGAGGGGGACGGTTGCAGGTTAGTGGTGTCAGAGTCAAGTGGCAACTGGGGTGCAGTGCAGGGTAGCTTGAAGACCTAACTAAACCAATTAGTTATTTTAGGACATCAGCTGGAATTGATAGACAGCAGTTAGACACTATTCATCTACCGGAAACGGGCTAAAAGTTGCGGGTTCACCTCCGTAGAGGGTCCCGTCACGGAAACAGATAGCACGGTTAGCTTTGTCTCGTCGTTCTGAGCAACTTTCATGTAGAAAGTTTTTCCATCCGAGCTACGGATAAAAAGATATGAATTTCCGAAGATTTCTATACTTTCTGGATTTAATTCTATTAACAGAATTTAACAGAAAAGGAATATGACGTCACGATGACATCATGCCTGCGTCATCAGTCAACGGGGAGACATGACCAGTCAACTGGGGTCCACTGGACCCACCAGTCAGTGGCCGTAGCTGCCACGTCATCAAGTTGACTTGGTCAACCTGGTCAAACTCGCGTCGGGACCCACTGGCAGTGACCGCGGGTGGGCCCCACATGGTGACACGTCGGATGCCGGCGTCGAGCAGCTCCGGCGAGCTCCAAATACGGCAGCGCAACTCCGGCGGCGTCGGGTTTCGTCTACGGTGCGTCAAATCGCGCATTCTCGGGCTCGTCCGAACGAGCGGAAGATGCCGCGTCGAACGGAAGCTATGGCAGGGGCGGAAGTGGACGGAGTTGAGCCCTACGACGGCGGCAAGCTTCGCCGGAATTTGGGCTTCTCCGGAAGTGCGGCTACGCGGTGCGCTCGAGCGAACTAGCAACGCGGGCAAGCTCTACGGGTCCCCGGAAACTCACCGGAGCCACGCACTTGAGCAAAACGACTCGGGAGCGAGGAGGTCAACGGCAATGGCGGCGGCGGCATTCGGCCTCTGCGGTGCCGCCATTCTAGCGCGCAAATGAGCTACCAGAGAGGCCAGGGGGAGGGAGGGTGCTCACCGAGCGGCGCAAGGTGGCCCATGATAAGATTAGGAGCTGCAGGGAGTCGCCGGAGTCGGAGACGGTCGACGGCGGTCGGAGATGGGGATGGGGACGAACGGCCGCTGCACGGCTCCCCGTCCTCGCCTGAGTCCACCAGAAGAAGAGGGAGTCCGCGGCGAGTCCTCCGGACTAGTTGTTGAGGCAGGCGGGCGTCGGTGGCCACGTCGGAGCTCGTCGCGCGTCGTCGGCGGCGGTGCTCGACAGAAAGAGGAGGAGAAAGGGGAGCGAGGGGAGGAAGGGAAGAATGGCGAGGCGACCAGGGGGGAGGGCTCGGGGTGAAGCCTTATCCCCTCACCCCACCAACTCCATCGCCGTGGCAAGCGAGGGACGGCGCAGCGAGCTGCGGCCATGGCGGGGAAGACACGGGGCGGGGAGCAGGTGGAAGGAGGCCGCGGGGGGCTGGGCTGGGCCGGCTCGGGCCAGGGAAGGGCGTCAGGTAAGCTCCTTCTCCTCTGTTTTCTTTTTATTTTGTCAATTCAACAGAGAGTGAAAGAATTATTTAGGGCATCCAAAACATTTTTAGAAAAATGTGGGACTTGGCCCTAAATAGGTCTTGAAATGTAAGGCACTGCCACAAATATTTTGGGAGGCCAAAAGGAGTTGTTTGGTATTTTTAGAAATTGGAAAAGTCAGGATAAATGCTGCTGGACTACTGTTTTAAGTCCAGGGGCATTTTTGGAATTATGCTGAGGATGGTTCAACATGACAAATACTCAGGGAAATATTTAGAATAAGATGAACATTTTTCCAAGATTTTTGGAACAACTATATTTGGCAGTTAAAATTTGAATTGAATTTTCAGAAGGAAAATGAATTATTTGAATTAACCACTGTGATTAGGCAAAGCAAATGAGCATGACATGGCATGTTTATGAGGTGATCACTGTAGTAGGAATCTGGGGATGTTACAATACGACGCAGAGCACCCACTCACACCCACGTGGTGGTTAGTGCTATCGGACCCGAAGGCCCCTCGGATCAAATATCCAAATCGCTTAGTGGATTGGGAGCGCGCGGTAACGAGCAGAGCCCACGATACTGTTGGCCCCGTCGTCCCGTCTCGAGGACTTGTGACAAGGACTAAGAATGACCGGCCACGCCTCGTAGTTATCTCGCGGGTACCCTCACTGGTCACCCGACTCCACAGCTCACGCCTCAAAGGCACTCGCGGGTACCCCTCTGGGTCAACCCGCCTCCATCCAACATGTGTAGCAGTAACTTCAAAGTGTCTTCAGACGCACGATACCTCTGGCCGCACGCCTTTGTTCCTGGCGACGTCCGGCCTCGGGGATCGATACGTCTTTAAACACGGTACGGTAAACCAGGGCATCCGTGTGGTTTCCATGCCGATGAGGAATCCGAGGAATCACCCTCGTTGGACTCCTAAACGACAAGTCCCGTTAAGGTGATACCGGAGGAATCACCCTCGGCGGTAATCACTATAGCGGATGCACGACAAAAGCTAAGTCGGAAGTGGGAAGAGGAATCACCCTCGGTAACCCACAACGAGCTAGCTATACTACAGGGACAACATCGGAAGTGAGTTCGGAGGTTTCACCCTCGTCACCCGATGTTAACTCTGCGGAGTCGAGCATATTAGGGGGTGTGCGGTGATGTGAAGAAGGTCAGGGGAAGGGGCTCGATCGCTTGATCGAGGCAAGGGTACTATGCGAGGCAACTACGAGAAAGCGGGACCACAGTAGTGCTACCCAACCTATACTAAGCAGTTTATGAATAAAGACAGGTATCAACAGTATTGCAAAAACAGGCTTTGCAACAGTAATAGGAGCAGTAGCAGTAGCAGCAATTCTAATGCAAGAATAAGAGAGAATAGACATAGGCGATATCGGAATGATCAAAGGGGGGGTTGCTTGCCTGATTGCTTGGCAAATGAAAAGGATCAACGGCGGTGAAGTAGTCGATCACCAGGGCACCGTCAGCGGTCTCGGGGTCTACCAGGAAGAAAGGGGGAGAGGAAACAATATAAATACACAGTAACGAAACTAATCACAAAGCATGACGATCTAACGCAGTGCTACCGATAACGGAGAAGGGGAACCCATCCGGGAAAGTATTCCCGGTTCCGGACCTGTGTCGGACAGATTACCGGAGGGGGACGGTTGCAGGTTAGTGGTGTCAGAGTCAAGTGGCAACTGGGGTGCAGTGCAGGGTTGCTTAAAGACCTAACTAAACCAATTAGTTATTTTAGGACATCAGCTGGAATTGATAGACAGCAGTTAGACACTATTCATCTACCGGAAACGGGCTAAAAGTTGCGGGTTCACCTCCGTAGAGGGTCCCGTCACGGAAACAGATAGCACGGTTAGCTTCGTCTCGTCGTTCTGAGCAACTTTCATGTAGAAAGTTTTTCCATCCGAGCTACGGATAAAAAGATATGAATTTCCGAAGATTTCTATACTTTCTGGATTTAATTCTATTAACAGAATTTAACAGAAAAGGAATATGACGTCACGATGACATCATGCCTGCGTCATCAGTCAACGGGGAGACTTGACCAGTCAACTGGGGTCCACTGGACCCACCAGTCAGTGGCCGTAGCTGCCACGTCATCAAGTTGACTTGGTCAACCTGGTCAAACTCGCGTCGGGACCCACTGGCAGTGACCGCGGGTGGGCCCCACATGGTGACACGTCGGATGCCGGCGTCGAGCAGCTCCGGCGAGCTCCAAATACGGCAGCGCAACTCCGGCGGCGTCGGGTTTCGTCTACGGTGCGTCAAATCGCGCATTCTCGGGCTCGTCCGAACGAGCGGAAGATGTCGCGTCGAACGGAAGCTATGGCAGGGGCGGAAGTGGACGGAGTTGAGCCCTACGACGGCGGCAAGCTTCGCCGGAATTTGGGCTTCTCCGGAAGTGCGGCTACGCGGTGCGCTCGAGCGAACTAGCAACGCGGGCAAGCTCTACGGGTCCCCGGAAACTCACCGGAGCCACGCACTTGAGCAAAACGACTCGGGAGCGAGGAGGTCAACGGCAATGGCGGCGGCGGCGTTCGGCCTCTGCGGTGCCGCCATTCTAGCGCGCAAATGAGCTACCAGAGAGGCCAGGGGGAGGGAGGGTGCTCACCGAGCGGCGCAAGGTGGCCCATGATAAGATTAGGAGCTGCAGGGAGTCGCCTGAGTCGGAGACGGTCGACGGCGGTCGGAGATGGGGATGGGGACGAACGGCCGCTGCACGGCTCCCCGTCCTCGCCTGAGTCCACCAGAAGAAGAGGGAGTCCGCGGCGAGTCCTCCGGACTAGTTGATGAGGCAGGCGGGCGTCGGTGGCCACGTCGGAGCTCGTCGCGCGTCGTCGGCGGTGGTGCTCGACAGAAAGAGGAGGAGAAAGGGGAGCGAGGGGAGGAAGGGAAGAATGGCGAGGCGACCAGGGGGGAGGGCTCGGGGTGAAGCCTTATCCCCTCACCCCACCAACTCCATCGCCGTGGCAAGCGAGGGACGGCGCAGCGAGCTGCGGCCATGGCGGGGAAGACACGGGGCGGGGAGCAGGTGGAAGGAGGCCGCGGGGGGCTGGGCTGGGCCGGCTCGGGCCAGGGAAGGGCGTCAGGTAAGCTCCTTCTCCTCTGTTTTCTTTTTATTTTGTCAATTCAACAGAGAGTGAAAGAATTATTTAGGGCATCCAAAACATTTTTAGAAAAATGTGGGACTTGGCCCTAAATAGGTCTTGAAATGTAAGGCACTGCCACAAATATTTTGGGAGGCCAAAAGGAGTTGTTTGGTATTTTTAGAAATTGGAAAAGTCAGGATAAATGCTGCTGGACTACTGTTTTAAGTCCAGGGGCATTTTTGGAATTATGCTGAGGATGGTTCAACATGACAAATACTCAGGGAAATATTTAGAATAAGATGAACATTTTTCCAAGATTTTTGGAACAACTATATTTGGCAGTTAAAATTTGAATTGAATTTTCAGAAGGAAAATGAATTATTTGAATTAACCACTGTGATTAGGCAAAGCAAATGAGCATGACATGGCATGTTTATGAGGTGATCACTGTAGTAGGAATCTGGGGATGTTACAAATCTCCTCCACTACAAGAAATCTCGTCCCGAGATTTAAGTGGGGAAGAAAAAGGTAGCTTCGGGAGAACGTACCTTTTACAAGGTCGATTATCCTGCAGATAATTCAGGGGGTGTGGCAGAAATATCTCTCGAGTTGAAACTTAGGAAAACATCGAGAGCAACGCATGAAGGTACAACAATAAGTTTCAAAGGATTTGGCATCTAATCGATACCTGAACGAAGTGGGAAAAGGGGTTCGAAGCATCGGGAATAGATCAACTTTCGGAGAATGGCTCGTGCTATCACACAAAGCCAAATGCAAAGGGTACTTCAGGAATCAAGGATGCACAGAAGAGTCAGGTTATGATCCTGTGGAACTGTGGTGGGTGTCGATCAAAGTAGAGAGAACGAGGACATCTTACCGGTCACCACGGTAAGGCATGTCAGAGGTTAGCCTGTCAGCTATGTCGGCAACGACGTCGATACCAAGGGCGAGGGACGAAGAGAACCATTTTTCCTGCTCGTTAAAACGAGGCGGACCGATGGGCAAAGTTCTCGTCCATCGGTGGTTACCGGAATGTCAGCATCAATAGTAACAGGGTCTCTCCGACAGAGTGATAGACCGAGATGTTTTCATAAGAAGGGGATTATTTCTGCTTATGTCATAACAATCTCAAGAAAGGTTAAACAAACCAATGGAAAGGAAAATGTGATTAATTGATTAATCAAACCAATGGAAAGGGAAATGTGTTTACACACACAAGAATTAGGGGTATATCATTTCGCAAGAAAGAGCGGAGCATGATATACATGATAGGGCAGCAAGTTCAAAAACATTTGGATAAAGGAACGAGAGAAGAGTCTTGATATTACCCATACGATGTTGTGTGGATAATGGATCAAGAAACATTTTGTCGAGAGATTTCACGAGGATGCCATCGAACAGCGACGGCATCGATAAAAGGAATGATGAAGCGAGAGGGTAAATGGATCCACGGATACGGCACAAGCCCGAAATCAAGATTGTTGTTGGAGGTGAAATGATAACATGAAGAAGATCGACGTAAGCTTAGCTCATCGTCGAAAATTGTGCTCCGGGCATAGAGACCAGGTAACACGGTTAAAATTTAGCATGATGATGATATAGCCGATCATGCTAGGAATGAGGTGATGGAGGGATAACTTCCCAGTAACAGGTACTAGGGGTAATACCCGGAGGTCAATCAGAGTCGAGGTTGGATGGGTGAAATGATCTGCAGAGGACAAGTATGTTAACTTATCCGGGAAATGGAATCAAGGGGAGAATATAATCGGAACCGTGTTTGCTAAGGATCAATTCAGAGATACAAGATGAACTTGTACCAAGGAAGTAATTCTTTTTTTACGAGCAGCTTCCATGATAAGTTCTACATCGTATCCATGGGCATGAACACAAAGGTTCAAGGTCGACTCCCACTTCTTCAATGCATTACCTTTCATTCACTCCTCGTCTTCGAAGAAATTATAGAGTCGAAAATTTATTCGACGGAACGCGAGTGGATATATCTCGCATAGCTTTTGATTCACACGGACTAGAGAAAGCATATGTTCAACCCATCGGGGCAACTTAAGAACATATACCACAAACTTCAGGGGTAAGTAGCATAAGCTTGAGAAGTAGAGTATGGTTGACAAGACGGGGGATACAATTTACCGAAGGTATTATGTATCAGGGGAAACTAACAAGGTTATGGAATATGGAGGGCAGTGTCGGATATTAATCCAACAAAAGATCAGGTGGTCGGCAAAGGATCTGATGTGAGTATCGATACTCAACCAGAAGAAGAAGTAATGCAAAGGCATCAGTTTATGGAAATGTCTGAATAAGCCGAAGCTTAAATGTGAAGGGTTTACGATCTCCAATATCGAGGAATGAGAGGCAGAGGCTATGATAAAAAGATGAGCATGTTGAATAGAATTAGATTGCCCATCAATTAAGGATTGATTTACCGAGAACCAGCTCATGTTCAAAATAACGTCTGAGCCGGACGGATGAGTTAGTAGGTAACAACTGATGATTGCGAGAATTCGCAACATATGTTGAATCAACAGGATCAGAATGATAGGGACAAGGGATATCAACGATGATTACTTGACATATGGAACTAACCATAATGCAAGCAGGTAAAAAGAGCCTCAAAGCTGTAGGCTGCAGAGGATTCTCGAAAGATCAGATAGCAATACGAAGTATTTCGTGGAGCTCAAGAACAACTGGGGATGAATGGATCCACAGGGATGTGAGGAACTATCCGCAGTGCGAAAGAAGCTGCACGACAGTAGGCTCAAAGGATTTCCGGATTAACGAGGAGTATTTCGGGTATCTCGTGCACGAAGGAGTAACTGAGAATGAAGAAACAAACGGCAAAGATGTGTAGCTATTCCGGTGATTACCGGTAGCAGGGAAATTGTAAGAGCAGTGGACATAGGGTCTTGGAAAACTTCAGGAAGTATCTTCGGAGGCTTCAGATGATGACACGCCATCTTCTGTAACGAGGGGGGCTCTCCGGGAGAAAGCGGTTACGAGATCCTAATGTCCGAGTTAGTAAAATCTTAACCCGAATAGAAGAGAGATAAGAGTCCCAGAGTATAGACGAGGAATAAAAGAAGCTACACCACCCAAGTGGCGACGTGGGGCCATAAGCCACACAGCCAAGTTAGTAAAACAGTTTTTGACCTCTAGACTCAACTTCGACCAAGGAATTGGAAAGGGGTTCCTACAGGCAGTCGGCTCTGATACCAACCTGTGACGACCCCGGCCCGACCGTGCACTAATCATACACGCAAATGCACACGATCAAGCCTAAGGACTCACGTGAAGGAATCACAACACAACTCTAAAACATAAATAAATACATACAAGTTATATATTACAAGCCAGGGGCCTCGAGGGCTCGAATACATAACAAGTGTCACACACATAGTCAGCGGAAGCGTTAGGTATCTGGGTACAGATACATCACAGAACAGAAATAGGCCTTTGTCAAGGCGGGGCAAAAGAAAAGCTACGATCGAAAAGGCGCAGGCCTCCTGCCTGGGACCTCCGATCCTACTCCTGGTCGTCGTCCGCCGGCTCCTCGTAGAAGTACTCGCCGGCCGGGTAGTAGTAGTAGCCATCCTCGGGCTGGTAGTAGTAGTCGTCAACGGGGGCTGCGGGCACCATGGCTCCGTCGTCTGGTTTATCAAGCGGGTAGGACAAAAGAGGAAGCAAAGCAACTGTGAGTACTCATCCAAAGTACTCAGCAAGACTTACATCAGATCTATACTAAGCAATGCATTATTTTCAAAGGAGGCTTTATGTGGGTGGACTAGACTGCAGAAAGCCAGAGTAGAGAGGGGAAAAGCCTAGTCCTGACGAAGACTAGCATCTTCAGGGTCTTGCAGCAGTTAGAAGGGTTCAGATTAGTACATCATAAGGTTATGTGTTTATAGCAATATCATCCTCATATCTCAAGTCACCAGTTCTAGTTGTACCGAAGTGGATACAACTCCGAGAGTCCGTTACCGTAGGACAGGCTATCGATAGATGTTTTCTTCCCTGCAGGGGTGCACCAAGTTACCCACCACGCTCGCTTAACTCCGGCCGGACACACTTGCTGGGTCCTGCCCGGCCTCGGCTAAACAACACGACGCAACCCGACCGGATACCGCCAGAGAGGATCAAGCACGTCGGACTAAACCTATGCACCCGGGGGTCATGGCCTATCGCCCCGGACGCTCCTGCACGTTACGTGGCCGTTCGGTAGCAGACCTAGCAACCCCTTATACAAGCACGCAGTTGCATACCGCGTCCAATCCGAACGGGCCGCTCAATCGCTGACGTCGTGACGACTCCGGCTGATGTATACGACGCAGAGCACCCACTCACACCCACGTGGTGGTTAGTGCTATCGGACCCGAAGGCCCCTCGGATCAAATATCCAAATCGCTTAGTGGATTGGGAGCGCGCGGTAACGAGCAGAGCCCACGATACTGTTGGCCCCGTCGTCCCGTCTCGAGGACTTGTGACAAGGACTAAGAATGACCGGCCACGCCTCGTAGTTATCTCGCGGGTACCCTCACTGGTCACCCGACTCCACAGCTCACGCCTCAAAGGCACTCGCGGGTACCCCTCTGGGTCAACCCGCCTCCATCCAACATGTGTAGCAGTAACTTCAAAGTGTCTTCAGACGCACGCTACCTCTGGCCGCACGCCTTTGTTCCTGGCGACGTCCGGCCTCGGGGATCGATACGTCTTTAAACACGGTACGGTAAACCAGGGCATCCGTGTGGTTTCCATGCCGATGAGGAATCCGAGGAATCACCCTCGTTGGACTCCTAAACGACAAGTCCCGTTAAGGTGATACCGGAGGAATCACCCTCGGCGGTAATCACTATAGCGGATGCACGACAAAAGCTAAGTCGGAAGTGGGAAGAGGAATCACCCTCGGTAACCCACAACGAGCTAGCTATACTACAGGGACAACATCGGAAGTGAGTTCGGAGGTTTCACCCTCGTCACCCGATGTTAACTCTGCGGAGTCGAGCATATTAGGGGGTGTGCGGTGATGTGAAGAAGGTCAGGGGAAGGGGCTCGATCGCTTGATCGAGGCAAGGGTACTATGCGAGGCAACTACGAGAAAGCGGGACCACAGTAGTGCTACCCAACCTATACTAAGCAGTTTATGAATAAAGACAGGTATCAACAGTATTGCAAAAACAGGCTTTGCAACAGTAATAGGAGCAGTAGCAGTAGCAGCAATTCTAATGCAAGAATAAGAGAGAATAGACATAGGCGATATCGGAATGATCAAAGGGGGGGTTGCTTGCCTGATTGCTTGGCAAATGAAAAGGATCAACGGCGGTGAAGTAGTCGATCACCAGGGCACCGTCAGCGGTCTCGGGGTCTACC